>OY856409.1:755480113-756705113 GCA_963693085.1 Alisma plantago-aquatica
TGGGTCCGGCCATCTTCACCCGGTTCTCCACGTTCGGCGTCTCTGTCATCACACAGGCATTCATCGGTCACGTCGGCCCTACGGAGCTCGCCGCGTACGCGCTCGTCTTCAGCGTGCTCACACGCTTCGCCAACGGCATACTGGTAAGAACACTCGTCAAGGGCCGGCTCTACCCGACCCGTTGGCTGCTACACTTGTATGTTTCCACAAGTCTCTGTTTGTGTCTCTGCCACCCTACCCGTTGGCCGCATCGAATGGTTAACTTTTGGTGTCAGTTTCTATTCTGTTACTTTCACGCCGATGTGGATCTGTCCGGACCGTCACCCGACTTGCCCGAGCTACTACGTGCCATCTCTGGTTCTCAGAGAGGGGCGCCGGGTAGCACCAATGGCCGTACGCCTACAGGTTTTCGTTCTCAAGTCTTTGTTTGCCGTGGTATGTTCTGAAGCTTCTGGCCTTTGTGCGAAATGTGTGGATAGCGGTAGTGAATCCATCCAGCCAAGGGTATAAACCGACCAGCAACGAAATGAGCACTAAAACCGTTGGTTACTACACTATTAATTCCAGAGGTATCTGTTTGTGTCTCTCCTGACTGATTCACCCTGCCGCATCCATCGATTCTTCGGTTTATGTTATGTTGCTTCCCGCCGCCATGGATCTGTTGCCCGAGCCACCGCCGCCAGCGATGCCGACGCGGTCA
The DNA here is from genome assembly GCA_963693085.1 of Alisma plantago-aquatica. NCBI lineage: Eukaryota > Viridiplantae > Streptophyta > Magnoliopsida > Alismatales > Alismataceae > Alisma > Alisma plantago-aquatica. The sequence goes on from OY856409.1 coordinate 755,480,814, forward strand.
TCAGCTTCATGCGGTTCAAGACGTTGGCGACAGATCCGCCATCATGCCGTCAGCTTCCGTCGGCAGGTCCGAGGTCCTTGACGTTGACGGAGCATGCAAGGGATTGCGTCAGTTCTGATGTCCTAGCCTTGCAAAGCTGGTCGGCCCCGAGGACTTGTAAACGCGGTTAAAAGATCAGAACCCACAGAGACGGAACCAGAACATAGAAACACGTAATCAGGTTTACTTAGAAGATCGCCGACGGGACTCAGCGTGCGAACGGGTAACGAAGCTAATCTACCCGCGCGGGCAGCCAATAAATATCCATATATATATATATATATATATATATATATATATATATATATATATATATATATATATATATATATATATATATATATATATATATATATATATATATATATATATATATATATATATATATATATATATATAACTGTACACACATAAAATTCATGGCGTACATGATTCTATTAAACATTGTAGACTCATTTTATTAGTACTTATAACTTGATAGCACGTGAAATTATAAATTTTATCATAAGACCAAAGGTTATTCTATGATTTCATGGAATTGACTTCATATATTTTACTAAATAAATAAGTATTTCATATACATTCTTTCTTGTAGTGGTTACTCTATAGTTTATTCATTCTTTTCACCCAAAAAATGTTGGCATTAAGAAAACCATGATGTTAGCCCCTCATGCAGTCCTAAGGATAAACATAACCAACTTCTCACACTTATACTTTGTAGTTGCAATATTTATGCAATACATATTATCAATAAAGATAATGCCAAAATTTCCAAGGATTCCTTTTTGTAACCACATCATAAGAAGAAGAAATCTAGTAAAACCCTTTCTTTGTAATGGTTGTTTGACTGAGCATGCAAACCATAATTTGTTGTGTTCTAGCACAGCAACTTTGGTATAAAACTATACACAAAGGTGGTAAAATTTATAAAAATCAGTGAACACTAGAACGTTAGTTCTTGTGGTTGTTCGGTTTTGTTAATTTTAAAAAAAAATTGAATCATCACTTGGACCACCGTAAATGTCATCACACCATCAATTTCAATACGCATAAGGGAATTCTACATTAATGTGGTTGCTAACAGATAGAGTGCCAATTTAATAGAGAGATAGGGATACACAGACTTGTACACTAAATAAAATTATCTCTTGTATTAATGATCTAGAAATTGTCACACACTTAGAGAAGACTAACCATCACGAATAATGGAGATTCCATCTCGGGCAATACAATTGACAACACGACTGCCTCTACATTGGCACATGGTAAACCGTCTCTACCCACTAACATTGTGATTTATTTGATATTGGTGATGGGCAGGTTGACCACAGTTAAATAAGTACATGAGACATTGTTCTCTAATTGCTTTTATATCCTACACATTGTTGAGAAAAGCCTTGTAGGTGGAAGCAACAAAAATGTCTTACAAGTTTTGATGGATGATCTTGTGACTTCTCTTGGTGCTATTATTTTGAAGAAACTCCACAAGAGCTACTGCAGTGTCTGCATTTGACATCAACTAATGTAGATGTGTATGCAGAGAGACGTAGGTTATATAAGATCATTGAAAATATATAATCAGATTTCAGCCAGATAAGTTGGAAAACATATTATTTCTTTACTGACATATAAGAAATTGTATTTCTTTTAAAAAATATATAAGTAATAAAAAAGAAAGTGAAACCTGATACCTATTGCGAATTAAATGACTTAATAGACTATGTGAGAAGTTTAAGATGGCATTGAAATGATGTTGTTCTTGGCCTTTTTTAGTGTTTTGGTGCCGATGATAGTAATTGTGGTTCTGTATATACGTTTCAATCTCAGAAATTATATTTTCTAAAATCTGAAAATAGTATGCACTATTGAGGTTAGCAATAATAGCCCAATGTTACCGGAGGAAAAATAAAACATGTTCAGTAAACATGTTGGAAAGAAGGTTTGATGGAGTATTACCACTGGCCACATAGAATACATGCTCACAAACTTGTTTATGGTTCAGTTATACGTATAGCTCAGCGTCCTGCTTGCCCCATACCTTGCATGCTTCCTGATACAATGGTTTGTAATTTCCATATTTAATTCTATCTTGCTCTTTCTGTATACTACAAAATACACATTTAAATATGAATTTATTACTTGGTAACAGACATGCTAGTCGGCATACTTCATATGCGTTCAATCAGATGACTTGTTGATGCCTTCTTTACAAAGTGAGTTTATTCTTTATGTTGTGATCCATGTTGTCACAGATGTACTTTAATCAGCATACAAGTAGTCTTGCTCAATGTGGTAGCATGCACATTAAATGTAATTGAGAAGTAAATTTGGAAATAAACTATGATCTTTTTTATTTCTCTGACATGTCGCCACAAATAAATGTGCCCCAAAACCTTCCAGTTGTTAGTGTTGTCTTGTTTAGATAGTAACGGAAAGTAAATTGTAAAATCAACTACGATCTACTTTTTTATTTCTCTGTATAACTTTAGGATTCCATGTTCGTTACAGATCAGTTATAGAAGGAGGGCTTATTCTAACGTTGTCACAACTTAACTTATAATAAACTACAGAAGAAATAAATAAATTGAAACTTTATGATTTTTAAGTCTGACATATCGTGACTCCGAATAGAACCTGAAGATCAATATAATAGCAGCAACACACAGGGAAATGCCTACAGAAAAGACAAGACAAAGAAGATCAGTAGGCTGAGAGAAAGACGGTACGAAATCAAACCCAAGTATAAGAAATTGGATGTGCGACTGTTTGGCCCTTGCGACTTGGATACTACCATATGCAGATTTAGATGGGACCAAAGGGAAAAAAATTGCATACTCGATGAAGATTGAACAATACCTATACGGACGTGTAATCTCTATAATGAACTACATACTGAGACATCCAAGATGGAATAGTTTATCGAAGTAGAAAAAAAAGAATTAAGATAATGTTTTAGAGATTCGTACCATTAGAAGTCCACAGCAATTCCCCACGGATGTTGATGACAACAGCAAGAACTTGAATCTTGATATACGTTGTGCAGCTGCAATATTTAAAGTGCAAGAGGCTGATCAGTTTCAGAAGTAAGAATGCAACCGTTCTGAAGGCCATGATTATCGCACCTTAATCCTCTCTGTACATGTTAATGTGTCACATTAACCAGTTGTCATGGATGATATGTGCATGAGGGTTGTTGTTTGGGATATAAGATATTTATTAGTTTGTGGTTATCGGGATAGTAAGAGCAGTGAAGAGAGGTATAATCCTCAACGAACACCGAACTATTATCACGGGTTGTTGGGTAGATGGAAGAGAGTGGGGTGTGTGGTCCGCGGACGGTTATGCGATGTAGCGTGCAGTGGAGTTTGAAATTTTGGAATGAGTTGAACGTGAAGCATTCGTTGGCGGCTGGGAAGTAGGAATGTGAGAATGGTTATGCAAAATGTGACGTGCAATTCAGTTTTAGGTCTAGACTTGGAAAAAGATAAAAGATAAGAAAAACTTCAAAAAAAAGGAGAGAAGAGAGAGTTTTAAGGAGAGGCAAGTATTTCAAAACACTACTTTCTGATTGGTCAGAGAGACCAAAATGGCATTGCATGTAATTAGTTGAAAAAACTCCCTCTTTTAATAGTAGTATATCTATATATATCTATATATGTATACTAGTAAACACACACGTGCCCATGCACGTGACGAAACAATTGATTATATATTTTTATAATAAGATTTTGAATAACATGTTTATAAATTCACTTTGTACTCTCTCTCTGTCTCTTTATATATATTCTTTTGAAAAATAATCTGAGTTAAATATCATTTAATGCTACACAAAATATTGGTCCCATGGTCACATTTTGTTGATTGTTTGCTTAGATAAAATTAAATGGAATGAGATGTATGTTTGAGAGATTTTATGTTTTCTCAAACCTCACCAAGTATTTTAATTTATTAATTAATTATACAATGTTATTCATAATTATTAGTTTGACCTATAAGTTATCATTTCAAGTTGACCAACAAATGATATTATTCAAGCATTGTATGAATTATTTTGATTAAATGTAGATGTATCAACCCTTGAGTGACTAAAAAAATCTTTTTAGAAAAAGAACATTATTGTATATATTAGTAAGTAAAAGTTTTAGAGTTTGATATCTATCAAAGAAAAGGAGAGAAACTAATGAAATACAACATTTCCAATAAATTATCGACAAAGAAACTATTTTTTATCCTTTCATATTGTTCATATATATCTCTCATTTTTGCTATTGATAATTTCATACTTTTTCCATTCATGCACACTATAGTCATATGTTTCATATCATGATAGTTTCTTTTATATATTCCTTTATAGGTTGTTTGATATTTTATTTTACAAATGAAAAAGAATATAAATTGTATTTTATAATGCATTGTGTTTAGTTAGATACTTAAATGTGACAACATAAGATATTATGTTTATTGCATGAGTTAAAATGATGATTCATAAGGACTCACAAATTTGTTCTTTTGGTTGTGTTGTGAGTCATTGTATTTAGAAATTGTAAGTTAAATAATCTTTTATTGGGTGATGGCATGAACTTATATAAGATAGCTAAATAAATATTTGAATGATCAAAAGGGAAAAAATATTATGATAGATGAACTTAGTTATACAATGGTCATCTATTTTCTTGTTATATTAGTTGATTTATCATTAGACATGAAATAAGTAACACTGTTTTACTGTGTTTAAATATATATTACTTACAATGTTTGGAAAGCTTGGAGAAAATGATAACCATTTAACGTTGTAAGATGGAGGGGTCAATCAGCACCCCGACTCACACATGTCATTGTTTCTATAATAGACCTATTGTGTTTCGAATCCACAACTTGTGTTATAAGCAACATACTTTAGCAATAGAGTCAACTATTAAGTTGATGCCGAACCTTTCATTGCAAAATGGAAGTTTGTTGGATCTAAATAAATTGTATTTTATTACAAATTCGTTAATGAATAAAAATAAAAAAAAGTATCTTCAAATAAGTCACGATGAGTGCAACAATTATATTTTGCGAGTAGACAATACGATAATACTTATTGCCTTGGATTTGAACTTTATCATAAATTCTATCAACTAACATGTTGTCTCACACAAGCCAAATGATAATATTGATCCTCTATTACAATTGTAATCATAAAATGATCAACTCTTAAATATATAGGTCCAAGGTGAGTAGGGTCCAAATCTTCCGTGCCTGACCCCTATCCCATCTTTGTGCCCATCACATATTAACAATGGGTTTGCATCTAGCTATCAAGTGATATGGGGCTGCAAGCAAAATTTATACCCGAGATTTATTGTAAACAGTCTCGGATAAAGAAGATTTGTACCCGAAAACGTGGTGGTGGGCAATCTGGAATGACCATTTGCTCCTCATCCACATCGTACATAAATTCTGGATACACGAATAACATCTGATTTTGACCATTTGCTCCTCATCCACATCCCCAAGTTGGCAACAAAATATAGAGGATAAATGTCATCGTGTAGGCTATAAAACTAAATGAGAAGATAGTTATCACGTTGATCGACAAAATCTTTACTTATACATTACGTCAAGTGGGAGAAGTGGCATGCATGCGCATTTATAATTAATATCACCTTGACTATGTTTCAACGCCTTTGTTTCAGTACAAGAGAAATAATATAAAAGTGGCAACTGGGGTTTTGCGGGATGGCATTTTGCGCAGGTGTGTACCGGAGATAGAATATGACATTGTACTTAGTCATTGTCACACACTACCAACGGATGGTCATCATGCGAGTTCAAGAACGGTGGCCAAGGTGCTAGAGAGTGGTCTTTATTGGCCTACACTATTCTGGGATGTCTACGACTATGTGCGAAGATGTGACTCCTGTCAAAGGGCAGGTAATATTTCCAAGCGGCAAGAGATGCCCCTCAACGTGTTTTAAGAAGTTGAGGTATTTTATTTGTGGGGCATTGATTTTAAGGGACCCTTTGTGTCCTCGAATTCTAATTTATACATTTTACTTGTTGTTGATTATGTATCGAAGTCGGTAGAAGCAATACCCACAAGGACTAACGACGCTGTTGTAGTGTGCAGGTTTGTAAAAGATCACATTTTCTGCAGATTTGGTGTGGCAAGGATGATTATTAGCGATGGAGGCACCCATTTCAAGAATCAAAAGTTTTCTGCGTTATTGAGAAAGTATGGGGTGAAACACAATGTTGGTACCCCGTATCACCCGCAAACGCAAGGGCAGGTCGAGGTGTCTAATAGAGAAATCAAGAAAATTTTGGAGCGCACAGTGGCTTCAACAAGAAAGAATTGGATTACTTTGCTACCAGATGCATTATGGGCGTATAGGACCGCATATAAGACACCTATAGGCACTACGCCTTTTAGGTTAGTTTATGGGCGGGCTTGCCATTTACCGGTAGAGCTAGAACACAAGGCGCACTGGGTGCTAAGGAAGCTTAATTTGACTTATGATGAGGCAGGGAAGAAGTGAATGCTAGAGCTCAATGAGCTAGATGAGATGTGGATGAATGCTTATGAGAATTCAAGGATTTACAAGGAGAGAACAAAACTAATTCACGATAGGCACATTCAAGTGCGTGTTTTCAAAAAGGGAGATTGTGTGTTATTGTTCAACTCGAGGTTGAAGCTGCATCCCGGGAAATTGAAATCCTGGTGGAGTGCACCTTTTGCTGGGTGAGGACTACACGAGGAAAGTGCATGAGGTTAAACTCATAGCACTTAAGGATGAATGATGAGCTCAATTTTGTCTCACCTAAGATGTTAAAGAAGGGCGCTTGTTGGGAGGCAACCCAACCATTGGTAGTTTTTTCATTTTCTTTCGCATTTACAAGTATGTTTTGTTTAATTTCATTTTTAGTGTAAAAATGATACCTTAATCGTTTGTTCAGTGTGCAGTACTGAGACAAAGTTGATACCATCGACTACAGGGTCGATGGTAGTGACATGGGTACAGGGAATCGGCTGCAGAAAATTTTCTGAGTCGATACCATCGACGGCCTCGTCGATGGTATCGACATACCATCAACGACATTGAAGAAAACGATAGCTCCAGGTCAATAGTATCGACTCCGAAGTCGATACTCGTGAGATCCCTGAAGATTTACAGAAGATTTCATCTCAGTGATCTCGATACCATCGACAACCCTGTCGATGGTATCGACATGGCAACAGTAAGAAAGCGGCATCTGGGCCTCACGATGGTACTCGAACCACACAGAGTCAATACCATCGACACTAAAGTTGATAGTATCGATGCGACGCGTCACCGATCCGGGCTCCCAAATCTAGCAATCGACAACTGTCGATAGTCACAAAGAGCGGATTGTGCCTCCAGGTGTCGATACCATCGACACCCCCGTCGATGGTATTGACGAAGCGGCAGCAGTGATGGAATCAGTTATAAAAGGAAGGGTTGTTTCTCAATTCTCTTCACACCTTCAGAGCTTCTTCCTTCCACTTGTGCTTTGAGCATTGTTGAGCGACCGGAGGCCTTCATCGAGCATCCAAGGATCGGGATATCTTCACCGAGCTCTGCACCGAGTGGAGATCGTCTTATTCTCTCCGACCTTCACCGAGCTCTATTTCTTATTCCCCTTTCTCTCTGTGACGATGGTGCGGACGGAAGGAGCTTCTTCTTCAAAGGCAGCCCCGATGGAGATTGTGACATTTATTCCTCCACCACCCAACTCCATTCTTCGTCTGAGGATTGTTCATCCCTCGGCGGACGTAAGGAAGATATACGAGGAGTTGCTCAAGTGGAAAATCAAGCCAACCCAATATGTCGATCGGACCACGGTCCACGACCTCGGGTTCAAAGCCAACCTCACCTACGTCCTGTAGGGGCAAGTGCATCATACGGGAAGGAGGTCTAACGAGGTCTCGTACCACGCTGACGGCCTCCCCTTTTTCAGTGAGTGGCCGATGTACAAAGAACTGGTGGTGGAGTTTATGGCATCGCTTGACATATGCATTGTGCCTAACGACCTCATCGCCACCGATCGGGAATGGATCAAAGACCGCATTTCTTTCCGGCTCTACAACAACAATTACAATCTCACCCTCCAGCAGTTCAATGCAATTTACAACTGGTACCATTCTCCGAATCAGCATAGGAGGTCAGATAAATGGACGGATTATGATGAGATCTTCACCCAGCTGGTGATCGCGCCTCCAGGCAAGTCCGTCAGCTATCATAATGCAGCCGTAGATGATTTTGAGCATCCATTTGTGTGGATTATACATCGCATGTTGTGCACTACTCTGTTTGCTCGAGGCGATCTTTCTCTCAATAAGTTTCAGGAGACAGACTTGTTCTTTCTATACAAGCTGTTAAAACGGGAAGAGCTCAATTGGGGCGCATTTTTCTTGACGCGTGTGTTGGTCGTGCGGAGGAGTACAAGGAAAGCTCCTATCCATTTTGGGGGGCTTATCACACCGCTTGCTCTGTATATTGGGTTGGATTTTTCCCAACTCACTCCACTGTCCAACAGGAATAAAGTCATCCTGCATCATCTACACCGCTCCAACCTTCTTATGCTCCGTGATGGCATGGCCTATGCATAGTGCCATGTCAACCAGGAGTACCAGGAGTGTGCGCTTCCAGATCCCGTCTTCAACATCCAGGGAGATCAGCACTTTCAGTGGCCCATTGTCACCATCGACGACTCTGATGAAGAAGACGAAGGTAATGACAACGACAATGATGACGGTGATGAGCAAGAAGAGGAAGAGGAGGCTTTCACTCCTCTTCGTGCATGAGTGGCACCGCGTAAGCGTCCACGCTTCCACCCAGGTGCATCATCATCTTTGCAGCCTCTGCCACCTCAACCCTCTCCATAAGGAGAGGATGCCTATTCTATGCAGGGAATGTATTCTATGCTGCAGGAGATCCAGTAGACCCAGTAGCACCACACTGCTTCTTTTGTCGGTATTCAGGAGACTATGAACTGGCTATTCCTAAATCAGCAGGCCATCTACGAGAACGAGCGCCTCCTCCTCGCCAACTAAGAGAATATTCTTAACAGGATGCATAGGATGGAGATGCAGCAACAACCGTTCTACGATAATTATTGGAGCCAGAATTACTTCCGGGGATATCCACAACCTCCACCCATGCCCCCGTATGATCCAAATTTCCAGGTGCAATATCCATCATGGGATCCCACTGCCCCACAGTACCCACCATCTGAACAATGACGGGTATCACTGTTCCACCTTTTAAGATTGTTTTTTACTATGAGGCCATAGTCGAACTCAAGCTTGGGGGGGAGATGGAACAGCTTCTATCTTTTTTTTTAGTTTTTATCATTTATTGCCTTTTCTGTTGTTCTAGCAATTTTCTTAGTTTTTAGGATCCACATTTTATCTAGTGTAATCGTGGATGTCTAATTTAATGTGTCATCTCTTTGTTTGTCACATGGGAGTCAGGGGTCAATTTGAAAATTTTTAATGAATTTGTGAGCTTGCTTTGTTTGAATTTGAGCATATGACTTATGAAAATAATTGGGTTTGTCAACTTTAAAACATAAAACCACAACTGTACATGCCTATAATTCACGAAAAGTGGACGGAATTGGATGTTGATCCTGAACTGATCAAATGGTAATGAGACTTTAATCTGAAATGAGAGAGAGAATATTCTTGATTTTACACATGTCAGTAAGGAGGGACATATAATTTCTTCCAATGGTTCTGTCAATTAATCTTGTGATCTATCCACTTCATCTCATCTACACTCCACCATAAGAATTGGGGGCACTATACATTTGGTCATATCTTGGTTGCATGACATGTAGTTAGGATTGCATTGCAGTTAGTGTTTACTTTTGTTGCATTGAAAAAAAGAGAAAAAAATGTTGCATTATAATCCTGCATTCAAAAAAAAATTAGAGTGCATGTCAATGTCATTTTAGTTGCATTTTGCATGATTTTAATCACCTTGTACAATTATGTGTCTTGCTTCTTCTGTAAATAAAGAACTTATTTCGTACTTTCTGGAAAAAAAAAAGAGAAAAAAAATAATAGATATGTGAATAAGCCCAAGAAAAAGCTATTGAAAATTTCATCTTGTTCTATTAAGCAAGATAAGGGCTTGGAAAAAATATGAAGATTAGAGGGAGAAATGAATTTGTTCACATGCAGAATAAGAAGAGCAAGCACATGTGTAGTTCTGTAGATATTCTGTCTCTCATTGGGATAGAATGATAGTGCATGCATCATTCCACCTAAAATGTAGCATTAGGACATCTTCACTTGTATTTTGCATCATAATAGGGCATTAGTTCTTGTATTGTATGATTGATTGTTATGTTCTTCCATTTCTTCCACGGCCACCTATTCCATCCACCCATTGCTCTAATTGGTAGGCCACCCATGATTATCTCCTCATTCATTAATATCAGGAGATCTGCTTCCATTTAGATGGTAGTTAGGACGAGCAACGTAGATAGAAGATCACAAAGATGCACCAAGCCTGAACTGGAGGATTTTATTATATTAACTGCCTTATTTGATAGTGTTCATCAATCTTGTGGTGGATATCTCTTATGGATGATCATTGTCGCCTAAGATGGTAATTATCATTCTGTGGTCAGTCAGGGCCGGTATGTGAATGTCTGGCGGGGATCATATGGCAATGTCTGTTGTGATGATATGTTCTTTAGTTGACCCTCACAAATATATTCTATAGTTTTGTTGCTTGAGGACGAGCAATTTTTAAGCTTAGGGGAGTTTGATGCGATGATTTTGAGTCACTTTTATAGACTTGTTTTACATGTGTTTTATGTGTTTATTAGTCACTTTTGTGGTTAGTATCGCATGATTCATTCGCTTTAGTCTATAATCTCATTTTGTATCAAATCTCTCATATTTTATCTTTCTGATTATAAACGATCATAATAATGGGTTTTAGCATAGCTGATTTGGCTTTGTCTTGAAATTTCAGGAAAAATGCATATACACAGATGTCGATACCATCGACATCCGTCGATGGTATCGACACAGTCACAGTGAGACAGCCGCAAGGAGCCAAGCAAAGTCGATACCATCGACTGGGAAGTCGATGGTAGCGAGATACCTTCAGTGAGCCAGCGATCAGCCGGTTCATACTATTGACACAAAAGTCGATACTATCGACGTTGCACAGCTTCAGTGTCGGAAAGGTGACAAAATTGATGCCTAAAGGTGTCGATACCATCGACCCGCATAGATGGTATCGAGTCTGCATCAGTCAGAGCGTCATAGAGAAAAGAAAACCTGCTGATACTATGACGGGTCGATACCATCGACCCACGTCGATGGTATCGACGCCGTCAGGATATATTTTGTTTTAGATCGATCTTGATCAGATGGTGGTGATCTTTTGGCGACCCAAAGTGGTCCATATACCTAATGATGGAGGCCCTAAGTAGGGGATCACGTCATTAGCCATTGCACAAGTCCCGAGGAGGAGTGGAGAGGAGAACGGAGCTCAGAATCACGCCCCGATCATTCCGAGAGCCGCAGAAGACGAATTCCACCACCGGAAGGTTGTAGATCGCGTACTCTGCGTCAAGGAATGCTTGGATCTCCTCCGTTCAGGGATTTACATCACTTTCATTCACTTTTCTCCATGTTTTCCCCTTCTTCCATCATGTCTTTCATTGAGATGAACATGCGGGGCTAATCCCCTTTGTCTTTAGGACCGGGAGTAGCCCGGGTAATCGTTGTATGACATTTTTATCATAGTAATTCATATTTTGTCTCTTAAATCCGTGGTATGATTTCATTTTCTCCATTATATCATTATGATTGATCACCCTAATGATAATCTAATGCCTTTAATTACTTTGAAAGAAGAATTAACGGTTTAAAAGAGACAAAATTCAAATTAGTTAATAAATCCCTTGAACAAGGTGATGTATGGTTAATGGTGGAAACCCAGAGTTTGGTCTTCATGCACCTAGTTTAGGGTATAGGTTACTATGATAGTGGAACCGACCTAGATTTAGGTAGTGAATTGTATCATGACAGCGAACAATTCTGAATACAGGCCACTACCCGAAATGAGAGATGAATTTGATTAACTATATAGAAATAAATACAACAAGAACCTGTGGTGAAACTGTAATCCTAAAGATTTCCATCTAATTTGATTAAACTAAACATTTAATCGATTGCTTTGTTTTCTTTTATTTCTCTTTTAATTCTTCAATCAACTCTCAAAACCTTTTAGTAGGTCTACCTGATCGCGAGTAGTAAGTAAGTATTCTACCAACAGTTCAGTGTCCCTGTGTTCGACTCGGGCCTCACAAGTCCTATATTACTCTGACACGTGCACTTGCATTATACGCACGGTAAAATCATGTCAATACAACACTTCTATCATAAAATATTGGTATTGTTGTTGTATCAATAAATCATTGATATGTTTGTTTTTAGGTCATGGAAGGGGTGATGGAACTAATGAGAAAAGGGAATGTATGGAACCGTACAAAATGCTTCATTTTTCATTCCTCGTAGCCAGACACCATTAGAACACACAATGAAAGGGGACTGACAACTTATTTCTTGAAACATATGGTAGAAATATTAGAATCCAAAACTATGATTATGCCTATTTTGACAGGTGCACACTGGCATCTGCTGGTAGGAACATTAGGAAGAAAAGGTTTTGTTCATTATAACATATTGGAGGAGGAAAGGAATGCAGACAGTGTTGTAGTGTACAATGCATATGACCGAGATGTATTGATGATGGTAAGCACCTCTGATTTCAAATACATAAAATGTCATTGACTATTACGTTGAATAATTAATTTTGTGTGATGTTTGTGTGATCAATTTAGGCGCAAGCAATAAAATATGCACTGAAGATTAAAGCTAGAATAACAGATCAGGGTTGGAAAATAATATATGATAGGAGAGCTCCCCAACAGGATCCTACCAGCAATGATTGTGGATTCTATGTGATAAGGTGGATAGAAGAACTCATTCAGGATTGCGGCATGGAAGGAACAAGGCGAGATCACGTTCACCTACTAAGGGGGACATATGCAATGAAATTACTAAACCAGAAGGAATATGTATGTGTCAGCAATTAGCACTTTAGACATGTATGCATTTTGATGTTATAGGAGAACAAACTCAGAAGAGACATCTAGGTGGTTTTTTATAGTAATATTGTAGATAGTTTGGTATTAGTGACAAACTCGTTTGGTACTAATGTGATCTGAACTTGGAATTGTCGTCTACTATTTATGTATAAACAATGTTTAACTTAATGATTATACTGAAATGCTTTCTTGCTGAAGATTGCGTATAATGACGTATATATTGGAATGCTTTGGTATTGATATGAATCTTATTTGGTACTGTTAAAGTAAATAATTAGTATGGTTGTTTTCTAATGTGATCTGAGATTAATACTATTTTCCTACTACCAAACTATATGGTTTGGCATGCCTAAAGTCTCAAAATGGGAGTGTTGTTGTATAAGATTGGTAGCGTTGTTTACATAATTCGGTATTGAAAGTGAAAGGATTTTGGGCTGTGAACGTCACACTTGCGTTGTGATTCAAATGGTTTGGTATTTATGTGATTCGATATTAGTATGGTTTAAGTGTGAAATTAGTATGGTTGTATCTATTTTCAATAGTGTCAACGCAAATAGGGGTTCTCTTGGATCCTTTAATGGTATTGTTTGATGATACTATTATACAACATTGTGATTAATACTATTATACTACTGTCAAACTGTGCATTTTGGCATGCCTGCTATTCTAAATTGGTATTGTTGTTATATCGGTTTGGTATCATTTAGCACGTAATTCGGTATTGATGTTATGTGCGTCATACATTATCCACACATTGGTTGGTATGAAGTGTCTACACAACATCAACATTTATCAACATGGTTGTCTTATTATATCGTACGTGTAATGTCTGCAGTTAATGTAAAAGTTGAGTTTTTTGGTATTGTTGTATGTGGGTTATAGTATAGTTGGATTTAGAGTATGGTTGTGTGTGATTATGTCGTTAGTATAGTTGAGTTTGTGTTTCATTTTTTTTTAAATATGAGAATAAACTACTTAGGCATTGTGTGATAGTACGATTGACATTTATAATCAGAATTGTAATACAATCACATATTGTTTGGTTTGGACATTGAAAACAAATCAATCCACCATTTAATTTGAGGGTGATTCAACTGCTTTGACTTGTTTGGATTTAGAGACTTGTTGAGCTGCTTTGACGTATTACTATCAGAGTTTGAAATGTGATTCTGATGACTTATATATTCTGTATATGGATTATCCCCCATAATATTTTCCTCTGATTCCATATTGTGAGCTTGATCTACATGTTGTTCTTCCTCTATGGGTTGAAGGGTTGTCAACTTCTTCTTCTTTGCCTTTAACTTCTTCATTGATTGTTCCTCCTTGAAAGATTTTTTTCGCATTGATGAAGGTCAACCAATTCTTTTGCATACAACTGGGTCTTGTGCATACTATTTTGAAGACTGATCCAACTGTTAAAAACATAAAAATTGGTAACAATATATAATAGCAATAACTTAACATATCAAGTATACAATCACTTACATTTGAATGTAAATAAGGTTGTTTTATCTTTTTATAAACATCAATAAGAATTTGTTTTATCTGTTCAAAATTATCGTTAGATAATTTTGCAAAGTCAGCAAATCCACAAAAAAATTGAAGAATATCTTCTGATCTAGAGCTTGCACTATGCGAATTTTGCTTTGGATCTGGCTTTGATTCGTCATAAAAACGAGTTATGTCTTTCCTCCACTGATCAAGTATGTATTGATTTTGAACTTTTTCAAACTTCAAAATATGAATCATAACACATAACATGTGACGACATAGGATTCTACTAGATTCAAAATATTTACATGCGCAATTCATGTTTTGGGACGAATATTCATACATGAAGGTAAAATGTCTTTCGAACATTTTCGATTCATTCGGAGATATAATGATGATGCAATGCTCTATAACAGTGTAATTGGCACTGACACCATCATCAAAAAGGACTTTAGTATCACATGAAATCATACCAGAAAGTTGATCCTGAAATTTCTATAATAAGGAAATTGTGTAAAGATCTCTGAACTAGAATTCTGTCATATATGATGTCCTTGCGGGTGTTGTTTTATGCATGGATTCATACTCGGATAGTCTCTCTTTTTGGTATTTAGAGCACACTACAAGCTCATATTGGTACACAAATTGCTTCAATGATGTATGAGAATTCACATATCCATCAAAAAATGCATTCATAGATTCACTACGTTGTGTAGTGGTCATATCAGCCCAAAAATATTGATCAACATAGGCGGGAACCCACATTTCTCTTAGCCGATACATTCTATTGAGCCATCCATCATCCTTGACATTACAGTTTTGTACAGCCTTGAACCAATTAGATTCGAACTCATCTACTATCATACTATCATATACAGCATGCCTGATCATAAAAGAAGTATATGAATCCTTACCAAGCTTATCAAGTAGTTTCCTCATTATATGCCACAAACAAAGACGATGACGAGTATTAGGAAAAACAATTTTGACTGTGTTCATTATATGTTGGGCCTGATCTATTATTATACCATTAGGAGGAGCACCTGTTAAATGGGGATAATCAATATGTTAACATTGGTATGGTATGATGAACATTGTTAAAAAGTATTAAAGACAGTACTAAAATTTCAATTAAACATTGTCGATTATTTGGTCCATGATCGGAAAATCTAGATATAACAGAATTAAATATTGTTAAACATAGTGATGACTTACAATTCATTTGAGCCATATTTTAAAAAATTCAAGACTTAACGGTACTAAACAGTATTAAATGTAGTACTGAAAAATCTAGTAAACAGTGTTGAATGTTTTTAGCGATGACTTACCCATACCTTTGAGCCATGTCTAGAAAAGCCAGATATAATTTTCAGTGGTTTCTTCACATAGAAGACCACAACCGAGAAGAATGCTTTGACAATGGTGATTACACCAACAAATAGAGAAAAAGGCATTTCATAATGATTAGTCAAGTATGTAGTATCAAATGTGATTACATCACCAAAATATTTGTATGCATGTATGGATCTTGAATCGGCCCAAAACACATTTCGAAGAACACCATCATCATTTAAGTCCATAACATAGAAAAAATTTGGAGTTTTGGTCTGCATATTAATAAAATATTCTTGAATAGCTTTTGCATCGCCTTTACCAAGATTTAGACATATAGATATAGAAACATGGTTTCTGACATCCCTCTCAATAAATGGTAAATTATCATATCCTCCTGCCTCAACAACAAAACTTGACATATATTTTGCAACACTGATACCTGTAATGATTAGTATTGTTAATATAAAAATTGGTATTGTCTAATGATATAATAGGTGAATATAATAGAGATAGTGTACCGGCACGATCATTTAGATCAATCCTCCTCACAATGTCTTTTGGGATCTTTCTTTTTGAAGGCAACAATCTCAGAACGCTTGGTTCTAAAAGGGGGTGATTGTGTTGTTCTTGAAAAGATGTAATAACAAATTGATCGCTATATGTGTCGTGGTAAAATCGTATATGGGCAACACAGTTGGTCTTACAAGTTGGACAACGATGGTACATAGTAGTATTTGCAGTTTTGGGAGGTCTACCATCTTTAACACATGACAGGGTTAATCTCACAATAGAATTTGTGTATTGATTTTTTGTAGAATGTGTTGTTGATACTCCAAAACCGCAAGCATCAGTGTACGCTACATAAAATGACCTGGATTTTTCAATGGAATCAAATACCATGCCAACTTTTGGTTTTTCAACTCGATCATCAATAATTGGAATGACAAGTGTAGAGAAATTCATATTATGTGAAATGGATACATCTAGGTTAGTTGGGGAGTCGAATATATCTTCCTAATTGCAATTAAGTGTTACATTAAGATTGATGTCATCTATTGGCATTTGCAATGTTAAAACAGTACACAAATAAGCACTGTGACTGGAATTAAAGGTATGGTTTATTAATTTATATGTATTGTTTTGATTAAAAAAGGTATATGGCGTCGATTCGCCAATTTTGGTGAAGATTTTTGATACACCATATTTATATGTGCATCTGTACCAATTCACAATAAAATAGTACCAACTAATAAGCCAATCATTAATCGACTAAGTTATTTTCATTCAGCAATATTGTTGGAGCAGTTATGGAGCAGATTATATACCATTTAATCGCTAGACTGGATTACCTCTCTTGATGTGTAAATTCAGAAATGCTAGAAATAAATGAGAGGATAAATAAGAATCTTCAGTTGATGATGTAAGGCTAACCTTCAATCAGCAATCAGTAGAGACTCTTACTGAATGAATATATACCATTCGATCACATATTGGGTTCTGAATTGTTATTGTTTATGTTGTGAATTGGTACAAATATAATATAAAAATGGCGTTATTCATTTACATGAAGGGTTGCTGCTAAAAAATGTAAATGGATACTAACCTTTAAATAGTAGAATGGATAACCTCGAATGCTATCCTTCAAGTGGCAATTATCAGAACAGAAATGAGGAAAAAAGAGTCTAACTCGAGAGGCACCTGAGTATATATAGGATACAGAAATGGAGTGAAAATGTTCAAAATTCAAATAACAAATGGAGGGTTTTTTCTCGAGAGGAAACTGAGTATATATAGGATACATAAATGTAGGGAATATGATGAAAATTCAAATAACAAAGGGTGCACAATGTTGATTATATAGTTGAACTGTACTAGAATATGAACAGCCATGAAATTTGAATTTTGTATAGCTGCTTTGATTGGTCAGCAAACCTGTTGTTGTTGCTAAAGCATGCAGTTGCATGGTCTGCATGTAGCAAATCGTGGTTATAAGTAGCAAAGGATCCAGCACCAGGTGACTCTTTGCCTTCTTACATAGTACAGACTGTATGCACAGTGCGGATTGTTCCATTTTCACAATTTCCCAAGGTGGGGGTGGAGATGGTGGTGCAAGAGGTGTTGTGGGAAGAATTTTCCTTGTTGAAAACAACACAGCAGTAGGTGATGTCTTCTACACTCTAGAGGAGATATTGGAGGAAGAATCAGAATTCTAATCGAGAGTTTTGACAGGCCCAATAGATTTAGTTTTATTTCTTAGCTCATGTTTATCATCTTTTAGGGGCTTGTTATAGGGGTGCCTCCCCCTTAAACTTCACATATTCAGGGAGGGGGTGGAGATGAGTGGTTCTACTTAGTAGAGTAAAATAGTAAATAGTAGATAATCAAGCTATCCATCCTCTATTTTTATCCCGATACTAAAACATGATTAATGATTATATTATTCACAGCTTAATATGTGAAGGGAGAGAGAAATATATAAGATAAATCAATAATTAGACACATAGATTACTATGTAATGATCAAAATTAATAGGGTGACATATCCCCATAGTGCGAGTACAAATTGTTATATGACAACTATAATTGTGTGGTAATTTAGTAAATTAATCTAAACAAACCGTACACGGAGTCCAAAATAACTTAGATGGTATATTGTTTAGTAGTTTTACTGCGCGACATATATTGACATAGCTAACCTAATTTCAAATTTTGTTATTATAAGAAATAATGTAGAGCATTACAAAACTCAATAGTTAATGAATCATCCATACGCATCTCCCAATAAGCAAAATTATTTTTGTTACCACCAGTCAAGTTCAGATCTAGTAAGTATACGTTATATGTATATCCATTAGTTATTTTTTGTTATACATTAGAAAAGGGTAGCTCATGATAAAATTATAAAAGTTTTAGATCAGCTCGTGAACCCAACCCTGCCTATCCCAAAAAGACCCAATTTCTGATTTGGAGTGGTCAATCCGGGCCATTTCTGTTGAGATTGCATGTTAATGTTTGAATTGAACTCCGTTGGAGTTTATAAATCTTGATTAATTCCAGTTTGAAAAGTCCAGATAACTCAGGTTTTGATTAGGATATAAATCAATATAAAGCATGCATTATAAATATTTCATGATTCAAAATTACCTTGCACATAAAATTATACTACATAGTAGGCTAATAGACATATAAGAACATATGTATGAATATAGTATATATGAAATTATAACATGGATATATATAAGACATATATAAGATTGCACGCTATTCTCAACAACAAAAAAAGATATTATAAGATTCGAGTTTGGTATTAAATCAGACATTACAAACCAATTCTGAATCTGGAGTTTGCCACTTTACCAAATATTTGGTTCTAGGTTCATTTTTATTAGGTTCTTTTGCATCAACGTAGATGTTATTCAACACGAAATCAACCTAAAATCTATTTGATTGTACTTGACAACTAGCTCATCCAATAGAGTATGATGTTGGTTGTAACACAACTTATGTATCCTAATATCACCAAGACACTAGGGGAAGATAAAAAACAATAATCTTTCATGTTTGTCACTGGTTGGACTCCCGACCCCTCCCAAAAAAGATATTAATATCCCCAATATTTAAAAGTCAATTTTAACACCTAACGATATGTGATGTTCTATTGAGGTCGGTTGATTGTTTAATAATTGTATATTATTAATTAACTTGATTGCTCCTTTATATTCCAATCATTTGTGTTTTGTTTCATATGAATATGTGACAGTTAGTATATGAAACAACTGGGATGGATGGCTATTTATATATATATTGTATGAAAAAGCTCATGGAGGGGTTTCTCTATATTTTTTCTTTTTTTTTAATATAAAGTATTCTTACATGTTCATTTTACATTATATAGAAACAAGTGTGAAAGGTAAATTATGCATTTTCTTGGGTTTTCATTATAAATTAGTATTTTACCTAAATAAGGCAACATAAGACAACATAGAAGTGTTTGGATGTAGTGTTTATTTTAGTTATATAAATTATAAATTTGTCCTTCTATTTTCAAATGAGGTTGTATGAAATGTTATAATAGGGGTTGAATGCAATTGTCTCCCTCTAATTTATAGACCATAGATTTGCCCTTATTTTATTATTTACTATTTATGGAAGGTAGTGGGAAGAATTACATTCACTTTTATCTTTATACTATACAAGAAACTTTGAGGAGGGTTTTCTCAACATTGTGCACTTTTTTTAGAATTGTAAAGTAGTTTATGTATTCTAATTTATAATATATATGAAAGAGTGTAACAGGTATTGTGTGAGAGATATTACTTGAAATTTTTTATATTTTTAGTTTTGATTTTGTCTTTTATTTAGTAAGGAAGTCGCATGAGAGCGTATAGGATTAGGATACAAGTTTTTTTTTTAAATTGAAATTATATATGAATTAGTGCATGTGTATTCTAATAAGGAAATATAAGAAGTTTTCAGAAGAATTGAATATAATTTCTACCTTTAGTTTTTCAATTTATAGATTGGTCATTGTTTTACTATATATGAGAATTATAGGAAGCGGTGCTTGTATTTTTTACCTTTAGTATTTTGCATTACTAATCATGTATTGTCAATTCCCATAAGTTGGGTATTAAATGTTGGTGTATATGCCCTAGAAGCCAATCATTAGATAATGACTATATGGATACTTTGTACTTTTGATTTGATTAATAAAGGTGATTCCAACTTGTTGATGCACATTTAATTACCGTGATATTGATGTGTATAGTAAATGTACTTAGAATGATTTGTTCAAAACAATGGGACTTCAAGCACGTGACTTGAACATGAAATCCTAATAAATGCTAAGAACAATTTTCTTGAAACGTCCCTAGTCAAGTATTCTTGTGGATTGGACAACAATAATACATGTGAGACTAGTGTATGGTGTGATTTATGACCATGTATCATGGAGCATAGGTATTGAGGACCAAGTCAGACACATAGGTACTTATTAGATAACAATTGTATTGTACATACCTGCCTTGAGAGTGATTCATGAACTATTATATGATAGCCATATTTGACTCTCAAATGTGATAGTGGTGTTGTGGTTCTTTGACTTGAAGTTACTACAATGGTGATATAGCAATCATCATGCTTTGACACTACCTGATGTGTTCTTAAAGAAGGTTTCCATAAAGGTAGTGATTGTTATGATGAGAACCATGCTACGCACTTGTGAGTAATGTAGAAGGAATTTTTCACTCTCATATGATAGGAGAAATATCCAAGGCCTCTTGATATGTGAGACTAGAGAAATGCATGAAAATTCTCACATGAGTCAGTATATGATATTGAGCTCTCTTGCTAGTCTACCTGAAGATCAAGGAACTTAGATTGAACATAAGTAGGATGGCATGTCCATGTATCTAGTTCAATCTAAATATCTGCGACAAAAGGATTATACAACATGATAACATTGGTCTTTGATGGTTTAGTCTTGTCTGACTAATCCTACTAATTGGGTAGTAATGATGTATAGCTAGACATCTCCAAATGTTTATTGATCTTTAATATTTATTAGTGAATCCATTTCCAACATAGTATAGTGAGTACATGGTCACGCAACTAGAGATAGCTTGAAGAAAGGATGGATTGTACCTTATTATAATTTTCACAGTAAATTTAGGGATTCAAAACTAAATTTTGATGACCTTAATAAAATATGAATTAAGAAATATGTTTCCATAAGTTAGGTATTCCACAACATGGCCAAATAGGGATTAGGAAACCCTAACTCTCCACTCCTCTATATATATGATATGAGAGGAGGCCTTCGGGGCATGCACTCAGTTCTTCTCATGTTTCCTCCAAGGTTTGAGAAACCTTAAGAGCAACTTAGAGAGACAAAAGAGGGAGAGTTGGAGACTAGAGACTCTGATCGCATTTGAGTGCTCACTTGGATATCGTGGAGATGAGTTTGTGTAGAAAATTCATTCTGGATGAAGATCTTCACTGACAATGCACAAATCGATGTGACAGTGGAAGAATGCAATCCACCATGAGCATGGATGGCAGAAAAACATGATCTATTTGGTATGCAAACCAAGTAGAAGGTCTCCATGTTAGAATGGCATGATTTGCCACATAAACATGTAAATTGAGTTGAGTAATATTTGGGGTGGAATAGTGTAATTTTCCGCACACATCCACGACAGAATAGTGCAATCTACCAGAACTTTGGAGTCATATCTGGGGTTAACAGATCCAGCTCTATGATCTTGGTATCTATGCAAATTGTCAGTAGATTCCCAAGATCTATTTCCCAAGTGGATTGATGTCATTAGCCACAGAAAGATAGTTTCTTGCAAGCATCCTAAGGCGACTCCCAGAATGCGAGAGACACTAGAAAGGAATTCTGATTGTTGAACTGGAAAAATTCAAGAGAGGCATAGATTGGAGGGTCTAGATCTACACTGAGTGTTACAGTTGAATCTTTGGAACATCTTCCATGATAAAGTATCAACTTGTGAATTGTAATCTAATTTTCTTGCATTGGATGGATCTTTCTTGAAGGATTCTTGGGAAAAAGATCATGTTGTTTTTTCTCTTGAGATTCATACAACAGTATCAAAGTTATGTCTACTGCTCTTTACCAGTGTTTTTTATTATGAATTGAATCTTTGTCGTTGGACGACAATAGTGTGTATATTTCACATGATGAAATTGATTGTTTGTGAAAATTCTATTAACAGATATGTGCCAATTAATATCATTATGATCATATTATGATATGATAATATATATGTATATATATATATGCAAATCCAAAGTGATGCCTCAAAAGGTTTTGTTTTGTGTGTAATGTATGATTAAGACCAAACTCTAATTTTGATTTCTTTTGTTACATGTAGTATATTGTTTGTAATTATTAATATGGATTGCATGTTGTACTTTCTCCTATGACACCAAATGTATGGCTTCCAACTTTATTCCGTTGTAATGAAGCTTGAGGTTTCTCTTACATGTGATGCAATCGTTTAGGATAATGTAGGATATATGATATTCAACATGGTGAAAATGAAGAATGAAGAATGCAAAAAATCATCAACAATGGTTTGTACATGGTGGTCGCTCGTATTGAAGAATCCAAGGATCAATGTCTATTATCTTTTGCTTATGCATGTGATGTAGGAGACTATAGATGACCTCAATCTTCCATTAGTTTGGAAAGATAGTGTTAGCAGACCATAATCATTGCATTCTAGATTTATTTCTTATGGTGCTTGTTTATATATATATATATATGATATATAATATATACATATGTAGTGCTGGATATGTACATGTATTATATAAAAATTAAATATTAAACTTAAGATGCCTTCCAACATGATATACATATCAAGGCCTCAATCAATTTGTGTGGTCTCACCAAACTAAGGTGCATTATCCATCTTGGTGAGGTGTGAGAAAAATGTGTGGATCTACCAAAGTAGGGTACATGGTCTTATTGGTATCAGCGATTAGGGTTGATTTAATTAGGTAACCTTAATAGGGTTTAGTGCCTAGAGGCAGGAGGATGGGTGTCACATATGATGGAATTTAACAATGGTTGTTCCTCATCCATCCAAGGGTTGCTTGCAATTCAGTTGGAAAAGCTATTTAAATCATTGAGTTGTGAGAGGTCAACCAAAGTTGACTTATGATTTAATGAAATATGGACGTTGGCCCACTAGAAACTTATTTGTTGTAAATTTTTGGATTACTAGTGAGGGCCACTAATTTGAAGAAAATAATGGGGATAAATGTTTAGTTAAATAAGTATATTTAAAATGCAAAGTTTTTCAAATCAAAATTTTAATTCCTTCTTATTTTTATTTGTAGATCACTTGGAAAATAACGATAACCTTTCCTTTTTATTGGTCCTTGAGAAGGAAAAGTTCAATGGGACAAATTTTGTGTTGATATTAAAATTTGAGAATTATTCTCAAGTATGTGTGCAACCTCGACGTACTGGATCATGATTTTTTTGAAGAGCCTACATCCAATGTGCCAAAGGCTGAAAGGGATGCATTCATGATGCATTATGATGATTCCAATCATGTGACATTCCTCATGCTAGCATCCATTATGTATGACCTACAAAAGCAACATGAGAACATGGATGCCTTTGAAATGATCGATTGTCTCCAAGGATTGTTTGAAGTCCAAGCTAGACAAGAGAGGTACTATGTATCAAAAGCATTATTTCAAAGGAATCTAGAAGAGGGGGATCCAGTTGTTCCTCATGTGATTAAGAGTATTTGGTGTGTGGAGAACATAAAGAGATTGGGTTTCATCATGGGCTAAAAGTTAGCCACACATTTCATCATGCAATCGTTGCATGAAATATACAATCAGTTTGTCATGAACTTCAACACGAATGACATAGTTAACCCACTTTAAAAACTACTCAACATGTTGCAAACTGTTGAACATAACATGAAGAAGGCCAAGATTGGATCTGTGTTGATGGTAAATGAAATGAAAAGTAAGACCAAGAGAAATAAAAAGGCTAATAAGTATCTAAACCTAAGTCTCAATCTTCTACTTTGAAGGCAAAGGGAGATGTGGTCAAGAATGCCAATTGTCACCACTATCACAAGCTTGGACACTGGAAGAGAAATTTCCCACTCTACCTAGAAGAACTTAATAAGTCAAAGGAGATAGAGATCTCCACCTCAGGTATACACACTATTGAGATGAACTTATATACTTCTTCATCATTCATATTAGATACTAAATGTAGATCTCATGTATGTTGCAATGTGCAAGTGTTGAAAAGAAGTAGACCCCCTTAAGAAGGTAGATGTGGAACTATGAGTTGCTAATGGAGCAAAGGTTATTGATTTAGCTATAGGAATATATAGATTATTTCTATCCTAGGGGATTGTAGTATAATTAGAGAATTTATATCATGTACATTTCCATAAGTAGAAAAATTACTTATATTTCCTATTTGGAAAAGAAAGAAGTTTGTTGTACAACTTTGGATGATATCTTTTATGGCAATGATCTAATATCTTAAGGTCTTTATTTGTTAGATCTTGAGACACATGCTTATAACATAAATGCCAAATGACCTAAAATGCATGATTCAAACATGACATATGCTCTGGGATTGTCCCTTGGGCCATACAAATGAGAAGTGTAATTCTAAACTCCATAAGGATTGATACATAGACTTGTTTGGTTTTGAATCTCTTGAGGCATGTAGATCATGTTTCTTGGGCAAGATGGCAAAGGCACCTTTACCAGAAACAGTAAGCACAACTAAACTTTTAGAACTCATACATACTGAAGTACATCGTCCTTTTAGTTTAACAACTAGAGGAGGGTATCTATACTTTATTACATTTACTGATGATTTAAGTACATATGGATATGTGTATCTTTTTTTTTTAATTAAGCCAGTGGACCATCTATTCACCCCACTCCCCTCGTGTGGGCACAACAAAGAAGAAACATACAGCTCTTACTAGAGAGCAGGTCATACCCCACATATATCACCAAAGACACTAAACCGCACAAGCTACCCACATCACCTCTTACCTCTCCACATCACAATATAAGGTGTCTTGTGTTTCTCAAGGAACACCATGCCCCTAATCCTAGCTGGGACATCCCTAAGATCAGAAACAACAAGCGGTTCAGTCAAGTTTACACCCCATCTTCCTATCTCCTTTGGAATCGAGTTGATAACTTTATGCACTAACGACCCAGCAATGTCCTTCTCCGCAATGATCTCCTTCACCTCCTTAATCAGGTTAATGATCTTCCAAGGGGCAACAACCACTCCCCACAACATACCATAAATCGAACTATCATCAATCTCCACACTAGAGATGCGTAAAAACCGGTCTACCGCAAACTTGACACCAACTGCGCAAGCTTGGATAAGCACCATCTAGTAACTATCAGCTGTCAACCAAGCTTTGGTAATCTGACATACTGCAGCATGATGGTTCCTAACAATGCCAGCCATCCACCATCTATTATGCCCATAAGGATCACGGTTCTGCCCAACCGCAATGTTCAGCTTCATATTATAAATGTCAGGATTCATCCACCTCACCAAACTTATCTCCTTCAGAATGTACTTTGGATCCTCCACACCATAGGCCTTTAGTCTGTTATGAAAGGAAGAATCAGCTATGCGGGTGAAGCTTTTCTGTTTCATCATAGCGTTAATCAGATACATCAACCAATCCACCTCCATGTTCTAGAGAATTCTTCTGCTGTCATACCTAGCCACACATCTCATCCGCCATATGCAATAAGGAATGATGGTGGCCATGCAAGCCACAAGCCACAGCTGCAAATCATCAGAACTACCAAAGGAGCATGTATCAAGTAAGGAAATCTGATCTGTGGGAGCAGGATAATCAGTAATCTCAGTGAATCTAGTCCAGAAGGAGGTAGCAATCTGACTATGGAACATAAGATGGTCTATATTTTCCACACTTGGCTCATCACAACAGTCACAACGGGACGCTAGGGAAATACAATAGCTAGCAATGTTTTCATCAGTTGGGATAGCATTCTTCATCATCTTCCAAATGAATGCACACGCCTTGGGCGATTGAACGTGCCAAAGTCAGTGAAGCCCATGTGGTCCATCATAACTCGTACTCCCCAAGATCGTCTTGACAGAGCGAATGGAGAACTGTTCCCTCGTATCCGGTATCCAAATGGGATAATCATCTGTATATGATACATGTTGACCTGCCTTCTTAATAAGCTCCACACCATGCTCGTCGAGGACCTGCTGTAAAGAGGACCAATCCCATCCAATACCATGGATCCAAAAATCATGCACCAAAAATGGATGGTTGCGATCACTGTTATAACGTGCGTGATCAAAAAGCCTCTCATCACACCAACAAAAATCCCAAAAAGGAATGTTACCCCTCCCAAAAATCCAGCGGCAGTGAGGATAGATGCTCGGGAACATATTCCATACTCTCTTCCAGTAAAGAGACGCATTCGATCTATACTTCATATGATTGGGATATAAAGTTGAACGACTATACGCTCTACTAGCATACTTATCGCTGCAAAACTTGGCCCATAAGGTGTCACCAACAATCAGCTCCCAACACGCTTTAGCCACAAAAGCATCATTAATGCGGCGAGTATTCGACAAGCCAAGACCACCTTGTTCCATTGACACCGCCACTCTGTCCCAACTAACCCAGGCCTTCCTGTGGCAATTGGCGCAGTCCGCCCAAAGGAACTTAGATAACATAGAATCAAGGCGATTAGCAATACCATCTGGAATACCAATAGCAGTCATTGTGTACACCATAGTAGAAGCGAGAACATGTGCTATCAAAAGCTTCCTGCCCACAAAAGTTAACAGCATGGATTTCCACGAGGCAATCTTGTGAGAAATCTTCTGAATAAGATATTCAAAGTCAGATAACAGATTCCTTCCAACTCTAATCGGCACTCCCAAATATACAAAAGTATCAACCACATTATCCATCTGAATAGTAGCGCCTATATCCACCTTAGTAGCCATGTCTTTGCTGCCAACAATACAAGAGGACTTCAACATGTTAATCCGCTGGGCCGACGCTTTCTCATACATAGAGAGTAGATTCTGGATCTCATCCATCGTGTTAGGAGTAGCATTCACATAGACCATAATATCATCAGCATAACACAATAATAAAGGAGGAGTCCCATTCCCCCTAGTAAAAAATCTCGCCAGTCTTCGCAAATCCCCCATATGCGTAATCCGTCTGCATAGAATTTCTTCAAACATAATGAACAGTAAGGGAGATATCGCATTACCTTGTTTCAACCCTCTAAGCAAAGGGAAGAAACCTGCAGACTCGTCCCCAATTGTAACTTTCGCCCAAGAATTAGAGAAGAAACTAATACATAACCCGATGAACTCCTTGATAAAACCGAACCTCGCCATGATCCGCTCCAGGACGTCCCACTTTATCCGGTCGTAAACCTTAGACATATCAAGCTTAATCATGATGTTCGGCCTCTCACCCCCATAGAATATGTCATGCATCAACTCCTTCACCAACCTGACATGGTGAGTAATCTCCCTTCCTCGAATGAACGCCGCTTGCTCATCAGAAATCAGTGCCGGCATCAAGCAAACCATCCTGTTACTGATAACTCATGCAAGGATTCTCAACACTACATTCTCTACAGATATCGGGCGGAAGTCCTTCTCAAGGAGGGTCGGATCGTCATTCTTTGGAATAAGAACAATACGGCAAAAGAACAAGCTACGGTGACAATTTTGTCTAAGGAAGAACGCCTCAGCAAGCCTCATAAAATCATCTCTGATGTACTCCCAAGCAGCAATGTAGAACGGAATAGTAAACCCATCAGGACCGGGAGCAGAAAACTTGACCATTTGGCACATAGTATCAAACACCTCGGCTGCACTAGGAACAGCAGTTAGAGACACATTATCATCTATAGACACAACCTCCGGTATACTAGCTAGGAAATCCTCCAAAACATCCTCATCATGATGTACCATCTCACTGTATGCATTCCTATAAAACTCAGCATCACACGAAGCAATCTCCTTCGGGTCAGTCACCCTGTCCCCAGATGGTAAAGTAATGCATCTAACTCTTCTATTCTTTCTCCGAGACTTCACTACAGCGTGGTAAAACTTTGAGTTGCGTTCACCGTCATTTAACCATTGGATCTGGGACTTCTCTTTCCACACTTTCTCCTCCAAATCTAAAGCCTCTTGCAGCTCAAACTCCGCAATCCTCAAGGCAGTCTCATTGTCCATGCAAGGGTATTCATCAAAAGCATTTTGGGTAACGTGAACAACGTCCTCCAGATCTAGGATCTTTTGGGTCACGTCCCCAAAGGTCTTCCTGCTCCAAGACTTCAAAGCCTCTCTCACCCTCCTAATCTTATAGTAGAAGATATTCGACGGGTGCCCATCCCTGGAATCATCCCAATTATCAGCAATGATCTTTAAGCACTCATCATGTTGAAGCCACGTCTGCATAAAAGCAAAGAAACTCTTCCTTCTAGCAATAATCAAATTCCCAGACTTGTACAAGATCGGGCAGTGATCCGATACTCTATAGCGAGTAAGATGAATCGTACTGGAATCCGGTCTCAGAGCCGCCCAAGTATCATTTAACAGGATTCTATCAAGTCTCTCTCAAATAGTAGGCGTATTGTACTGTTTATTGACCCACGTAAATCTGCTGCCCTCAAACTGCGTCTCCTTAAAATATTCATTCTGGATGTAAGTGTTGAAGTCCACGATTTCTTGAAAGCTCCTGTTATTGCCCCCTCTCTTCCCCTGATCACTTCTAATGATATTGAAGTCACCTGCTAAAAGCCAGCTACTATCGCCAATGATGCCTGACATCTCGAGAACGTCATCCCAAAGAGAATGTCTGCATATGTAATTACAGCTCACGTAAACCGCAGTAACAAAGAACATATTGCCACTATCATCAGTATATTTCATCGTCACATGCTGCCCATGACATTTCACAACCTCCGTCTTGAGAGTACTATCCGCATAGCACCAAATTTTTCCCCCTTCCGCTGAATTATCAGTCGCCCAATCCAGATTAACAATGTCCAGAAGTTCCTCAGCAACCCGAGCATGTAGAAAAGGTTTGAAGATACACACAATCCTGGGTTTATGCCTCCTGCATAATCGACCCAAGACCCTTCTAGTCTTATTATTCGCCACCCCCCTAATTTTCCAGAATAGATAGTTTGAGTCCATGTACAGGCCTTAAGTCCAGGCGACAACTAAACTTCCTCCATCAGAAATTCCTTTCTCTGTCATCCCAATCATCATAAACGAGCAGAAGCTCACCTTCAGATAACCTTCTTCTATGAGTAGCTCTGTGTAGTATACCCATACGAACATGTTGATCTAGACGCTCCTCATAGATAAATTCCCCACGATATCTACCACTCTTCCTTCTAAATTCGTCACCCTCTTCCTCATGGCCTAGGTGTATATAGTCACGCAGACTTCTATCGTGCAGCATCTTCCTCGTACCATCTTCATCAAAGACTATCCTGCGTGGAGCTACTGGCTGTGCTGGACAGTAAACTTCCTCTACACTTGGTTCTGTCTGTGGCATCATCTGCTGCTCCTTCTCACCGGCGCCTCCATCATGAATCTCCACCATCTGTCCACCATTACTAATAGATTCTGATTCACATCCATTTCTATTGATAGACAATGCATTCATTGGTATGTCAAGGTCACGGCCAACCTCCGTCAACGAGAAGAGATTGGATCCAGGTTCTCCACGAGCTACCATCTGAAGGTGCACGTTTGACCTTCTATCCCCATACGTCAGAGTAACGTACTGAGGTATATCTTCATTGAACGCTTCAACAAGCACCAGTATACCAGCAATGTCATCGGGTCCTCTCATCCATCCAGAGGCCACAATCAATCTACCAAAACTATTCACAATGTTGTCTATCGCCTTGTCATCCCGACATATAATAGGTAGGTCTTCAATCCAGAACCAAATCGCCTCCTTTCTAGAACATCTTTCACCTTCCTCCATGCCATGCAGGCTAATATCAAAACCTTTGAACCCCATCACCTTAGCACTGGCAGCAGCCTGTGCTTCCTTCACGCTGCCGAAAAAGACGACGGCCTTGCACTTAGAAAACTGGTATAGATCTGTGGCCTGCGTCCATACATTCTTCAGGAAAGGAGATAGCTCCATCCAAGATACCTGGGGTGGCCAACGTATCTCCACCGCCCTACACAAAGTTTGAGCCTTTCTTTTACGTTCTTCATCATCAGGCCCTAGGTCCACGGCTGTTCTTTTTGGAACATGTTGGGGTGCACCACGGGCAGGAATACCAACGTTCAGGGGTGGAAAGACAGTCCTCGACATGATATCCGGTGGTGAAAGATGACGGATGTACATATTGACATTACATCTTCTAGCAAGGTGACCCGGCCTGTGGCACTTGTAGCACACTTTCTCCCAATTGCACTGCAATTGCCAGTGCCCCTTCTCCAAGCATCTATAGCACGTGTCCCATGGAACGCCAAACAACTGTGCACATCTATTATCATTGAAATCCCGTCTCAGGCTCGGTCGATCTTCTTCAACCCGACGATATGGGTTTGCTGTCATGCTTCTGTTGACCACAGAAATGTTGCCCCATCCATAGTGGTGCCGCTCCTCATCCACACATGGGACACGGACGATCGACGCCAATCTATGATGGTGAGCCGTGTGGTTTTCCATATGCTCCCTTACCGCCGCTTGTGGAGTCATATTTAGATGTCCTTCTAGGTTTCCACTCAGCAACGATGGATCATGTGTTTTTCCTCTGGTAGCCGATTCTCCTCCAAGCTCCTCCATGCTTACAACCGCTGAAGCCCTCAACTCCGGTTGGACCAACAGCCTAATGTCAGGAATAATCTCGTCCACCTACACTGCTTGCGCCACCAAGGTCGCTCTCCTATTAGCGACAACCTCTCGGGCCCTACACCTCCCCCGACTCCCTTGGCTCCCACACCCAGAACGTTCCTCACTCATCTATGCCGCGGTACAGAAGACAGTAGACCACCGGGGGCGGAGTGCCACACCGGTGATTTGGGAGACGGTGGCGCTACCGCCTCAAGATCGCCTCAGGATCACCGCTAAACCCTACCGCGCCGCTCAGGAACTAATCCTATCAAATGTTGTTAGTTAAATACATTAGCAATATGGATATTTGTATCTCATGAAACACAAATTATAATCCTTTGGAAAGTTCAAGGTATTCAAGAATGAAGTACAGAACAAACTTGGAAATCAAGATGCTTTCATATGATTAAGGTGGTAAATAGAGTACATTCTATAGAAGTGTGGTATTGTATCACAATTGACTTCAATAGGAGTTCCACAACATAATGGTGTTTTATAGAGAAGGAATCGCACATTGTTGAATATGGTGCAGTCTATAATGAGCCAAGTTGAACTTCTTGGTTCCTTTTCGGGAAATGCTCTAGAAACAGTTGCATTTACACTTAATCGTGTTCCCTCTAAGTTGGTTCCAAAGACATCATTTGAGATATGGATTGGGAGGTATCCCAACATGTCTTTTATGAAGGTTTGGGGTTGTGTAGCTTATGTGAAGCATTCATTTACTAAGAAATTCGGATTCAACTCTGACAAGTGTTATTTTGTGGGGTATCCAAAGGAAACCAAAGGATATTGCTTCCACATTCCTTCCAAGAAAAAAAGTATTTGTGGCTAAAATTGGTACCTACTTAGAGGAGTTCTTATCTAGAAATACCATTGGGGGGAAAATAGAGTTCAAAAAAATTTGAGATACACAAAATGACAATGAACCTAATGAGGAACATGGGGAGGCACCACAAATTATTGTGGACCGATGCCCCCTCAAAAAACACAGGATCCTCATAGATCCAATAGGACTTATGATGAGCCAGAGAGATTTGTATTCATTGTGACTCAAGATGGTGAGGTGTTGGTCATATATCAAGATGAGCCAATCCCTAAAAGGAATCTATGGAGGGGCCAAAATCTGGTACATGGCATAAGGATGAGATGTGAGATTGATTATGTGTATATCAACAAGGTATGGACCTTGGTGGAACCACCTGAAGGGTCAAACCCATTGGGTGCAAGTGGATCTTCAAGAAGAATACATATAGGAATGAAAATGTCTAGACCTAAAAGGATGATTTGTGGATAAAGGTTTCAACCAAGTCCAACGTCTTGACTATGATGAAACTTTCTCACCATCCACCATGGTCAAGTCCTTTAGGATCATGCTTTCCATTGCAGCACACATAAATATGAGATATGTCAGATGGATGCTAAAATTACATTTCTTAATAGGAATGTTCTTGAGTATGCATATTTGACACAACCCGTGGGTTTTGAATATCCAAAGGATGTTGTAAAGGTATTTAATATGCCAAGATCAATCTACATATCAAACCAAGAATCTAGAAGATGGAATCTAAATTTTTATGAATTAATCAAAGAGTTTGGATTAATCAACAATGAAGATGAAACTTGTGTTTACAAGAAGGTTAGTGGGACCATTGCATTATTCCTCATATTATATGTGGATGATAGACTACTCATGGGAAGGGATATTCCATACGGCACAAAAGGTAAAGATGTGGTTGGGCAATAGTTTCTCAATAAAAGACTTAGGAGAAGCAACATATATTCTAGGTATCAAGATCTATACATCTATAAGTATTTTTGGCTTAATTCAAAGTACATACATTGACAAAGTTCTTAAATGGTTCATCATGCAAGAGTCTAAGACAAAAAAAACTTACCCATGACTCATGGGGTAAGTATTTGTAAGACCACTTGTCCTAAATCATTTAAAGAAAGAGACCATGTGAGTAAGATTACATATGCCTACATAATTGAATCTATGATGTACGCAATGTTATATACACTTCCAAATATCTCATATGCCTTGGGCGTGATGAGATAATATCAATGAGACCCAGGTGAAGGTCCATGGATTGTAGTACCTAAAATTAAGGATGTTTTGCGGATATATGAAGATGAGTATGATTTGGTTGTAAGGGGTTAAATTGATGCAAGCTTTCAAACCAATAAAGATTATTATCAATTGTAGTTGGAAGAGTTCCAATCAAACGACATTATTTGACTCTATAGAGGAATCGGATATATTACTGCATAACATGTTGCAAGGGAAGTTTTATGGATGAACAATTTCATTGATGAACTTGGAGTTCTTTCCAACATTACTGATGCAGTAAAGCTATAATGTGGCACCAAATGGGCTATTTCACAAGTCATGTAACACATCTCACACCAAAGTTATAAGTATATTATTCACTTCCATTTCATATGAGATATCATTGAGCATGGGGATGTGAAGATTAGTAGGGTACCGATAGAGAACAATATTGTTGATCCCTTGACTAGAACATTATCACATAAGAAGCATGATGGTCATGTTAGATTTCTTGGTAATAAATACATGAGTAACTGGATTTAGTGTAAGTGGGAGACTATATGTGCATATACCCTAGAATCTAATCATTAGATGATGGCTACATGGATATTTTGTTCTTTATATTTGATTGATAAAGGCCATTCCAATTTATTGAATGCACATTTAATTATTATAATATTAGTTTACATAATAAATGTCCTTATAATGATTGGTTTAAATACATGGGACTTCAAGTATGTAACTTGTGTTGGGGAAATATGGCATCAGGTAGGCAGTGGAAACAAAAAAATTACTAGCATATTTCCCATAAACTAGTAGATCGTGTCATTAACTATGCAATGAGAAAGATGGTTTCACCAAGATATATCTGGTCCTAGAGCAAGTCCAGCGACAATCCTCATTGATGTATATGTGTAATTTATCTTGGATAGTGTATGTGCAGCTCCTAGTTGCACTGGGACTCACTAGACTACTCCTTCTAGGACAGCAGACTCGGACAACTGCTGCAGCGGCTTCTCTGATCTCACCATGGACTGCAAGTTGATGTTGCCCTCCTAGAAGCAGCCAAAGGACTCCTACCTCTAGAGTAGTCCACATGGATCAACTAGAACTCTTGTCATCCTGATGGACCAGATAGGAAGGAGTTGTCCCTCCCGTTGGTGTACTAGTCACCAACCTGCTCTCCCACAATGACAATCCTTAGTTGTTTCTATAACATCCTTGACCTGGGTTATGCTTAAACCCTAGATGTTTTGTTTAATAAATATAATTATATGCTTGCTCTTATCTCTTTAAAAGTAATTAAGTCCCAAGAGGAACTTATGTTTCAATTTTAGTCCTTTTTGAATAATGTTGAAATAATGTTTTGTCTATTTTGGACTAAAGTGCAAATTACCCAAGTTGAGGGGTTAACTTGCAAATATTACATGATAAAATGTTCCTCAGATGTTGAAGCAACATAAGAATGAAAATGATACAAAGTTATGGCTTCCACAAGACTGAGTACCAAGAAAGAGCTTGTTAAGCAATGTTTGTGCATTAAAACCTAGTTTTGGTGTAATGTACAATTTACCCGAAACCTAGGGTTCAATATGCAAAATAACACTTATAGAGAGTCCCTAATATTTCTTGGTATCAACTAGAGACAATAAAATTATAGGGTCATCTCATTTGAATCACTTTGGAGGAGAGAGAATCTTGATATTCAAATAATCAAGATTTAAGCATAATTGAAATCCTAATGCAATTTAATGCAAAAATAAATATATTAATGGAAGTGCCCTTAAACCAAAAATGGGATGGTTGAATTTGCATGTGTGAACGTCCTTGTGCCTTGAAAAGGCCACGAAATATCTAAAGTGAGTGGAGAGCCCACTCACATTAATTAAAGAAAAAGTAATATCCACTCAATTTTGGATATTATTATTATAATGGTTAAGGTGCTTAATTAGTTTTCTTTTAATTCATGGATAATGAATAGGAATTACAAGGTTGGGGAGATGTCTTATTATTCAAGTATTTGAGGGGAATATGTGGCACCAATTTTGGGAATTAAAGGATTTTATTATCACTTTCTCTCTCATTGGAATTCCCTTATATATATCCCATTTTCAACCCACATGAAAGGCTTTTTCGATCCCTTTTTCTTTCCTTGCTTTGTCCGCACACAAAGGAGTTTAGTAGCAACAGGAGGACGTGCCCCAACCTGTAGGTAAGATCCGTAGTCATCTTCAGCCTTGATTTCATGGTGGAAATCGAAATTCAATGCTTAATTTCTTCTTTTCTTCATTCAATCTTCAACCTTAGCCATCCATTTCACTCAAAGACTTGAGAATGGGACTTGGACAGTTGAGAGAGCCTCATTCACCATTGTGGACGTGAATCTTGAATCTTGTATTCAATTTTGAAGGCGGGTTATATAACTTGAACCCTTAAATGTCATTATTGCTTGCAATTTATTCATTATGTGTTGAACCTTTCTTCTTTCTCGGTTTCCTTTTGATTAGTTGTTGAAATCATCATAAGAATCACAATTGATTTCGAAGGTTTGAATCTTGAAGATGATAATGTCATCTCAAGCACACACACCTCAACAAAGGAATGGGCAAATGGTTTTCAAAACCGATTGAGTTGATTCGGTTTCAAAACCGATTGAGCTAATTCAATTTCAAACTGAATGGGTAGTTGTACCCAAGACTGAATGGGTAGTTGAACCCAAGACTGAATGGGTAATTTACTTCAAACCGAATGGGTAATTTACTTCAAACCTAATGGGTAATTAAGTTCAAGACCGAATGGGTAATTAACTACAAGATTGAATGGGTAATTGAGTTCAAAACCGAATGGATAATGGATCTCAAGATCGAATGGGTAAATTGAACTTCAAAACCATTTGGGGTTAATTGCTGATGTGAATGATGAGAATCCAATGGCTCAAATTGATTTAATTATAATGGATTCTAGAATGAATGATCCATTGATTACAAACCCTAATAGATTGACTGAAGAAATCCTAATTGAATTGGATCAATTTCTTGGTTGATGGTCCAAATGGTCTCAAGACCATTTGGAGGCAAACAGTCTCAAGACCGTTTGGAGTTCAAGGGCTGTGATTGTTGGTTGGAGATCTAAGGGCTGTAATTTGATGTACTCTCAATGGTTCAATTGAATATCGATTCAATAAAGCAAACCCTAAAATCAATTGATTGGTTGGAGGAAACCCTAGTTGATCCAATCGGTTTCAAGATGTTTTGGACCAAATGGTCTTGAGACCATTTGAGTCCAAATGGTCCTGAGACCGTTTGGGATCAAATAGTCCTCAGACCATTTGAAGGGCAAACGATCTCAAACCGTTTGATGTTCAATCAGTTTCAAGGATAAGTTGCTAATTCGGTTTCAAAACCATTTTGGATTAATTATATTTTTTTTCAAACGGTCTCAAACCGTTTAGGGACTTTGAGACCAAGACCGTTTGATGGGCTAACGGTCTTAAGACTGATTGAAGGTGTGGTTCAGGACCGTTTGAAGGTCAAACAACCTTTTTTTTATCAATTGAAGGACAAAATACTTCAAAATCAAAGGTAATTACAATGGTTGTACCTTCAAGGTACTTAAGTGATTAGTACCTTTTGAGTGGTTAACCTTTGATGCTTATGGAGGAAATGCCTCAATACACTATGCTAACCCTAAATGTATACACTGGAATGAAGGGTTAACATAATTTAATCAAGTTTGAAGTAATTAATATCCTAGAGAGGATGAGAGAGAGAGAGATCCATACATGTATAATAATCATGTAATGGTTAAACCTCAACACTCTCAACATGAATAAAATATGTAATTAGGGTATGATTCTTGATAAAGAGATCATGAAACCCTACTTGAAAAGGTTGATGAGTCCTAACCCTAATTTAGGGCAATGCTACATGAAACCCTAATCTAGGGTAATGATGTAACCCTAATCTAGGGTAATGATGTAACCCTAATCTAGGGTGATGATATAAGAAATTCCAATTCAGGGTAATATAAAGGATGCTTCATAAAACCCTAATTAAGAGTGATGTCATGTGAAACCCTAATTAAGGGTGATGTCATGTGAAACCCTAATTAAGGGTGATGTCATGTGAAACCCTAATTAAGGGTAATGATATGTGAAACCCCAATCAAGGGTGATGCCATGTGAAACCTGAATGCAGAAAGGTAATGTGAAACCCTAATTCCGAGATGTGATATGAAACTCAATCCAGGGTGATGCTATGTAATGCTATATGGAATCCTACCCTAGTATAGGGTGAAGGTATGTGAAATCCTAATTTTAGATTATAGTGCATGAAACCCTAATGTTGGGTAATATGATGATAAACCATAACCCTAATTTTAGGTAATGGGATGAGTATCCCTAATTGACATGAATTTGGGAAACCCTAATGTGTGAATAGTGATGCTGCTAATACACTACATAGCGTTGATATGTAATTGATATAATTGTTATCATGTATACTAATCATGCAGGTATCATGAGATGTTGAACATAGCCAGGTATGAGCTATGATGATTTATTATTGAAACTTGTTTTATGGGCCTCGTGAGCCATAATATGCATTGTTGCCTAATAAGGGTAACAATAGATTAATGGGCTTTGAGAGCCAAGTGAGATGCATGTATTGCAAGTATCATGTTTACCTTAATCAGATGACCTAAAAGTATTAGTTACCTGATAAGTGGTAACAACTGTTCACTAATGAACTAAGTGTTCGAATACCCACATTCCATAATCATGATGATGAGATGTTAAGGGATGAGAATACCCATGATGTGACAAGGGATTGAGATCCCAATGAATATAAAGCTTCAAATAGCACTTGTTAAAAGCATTACACATTCTTTGTAGAATTTGTTATAATAAATTATATTTGAAAACTTGAATGATGCTAAAAGAATATGGTAATGTACTTAATTAATCAAGTGAAATATTATCATGTAGAGCCCTGGCCATAGATCCATCATCGTCAGTAGTTGGTGATGGTGAAATAGGTTTTCCTACGAAAACTCTTGGACGGCATACTATTGAGTATGTGGGGGTTATGGGCGTGAATATTCTTATGCCCTAATGGAGGAATTGATGTGAGATAGACATTAAATCTATCAATCCTTCATTATATATGTCGGGATGGATGTATCACTAATATCCTGAATGCCGAGATGGATGTACCACTAATCTCCTGATGATGTTAATATCAGATCGATGTGAGATAAACATGAAATCTCTCGAATGCGAAGAGAGTATAGCTGCCACTATAACTCTATAGTGAAGTTGCCAGTATACCCTGGAAAGCTATTTAGCAGAGACACAAGATGTCCTGCATTTTGTCCTCACACTGACTGAGGAAGATGAGGTCATGGGGATCCGGCTCTTCCATTGACCTATGTATGGTACCGATTTCAATTTTGCAATGGTTGGTTGGAGTATGAGCGGTATACCTCATCTCCTTAGGGCTTAAGTATGACTGTAAAATGTAATCAGCCGTGTAGCGTATTTGCTTAAGGTTGAAATACGAGAATCATTGGTTGATGATATCTTGCTTAGTATATCCTAGATGGATAAATGTTATACATGTTCTTCATATTCCTTATTGGATAAATGACATACTACTTTATCAAGTTACAAGCTGAAATTCATTGAAGAAGAACATTGCTCTAATATGCTTAGATAATTGAGTCATCTGCTGTTGAATACTTATGATTCCTCTGCTCAGTTTTATTCCATCAATTCGCAATAATAATATTTCTGGCAGAGAGTTATGTCTCTCGCTGGGGCAATTTCAATTGTCTCACCCCTGTGGGTTCCAACTTTTTAGGTAGACACAGAAGAAGAGGCAGAAACCCCACAACAGGGGAAGAGCAGTAGCAGCAGCAACAGGGACAACAGTGATATCTCAGGTGGAGGCATTGGCTGTCATGTTTGTATAGAGAGTCATATGTGTCGTCTCTGTACTCTCAGGTCCTTGGAGTTAGTAGTCAGTACTTTTAATGAACCAATCTGAGATTTTCTCTTGATGCCTCGAGGTTCTTATGTGGTCTATGTATACTTTTAACAAGGCAGTCGATGCTTGTAATCCTCGAGAAGAGACGATATAGGATATGTACTTATGAATCAGGATGTAAATGAAATACATTGGTTCTTGATAAAAGAGTTTTCCTGTGTTTGGATCTCTATATAAATGGTTTTAATTTTTAGTGATTTTCTGTAATCTGTTGTTAATAATCGCTTCTGCTTAGTTAATGACTTTTTGTTTCGAACGATGTCGTCACAATTAGTGGTATCAGAGCTCTAGGTTTGCTGAGTCTACAGAGACATAGGATTAAGGTCGTTGAGTCTGTTCTAGTATCTTCCAGTAATCCGATAGTGTCTTCTGCTCATGTAGGAGGAGAAGAAGAACTTAAAGATGTTTGGATCACACAAAGAACATGCTGTTGAGAGCAGCATTACTACACCAGGAAGAGGTGCAAGGGACCAGAATAGGGATGAACTAGAACCTGAACATCCCCAGCTTAACCAAGTTGCATTGGAAAACCCAGCCTTCCATGATCTGTTTGGGCAGTTCATGGAAACCACGATGCATATGGCAGATAGGATGCCACCACCTGCACCTAGGACACCAGCTCACCATGAAGGACAAGGAGCCGGCAAGACTTTTGAATGACTTTTCCAGGTTGGAGCCACAGAATATGCTGGTACAGCTGACCCTACAGATATGTGGCTGACTGAGCTAGAGAAGGCCTTTAGAATCCTTAATATCCCTGAAGCAGAGAAGGTGAGGCATGCGATGTACCTTATTAAAAGGAGTGTTGGTCACTAGTGGACAATATAAGAGGGCAAGAGGCCATGTGTTGATATTGGATGGGGAGAATTCCGACGAGAATTCATCAATAGATACTTCCCTAAGATGTTTCTAGATGAGAAGATCTCTCAGTTTGAGAGGTTAAGGCAAGGACCAATGAACATTAGTGAGTATGAAGCTAAGTTCATGGAGATTTTGTGGTTCTGTCCGCATATGGCAGCTACTGATGAAGAAAGAATTTGGCGTATTGAGAAGGGGCTAAATGCTGATTTGACAACTCTTGTGTCTGCTTTAGAGAATAGAGAGAGGTTCACCACCTTTGTGGAGTCCATGAGAAGGATAGAAAGGTTAGTGATTGAGAAGCGTCAGACTAAGAGTAATAAGGCGTATACTCAGTTCCAAGGACAAGGGTCCAAAAGTTTCAAGAAACTGAGATTTTCTACACCAATAGCACCACCAAGGTTTAATACCCAGACACAATGGATGTCGAGTAGGGGTAGAGGCCGTAGTTTACCACCAGAAGGAGCCCACAGCTCAGCATTAGTGTTGGTAATAGGACCACCCAGGCCATAGTCGGGGAACAAAGGCTGTTTTATATGTGGAAAGATGGGGCATTTGATGAAAGATTGGCGAGCTAGGGATGCAAGTGTGATTCAACCTCAGAGGCAGAGTCAGCAAGGCTCTCAGAGGCGACAATTTTCGAGTGGTTCCAGAGAATGTGGACAAGTGTCCCAAGCCGGTTTGTCAGCACCCAACAACCGAGCATAGGGTCAATAGCAAGCAACGGTGAGATTCTATGCGATGAATCAACCCGAAGTAGTAATCAACCCTCGAGTTGTGACTGGTCAAATGGAACTATTTCATTCTGATATGTCTTCATCCTACTTCGTATCTATTTTAATTGATCTGGGTGCTACGCATTCCTTTATCACTCAAAGAGTGATTCATGACTGTCAGTCATAGAGCAGATAGTCTATTATTAGAAACCCCTTTGTTGGGATCTACAGTGTTGCGGGAGGTGTGTTCTCCCTGCATTCTTTCCTTTTCTGAACATTGCATTCAGGTGGATCTTATACCCCTTGATATGCATGGGTTTGATATAATCCTTGGGATGGACACCCTAGAAACATATATGGTTGTCTTGGATTGTGATTCCAAGCAAGCTATTTTCACAGATGAAGGTGACACATGGATCTTTCAAGGAGATAGAAAGATTATTCCAACTTGTCTTGTGTCAGCTATGGTAGCTGAGAAGCTGATGAGACAAGGATGCTCTGCATTCTTGGCACATGTGGTAGACACCACAATGGAGAGTCCTAATCTTTTTGAAGTTCCAATAGTTAGGAAATTTGAAGATGTGTTTCTTGAGGAACTTCCTGATGTACCTCCGCCCCAAGAGATTGATTTTGAGATTAATCTAATCTTGGGCATGCAACCAATAGCACAAACACCATATAGAATGGCACCTGCTGAGATAGCAGAGCTCAAGAAACAACTACAAGAGTTTCTTGAGAAAGGTTTTATCCGACCAAGTACTTCACCATGGGGTGCTCCGTTCCTCTTTGTTAAGAAAAAGGACAGATCAATGTGGTTATGCATTGATTATAGACAGTTAAATAAAGTAACCATAAAGAACAAGTATCCTCTGCCAAGGATCGATGACTTGTTTGATTAGTTGTGTGGTGCAACTATCTTCTCAAAGATAGATCTGAGGTCAGGATATCATCAGTTGCGTATCAAGGAGAGTGATATATCTATGTCTGCCTTTAGGACAAGGTATGGTCACTATGAGTTCATAGTTATGTCGTTTGGACTAACTAATGCACCAGCTGCATTCAAGGAACTCATGAATAGAATCTTTCGACCTTTTCTTGATCAGTTCATAGTAGTCTTCACAGATGACATCTTGGTATACAGTAGAGATGCTCAACAACATGAGCAGCACCTCCGTCAGGCTTTAACTTTGCTAAGAGAGTATAAGTTGTATGCTAAGTTTAGCAAATGTGAGTTTTGGTTACCAGAAGTTTCTTTTCTAGGACACGTAATATCTGCCTCAGGTATCCATGTTGATCCTAAGAAGGTAGAATCTGTCCTACAATGGGAACAGCCAAAGACACTGACGGAGATACACAGTTTCCTAGGGCTAGCAGGATATTATAGGAGGTTCATTAAGAACTTCAGTTCTATAGCTTTACCCCTAACCAAGTTGACCAGGAAGGAGGTTCCTTTTGTCTGGAATGACAAGTGTCAACATTCCTTCCAGCTGTTGAAAGAAAGGTTAACAAGTGCACATGTGCTGGAGTTACCTGAGCAAGGGAAGGGGTATATAGTTTTTTGTGATGCATCTAAGAATGGTTTAGGATGTGTGTTGATGCAGGATAATCAAGTGATTTCTTTTGCCTCTCGACAGCTTAAGAAACACGAGGATAATTATCCAACACATGATCTAGAGCTAGCTGATGTGGTCCATACTTTGAAAATCTGGAGACATAATCTTTATGGAGAAACATTTCAGATCTTCACAAACCATAAGAACCTAAAATATATTTTCTCACAACACGAGTTGAACATGAGACAATGCCGCTGGATGGAGTTAATCAAGGACTACAATTGTACAATTGATTATCATCCAGGGAAGGTTAATGTAGTGGCTGATGCACTAAGTAGGAAATCGTCATCACCAGCCTTACATAAAGCACAGTTGAATTCCTTAGTGTGCTTAAAAAGAGATATGCTTATCTCCTTGAGGCAAAACAATATACAACTTAAGGTATCGTTGTTAGCCGGGTTGTTAGATGAGATGCACATAAAACCTACTCTGAAATAGTAGATTAAAGAAGCACAGCAAGCTGATGTTGTAGTACAGCAGATCAGGTCAGAGTATGGTAGTGAGAAATGAGATGGATTTCATGAGTCAGAGGATCAGGTAGTCTGTTACCATGGTAGGATGGTAGTACCTGATGCTAATAACTTAAGGAAGTTGGTTTTGGAGGAAGCTCATTCTTCTATGTATGCAATGCGTCCAGGGAGCACCAAAATGTATCATAACCTGAAGGATATGTATCGATGGTCAGGATTGAAGAAGGATGTAGCTGAGTTTGTTATGTGGTGTCCGGTGTGTCAGCAGGTTAAAGTTGAACATCAAAAGCCCACAGGAACAATGCAACTTTTTCCTATACCGCAGTGGAAATGGGATCATGTGACCATGGACTTTATGGTTGGTTTGCCTAGAACAACCAAAGGTCATGATTCCATATGGGTGACTGTTGATAGGTTGACTAAGACAGCACATTTCCTTCTTGTCAAAACAACCTACACTGCTGAGAAGCTTTCATAGATATATATAGATGAGATAGTGCGGTTACATGGGGTTCCAGCTTCTATTGTTTCTGATAGAGGTCCCCAGTTCACGAGTCATTTTTGGGAACGACTACATAAAGCTTTCGGTACGTAGTTAAGGTTTAGTACTGTCTTACACCCACAGATAGATGGACAATCTGAGAGGACCATACAAACCTTGGAGGATTTGCTTAGGGCATGTGTCCTTCAGTTTGTAGGAAGTTGGGATCTACACCTGAGCTTGATAGAATTTGATTACAATAATAGCTATCAGCACAGTATTGATATGGCACCATATGAAGTATTATATGGTAGACGTTGTAGATCTCTGTTATGTTGGTATGAAACAGGAGAATATCAATTTTTGGGTCCTGAGCTTGTGCAGCAGACAACTGAGAAGATTAAAGTAATACAACAATAATTAAAGACTACTCAGGATAGACAGAAGTTGTACGCCAACAAACGGTGAAGACCTCTAGAATTCCAAGTTGGAGACAGAGTATACCTCAAGGTCTCACCTTGGAAAGATTTCCTTAGATTTTGAAAGAAGGGAAAGTTAGCTCCTAGATTTATGGGGCCGTATCCAATCATTGAACGGATTGGAAAGGTAGCCTATAAGCTAGAATTGCCACCTGAGTTGCATACTTTGCATCCAGTGTTCCATATCTCCATGCTGAGAAAGTGTCATCCTGACATAGAGTTAGTTATGCAACATGTGGAGATAGAATTTAATGATGATATATCATATGTTGAAGGACCTGTGATGATCCTTGATAAATGGATTAAAAAGCTGAAAAACAAAGACATATGTCTTGTGAAAGTTCTTTGGCATCATCATGACATTGAAGAAGCTACATGGGAGCTAGAGGAAGAGATGAGGAGGAAGTACC
Source organism: Alisma plantago-aquatica (assembly GCA_963693085.1). Classification (NCBI taxonomy): domain Eukaryota; kingdom Viridiplantae; phylum Streptophyta; class Magnoliopsida; order Alismatales; family Alismataceae; genus Alisma; species Alisma plantago-aquatica. The sequence continues at coordinate 755,525,382 of OY856409.1, forward strand.
CTTCTCTTTTCTCTTGATGATTTCGGGGATGAAATCCCTATTAGGGGTGGATAAATTTGTAACATCCTTGACCTGGGTTATACTTAAATCCTAGATGTTTTGTATAATAAAGATAATTATATGCTTTCTCTTATATCTTGAAAAGTAATTAAGGCCCCAGAGGAACTTATGTTTCAATTTTAGTCCTTTTTTAATAATGTTGAAATAATTTTTTGTCTATTTTGGACTAAAGTGAAAATTACCCAAGTTGAGGGGTTTACTTGCAAATATTACATGATAAAATGTTCCTCAGATGTTGAAGAATCATAAGAATGAAAATGATGCATAGGTATGGCTTCCACAAGCCTGGGAACCAAGAAAGAGCTTGTTAAGCAATGTTTGTGCATTAAAACCTAGTTTTGGTGTAATGTGCAATTTACCCAAAACCTAGGGTTCAATATGCAAAATACCACTTCTAGAGAGTCCCTAATATTTCTTGGTATCAATTAGAGACAAGAAAATTAGAGGGGCGTCTCATTTGAATCACTTTGGAGGAGAGAGAAATTTGATATTAAAATAATCAAGATTTAAGCATAATTGAAATCCTAATGCAATTTAATGCAAAAATAAATATATTAATGGAAGTGCCCTTCAACCAAAAATGAGATGGTTGAATTTTCATAAGTTTGAACGTCCTTGTGCCTTGAAAAGGCCATGAAATATCTAAAGTGAGTGGAGAGCCCACTCACATTAATTAAAGAAAAAGTAATATCCACTCAATTTTGGATATTATTATTATAATGGTTAAGGTGCTTAATTTGTTTTATTTTAATTCATGGATAATGACGAGTAATTACAAGGTGGGGGGTATGGCTTCGTATGCAAGGTATTGAGGGGAGTATGTGGCACCAATTTTGGGAATTAAAGGATTTTATTATCACTTTCTCTCTCACTGGAATTCCCTTATATATATCCCATTTTCAACCCACATGAAAGGCTTTTTCGATCCCTTTTTCTTTCCTTGATTTGGCCATGCACAAAAGATCTTAGGAGCAACAGGAGGATGTGCCCATAGTCATCTTCAACCTTGATTTCATGGTGGAAATCAAAATTCAATGCTTAATTTCTTCTTTTCTTCATTCAATCTTCAACCTTAGCCATCCATTTCACTCAAAGACTTGAGAACGGGCCTTGGACAGTTGAGAGAGCCTCATTCACCATTGAGGACGTGAATCTAGAAGCTTGGATTCAATTTTGAAGGCTGGTTATATAACTTGAACCCTTAAATGTCATTATTGCTTGCAATTTATTCATTATGTGTTGAACCTTTCTTCTTTCTCGATTTCCTTTTGATTAGTTGTTGAAATCATTATAAGAATCACAACTGATTTTGAAGGTTTGAAGCTTGAAGATGATAATGTCATCTCAAGCACACACCTCAACAAAGGAATGGGCAAACGGTTTTCAAAACCGATTGAGTTGATTCGGTTTCAAAACCGATTGAGCTAATTCGGTTTCAAACTGAATGGGTAGTTGTACCCAAGATTGAATGGGTAGTTGAACCCAAGACTGAATGGGTAATTTACTTCAGACTGAATGGGTAATTTACTTTAAACCGAATGGGTAATTAAGTTCAAGACCAAATGGGTAATTAACTACAAGATCGAATGGGTAATTGAGTTCAAAACTGAATGGGTAATGGATCTCAAGATCGAATGGGTAAATTGAACTTCAAAACTATTTGGGGCTAATTGCTTATGTGAATGATGAGAATCTAATGGCTCAAATTGATTTAATAATAATGGATTCCAGAATGAATGATCCATTGATTACAAACCCTAATCGATTGATTGAAGAAATCCTAATTGAATTGGATCAATTTCTTGGTTGACGGTCCAAACGGTCTCAAGACCATTTGGAGGCAAACGGTCTCAAGACCGTTTGGAGTTCAAGGGATGTGATGGATGGTTGGATATCCAAGGGATATAATTTGATGTACTCTCAATGGTTCAATTGATGATTGATTCAATAAATCAAATCCTTAAATTAATTGATTGGTCGTAGGAAACCCTAGTTGATCCAATCGGTTTCAAGATGTTTTGGACCAAACGGTCTTGAGACTGTTTGGGATCAAACGGTCCTCAGACCGCTTGAAGGGAAAACGGTCTCAAACTGTTTGATGTTCAATCGGTTTCAAGGATAAGTTGCTAATTCGGTTTCAAAACCGTTTTGGATTAATTATATTTTTTTCAAACGGTCTCAAACCATTTAGGGACTTCGAGACCAAGACCGTTTCGAATCTAATGGTCTTAAGACCGATTGAAGGTGTGGTTCAGGACCGTTTGAAGGTCAAAGAACCTTAAGACCGATTGAAGGAAAAAATACTTCAAGACTGTTTGAAGGTCTAATACCCCAAGATCGTTTGAAGGTTTAATTGATTCAAACCTGGTAAGTACAATCAACCCCATGATTGTTGATGATGTTTATCAAAGGTAATTGCAATGGTTGTACCTTCAAGTTACTTAAGTGATTAGTACCTTATGAGTGGTTAACCTTTGATGCTTATGGAGGCAATGCCTCAATACAATATGCTAACCCTAAATGTATACACTTGAATGAAGGGTTAACATAATTTAATCAAGTTTGAAGTAATTAATATCCTAGAGAGGATGAGAGAGAGATATCCATACATGTATAATAATCATGTAATGGTTAAACCTCAACACTCTCAACATGAATAAAATATGTAATTAGGGTATGATTCTTGATAAAGAGATCATGAAACCCTACTTGAAAAGGTTGATGAGTCCTAACCCTAATTTAGGGCAATTCTACATGAAACCCTAATCTAGGGTAATGATGTAACCCTAATCTAGGGTGATGATATAAGAAATTCCAATTCAGGGTAATATAAAGGATGCTTCAAAAAACCCTAATTAAGAGTGATGTCATGTGAAACTCTAATTAAGGGTGATGTCATGTGAAACCCTAATTAAGGGTGATGTCATGTGAAACCCTAATTAAGGGTAATGATATGTGAAACCCCAATCAAGGGTGATGCCATGTGAAACCCTAATGCAGAAAGGTAATGTGAAACCCTAATCAAGGGTGATGTCAAGTGAAACCCTAATTTAGAGATGTGATATGAAACTCAATCTAGGGTGATGATATGTAATGCTATATGGAATCCTACCCTAATATAGGGTGAAGGTATGTGAAATCCTAATTTCGGATTATAGTGCATGAAACCCTAATGTTGGGTAATATGATGATAAACCATAACCCTAATTTTAGGTAATGGGATGAGTATCCCTAATTGACATGAATTTGGGAAACCCTAACCCTAATGGGTGAATAGTGATGCTGCTAATACACTACATAGAATTGATATGTAATTCATATAGTTGTTATCATGTGTACTAATCATGCAGGTATCATGAGATGTTGAACATAGCCAGGTATGAGCTATGATGATTTATTATTGAAATTTGTTTTATGGGCCTTGTGAGCCATAATATGCTTTGTTGCCTAATAATGGGTAATAATAGATTAATGGGCTTTGAGAGCCAAGTGAGATGCATGTATTGTAAGTATCATATTTACCTTGGTCAGATGACCTGAAAGTATTAGTTACCTGATAAGTGGTAACAAGTGTTCACTAATGAACTAAGGGTTCGAATACCCATATTCCATAATCATGATGATGAGATGTTAAGGGATGAGAATACCCATGATGTGACAAGGGATTGAGATCCCAATGACTATAAAGCTTCAAATAGTACTTATTAAAAGCATTACACATTCTCTATAGCATTTGTTATAATAAATTATATTTGAAAACTTGACTGGTGATAAAATAATATGGTAATGTACTTAATTAATCAAGTGAAATCTTATCATGTAGAGCCCTGGCGATAGATCCATCATCGTCATTAGTTGGTGATAGTGAAATAGGTTTTCCTATGGGAACTCCTGGAGGGCATACTATTGAGTATGTGGGGGTTATGGGTGAGAATATCCTTATGCCCTAATGGAGGAATTGATGTGAGATAGACATGAAATCTCTCAATCCTTCATTATATATGACGGGATTGATGTATCACTAATCTCTCGAATGTTGGGATAGATGTATCACTAATCTCGCGATGATGTTAATACCGGATCGATGTGAGATAAACATGAAATCTCTCGATTGCGAAGAGAGTACAACTGCCACTATAACTCTATAACGAAGTTGCCAGTATACCCTGGAAAGCTATTTAGTAGAGACACAATATGTCCTGCATTTTGTCCTCACACTAACTGAGGAAGATGAGGTCATGGGAATCCGGCTCTTACATTGACCTATGTATGGTATCGATTTTGATTTCGTAATGGTCGGTTGTAGTATGAGCGGTATACCTCATCTCCTCAGGGCTTAAGTATGACTGTAAAATGTAATCAGCCATGTAGCATATTTGCTTAAGGTTGAAATACGAGAATAATTGGTTGATGATATCTTGCTTAGTATATCCTTGATGGATAAATGTTATACATGTTCTTCATATTCCTTTTTAGATAAATGACATACTGCTTTATCATGTTACAAGCTGAAATACTTTGAAGAAGAACATTGCTCTAATATGCTTAGATAATTGAGTTATCTGTTGTTGAATACTTATGATTCCTCTACTCAGTTTTATTCCATCAATTTGCAATAATAATATTTCTATCAAAGAGTTATATCTCTCATTGGAGAAATTTCAATTGTCTCACCCCCGTGGGATCCAACTTTTTAGGTAGACGCAGAAGAAGTGGTAGAAACCCCACAACAGGAGAAGAGCAGCAGCAGCAGTAATAGGGATAGCAGTGATATCTCAGGTGGAGGCACTGGCTGTCATGTTTGTGTAGAGAGTCCTATGTGTCGTCTTTGTACTCTCAGGTCCTCAGAGTTAGTAGTCAGTACTTTTAATGAACCGGTCTGAGATTTTGGCTTGATGCCTCGAGGTTCTTATGCGGTCTATGTATAGTTTTAACAAGGCAGTCAATGCTTGTAATCCTCGAGAAGAGACGATACAGGATATGTACTTATGAATCAGGATGTAAATGAAATACATTGGTTCTTGATAAAAGAGTTTTCCTGTGTTTGGATCTCTATATAAATGGTTTTAATTTTTAGTGATTTTCAGTAATCCGATGTTAATAATCGCTTCCACTTAGTTAATGGCATTTTTTTTCGAACAATGTCGTCACAGTTTCTCTCCTGTGGCTATCCCTCTCTAGTCGGGTAGGACTTACTTGGGCTATCATGGTTACCACAACCAGAGAGGACAACATTTTTCAGAGAAACTAATTCACAATTGTATGTGTTGTGCTCTGGGAATCCTTCAGTACCCCTCTATTTATAGGTAGGGTTTGGGTCCAAGTTTCCAGTTTATGAAGGAGTGGAAGGGACCAGAAGATCTTAAATTTTTACAACAATTCTAGATGTTTCTGACCGTGTGTGTGTCGCAACGGTCATCTCATTTCTCTAAGAAAAATAGTCATTTTTGTGATGTTCTCAATCACACATGAATTGCCAATTTGAATCTACTTAATGCTCATTATGACGTCAACACTAATCCTTGATGTACTCAAATTTCTCCATTAAGCGGGCATCTCACTCTTGTGAGTCGATAATCTCAGTTTCATAAAATAGTCATTTTGAATACAAGACGGTCATCTGACTTATAAGAAACGGTCGTCTCGCTTCCCAATTCAGGAAGAACTCATCCAATTCAGTTCTAATAAACCTGACACTCTAAACAACAGCCTCAACACTTGAACTGAACATATGGCAGTCTAGTCAGCTGATTTTTTGCATGAATAGAGTACCTAAAAACTTTAGTAATCAATTCAATCATCATTCAAGATCAAACTCCTCTTCTAGATGGGTTCCTATGTGTGTAACCTTATAGGTCCCATATTACATTGGCAGTGAATGTCCATAACAACTTATGACATCACAAGCAATGAGCGGTGCCTAGTTACACATCATTGCTATCCACATAAATTGAAAGTTAGAGAACAACTTCAGCCTACAATTTGTGTATGGTGTTACAATGTTTGTATAGTTCTTTTGCCATTGATATTCAGATTGAACTAAAGGCATGGAGCAGTCACCCTCATTATTATTCAATCTTTTTCCTTGAACTAGATCAAACTGTCTGAGATATATTTAAGCTCAACATATTGACTCACATGTGCATGCATGCATTTCTCAGTCTTGCTAATAAAGAGGCCTAGGATATCATACTCCCTTAGGAGGGACAAATCCCATTTCTATAACTCTCAGTCAATCTCCATGTGTCACAGTCACCCAATCATCACCTTTATAACACACCATGTTTTAGGACTACGTTTGGTGATGTCAAAGCATATTGAACGACATGTGATGAATGTAGTGATTTTAGGTCTAAGAACCACAACCACCACCATCACTGTGAGAGCTGATGTAACATACCAGATCTTATACGCTACCATAGAACTTTGACCTTTTGGGTTTGACCAAACAAGTTGAGGTTATAGTGATCCTAATAAGCTAAAGCTTGAATATGTCACCTTAATGTAATTTAATATGTCACATATTTCATTTAGAGGTAATATGAACATACATAACTATATTAGATAAATAATGTGGATAATGGGTCACTAATGGGCCACATGACATATCTCATAAAAATAAAATCCCAAAAGTAAAATCTAAGTTTAAAATCGTGTTCCTTGGGTCCCAATTGACTTGGGAGTGAACTTTCACTATATTCACATAATAATAATTCATTTAATTCAAATTGGAAAAGAAGATGTGTGTTTTCCCAAAAATATCAAATAAAATAATAAATGACTACAAAATAGGAAAATAATCTTAGATTCATAATCTACATAATAAATACAGCCTTTGGGTGAATTTTCATCCAATTTGGAGAAATTTTGCTTAAAAGGTGAAATTAAGAGAGAGAAAGTATGTAGAACCTTCAAAATATTAAATAAATATGCAAACAACTCCAAAATGTAAAATTGATGGCAAATCCGTATCCAACATATTAAATATGACTTGTGGGTCAAGTTTTATAAAATTTGGAAAATCCTAATGCTATTAATGAAGGAGGAAAGAGAAAATGATATTTGATTTATTTAACACATTAAAAGTTCTCAAAAGGAAAATCCAATTTCATATTCAGAATCTACATCTTAATTGGCCTCTATGCCAAAATTTCACTTAATTTGGATTATGTTTAAGCCCTCGATTGAAGAGAGAGAAAAAGGAAAGGAATCATGTATATCACTTTATAAATTTAAATAAATTAAATGTCACGCCCACAAATTTTATCTTTTTGGCTTATGTCTTCTGTCACACGAGATCTAATGGTTGTGGTCTTTCTCACTCATTTTAGGAATTATCGGATGGCTCCTGTGTTTCTTCCCTACCCGTCCTTGTCCCATTCGGACTCCATTGTAACAACGGCCTTCTCCATTTTCGTTCTCCCTCCTCTCAGCTCCTTTTCCCTTTCCCTCTGTATTTTTGCAATCCTTGTTCAATTTCAGATCGGTTGAGCATTGGATTGATGGGGTTTCCTCTTCTTGATCCCTCAGTTGACAAATCCCTCTTTCCTTTTCCCATGTTCTTCATTCAGACAAGGAACTTGATCCCCTTGTTCCACCTTGCCTATAAATGCCATCCTCACCACCTTACTCATGACCATCTCAACCTTTCCCAGTTGGTCTTTTGGGATTGCAGAGCCTACTCTACCCTTCCCCATCTTCGCCAGCTTATGCTTCCCACTGTGGGGTCATCCCCGAGTCTCAGAACATCGCGTACCCCATTTTTGGTTCGGCTCTACTTCCGGGCACCCCGCGAGACTTTCCCTCACCTCATTTTGGTTGATTGTTGAGGTAACCAATTTTCCCCCTTTTCACTTCTTACTCTGTTTGCTTCCAATCACCGTGGAGGTTTGGCGCTCCAGTGGGCTTTTCGCACTGTTTGACCTGACCTTTGAGTTTGTGATGGCTTCTGGAATTCACAAATGACCTTGTTTTCATCCAAGGAGTTCCCTGGAGTGGTTGGTGTTTCAAGCAGTAGGAGTTGCTTCAGGATTTACAGTCATGGTGCTTCTTTGGGCAACGATGAATCCCTCTCATGGTTTCCCGACTTTACCCTCCCACTTTACTGCTTTCACTGTGTTTCTCGCGTACGGGTATATTGGTCAGATTTGTAAAATCTATAACTAATTAATTACTGATCAAAAAAATACAAATAAATAGTCGTTAGATTCAAAAAAATAATGGCTTTTAATGGTATTGGTTTTGTCACCTGAACCTAAGATGTAAAGAGTAATTTTAATGGATTAATGTAATTAGCTAATAATTTGTTAAATTCATAACTAAATATCTATTAGCTAAAAATATATAATAATATACGTTTTGATTTCAGAAAAGTGTAATCAAAAACATGGCATGGTTTTCATAAACTAATTCACAAATATTAAAAAGGCAATTTTTAGGGTTTTGAATAATCAATGGAAACCTAACCCTAATTCCACATATATGCATCATAGGTTCTTTGGAGGTCTAGGCTTGGACCTAGTTGGACTTTGGATCATTTGACTCTGAAGTTGAGGTATGTTGTATTCCCTATTCATCTATGTTGAGCAATTAAGCTATCTTATCTTTCTTTTGACTTTAGCCTACACATATGTCTATTCTTTTGATATCATTGTTCATGTGAACTATCTTGTTTGTGGTAAACTTGGATATTCTCTTGACTCTGATCTTGTTGTCTTGGTGCATGATTGGATATGTCCACTATGATGTGATATCTTTTTCCCACTTGTAAGGTGGATGTATATGTCAGTCACTTATGTGGTTACTACTTTGGTATATTTTGACTATACTTTCTACTTGCCTCTACATTAAACATGCTATGTGATTCAGTAGAACTAGAGTAGTGTAATTGCATTGGTTTTTGTTTATGGAAGATGTGTTATTTCTGGCCGAGCAAATGTGATATTTCCTACTCTTTTGGGACGGAAAGGAACCTCATACCCAGGGTTTTCAACTTTATGAGGGTTGGCCCATTTTTTATATATTTGGGAGATTGGCAGTATTCCTTTCTGTATCAAGTTTATGAGACTTGGCTGCCTTTTTCTTTATATTGTTCTAGGGATATGCTTATCTCACATACATGCAGGTTGATGATGTTTATGATGGGTTATGTGCCCAAAGTGATGATGGGTTATGTGCCAAAAAATCTTGATGGGTTATGTGCCCAAATCTTGATATGTGTTTATGTGGCACGATCTTTATTGTTTTGATTATGGCAAGTACCTTCTTTTATTATAATGATGAATCTTATATTTTATGCCCTCTTTTAGGGTAGTCCTTATCTCTTGCATGGGAAGCATTTCATTTTGATGTCTCTTATTCTTTATAAATTGCTCAAATTGCTTTTTAGTATGCACATACCAGCCTTTGTTGATGTCATCTATTTTTCTCTTCTTGCTGGGGTATGATTCCAACCTTAAGTGGAGGACTTGGATGACAAGGCATGTTGACATGGACTTAGATTTAGAAGTTAAAGCTTGGAGACCATCTTTAGGTGGTTTAGATTTCCTCTACATTGATCCTTGTGATGAAAGTTTAAGATGTTCCCTTGTTCTATAATTGAATAAAGTCATGTTTTTATTTTGCTGCTACACTTTGGTTGTTTTGTATACCATTAATGAAGATTTTGAAAATTTTACACCCACTCCAAGCATACCTTTGAAGTGTGTTTGAAATGGAGGCTCTATTGATCAAATTTTTAGTAGAGAGGTGGTTTCACTTCTTTACAGCATGGTATCAGAACCCATGGTAGTCAGAATCCAACTATTTCAATTTTGTATCCCTTGTTAGAACCCATGACTTGGCAAGTTACCTATAGGTGATATGTTCACCCTTTGAACTATAATGATGTTGGCGAGGTTTTGAATTGAGGATGAAAATAGGTTATGAGGAAATAATAGGTTAAGAAGACCTTGATATGGATAAATTGTGACTTGATTTTTGTATTGATTTTTAGTGTGCATGTTAGTTTTACCTCACAAAGTATTTCACCAACAAAAAAAAATCATTATACTACTTTATATACAAAAAAAATTCCCTGGATTTTATCAAATTTTACTTGAACTAAGTCACAACTAAGAGATGTGTGATGTATGGATAGTGAAACTCTAGATTTAGTTGGAAAAGAATCTAACCCTAGTTTAAACTTTGAAGTTGTGACTAGGATAAAGGTGTAGTTGACCTACCCTATGACTTTTGGATGTTCATGTAGGGTTGATAGGTTAGAGACACAAGGACCTAAAACTCAACCCTAGATGTTATGACTATTAGTTGGATACATGAGCAACATAAATCTCTAAAACTTTCACAACTAAGGGATGTGGGTAGCTATAAAAAGTTTTAGTTTGACTTGTTAGGTTGAACCCTTTAAGGGGTGGAGAGTAATTAGTGGTTGATGTTTGAATCTATAGATTTTGAGGACGAAATCCTTTTAAGGGGTGGAGTGTTGTAACATACCATATCTTCGACCCTAAACTAGAACTTTGACCTTTTGGGTTTGACCAAACAAGGTTGTGGTTAGAGTGATCCTAATAAACTAAAGCTTGAATATATCACCTTAATGTAATTTAATATGTCACATAATTCATTTATAGGTAATATGAACATACATAACTTAATTGGATAAATAATGTGGATAATGGGTCACTAATGGGCCATATGACATATCTCATAAAAACAAAATCCCAAAAGTAGAATCTAAGTTTAAAATCGTGTTCCTTGGGTCCCAATTGCCTTGAATCAACTTTCACTTTATTCACATAATAATAATTCATTTAATTCAAATTGGAAAAGAAGATGTGTGTTTTCCAAAAAATATCAAATAAAATAATAAATAACTACAAAATAGGAAAATAATCTCAGATTCATAATCTACATAATAACTATAGTCTTTGGGTGAATTTTCATCCAATTTGGAGAAAGTTTGCTTAAAAGGTGAAATTAGGAGAGAGAAAGTATGTAGAACCTTCAAAATATTAAATAAATATGCAAACAACTCCAAAATGTAAAATTTATGGCAAATCCAGATCCAACATATTAAATATGACTTGTGGGTCAAGTTTAACAGAATTTGGAAAATCCTAATGTTATTAATTAAGGAGGAAAGAGAAAATTACATTTGATTTATTTAACACATTAAAAGTTCTTAAAAGGCAAATCTAATTTCATATTCAAAATCTACATGTCTTAATTGGCCGTTGTGCCAAATTTCACTATATTTAGATTATGTTTAAGCCTTCAATTAAAGAGAGAGAATAAGGAAAGGAAGCATGTATATCACTTTATCAAATTAAATAAATTAAATGTCACGCCCGCATATTTTCCTTTTTGTCTTATGTCTTCTGTCACGTTAGATCTGATGGTTGTGGTCTTCCTCACTCATTTTAGGATTTATCAGACGGCTCCTATGTTTCTTCCCCGCATGTCCTTGTCCCATTAGGACTCCACAGTAACAGTCACCTTCTCCATTTTCTCTCTCCCTCCTCTCAGCTCCTTTTCCCTTTCCCTCTGTATTTTTGCAATCCTTGTTTAATATCAAATCGATTGAGCATTGGATTGATGGGGTTTCCTCTTCTCGATCCCTCAGTCGAAAAATCCCTCTTTCCTTTTCCCCTATTTTTCGTTCTGACGAGGAACTTGATACCCTTGTTCCACCTTGCCTATAAATATCACCCTCACACCTTCCTCGTGACCAACTCAACTTTTCCCGGTGGGTCTTTTAGGCTCACAAAGCCTGTGTTACCCTTCCCCATCTCCGCCGGCTTCTTCTTGCCACACATGGTCGTCCCCGAGTCTCAAATCATCGTGTACCCCGCTTTAGGTTCAGTTCTGCTTCCAGGCACCCCGCGAGACTTTCCCTCACCTCATTTTGGTTGATTTCAAAGGTAACTAGTTTTCCCCTTTTTCACTTATTTCTCTATTTGATTCCGATCTCCGTGGAGGTTTGGTGCTCCAGTGGGATTTTCACACTGTTTGACCTGACCTTTGAGTTCATGATGGCTTCTTGAATTTGCAGATGACCTTGTTTTCATCTGAGGAGTTCCCTGGAGTGGTTGATGCTTCAAGCAGTAGGGGCTTCTTTAAGCTTCGCATACGTGGTACTTCTATTAGGCAGTGATGAATCCCTCTCATGGTTTCCCGACTTTACCCTCCCGCTTTACTGTTTCACTGTGTTTCTCACGTGGGGTGATGCGATGATTTTGAGTCGCATTTAGAGACCTATTTCATATGTGTTTTGTGCCTTAATTACTCATTTTCATGGATATTATTGCATAATTCACTTTATTTGGTCTTTGCCATCATTTTATATCAAATCCCCTTTGTTTTACTATTTTGAGCATTATTTATCATTTTATTATAAACTGTGTGGATTTACTTGGGCTTGTTGTGAAATTTCAGGAAAAACAAGTATCTGCTTCCGTCGATACCATCGACGGAAGTCGATACCATCGACCAAGTCACAGGTTGTCAGCCGAGAAGAGCAATACAGTGTCGATACCATCGACACCTACGTCGATGGTATCGAGATCCCTTCAAGTTGTTGGCGAGGAAAGTGTCGATACCATCGACCCAAGTCGATGCCATCGACACAAGGAGAGCTACAGCGTCGCTAAACGACAACAACCGACGCTAAAGGAATCGATACCATCGACACCCAAGTCGATGGTATCGAGATCACCACAGGCGCTCAGAATAAAAGAAAGGAAAGCTGCCGCTAATCCGCTGGGTCGATACCATCGACCCGCGTCGATGGTATCGACGCCGGCAGATATGCGTTGGATCTGTTTTGATCTCGATCGGACGGCTGTTGTTATTTGACGACCTAATTAGGGACTTATACCTAATGACAGTCGCCCAGATGGGAGGATTATCTCATTTTTGGATTGCACGAGTGTCGAGGAGGAGAGAGAGGAGAACGGAGGCCGAGAAGCTCATCCCGGGTGATTCGGACGCTGCCGAAGACGATTTCCACCACCGACAGGCGGGGAAGCTCGTGTTTTACGCCAAGGATCCACCGGTTCTTCTCCATTCAGGGGTTTTCCCATTTATTTCCCGTTTTTCTTATGAATTCCCCAATTTCTACCATGTATTCGTGTGAGATGAACATGAGAGGCTAAAACCTTCAATCTTTAGGACCGGGAGTAGCCCGGGAATGCATTGTATGACATTTTTATATCAATAATTCATATTTTTCTCTCAAATCCGTGGTATAGATTCGTTTTCTCCATTTCTATTGTTATGCTTGATCACCATAATAATAATTCAACACCCTTAATCACTTCGACAGAAGGATTAACGGTTGAAAAGAGATGAATTCTACATTAATCAATAAAACCCTTGACAAAGGAGTTGTAAAATTCATGGTGGGAACTGAGAGACCGTTTATAATGCACTTAGTTTAGGGGAATGATTACTACGACGGTGGAATCAACCTAAATCTAAGTAGTGAATTACACCACGACAGTGGGTAATTCTGTTTTCAGGCCACTACCCAAATAGAGAGAGAAGTGTGAGGAATTATATAAAACCTAATACAATGTTGACCCACGGTGAAACCGCCATCCTAAAGATATCCCTTTGAATTGATTAAATTAACCTTTAATCGATTGTTTTCTTTGTTTGATTTTTATTTTTTTTTATTTGAACACAAAACCCTACTTTGTTAATCGGTCTAGCTGATTGCAATTAGTTAGTAGAAGTCTCCAATAATTCACGTATCCCTGAGTTTGACTCGGGCCTCACAAGGCCTATATTACTCGACGCGTATACTTGCGTTTTAGCGCGTAGTAAAATACACGTCAAGTTTTTGGCGCCGTTGCCGGGGATACGGCGAATTATTGGCACTTTGAGTGCTAAGAGCGGCCATTCTAGGCCACATTTTTTTTATTTATTTTTAGAACAATTTCAAAAAAAAAATTCCTTTATTTCTCTATAATTGTGTTGACTCGTTCAAAGCATTGTACTGAACCCCTATCTCCGTTTTTTTTTCAGGTGCTTTGCATGGTGCACACACGTAGTCGAGACTACGTGAATCGCACACCTGAGGTTCCATCTGTGGGACAAGAGGACGAGGACTACTACGAGGAGGAACACCACAGTGATATAAATTCTGAATCTGAGCAAGAACAAGAAGAAGTAATGGCTGAAGCACAGACAATATGGGAGAAGATCAAGGCGTCTTCTTCCTCGGCATCAAAGGGGCCTATAAAGAAACAAGGACTAAACATTCCAACCTACAAGATCGATCCAGCACTGATTAACCTGGTTAAATCAAACGCATTTCACGGATTAAAAAATGAAGATCCAGTGGCCCACATCAGCCAGTTCGTGGAGAACTGCGATATGGTGAAGATAGATCGATTTCCGCAGGATGTGCTCTACCTCAAGTTATTCCCGAGTTCCTTGGCTGGAGTGGTAAGAGAGTGGCTTCATAACCTCAACGACGAGTTTGTTGAATCATGGGATCACATGGTGGAGGTTTTCTTCGAGAGGTTCTTCCCTCCTGAGAAGACCAATGATATGATCCGGAAGATCCACAATTTCACCCAACAGGCGGGTGAAACTTATTCTGAGACTTGGGAGCGATTCCAAGTCATGTTGAGGAGATGTCCACACCATGGACTGGACAAGGAAACCCAAGTGAAGATCTTCTACTTTGCTCTCTCTGAGCATGATAGAAGCAATTTGGACTCGGCGGGCTCCGGATTTTTCTTAAATAACACTGATACAAGATGCTGGGAAATACTGAAGAATATGGCACGAAAGCAATCTTGGGGAGAAAGAGAAAGAGGCCCAGTTGAGCAAGCAAGAGTTGCCAGTGAGTCAAAGGCAATGAGAGAGATGAACGAGAAGATGGACCTTCTCGCAAAGAAGTTGCTGCAGAAGGAAGACAATGAGTCTGAGGATGAGGCTCAGGTCAAGTACATGAGGCAACAGTAGCAGTACAGGAATAACGATTATTCATGGCGGAAGGACAAGAAATTTTCATGGAAGGACCCAAATAACTTTCTACAGGATCCAGACGCCAAACCTGCACCGGTCACGGAGGACAAGAGCACGGAGTTGCTAAATCAAGTCATAAAGCAAAATCAAGAGTTAATGAACACTTTTGGGCAGCAAATAAAGCAGCAGGGTGAATTTATGAACCAGTTTGGGCAGACTTTGTAGAGCCATGGAGCGCAAATGAGAACTATAGAGACTTCCATGGCAGAGATGGCAGCCGAGATTGCAAGCTTGAAGAAGCCGGCACATCCGGGTTTTCCGGGGAACACCAATGTTCCCGGGGGAAACCAACAGGCCAAGGCCATCTTATTGAGGAGCGGTAAGAAAGTGTTAAATCCAAGGGTGGATGACAAAAGCACACTGCAGGACACAGTTGAAGAAGCAACAGTCAAAGAGCAGCCCGAACCTGTCATAGAGCAAACTAAGGACATACCTGAAGATGGTAAGGAAGAACAAGCCACTGAGGAGGAACCACAGAAATTAACTCCCTATGTGCCACCTCATCAAAGGGCACATACCGTTCCGGTCCCCTATCCCAATAGTGCAAAAGCAAGAAAGGTGGATGCACAGTTTAAGAAATTTCTGGACAGCTTTAGGAAGTTATCAGTGAATATTCCTTTGCTAGAGGCGATCGAACAAATCCCGTCTTATGGGAAGTTTCTCAAAGATGTAATCACCAAGAAGAGAAAGATACCCGACACTGAGGTTGTGGTATTGAAGGAGCAAGTGAGTGCTTTTATTATGGGCACTTTGCCGCCAAAGAGACAGGATCCCGGTTGTTTCCATATTTCTTGTTTTATCGGGAAGTTCAAATTTGGCAAAGCACTTTGTGATTCTGGGGCAAGCATCAATCTGATGCCCCTCTCTACGTTCAAGAAACTTGGATTGAAGGAGTCGAGACCAAGTAACATGACCATCCAATTGGCCGATAATTCTGTGGTGAAACCGTATGGAATCTGTGAGGATGTTTTGGTAAAGGTAGACCGCTTTGTTTTTCCGGCTGATTTTGTCGTTATGGAAATGCAGGACGAGCACGGCAATGAGTTACTACTTGGTCGCCCATTCCAGGCTATAGCTGATATGATCTTGGAGATGGGGAGAGGTCGCTTGACCTTGGGCATTGCGGATGATCGCTTTGAGATGGTCATGCCCAATGGTAATGCATCAAATAAAGCAAAAGCACATTGCAATATGGTGAAGCATGTGGAACAAAATATCTCACTTTGTCTTGGGAAGCCATTTTTGGATATGGCTCATGTTATGAGCAGGATAGATAATGGGACCCTAGCAGTGGACCTTATGGAGCAAACCAAAGTTGTCTCTTTATGTAAGGTTGTTGGGTTTCCAAATGATGAGAATGAGAACATTCCACCTCCATGGGAGGATGATGTGATTATTACTTCCGTCTTTGATGCATATCCGGAATTGCCTTTGGAGGCATGTCTGTTAAATGTCACTTATGATTGGATGCGGAGTATTTCACTCAAGGAGTGCGCCAAAATGCTTCAAATGCTCCCATGTTTTTACACGAGGCACTATGAAGATTTGGGTACACTTCCCCCACCGCTACAATCATCTCTTATTTGCCCACCTGATCTGGAGTTGAAGCCATTGCCCCCGCATCTGAAGTACGTCTTTCTAGCTGAGGAGGACAAGTTACCAGTGATTGTTTCTGCATATTTGAGTGCGGATGAGGAGGAGCAACTACTGATAGTGCTCAAGAACCACCGTGGAGCTTTTGGGTGGTCTGTGGCGGACATCAAGGGGATCTCCCCTACACTTTGCCAACATAAGATTCGGCTCGAGGAGGGAGCCAAGCCAGTCATACAGCCTCAAAGACGTCTAAATCCAAGCATGATGGAGGTTGTCAAGAAGGAAGTCATAAAGCTTCTTGCTGCAGGGATCATTTATGCCATATCCGATTCAACGTGGGTGCGTCCCACACAGGTTGTCCCTAAAAAGGGGGGAATCACTGTCACTACTAATCTTTTGAATGAACCTGTCACCACCCGATTGGTAACCGGGTGGTGTGCTTGCATTGACTACCGCCGATTGAATACCACAACTCTTAAAGATCATTTTCCATTGCCATTTATCGATCAGATTTTGGAACGTCTAGCTGGTCGGTCGCATTTTTGTTTTCTAGATGGCTATTCGGGGTACAACTAGATTTCTATTGATCCTTTGGATCAAGAGAAGTCTACGTTTACATGTCCCTATGGGACGTTTTCTTACCGCCGTATGCCGTTCGGTTTATGCAACGCGCCGGCGACTTTTCAACGCTGCATGCTCGCCATATTCTCTGACATGGTAGAGCGGTGTCTTGAAGTTTTCATGGACGACTTCTCGGTGTATGGAGCGTCTTTTGATGAATGCCTTTATAACTTAGATAAGGTGTTGCAGCGGTGCGAGGACACACACTTGGTCCTCAATTGGGAGAAATGTCACATGATGGTGACGGAAGGAATTGTGCTAGGACACAAGGTGTCTAGCAAGGGTCTTGAGGTAGACCCCGTAAAAATTGAGGTGATTTCTAAGTTACCCCCACCAAATTCTGTAAAAGGGGTGAGAAGTTTTTTTAGGACACGCCGGGTTTTATCGGCGATTTATTAAGGATTTTTCGAAAATCGCAAAGCCATTATCGGAATTGTTGGAAAAAGACGCAGTTTTTTATTTCAATGAGAAATGTCTTCATGCATTCGAGGTTTTGAAGAAAAAGTTGATTTCAGCTCCGGTTATTCAAACGCCGGATTGGACAAAGCCATTCGATTTGATGTGTGATGCGTCCGATTATGTTGTGGGAGCTATTTTGGGGCAAAGGGTAGATAACAAGCCTGCTGTGATTTTCTATGCCTCAAAAATGCTTAATGATGCTCAATTGAACTACACAACTACGGAAAAGGAGTTACTGGCCGTCGTGTTCGCCTTTGAAAAATTTCGACAGTACTTAGTGGGTTCTAAGGTGGTTGTGTGGACTGATCACGCTGCAATAAAGTATTTGATGGAGAAGAAGGATGCGAAGCCTAGACTAATTAGGTGGATTTTGCTCCTACAAGAATTCGATATTGAAATTAAGGACAAGTCGGGAATTGAAAATGTGGTGGCTGACCACTTGTCTAGGTTAGAGCGGGTTGATGAACAAGGTTTGCACATACCCATTACCGAGACCTTTCCCGATGAGCAACTTTTAAAAATTGATTCTAAAGAACCATGGTTTGCGGAAATTGTGAATTATTTGGCTTGCGGGATCATCCCGGAGGATTGGTCCTATCAAGAGAAGAAGAAATTCTTTCATTCATTGAGATATTATTTTTGGGATGACCCGATTCTCTTGAAGCAGTGCAGGGATGGTATTCTTTGCAGGTGTGTGCCGGAGGTGGAGTACGAGAGTGTTCTCCACCACTGTCATGCGTTGCCTATAGGAGGACACCATGCTAGCTCACGGACAACAGCTAAGGTGTTGGAGAGCGGCCTTTATTGGCCCACTTTGTTCCGGGATGCCTATGATTTTGTTAGGCAATGTGACCCGTGCCAGCGCGCAGGTAACATCTCAAGGAGACAGGAAATGCCCCTGAATGTATTTCAGGAAGTTGAGGTATTTGATTTATGGGGCATTGACTTCATGGGACCCTTTGTGTCCTCAAATTCAAATCTTTATATCTAACTTGCTGTAGATTATGTGTCAAAGTGGGTGGAGGCAATCCCCACAAGGACTAATGATTCGAACGTAGTGTGCAGGTTTGTCAAAGAGAACATTTTCTGCAGGTTCGGGATTCCCCGAATGATCATAAGTGACGGAGGCACACATTTTCGAAATCAGAAATTCGTGACACTTTTAAAGAAATACGGGGTCAAGCACAACATCGGCACCCCATATCATCAACAGATGCAAGGACAAGTGGAGGAATCAAATAGAGAAATCAAGAAGATTTTAGAAAGGACCGTAGCATCCACAAGAAAGAATTGGAGTGTATTGCTACTGGACGCGCTTTGGGCTTATCGAACGGCGTACAAAACACCTATAGGCACCACGCCTTTTAGGTTGGCGTACGGCCAGGCTTGCCATCTTCCGGTGGAATTAGAGCACAAGGCCCATTGGGCGCTAAGAAGGTTGAACTTGCGCTATGATGAGGTCGGGAGAAAAAGGCTATTTGAATTGAATGAATTGGATGAGCTACGCATGATGGCGTATGAGAATGCCCGCATCTACAAAGAGCGCACAAAGCTGATCCACGATCGCCATATTGAGATGCGCACGTTCAAGAAGGGAGACAACGTTCTATTGTTCAACTCCCGTCTCAAATTGCATCCCGGGAAGCTGAAATCCCGGTGGAGTGGACCCTTCATTGTGGAGGAGGTGAAACCGCATGGAGCGATTCTCATGCGTGATGGAGATGCCACGTTCTTGGTGAACGGGCAACGCTTAAAGTTGTATTTTGGTGAGAATTACAAGAGGAAAGTGAATGAGGTCAAACTCATTTCACTTGTGCATGAATGAGATGAAGGGAAGACGTCCAGCCTAAGACGCTAAACAAGGGCGCTTGTTGGGAGGCAACCCAACCATCGGTACACTAGGATAGTTTAATTTTAGTCATAGATTGCTTTTATTTCGTTTGAATTTTAGTTTAAAAATGATACCTTGATCCGTTTGTTTGATGTGCAGGCACAGGCAGGGTCGATACCATCGACACACGCGTCGATGGTATCGACATGGGTTCAGGTTGACACCAGCAGAAATCGCACTGCGTCGATACCATCGACACCCCCGTCGATGGTATCGACATGGTGACAGACAGGTCGCAATAAAAGTGTCGATGGTATCGACACCCCAGTCGATACCATCGAGATCTCTGGAGATATTCAGACGGATTTTGCTCAGTCAACTCGATACCATCGACGGCCTCGTCGATGGTATCGACATCATCACAGGTTGAATGCAACACAACGGCGGTGTCGCAATAAAAGCAAGTCGATACCATCGACATCTGTCGATGGTATCGACGGACATGTCACCGATCCGCATACAGACATCGACGACGATCGCAACAGCCACGTCAGCAATCCGGGTTTCTCGATCCAGCAAACGTCAGCCGTCGATACTCGCGAGGGAGGCGGATACCCACGAGATGGGTCGATACCATCGACCCGCGTCGATGGTATCGACGGGTCAACAGGGGCGCCGATCAAGCCTATTTAAGGGGACTTGCAACGTCACTTGACGTCACACCTTCAGAGCAAGTATCCTCCTTTGCGCCGAGCACTCCCCCGAGCCCTCCAAGACTGCAGAGGAGATCGTCATCGAGCGGAGATCTTCATCGAGCGGAGAATTTCTTCTCCATCTTCACCGAGCTCTTTTCTTCTAATCCCATCTTTTCTCGCAACCATGGTGCACCCCGCCGCCATCTCCACAGTACGAGCAGCCAGCTGCAGATCCCTATTCCATGCAGGGGATGTACACCATGTTGCAGGACATCCAGCAGACTCAGCTGCAGCACATGGGTATGTATACCGGCATTCATGAGACTACGAGCCGGGTACTTGACAACCAACGGGCTATGTTCGAGAACGAGCGGCTCATCCTCGCCAACCAAGAGCAAATGCACACCCGGTTGAAGCGGATAGAGACGCAACATGAGCCCTTCTTTGACCATTACTGGAGTCAAGACTACTTTGGAGGCTATCCACAGCCTCCGCCGAGGACCCAATATGATCCAAGCTTCCAGGGGGAGTACCCGTCTTGGGATCCTACAGCACCGCAATACCCACCACCGCCTCCGCAAGATTGATCCGGGTATCACTGTTCCACCCTTAAGTTAGTTTTTGACTATGAGGCCATAGTCGAATTCAAGCTTAGGGGGGTGGCTGGAACAGCTCTATCTTTTATCTTTTCTTTAGTTGTTTTTAGTTTCTGCTTTGTTATTTGTTCTTGCAATTTTAGTGTTTGTTTAGGATCCACATCTATCTAGTGTAATTGTGGATGTCGTAAAAATTGTCATCTCAATTTTTCATGGGAAATTTAAGGGAATTTCAAAATTTTTGTGTCTTTTGGATAGCTTAACTTGGTTGTCCTTGGGAAACTTGTCCTATGAAAATGATTGATTATGTCAACTTTGAAGCAATATGTCACACCCACACCCCCATTGACTCATGAAAAGTGGATAGTAACGGTTGTTTGAGCCTAACCTAATCAAATGGTAATGAGACCTTAATTGGATATACGAGAAAGAACCCTTTGAACTACTACACATGTCAGTAAGGAGGGACACATGATATTTTTCTAAGGTTCAGTAACTTAATCTTGTGATCATTCCACTTCATATTATTCCATAATCCACCAAAGAATTGGAAGTAAAGTACAGTTTTAATTCCTTCTTGCGTGCATAGCATGTAGATAGGATTTGCATTGTTATTTTCATATTTTTGCATAAAATGAAAAAAAATGTATAGTGATTCATGCACATTACCTTTAGGTGCATGTCATGTAGTTGCACTCATAACTTTCATGATTTTCATTAATAAGTACACCATGTACCTCAGTTTGTCTTGAAAAGTGATCTAAATTGTCCCATACCCTCGAAGTAGTACAAAGATTTCCAATCATGAAGAAAAATAGCCTAACACATGTATCTCTAAGCAATTATGGATATGTGGGCTAAGAGAAAAAAAAAATCTGAAAATTTGAAAGAAAAAAAAAGAAGAGAATTTAGAAGGAAATGGAATAAGAGGGAGAAAGGAACATAATATCACTTGCATAACAAGGAAACTGAGTACATGATGTGGCTTAATTAGATTTCTATCTCTTTTTGAGGTGGAAGGTTAGTGCATGCATCATTCCAACCAATTTTAAGCATTAGGGCATTTTCAATGTGCATTGGCATCAATTAGGGCATTGTGTTGTATGCATTTTGAAACTGTGTAATACTTCCAAATTCTTCCATGAACTACCCATTCCATCCACCCGTTGCTCAGATTGGTAGGCCACCGTGATTTTCTCCTCACTCATGTTTAAAAGGAGAATTGCTTCCATGTAGATGGTAGTTAGGGCGAGCAACGTAGTGTAGGCGATCACAAGATGCACTAATGCTGAATCGGAAAATTTTATTATGTTAACTGCCTTATGTGATAGTGTTCATCGGTTTGAAGGATAATTTCTTTTATTGATGATTATTTTCGCCTGTAGGGTAATTACTGTTCTGTGATTAGGAAAGGCCGGTTTGAGAATGTCCAGTGGGAGTCATGTGGGATGTGGGGTGATGTGTTGATTGTTAGTTGACATCTGCAATTCTATTCTAAGGATTAGTTGCTCGAGGGCGAGCAATGTTTAAGCTTAGGGGAGTTTGATGCGATGATTTTGAGTCGCATTTAGAGACCTATTTCATATGTGTTTTGTGCCTTAATTACTCATTTTCATGGATATTATTGCATAATTCACTTTATTTGGTCTTTGCCATCATTTTATATCAAATCCCCTTTGTTTTACTATTTTGAGCATTATTTATCATCTTATTATAAACTGTGTGGATTTACTTGGGCTTGTTGTGAAATTTCAGGAAAAACAAGTACCTGCTTCCGTCGATACTATCGACGGAAGTCGATACCATCGACCAAGTCACAGGTTGTCAGCCGAGAAGAGCAATACAGTGTCGATACCATCGACACCTACGTCGATGGTATCGAGATCCCTTCAAGTTGCTGGCGAGGAAAGTGTCGATACCATCAACCCAAGTCGATGCCATCGACACAAGGAGAGCTACAGCGTCGCTAAACGACAACAACCGACGCTAAAGGAGTCGATACCATCGACACCCAAGTCGATGGTATCGAGATCACCACAGGCGCTCAGAATAAAAGAAAGGAAAGCTGCCGCTAATCCGCTGGGTCGATACCATCGACCCGCGTCGATGGTATCGACGCCGGCAGATATGCGTTGGATCTGTTTTGATCTCGATCGGACGGATGTTGTTATTTGACGACCTAATTAGGGACTTATACCTAATGACGGCTGCCCAGACGGGAGGATTATCTCATTTTTGGATTGCACGAGTGCCGAGGAGGAGAGAGAGGAGAACGGAGGCCGAGAAGCTCATCCCGGGTGATTCGGACGCTGCCGAAGACGATTTCCACCACCGACAGGCGGGGAAACTCGTGTTTTACGCCAAGGATCCACCGGTTCTTCTCCGTTCAGGGGTTTTCCCATTTATTTCCCATTTTTCTTATGAATTCCCCAATTTCTACCATGTATTCGTGTGAGATGAACATGAGAGGCTAAAACCTTCAATCTTTAGGACCGGGAGTAGCCCGGGAATGCATTGTATGACATTTTTATATCAATAATTCATATTTTTCTCTCAAATCCGTGGTATAGATTCGTTTTCTCCATTTCTATTGTTATGCTTGATCACCATAATAATAATTTAACACCCTTAATCACTTCGACAGAAGGATTAACGGTTGAAAAGAGACGAATTCTACATTAATCAATAAAACCCTTGACAAAGGAGTTGTAAAATTCATGGTGGGAACTGAGAGACCGTTTATAATGCACTTAGTTTAGGGGAATGATTACTACGACGGTGGAATCAACCTAAATCTAAGTAGTGAATTACACCACGACAGTGGGTAATTCTGTTTTCAGGCCACTACCCGAATAGAGAGAGAAGTGTGAGGAATTATATAAAACCTAATACAATGTTGACCCGCGGTGAAACCGCCATCCTAAAGATATCCCTTTGAATTGATTAAATTAACCTTTAATCGATTGTTTTCTTTGTTTGATTTTTATTTTTTTTTATTTGAACACAAAACCCTACTTTGTTAATCGGTCTAGCTGATTGCAATTAGTTAGTAGAAGTCTCCAATAATTCACGTATCCCTGAGTTCGACTCGGGCCTCACAAGGCCTATATTACTCAACGCGTATACTTGCGTTTTAGCGCGTAGTAAAATACACGTCATGGGGGTATATTGGTCATATTTTTAAAATACATAACTAATTAATTAATGATCAAAAAATACAAATAAATAGTCGTTGACTTTAGAAACATAAGTGATTTTCAATGGTATTGGTTTTGTCACCTGAATCTAATGATGTAAAGAGGTTCTTTTAATGGATTAATGTAATTAGCTAATAATTTGTAAAATTCATAACTAAATATCTATAAGTCAGAAAAATATAATAAAATATGTTTTGAGTTCAGAAAAGTGTAATCTAAAACATGGCATGGTTTTCATAACCTAATTATCTAATATTAAAAAATCAATATTTGGGGTTTTGAATATTCAATGGAAACCTAACCCTAATTCCACATATATGCATCATAGGTTCTTTGGAGGTATATGCTTGGACCTAGTTGGACTTTTGTTTGTTTGACTCTAAAGTTGAGGTATGTTGTATCCCCTATTCATCTATGTTGAGAAATTCACCTATATTCTCTTTCTTTTGACTTAATCCTACACATATGTCTATTCTTTTGATATCATGGTTCATGTGAACAATCTTGTTTGTGGTAAACTTGGATATTCTCTTGACTCTGATCTTGTTGCCTTGGCGCATGATTGGATATTCCCACTATGATGTGATATATTTTTCCCACTTGTAAGGTGGATGTATATGTTGGTCACTTGTGTGGAGACTACTTTGGTATATTATGACTATACTTTCTACTTGCCTCTACATTAAACATGCTATATGATTCAGTAGCACTAGAGTAGTGTAATTGCATTGATTTTTATTTATGGAAGATGTGTTATTTCCTATCAAGTAGATGTGATATTTCCTGCTCTTTTTGGATGGAAAGGAACCTCGTACCCAGGGTTTTCAACTTTATGAGGGTTGGCCCATTTTTTATATATTTGGGTGATTGGCAATATTCCTTTCTCTATCAGGTTTCAAGTTTCTGACACTTGGCCGCCTTTGTCTTTATATTGTTCTGGGGCTATGCTTATCTCACATGCATGTAGGTTGATGATGTTTATGATGGGTTATGTGCCCAAATTTATGATGGGTTATGTACCCAAAAATCCTGATGGGTTATGTGCCCAAATCTTGATATGTGTTCATGTGGCACAATCTTTATTGTTTTATTATGGCAAGTAACTTCTTTTATGTTGATGATGAATCTTATCTTTTATGCCCTCTTTTGGGGTAGTCCTTATCTCTTGCATGGGAAGCATTTTATTTTGATGTACCTTATTCTTTATAAATTGCTCAATTTGCTTTTTAGTATGCACATACCATCCTTTGTTGATGTCATCTATTTTTCTCTTCTTGCTGGGGTATGCTTCCAACCCTAGGTGGAGGACTTGCATGACAAGGCATGTTGACATGGAATTAGATTGAGAAGTTAAATCTTGGTGACAATCTTGAGGTGGTTTATATTTCCTCTACATGGATCCTTGTGATGTAAGTTTAAGATGTTCCCTTATTCTATAATTGAATATAGTCATGTTTTTATTCCGCTGCTACACTTTGGTTGTTTTGTATACCATTAATAAAGATTTGAAAATTTTAAACCCACTCCAAGCATACCTTTTAAGTGTGTTTGGACTAGAGGTTCTATTGTCAAACTTTTAGTAGAGAGGTGGTTTCACTTCTTTACAGCATGGTATCAAAGCCCATGGTAGTCGGAATCTGACTATTTCAATTTTGTCTCCCTTGTTAGAACCCTTGACTTGGCAAGTTACCTATAGGTGAGATTTCACCCTTTGATCTATAATGATGATTGGTGAGGTTTTGAATTGAGGATGAAATTAGGTTATGAGGAAGTAATAGGTTAAGAAGACCTTAATATGGATCAATTGTGACTTGGTTTTTTTATTGATTTTTAGTGTGCATGTTAGTTTTACCTCGCACAGTATTTCATCAACAAAAAAATTATTTTCATTATACTACCATATATACAAAACAATTCCCCGGATTTTATTGAAGTTTTCTTGAACTAAGTCACAATTAAGAGATGTGTGATGTATGGATAGTGAAACTCTAGATTTAGTTGGAAAAGAATCTAACCCTAGTTTTAACTTTGAAGTTGTGACTAGGATAAAGGTGTAGTTCACCTACCCTATGACTTTTGGATGTTCATGTTGGGTTTATAGGTTAGAGACACAAGGACCTAAAACTCAACCCTAGATGGTATGACTATTAGTTGGATACATGAGCAACATAAATCTCTAAAACTTTCACAACTAAGGGATGTGGGTAGCTATAAAAAGTTATTTAGTTTGACTTGTTAGGTTGAACCCTTTAAGGGGTGGAGAGTAATTAGTGGTTGATGTTTGAATCTATATATTTCAACGATGAAATCCTTTTAAGGGGTAGAGTGTTGTAACATACCAGATCTTGGACCCTACCCTAGAACTTTAACATTTTGGGTTTGACCAAACAAGGTTGAGGTTAGAGTGATCCTAATAATCTAAAGTTTGAATATATGACCTTAATGTAATTTAATATGTCACATAATTCATTTAGAGGTAATATGAACATATATAACTTAATTGGATAAATAATGTGGATAATGGGCCACTAATGGGCCATATGACATATCTCATAAAAAGAAAATCCCAAAAGTAAAATCTAAGTTTAAAATCATGTTCCTTGGGTCCCAATTGACTTGGGAGTCAACTTTCACTTTATTCACATAATAATAATTCATTTAATTCAAATTGGAAAAGAAGATGTGTGTTTTCCCCAAAATATCAAATAAAATAATAAATGACTACAAAATAGGAAAATAATCTTAGATTCATAATCTACATAATAGATATAGCCTTTGGTGAATTTTCATCCAATTTGGAGAAAGTTTGCTTAAAAGGTGAAATCAGGAGAGAGAAAGTATGTAGAATCTTCAAAATATTAAATAAATATGCAAACAACTCCAAAATGTAAAATTGATGGCAAATCTGTATCCAACATATTAAATATGACTTGTGGGTCAAGTTTCATAAAATTTGGAAAATCGTAATGCTATTAATGGAGGAAAGAGAAAATGAGATTTGATTTATTTAACATATTAAAAGTTCTCAAAAGCCAAATCTAATTTCATATTTGGAATCTACATATCTTAATTGGCCTCTATGCCAAATTTCACTATATTTAGATTATGTTTAAACCCTCAATTGAAGAGAGAGAATAAGGAAAGGAATCATGTATATCACTTTATAAAATTAAATAAATTAAATGTCACACCCGCATATTGTCCTTTTCAGCTTATGTCTTCTGTCATGTGAGATATGATGGTTGTGGTCTTCTTCACTTGTTTTAGGATTTATCGGACGGCTCCTGAGTTTCTTCCCCACCTGTCCTTGTCACATTAGGACTCCACAGTAACATCCGCCTTCTTCATTTTCACTCTCCCTCCTCTCACCTCATTTTCCCTTTTGCTCTGTATTTTTGCCATCCTCATTTTATTCTAGATCGGTTGAGCATTGGTTTGATGGGTTTTCCTATTCTCAGTCCCTCAGTCGAAAAATCCCTCTTTCCTTTTCCCCTATTTTTCATTCTAATGAGGAACCTGATCCCCTTGTTCCACCTTGCCTATAAATACCACCCTCACACTTTCCTCATGGCCATCTCAACTTTTCCTGGTTGGTCTTTTGGGCTCACAGAGCCTACTTTACCCTTCCCCATCTCTGCTGGCTTCTGAATGCCACCGCGGGGTCATCCCCAAGTCTCAAATCATCATGTACCCTGCTTTTGGTTCGGTTCTTCTTCCGGGCACCCCGTGAAACTTTCCCTCGCCTAGTTTCTATTGATTATTGAGGTATCTAATTTTACCCCTTTTCACTTCTTACTATGTTTTCTTCTGATCACCGTGGAGGTTTGGTGCTCCAGTGGGCTTTTCACGTTGTTTGACCTGACCTTTGAGTTTGCGATGGCTTCTTGAATTTGCAAATGACCTTGTTTTTGTTTGAGGAGTTCCCTGGAGTGGTTGGTGTTTCGGGCATTAGTAGCTGCTTTGGGCTTTGCAACCATGGTACTTCTTATGGGCAGTGGTGAATCCCTCTCATTGTTTCTCGACTTTACCCTCCCTCTTTACTACTTTCACGGTGTTTCTCGCGTAGGGGTATATTGGTCTGATTTGTAAAATCCATAACAAATTAATTATTGATCAGAAAAATACAAATAAATAGTCGTTGACTTTAGAAACATAAGTGATTTTCAATGGTATTGGTTTTGTCACCTGAATCTAATGATGTAAAGAGGTTCTTTTAATGGATTAATGTAATTAGCTAATAATTTGTAAAATTCATAACTAAATATCTATAAGTCAGAAAAATATAATAAAATATGTTTTGAGTTCACAAAATTGTAATCTAAAACATGGCATGGTTTTCCTGACCTAATTCACTAATATTAAAAAAAGGAATTTTTTTGGGTTTTGAATAATCAATGGAAACCTAACTCTAATTCCACATATATGCATTATAGGTTCTTTAGAGGTCTAGGCTTGGACCTAGTTGGACTTTGGATCATTTGACTCTAAAGTTGAGGTATGTTGTATCCTCTATTCATCTATATTGAGAAATTCACCTATCTTATCTTTCTTTTGACTTTAGCCTACACATATGTCTATTCTTTTGATATCATGGTTCATGTGAACTATCTTGTTTGTGGTAAACTTGGATATTCTCTTGACTCTGATCTTGTTGCCTTGGTGCATGATTTGATATGCCCACTATGATGTGATATCTTTTTCCCACTTGTAAGGTGGATGTATATGTTGGTCACTTATGTAGTTACTACTTTGGTATATTCTGACTATACTTTCTACTTGCCTCTACATTAAACATGCTATGTGATTCAGTAGCACTAGAGTAGTGTAATTGCATTGGTCTTTGTTTATGGCAGATGTGTTATTTCCTACCGAGCAGATGTGATATTTCCTTCTCTTTTGGGATGGAAAGGAACCTCGTACCCAGGGTTTTCAACTTTATGAGGGTTGGCCCATTTTATATATATTTGGGAGATTGGCAGTATTCCTTTCTCTATTAAGTTTATGAGACTTGGCCACCTTTGTCTTTATATTGTTCTAGGGCTATGTTTATCTCACATGCATGCAGGTTGATGATGGTTATGAGGGGTTATGTTCCCAAATTGATGATGGCCCCAAAATCTTGATGGGTTATGTGCCCAAATCTTGATATGTGTTTATGTGGCACAATCTTTATTATTTTGATTATGGCAAGTACCTTCTTTTATGATGATGATGAATCTTATCTTTTATGCCCTCTTTTGGGGTAGTCGTTATCTCTTGCATGGGAAGCGTTTTATTTTGATGTCCATTATTCTTTATAAATTTCTCAATTTGTTGTTTAGTATGCACATACCAGCCTTTGCTGATGTCATCTATTTTTCTCTTCTTGCTGGGGTATGCTTCCAACCTTAGGTGGGAGACTTGGATGACAAGGCATGTTGACATGGACTTAAATTGAGAAGTTGAAGCTTGGATACAATCTTGAGGTGGTTTAAATTTCCTCTACATGGATCCTTGTGATGTAAATTTAAGATGCGCCCTTGTTCTATAATTGAATATAGTCATGTTCTTATTCCGCTGCTACACTTTGGTTGTTTTGTATACCATTAATAAAGATTTGAAAATTTTACACCCACTCCAACCATACCTTTTAAGTGTATTTGGAACGTAGGTTCTATTGTTCAAATTTTTAGTAGAGAGGTGGTTTCACTTCTTTACAGCAGACTATGACTTCCATTATGATGGCTTCAATGTGTTAGTCTCATGGTGGGTCTGTCTGATACATTGTTCCTAACATGTATATGTGTGCTTGGTTTGATATCACCATATCATGAATAATGAGACTCTATCATCAACCGACTCACACTATGATCGTATGTGTTATTATTGTCTATCTACCTTGCACAACAACAATCGATCAGGGTCATAATGAGAATGTATATACTATTAACATCTGTATGATCTCATTCTTCTAAGTCAAGTACATGAAGACATACGTCATTGAGTAATATAATTCTCTATACATTCATTATGTTATTTCATTATCTCATAACTGAACAAACAGAATATATTGGAAGCTTTCCTTTTTACTAATAATCAAATCAATTACATCTATGCCTTTACAATCATCGCATGATTGGCTCTCTGGACATAAACACCCCCAAACTCCCACTTGCACTTAGAGACAATCACCTATGTATCATATACCGAGTGACCTAACATGATCATCATGTTTCTGTTGTGAAAGTGCCTTTGTCAAGGGATCAGCAATGTTTCTTTCAGTTGGTACTCTATAAATCTTTACATGTCCTCATTGTACGATCTCTTATATGACATGAAATTGCCCTTTGTATATGCTTAGAATGCTGATGTGATCTGGGTTCCTTAGCCTATATAATAGCTCCATTTTTGTCTCAATATAGCTCTATTGTCTTGTCGATGCTCGAAACAACCCCAAGTTTAGAGATGAACTTCTTGATCCATACAGCTTCCTTTTCTACATTCAATGTAGAAAAATACTTGGCCTCTATCATAGAACCAGCCAATATTTCTTTCTTAGAACTCTTCCAACTCACAGCTCCATTGTTAAGGCAAAACACACATCCCAATTGCGATTAATAATCATCTTTTTCAGTCTGGAAGCTTGCATCAGTGTAACCTTTTACAACCAGCTCTTCCTCTCCATTGTAAACCAAGAAATAATCCTTAGTTCTTCTCAAGTACTTTAGGATGTTTTTCACAGTTGTCCAGTGAGCATCACCTGGATCTGACTGATATCTTCTCATCATGCTCAAAGCATATGAGATGTCTGGACATGTGCACAACATCGCATACATGATTGATCCAATTGCAGACACGTATGGAATCTCACTCATGTGCTCTCTTTCTTCATAAGAATGGGAACATTGACTCTTAGATATGGTCACTCCATGCAACACTGGTAGGTTTCCTCTCTTTGAGTTATCCATGTTGAACCGCTTTAGCACTTTGTCAATGTATGTGCTCTGACTGAGTCCAAGAAGCCTTCTTCATCTATCTCTATAGATCTTTATCCCGAGGATGTAAGATGCTTCTCCCACATCTTTCATAGAGAATGTATTTCCAAGCCATGTCTTTACCTATTGTAAAGTAGGGATGTCATTCCCCATCAATAGTATGTCATCCACACACAGTATGAGGAATACAACCATGCTCCCACTAACCTTCTTGTACACACAGGGTTCATATTCATTTTGAACAAAGCCAAACTCTTTGACTATCTCATCGAAATGAAGATTCCAGCTCCAAGATGCTTGCTTCAATACATATATTGATCTTTGTAGCTTACAAACTTTATTTGCAAATTTTGGATTTATAAAACCATCATGTTGTGTATATACACATCCTCAAGAAGATTCCCGTTAAGGAATGTGGTTTTAACATCCATCTGCCAAATCTCATAGTCATGATAAGTTGCAATATCAAGCATGTGTTTGATGGACTTAACCATGGCCACTAGAGAAAAGGTTTCGTCATACTCAACACCTTGAACTTGTCTAAAACCCTTTGCGACCGGTCTATCCTTATACGTTTGAACTTTTCCATCCATGTCGGTCTTCTTCTTGAAGACCCACTTGCATCATATGGGTTTTACCCCTTCAAGTAGATCCACCAAAGTCCATACTTTGTTGGTATACATGGATTCCATCTCGAATCTCATGGCCTCAAACCATTTCTCAGACTACGGTCCCTCAATAGCTCATTATCTATGACCAATTCACTACCTTCTTGAGTCACAAGATATCCATATCTTTTAGGTTCAAGGCATGTCCTACTAGATCTATGAGGTTCCTATGTCACATGAGGAATTTGAGATTCCACAACATTTTGTGAGTCTCTTTTCTCCTCTTGTACATCTATTGATTCAATGTTCTCATGTTGGTTTTAAACCTCTTTGAGTTCTACTTTCCTCCAACTAATTCCTTTGGAAATAAATTCCCTTTCTAGGAATACATCTTCTCTGGAAACAAAACACTTTGTTGTCAACTTGGGAATAAAGGTAATATCGTTTGGTATCCTTAGGATATCCAACAAAATAACATTTATTGAACTTAGGGCCAATCTTTTCAGAAGAAAAAAAAAATTATAACATATGCTTCACATCCCCAAATCTTCATAAAAGACACATTGGGATGTTTCCCATACCATATCTCAAATGGTGTCTTTCAAATGGATTTTGATGGTACATTGTTAAGTGTATACACTGCGGTATCAAGAGAATAACCCCAAAAGATAGTAGGAAGATCAAAAAACTCATCATAGATCACACCATATCCAGCAATGTGTGATTCCTTCTTTCTGATACACCATTATGTTGTGGTGTTCCAGGTGGATTCCATTGTGATACAATACCATGAGCTTGCAGATGATCCTCATACTCTTGGTTCAAGTATCCTCCACCTTGATTAGAACAAAGTGCCTTAATACTTTTGTCAAATTGGTTTTTTACATCATTCATAAACTCAATGAACTTTTTAAGAGCTTCTGACTTATGTATCATTAGGAAAATATAGCCATACCTACTGAAATCATCAGTAAAGATAATGAAGTACTGAAACCCACCTCTAGCAGTTGTTTTAAAAGGTCCACACACATCATAATGTAGGAGTCCTAATAGATCACTAGCCCTCTCACTATTTCTAGTTAAGGGATTCTTGGTCATCTTGTCCAACAAACAAGATTCACATGTCTCAATTGATTCAAAATCAAAAGAGTCTAGATAACCATCTTTATGGAGTCTAGATATGTGATTATCAACTATGTTCCCTAGATGGCAATGCCAAAGGTATGTTTTGTTTGAGTTATTGAGTTTTTATCTTTTTGTATTAACATTATATACACTTATCTCTAGATCTATCAAGTTTAGACCATAAGACATTTGGGCACTACCATAAAAGATCTCATCTTTACTAATAGAACATCTTCCATTCTTAATAAGATATTTGAATCCTTTCTTGTCCAAACGAGACACATATATGATGTTCCTATTAATGGCAAGTACGTAATAGCAGTTCTCTAACTCTATTACAAGCCCACTTGGTAGAGTTAACTCATAGGTTCCAACCGCACTGGCCACAACTCTTATGCCATTTGCAACACACTGTTCAACCTCACCTCTCTCTAAAGGTCTACTTCTTTTCAGATCCTTCACATTTGAACAAATGTGTGATCCACATCTGATATCAAGTACCCATGATGAAGAAGTAGTGAAGTTAATCTCAATAATGTATACACCAGAAGTAGAGATCTCAATCCCTTTCTTTTTCTTCCTAGGTTCCCTTATCCTTCTCCTTATTTTGAGTGCATAAATACTTGGAATTCGGCTTAACCCACAGAACGCTTCTTGGCCTTGCCTTTGTCCCTTGTACTCAACTCCATTGATCATCATCTCAAATTTGTCCATCTTCATTTGTGCTTCAACACTTATCAAGATGTCAAGCAACTCTGACAACGGCTTAGCCATGTTACTCAAGTGATAACACTCAATGAACTGAATATATGAATTAGGCAACGATTGCAAAATCATATCAGTGGCCAACTCTTGACTAAAGGAAATCGCAGTCTTTCAAGATGCTTCATGTGCCCAATCATATTGAGCACATGAGGCCCTACTAGATATCCCTCTATCAGTTTGCACTCAAATAATGCCTTAGAGACATTGTACCTTTCATGTTTATCATGTTGTTTATGCAACTCATAGTTCATACAGCCCACCATAAGGTTCTTGATGTTCACAACATCATTGTCATGCTTTAAAAAAACATCCATGTCAGTCTTAGGTGAATTTGGATTGGATACTAGCTCTGGTGTTTCAGGAACATGCAGAACACTTCTCAAGGTCTTGAACCAATTATGAAAATAAATATCATTTAATTTCTCCAATTGCGATGATTGAGTGTATTCCATTTGATTCTACAAGAGAAAACTTGCATTTTTCAAAACCATTTTTGATTTGATTTGATTTGAAAAGTCGATATTAATTAGGTCTTTAATTAATTATCACTCCCACTATTTTATTCAAATTGATAGCCCTCAATATCAATTCGGAAGATTGCTGCATACAATCTTCTAGTGGGTCAAGATCCAAAATAATTCAGTCAATACCCAATCAACACTGGTGCTCATGGCCAATCATTAAGGTAGGCAACTTTTTCCAATTGCTTCATGTGCAACTCTTAGATAGATGCAGAAGTGTTCTGCATGCTTCTAGGCTTAGACTCTCTAAAAATCACCTATTAAGCCTGGCCCAATAGCCAACATGATAATAAGCACCCTGCTTAGCAGGCCCACATTATTATCATCACATTTCCACGAGATAAATGGCATATCACCCTTGGGGTGCCCACGCTTGGTTGATTAATCTTTTCATGTATGCTGGTAATGGAAAGCATCTAAGACTTAATATTTTATTGAGGGAGTTTGTATAATACATATACTTTAACAATCACCACATCTATATAGTACGCATCTTATACATGCTATAACCCACAGCGAAAACATGAAATAAATGAAAGTGATGGTTATGGCCATCCTAATGTAATTCCTTGGAGCCACAAGGAATTACAACATCTAGGAGCACATCACATGTAGAAACATATTGTTGATGAAGATCTATGCTTACCAATCTTAGTTGACCGGTTCAACCTTTGAACCAGTCGGCTTGCCTCCTGGCCGATCGATTGGTCACCTTCAGTTGGTTGTTTGTATCCTCCAAATGATCAGTTAGTCATCCAATATCTAATCATTTGGATTCTCCAAACAGTCATATCATCTGGTCCTTTAGGCTCCTGGTCAGCTTGTTAGCCAGGCATTCGTCCCTACCAGATGGTCATCTCAGTCATGCCAGTCAGTCGGCTCAGACCCTCCATCCGGTCGGCTCAGCTCCTCCATGCAGTCATATAGAATCTTTCTTATTCGTCAAAATAGGAAAGCAAATTATCCTAATTTTACATAATTATGGAGAAACCTCAAGTTACATTCGAGGGGAGCAAAGGTATAAGAGAAGAATACTTTAACATTGGGAAGATGAGAGAGAGACTCAGTTTGCGGACCGAGATAAATAGGATAAACCAACCACACAACCATGCAAAAATATAGGAGTTATTGGCCATTACCAAGCTACACATCCACCATCAAAACTCTCTTTTAGGGAAATGCGTGTAAACTACACACACACACACACACACACACACATATATATATATATATATATATATATATATATATATATATTCTTCATAAACCAGCAGACTGCGTCATTAACTATGCAATGAGAAGGATGATTTCACAAAGATATACCTGGTCCTAGAGCAAGTCCAGTGAAAATCATCATCAATGTAGATGGACACTCTATCTTGGACAGTGTCAATGCAGCTCCTAGTTGCACTGGGACTCACCTACCTTCTCCTCCCAGGATTGCAGACTCAGACAACTCCTACAACGGCTTCTCTAATCTTTCCACGGACTATGAGTTCATGTTTCCCTCCTAGTAGAAGCCAAAGGACTTCTTCTTCTAGAGTAGTCTACACCATAGTAACAAAAGTCTCCGAATTTTACGAAAAATTGGCGATTTTTCACGATGTTATAGGCTCCCGAATATTCATCACGATTAATACACCAATCGCCGATTTTTCACGACTTTTCACAATTAATCCCGCTTTTTCACGATTTATACAATTTTTTACGATTCTTCATGACTTTTCACAATTTTTCATGATTTTTCTCTTTTAAGTCGCTTGCTCTTTTTTTACCAAACCATGTACACAAAATTCCTAATACACACTAAACCTCAAAGCCCCCACTCCTATGGAAATTTCATGTTATTGCTCAACTATTTTTTACTTCTTTTCCTACATTTTTACTCACTAAGATTGTATGTCTTGTGGTCGTAACAGTTACATGCATCATATACGTATGTACATACATACATTTATCTATATATATACACATGCATACATGCATATATATGCATACATATATATATGTATATACTTATATTGCTGACTTATTCTCAATTATTTCCGAATAGTTGACCGAACTTTGACTGAAATTTATCGATCTTTTCACGACTTTTCTCGATTTTTTCTGAATTCTAATTTTTTCCAGCCAGCCGAAAAGTTGTCGAATCCGAACTTGTTACTATGGTCTACACTGACCAACTAGAACTCATTTTATCCTTATGGACTAGATAGGAAGGAGTTGTACCTCCCATTGGTGTAATAGTCATCAACATGCTCTACCACAATGACAATCCTCAGTTGTTTCTCTCATGTGGCTATCCCTCCCTAGTCGGGTAGGACTTGTCTGGGGTCTCATGGTTGCCACAACCAGAGAGGATAATGTTTGTTAGAGTAACTGATTCTCAATTTTCTGTGTTGTGCTATGGGAAGCCCCTAGTACCCCTCTATTTATAGGTGAGGTTTGGGTCTAGGTTCCCAGTCTATGTGGGAGTGGAAGGGATCGGAAGATCTTAAATTTTTGCAACAATTCTAGAAGTGTCTCACCCTGCATGCACCACAACAGTCATCTCATAACCGAGACAATTGTTTCACATGCAAGACAGTCATTTTGCTAAGTAAAACGCTCATTTCATGATGTTTCCCAATTGTACATGAATTGCTAATTCAAATCCAATTAATACTCACTATGACATTAGCACTAATCCTTGATGTACTCAAATTTCTCCACAAAGTAGGCATCTGGCTCTCATGATACGTCGTCTCACGACCATGAGACGGTCATCTCACTTTCATGAAATAGTCATCTTGACCACAAGACAATCATATCGCTTATGTGAAACGGGTTGTCTCACTTCCTAGTCAGGAAAAACGCAACCAATTCAGTTGTAATCAACCTGACACTCTAAATGATAGCCTCAACACTTGAACTGAATGTCTGGAAATCTAGTCAGTTGATTTGTTGCGTAAATTGAGTACCTAAACACTTTAGTAATCAATTCAATTATCATTCAAGATCAAACTCCTCCTCTAGATGAGTTCCTATGTGTGTGACCCTATAGGTCCCATATTATTTTGGTAGTGAATGTCCATAACAACTTATGACATCACAAGCAATGAGAGGTGCCTAGTCACACATCATTTATATCCAAGTAAAAGGAAAGTTAGAGAACAACTTCAACCTACAATATGTGTATGGTGTTACAATGTTTGTATAGTTCCTTTGTCATTGATATCTAGTAGAGGCATGGAGTAGTCACCCTTAGTATTATTCCTTGAACCAGAGTAGACTGTCTGAGATATATGTAAGCTCAACATATTGACTCACATGTGCATGCATGCATTTCTCAGTCTCTCTAATAAAGAGGCCTAGGATATCATGCTCCCTTAGGAGGGACAAATCCCATATCTATCACTCACAGTCAATCCCCATGTGTCACAGTCACCCAATCATCACCTTTATAACAACCCATGTTTCAAAACTATGTTTGATGATTTCAAGGCGTACTGAATGAAATGTGATGAGTGTAGTGATTTTAGGTCTAAGAACCACAACCACCACATCTCTGTGAGAGCTGACTATGACTTCCATTATGATGGCTTCCATGTGTCAGTCTCACAGTGGGTCTGTCTGATACATTATTCCTAGCATGTATATATGTGCTTGATTTGATATCACCATATCATAACTAATGAGACTCTTCCATCATCAACCAACTCACACTTTGATCTTATGTCTTATTGTTGTCTATCAACCTTCCACAAAAACAACCGGTTAGGGACATAATGAGAATGGATATACTCTTAACATCTGTATGATCTCATTCTTCCAAGTCACGTACTTGAAGACATATGTCATTGAGTAATATCATTCTCTATACATTCATTATGCTATTTCATTATCTCATAACCGATCAAATAGAATAAATTGAAATCTTGCTTTTTATTAATAATCAAATCAATTACATTTATGCATTTACAATCATCACATGATTGCCTCTCTAGGCATATACACCAACAACTTGGACATGATATCCTAATGGATAGTAAGAACAATATTCTTAATACATCCCTAGTCAAATATTATTGTGGATTGGATAACAATAACATGCATGTGACTGGTCATAGGTATTGGATATGAAGTGATAAACATAGGTACTTGTTAGAGAACAAGTATGTTAGCTAAACCACCTTGAGAGTGATTCCTGGACCATTATATGTTATTCATAGTCTACTTCTAGATTCATAGTGGTGTTTCATTCCTTTGACTTGAAGTCACTACAATGGTGATATGAAAATCATCATTCTTTGACACTATTCAATGTGATCTTGAAGAAGGTTTCCATAAAGGTAGTGATTGATTATGATGAGAATCATGCTACAAATTTTTGAATGATGTAGAAGGAATTGGTCCCTCCATATAACAAGAGATACATGAAAGGCCTCCTGATAAGTGAAACTAGAGAAACTCGTGTCAGTGGCAGAGCCACTCTCAGGCCATGTGACGCATGTGCCTCACCCATCATGGCTCCAATTAATGTACCATTTTGCCTTAAAGTGTCTTGTGTTTGAAGTTTGTTTTTCCTTCTGATTGTCACTTCTGCTAACCTAAAATATGTCATTCAATGCTATTTGGTCAGTCATATCATATTATAGAGTCTTGGGTAATCACTCCCACCATGTATAAAGGTGTCACCTACGGCTGTGTCAACAGATACATTGTTGGTTTTCAATGCTTTGGATCACCAAGTCATTTAGAGTTGTGCGTTAAAAGTCTATTCCATATGGATATTTGCTATCTTGTATAGCTAGGTTAGGCTCTTTTCACACTTGTCAAGTTCCCTTCATGAATTGAAAAAGATAGGGAAATAATAGGAATGACCATGCAATGTTTGTGTGTTGTACGAAAATGTTATGCATCATAGCATAAATGAAGGAGTAGGGTGTGTATATAGCACCTTCTTTTTAAAGTCAATTTGATTTATCAGCTAGTTGTCATTGAATTTCTATTAGCATATTCTTCTCCACAAACCAAAACATAGAAATATTAAATGTTCTTTGCCCAATATATTTTTAAAATAATGTGCTTATTTTTATGTGCTTCATCCACATGTCCTAACTAAGGATATGCTTGTTGATCATTCTACGATATTGTTGCCTATATATTCATGCAAGTTTCAATGTTGACTATGACTATAGAATGAATACAACCCATAGGTAAATTTGACTGCAACATATATTGGAAGGAAACCTTGGCTATCACGGGCGTGATGGTACCAATATTGGATGACAACAATGAGGAAGTCCTTATGCATACTGGAAATAATGCAAAAAATACTCTTGTTAGTTTGGTCCTGAGAAAATATTTCTTGATTTTTTTTACATCCTTAATTTTTATTTGATTTGTCCTTTGTTTATTTGTTTGGGTTGAATTATAATAGTTGGTTTGATGTTTGTTAATTGCTTTTCCCATGTTAGTTTGACATTGGCGTCTGTAAATTAAACTTCGGTATAGTATAGCACTTGTTGATTTGGTAATTTTTAATAGCATTGTACAGAACATATATTGACATAGAAATTGTTAATTAGAACGAGTAAACATTTTTTATTGATCTTTCCCCCCCAATCCTACAACTTTCAATTGAATTATTTATATTCAAATTGGGTTTTAAATCATAAAATCTTCCTAATAGAATAAACTTGTTTATTATAATTTGTGCCTCACCCATTTTGAATTCATGCCTCTGCCACTGGCGCATGTCCATCCTCATGTGAGTTATTATATGATATTGAGCTCATAGGCATGTCTTTAGTCTACTTGGAGATCAAGGAACTTAGATTGAACATAAAGAGGATGGCATCTCCATGCCTCTCGTTCAATCTAGATATAGAAAATGGTAACATTGGTCATTGATGGTTTATGTTACACCCACATCCCACGATAACCTCTAATCATGAGATTAGGGAATAAGTTGAGGCTCAAACATAACACAAATATCACTCACAACTTTTATTTGATTTCAAACTCTCTTTTTTCTCACACCTGATCACATAAACAAACTTTACAAGTGAACTAAACCTCGATTCCTCTAATCTGATTTCAACAATAAAGATACACAATTAAACATTCATTCTGTTTCTCACACTTCCATGTACATAGGACTTGATTATTAGATAAAAACTCTATTAATAAGGAAAAAAATTACACATCATCATTTACAACTCTCTCATTCTTTACTAGGACCTAGAGTCTCAGGGATCGACAGAACTTAAAGAATCAGATACTTAGCTCTTGTAGAAGATCTAATCTGGTATTGGTTTCCCTAAAAATTTCTGAGTGGAGGGGTGAGCCTACTCTCTTAGTGAATGAGTACTTCAAAGAAACAGTTTAAAACACTTCTACGGTCAAAAATATATTATTGATCAAGTAAATTTAAAGTAAAATAGTAATGAACTATGGATGAACTAATCATTCACATACATATATATGGCATGATACTCTAAATATCCAAAAAGAGTAAAGTATTGAGCATACTTGATTAATCACAAAGGGAATTAGTAATTTAAAAACATACAAATGGCAATTTACTCGAGATAACTACACATATATGGATAACATTAGACACTTGATTAATCTTGCATTCATCTTATAATGCCCTGAACCCATATGAAGTGTACCATGACATGTGAACACATCATAGCAAGATACAACCTCACTGTACAAGACTTTGAAGTATGCATGGGTTCCTAAGTTTTTAATCTCACTGCCACCTCTGCTACTAACATTTCCATGTCTGGTTCTCAGTGGCTAATGGGAGTGTCAGATATCTAGACTCCTCCAAATGGGTTGCTAGGTAGAATGTTAAAGGACTCTAGCTTGTTTGCATCACTAGACCTACTGAAGATGCCCACTGATCAACACAACTCGTAAGACATATACCATCGACGTCCCTAGTTGGTGTTTGGTACCACACAACTATAAGGAGTCTACAGTAACTGGCCTAGACCCCTACACCCAACTAGTATGATCTAACTCACCTCAATCTTGACAAAATACCTCCAATTGAAAAGCACATTCCCCCCCCCCCACACACACACACAACACAGGCCTCCTATGAGGATTCTATAGTGTTTAGGGCATCTAAATGTATAATTTACTCTTTAAATTTATAGTTCAATCATCAAATCAACATTTTTAATTTAACCCTATAAACAGTCCTTTTCATACATCATCAACAATATGTATCATAAATTGACCAATTCAACAATATTACTTATCATATTAAAGAACACTGAATTGCAAATATTTCAGTCATTGAATATCATATCCTTAGGGTTTCATTTGCCTCATTTACATATTACATGACTCGCATAAGGATTTAATACATCATAAACCTTCACTAATAAAAGATTGTTTTTAACAATTCATATACAACCAAACATATATATATATATATATATGAAACCCTGGTATGAACTGGACTAGGGTTTTCTCGCCATTCACTAAAAAAATCATGCATCAAGAATAACCGTGAATAAATAAATATATCATATTAAAAAGAATCACTTCTATTGAATTTCATGATGTCTATTCACAAACTTTCAACCTTCCACAGATATAGGATTTCACCCTATTAGTGAGATATCAATTCCAAGATATTAACTAAAATAGTTGTTCTAAGCATTTGGATAAAATAATCATTTACAAATAAGAAGATTCATATAGACAAAGTTCTTCATTTAGTTATACATCAATTTCAGACATAACTGAAAACCCTAGATTTTGGTAATACTCTTCTAACATGTGCAATAACTTGACAATTCTATTCAAGATGATTTTATAACCATTTCTAATATGATTTTATCATCTAAAATTCATTTAAAAAAGAAAATAATCCATTTTTATACCATCTTGCAAAAGCTAGAATTGAAAGATAGATTACGTTTGTATTGTTGCATATAGGAAAAGTTGAAGATTATAGTGGATTTAATCCAAATTTGTGCAATCTACTATTTAAATGAAGTAGCCACTCACCAAACATGTTGAACGCCATAAATTCCTTATCCCCACATCTAAAATTCTAGAATCCATATCAAACTTCAAACAATCCACCACTTGCTTCTTCCTTCCAACTTAGAAATCCTAAAAATGGAAAATTAAGGAAAAAAGGAAAGAAAAGATAGAGATTTAATATCATTTTGAATCAAATCAAAGGAAGGATGCAATATTGACATCAGAGAGAAGAATCACTGAGAAAATTTATCTCAAGATAATAAACTTACTTGATTTCATCCACTCTAGGAAGAGAAAACTCTAGATTGCCATCTTCACCACTTTCTCCATCCAAACCCTAACTCACCATCTCTCTCAAGGATTTCATTTATTTGGACTGAATCAAGTAATATGGGATCTCCTAGTGTGTTAGGTAGATCGGATAGAGGAATTAAGGTGCTTGGATCAGTTGCAAATTGACCCTTCCATACACTTTCTTTTATTTTAGAAAAATAATTTGTCATATAAATATTATTGTAAGTCATTTAATGAATAGGTTAAAGATCATACAAAAATTATGAAAATTTATATCATTCTCTAACACATAGTTTCAAAGCTCCAATAAACATTTAGATCATTCCAAGCTACGAATAAATAACTAAAAATCAAACACTACACAACTGAACAACAGCCTACAACATGGTCGGTCGAAGTGTTGTTCGGCCAAGAATCACATTCCAAGAACATCCAAATATTATGAAATTTTGCACTAACACGAATGATTGAGTTATCTATATCATATCCAAATTTCAAGTAAATCAAAATTACATACAAAATATAAAAATTATTTACCATACTATTATACCTATCAAATTTAAGTATTTATACATTATCAAAGCCCTAATTTTGGTAATTAGGGTTTGCATTTCTCAAACCCTAATATTTCAAAGTAAAATCATGACTATAGTTACTTCTTATGTTTGAAACATCACAGTTGATCTACAATCATTAATCAAGTTTAAGCGATGATCAATCTAATTAAGCATGTAATCATCCAGGTAAACCCTAGTTTATCAATTAATCTTAGACACGGTCATAACAACTCTTCCTCCCTTAAAAAGGTTTTGTCCTCAAAACATAAATACACAAACAAAGTACGTTCAAGATTTCTTTTAAACTTCTGAAAACTTATATGTCACTATTCTCTTATATTTCATATTTGAATATTTTTTTCAACATTTATTCCTTTGTTTCTCTTGTAATCACAACAAATTTAGAACAAGGCTTCTCAACGATGGAAGAAAAAAATTCTTATGTCTCAATCAATAATAGGAAATAGAAAGAGACATCAACAATTTTCAACCATGTCATACTCTCTTTAGGTGTTACCTCAATACTGGTATTCTGAT
The DNA here is from genome assembly GCA_963693085.1 of Alisma plantago-aquatica. NCBI lineage: Eukaryota > Viridiplantae > Streptophyta > Magnoliopsida > Alismatales > Alismataceae > Alisma > Alisma plantago-aquatica. The sequence goes on from OY856409.1 coordinate 755,568,849, forward strand.
CCAGCTATCTCATTTTATATGGTTCAATTAACACACAATGTTTTATCACATCTGAGTTACTAAAGAGAGTACAATTGTTGTTTTGAAGTTTAATAATGTGCTACTCCAATAGCAATGCACTCATAAACTTCAAAACTAAATTTAACAACAATTTTACAATATTGACCTGGACTACTAGTATAAATCACTAAAACCATAACATCCTTGCAATTTATATATTGCTTGAATTGTACAACTGAAATTGTATATAAAACAAATTTACATCCCTTGATATACCTTCAATGAATTATACTTCTAAAAACAAATTCATGTATTACTAAAATCCAAATGTTTTCTTGGAATTCTCTCCCTATTCATTAATACATGTTTCTTCTTACCTAGCCTTCTCAATTTGATCATATAGAATAATCATATCTAACATTAAAAATATACGAGGTAAGAATGTATTACTCATCATTCTATCAATCACTGCAAGAAATATTTTAGATCACACTTTTCTCATATTGCACTTCTCCTTTTATTCAAATCATACTTCCAAATCTAAAATCTATTTCTTATCCTTCATTTTATTCATTTCTATGTTGTTTTTTCTCATTTGTATCCTTTAAACCATTGATCACTATCACTGTAAGTTTCTTCTCATATTAGTAATCTCATGATTTTATTTTATAAAAACGTTAGTATTTAAGGTCAAATCACTAGTGACATCCCTTGAACTACTACAACCCTAAACTTTAGGGTTTGATCCTTATTGAATAACATGGTCTTGTTGTGACATGATTTTATTCCCTTAATTCAATATTCAACTCTCTTGCAGTTTACTAAAGTCTTTGTTATCTCTATCACTTGATTTTCTTTCTCTTACTTGGCTTTTCTGGTGAGTTACTTGCTTCGTGTAGCCCGTTGGGGCATTCCATAATATGTCATCATTACATTCAATAGATTTGTCTCTCATGATTATTATGTATCATACATAATTCACTTTCTTATCACTTCATTCCCATGTTACTTCTATTAAGGAAGATACAAAAGAGAAAAAGGTTTTGATATTTAGAATTTTAATCTTCAAGTATTCACTTTACACATTTCTCCTATCTAAATTTAGTTAGTCATCATCAGGAAGAATAAGATATTTAGAATTTTCTCACATCTCACAATCTCTCTCTTCTATAATATGTATTACTTCCTCATGTTTCAAACCCTTCTTGATTTTTTGTCACCATCTGACTATATGCTACTATTCTGAAACACCCCACCACACCAAACGAGATAACTCAAAATGAAAGATATGATCCACAGCAAATTAACCACATATCTAGAAAAGTAGATAAATGAAAATTGAGAGAGATGCTCAACTAAACTTATCCAGTGACATCATCCACAACTTGTATACAAGAGAGATGTTCCACATGTACATTCCATACACAAAACATAGGTGCACTGCCAAGAATCACATCTTGATATACATCATCTACAAAACATCCCTTGCTCATACGTAAGAGTATAGGGATGACTCTAAGACTCTACAACTACTATCCAACCTTCTACTTCTATATCTCTCCAAGCTGCTCTTCCTCAGTATTGTGATCCTCACCACGCCGATGACAACCACCTAAAAAGATGTCGTGACCCACAAGGTGAGACCCATGTCCCAGTGAGAGATATAACTCTCAAACCTATAGTTATTGATTACAACAAGTAACCTTATTAAACATGTTGAGAATATTGAATAGACTAAATAGGTTAAGAAGGCTAAGTAACTAAAACAAGTAAGCCATGACTAGCATAGTATACAGGGAAACAGGTAAGGCTATCACTTTCTATACAGTTGATTTCTCTTACTGCATTATATAAAAACTAAATATTATAAGAAACAAGGCAAAGTTTAACATCCAATGTGAAGCATTCTTAACCCTAAATAGATATATTACACGGTTGGATTACGTCTTTTATTAAGCCATGAGGAGTTGAGGTATACCTCTCAACTCCAACTGACCACTACTAAGTCAATATTAGTGTCATACAAGACCTAGGAGACTTGGACTCCTATGATCTCATCCTCCCTCGGTCAGTATGAGTCCACCGCAATGACACATACGGTCAAGCTACAAAACAGCCTAGTATGTCCTTGGTATATAGGTCACAGCACTAGTGAACAACATAGTCCATCCTTATAAGGTCACGATACTAGTGAAACTAGGGTATACAAATAATTTTATTTGTCCTCAATCACATTACATATATTGAATCATAATAATCTGAGATACGGCCTTAACCATTCCCTTACCAAGGTATGACCACAACCATCCTTGTGAAGATGCATATACTCAACAGTATATGACTTTGAGCTTCCATTAAAGGAGAACTCATTTCACCATCCAGCAAGTCATGACACTAGAATGGATCTATGGCACAAGGCACTACATGATTAGGGTTTCACTTGATTAGTTAATGCCAATTGGGTATCTTTTAACTGCATCAATCAAGTTACATACAAACCCTAAAAGAATTCTAAAAAACATGAGTAGATTGCAACCTTGAAATATAAAATGTATGAAGTATAAAGTTTATCACGTCATAACATGATATTGATTCACTGCCATACATGTAGCCATACTCTTCATCATATATACCATCACAAGATACAAGTGCCAATCACATCATACAGAGAATAACACCTCAATTTAAGGCACAAAGCCATGTCCAAGTTCATAAGACCTTCACATAATTTCCTACAAGAACATCATTATCTTTCCATGCCTCATCAAGGATCCTCATACCATCACCATACATGAGACATATAAGTTGGTACAACATTACATCTAAAAGTCACGGTGCTCACATGACAACAAATTAGGGTTACAGTAGCATAGAGAGAAAGTACGCTATCATCGTATTAAACACACAAGATGCTATGTACCATCTTCACTTACTTGCATCAGGGTTAGGTTAAGCATGATGAGTTGAATTAGCATTACTAAACAACACTTTACTTAAACCTTAGATTTGTATTCGTTCGAGGGAAAAGGTAAGACTATTAGATCATGGTAGCCAAGCACCAATGAATTAGGGTTACTAAATCAAAACATCACCAATCATAGACTAGGTTACATAGCAACTATATATACTAGTGGCACCTTACCTGCCACTAGGGTTAGGTTCCTTAGAGACCACTAGGGTTTTAGGTCATCGTGAGAAACATGGATCAGAACTTTTGTCAACCTCTAAGGACCAACGGAATCATCGACAGCTAAGAGACATGGTGGTTGGCCTTCATCGTACACTTAGGTTAGGAATGTTATCAACCGCTGAGAAACAAGATGGTTGGCAACCACCATCGATTAGAAAGATTGGCAACCGTTGAAACTAAGGTTAGAAACATCAGCGACCAACATGCATCAAAACCTTCCAGGACCACTGAAGATCAAGAAAAGTCATCAGCCGCTGAAGAGTAGCCACTAAAATGACCACTTTATGTTAAACCATATTGGCGACCGGTGATAACATTAAGCATTCGCGACCTCTTCAAGGAAAACAAACATTGCCGACAGCATAAAATCAAGATACTCATCAACCGCATGTATTAAAACTTGGTTACCTTAATGACATCAAAATCCTAGGTGACCATGAAGAGATCAAAACTTAGAGACACTTCATGAGAGACAGAAACATTGGCACCCATGGATAGACCAAAAACTCATCGACTGCATGAATCCAAATAGGTTGGTCATTATCAAGAATTTGAAGGTCATAAAGATGCATCACCAGAAAGAAGATTAACTAAAAACCCTAATTAGCCACTATCATAATAGAGAGAGAGAGAGAAAACCAACATTTAAACAAGCATGCAAGGACCAAAACTCCCATCATCAAAGAAGGTTCATGCATAAGGGTTTAGGATTCATCCAAGAAGAGTTAGCTACTCAAGATCACCATCAAAACACAAACCCCATGTGAAGGATATTATCTTTCTACTTATAACAACATTTTAGGGCAAGATCATGTGCATGCAAGGTAAAGGTAAACAATAATCATGGAGAAAGTTATCAAAATCACCTTGGAGTTGATGTAGAAACTCCGAACAGAAAAGTAGCTTGAAGAAGAAAGGTAGGAACCCTAGCTTGAGCACTCCTATCGGCCAAGCTATCTCCACCTCCAAGAAAGAAGCAAACCTTAGGTCAAGAAAGTAAAGAAAGAGAAGTTCTTCAAGCTCTAACTCAAGCACTACCATGGAACACCATGGGTTAGGCCAAGAAGAGAAAGAATAAGGGGAGGGTAGTAATGAAAATGAAGGTGTAGAGAGATCTCACTTACCAAGACCAAGAAGAAGAGCAAGGTAGCACCTTACAATCACAAGAAGGGTCGATCCAAACCCTAGCTCTACATGCAAGGGAGATTGTCCCACCTTCTTCAACATTGAGATCCTCCTTTACCACCAAGAAAGAGGAACAAGCTCCAAGAGAAACTGAGGAAGAAGAGAAGGGATACTAGGTGTGTAAAGAGGTTATTTACATGCAAAGATATGGGTTTATATGACATAGGGTTGGAGAGAGAGAAAGAGGGTTATCTGTCCTGCTAAACATGCCATGTATCCAAGATATATCATCCCTACAAGCTCCACACACACCCATGCAACTAGGGCAACTCCATCAAGAAAATCCATCGACCAACATGGTCCAGAAAAAGCAAGCAACATCTAAACATCCTTGGCGACCAACTAAACAGAAACTCAAACGGACGCTAACCCTAGAGGATGTTGGAGACCATGATGAGTGGAAAATCTCAACACACGCAAATACTAGGATGTCACAAGAAAACATTATCAATCACAAAGACTAAGGACCAAAGGAAAACTTGGTGATCACCAAAGCAAGGTGATCAACACCCAAGGTCAAACATCAACATAGGGCATCCATGCAAACCCTAATCTCAAGATGTGACATCAGCACTCAAACCAAGGTGTGACAAGGTGCCCCAAAGCTCAACTATATCAAACCCGATGTGTAAACATGTGAGGCACAACATGCATGAGACAAATTGCAAGAAAAATCTTAGACATGGGTAAATTGCAATTAGGTCGAAAACAAGCACATATATGCATAACTAGCTCAAATGATGTCCAAACTGGACCAAACTTCAAACATAAGATGGTCTTGTGTTAACAAAAAACATCTCAAGGTTTGATTAAGTTTTAAGCATTTAATTATGATAATCAAGCATATTCAACCAAAAAGCAAGGTCAAGAGTCTTACATATTCCATCTATCATCTTTAACTTCTACTTATCTCTTATGATCATGTTCTCACTCATGTGTATGATTCTATATTCCATTCCATATTACTTCTTCTCATCCTCTACTTATACCGAGTCAAAATTCTAAATCAATATTGTCCCTAATAATTTTGTCTTATGCTTAATACATTATATGTCCTTTTTTCAAATCAAACATCTCGTGCAAGGGTCAAACATAGTTTCTATTTCAAACAATCCTTTATGTTCTAAATATAATTTACCTTAATATGACGTGTAAATTTGTTTAGTTTCACCTTTGTTCTTCTTTTAAAAACTAGTTCCATTTCATCACTAAGAACCTATTGAATACATCTGATGGGAACTAGGTTATTACTCTATAGAGACTTCAAATCAAAAGGAAGTAAGAATGAATGAATTGATGTTCATTATATAATGACATGTTCCATGCTTTCTATTATATCATGTAACCCTCTTTTCTTAATCAAACTCATAATCTCCAACATTTCTCTTTGTTTCATTTGAGTTTCTTATCCTAATCTTATAATTTACATGGCCGTCCAATTCTCTTCACTTTAATTCTTCTAAAAAATGCTCTGCTTCTATGTACTTGTTGTATACTTAACTCTTTTTTCATATTTTCACTTTGTTTTGGAATACACAAATGAATCTTTTTTCCTATTTTCACTTTGTTTTGGAATACATAAATGCATTTTACTCGATTATATGATCCATTTATCACAAGTGATTCTTTTTATCTTGGCTCTTATGTACTTTTCTCTTATCCTTTTTGTACTTCATATTTAGAGAGTTCATATAATAGTGAACATTAAATTTAATCTCAACCTTATCATTTCATTTTGATTTCTTTCTTTTTTGTCTCTTTATTTGTCATACTTTACTATCATGAGGCTTTTCATAATTGATCCATCTCTCATGTGTGTCTTTGAAAATTAATAACTCATTTTTTCTTTACTTTCATTTGATTTATATTGAATAAAATGCCTTGATAAGTTATATGATTCAATTCTCTTTATCAATTTTTTCTTCTTAATTTTTGTATGATATGTATTAATATGTGTCTTAAATCTATATTCCTACTTCCTTTATTCTCAAATTAGGGTTTCCTATCTAAGTCTCAAAGCTAAACCATAGATATTGATTCCAACTTATTCTTAGTTATTCCTATTTTTCTGTTATATATCAATATCTTAGTGTATGTACATTCTCACTACAATTTGGCTCTAATTTATCCAGAGTCTAATCTTATTATATTTATAATATGAGTCATTAGATCCCAGTAAGGAAACTTGCCATCTAGACCAGGATAAACATGTAGTCTTGAATCCAAGAGCTACTTAGGATTAATAAATTCCTATTTATCATGTGGAAAGAATATCCACTTAGGGAAAACTCATTTAGAGATCATTTATGGTCTTCTTGATTCAAGGAATATAAAAAATAATGGAAGTAACTTTATAGTGTAAAACAATCTTAGAGAACCATATAAAATTCTGAGAGATGAATATCTAAATTCATACGAACAAGAGCACTTTTATTCATATCAACTAAACACACCTGTATAAATCAAAATTTTGTATCATATTCTATCTTTATGTTCTTATTTCTTCATTGCTTTATGGTCTTCCAATTCTAATATTTCTAGGCCTTCACTCTAGCCCATCCTCCATCTACATACATGGCCAGGGGCATCCAAAGAATAATAGATAGTATCTTGATATTGGTCAACCTAAGTATTCAGATACTATGCCAGGGTATCCAAATAACCAAACCTCACAGAGATATAGACACATCACCTCCTAACTTTCTCACTTATAACTCTGACTTCCTATCCTAATGGTTCATGGCAACTCAGCCTTAGCTCTGATACCAAGTTGTTACACCCACATCCCATGCAAACCTCTAATCATGAGATTAGGGCATAAGTTGAGGATTAAACATAATACAAAGATTGCTCCCAACTCTTTATTTTATTTCAAACTCTTTGTTTTCTCACATTCAATCACATAAAAAACTTTACAAGGGAACTAAACCTTTATTCCTCGAATTTTATTTTAACAATAAAGATACATATCTAAACATTCATTTTGTTTCTCACACTTTCATGTACACATGACTTCATAATTAGATACAAACTCTATTAATAAGGACACAAAGTTACACATCCTCATTTACAACTCTCTCATTCTTTACTAGGACCTAAAGTGATAGGAACCAACTAAACTTAACTAATCTAATACTTAGTTCTCATGGCATATTTACTCTGGTATTGTCATTCTTCAATCCACATGGTTTCCCTAAAGATTTGTGAGTAGAGGGGTAAGCCTACTTGCTCAGTGAATGAGTACTTCAAAGAAATAGTTTAAAGCACTTTAATAGTCAAACATATGTTATTGAGAAAGTGAATTCAAAGTAGAATAGTAACGAACTATAGAGGAACTAATCATTCATAGACATATATATGGAAAGATACTCTAGATATCCAAAAAGAGTGAATCAATATATGAGCATACTTGATTAATCACAAAGGGGATTAGTAATTTAAAAACATACAAATGGACAGTTACTAGAGATAACTACAAAGAATATATGAATAATTATACACACATGATTAATCTCCCATTCATCTTATTATGCCCTGAACCCACATGAAGTGTAACATGGCATGTGAAAGCATCATAGCAAGCTACGATCCCACTGTACAATACGTAGAAGCAAGCTCAGGTTCTAAAGTCTTTAATCTCAATACCACATATGTAGATGACATCGCTACGCCTGGCTCTTGGCAGCTAATGGGATCGGTCAGATACTTGGCTCCTCCTTTAAACCTGGTACTCAGGCAGAGAGTCAAAGCACTCTGGCTTGTTGTGCATCAGTTGACCTACTGAAGACCGCTGATCAACAAAACTTAGAACACGGGTACCACCAGAATCCTGGTTGGTGTTGGATACCATTCAACTATAAGGAGTCTACCCTCAGTAACCTATAACCCCACACCCAACTGGTACACTCTAGCTTACCATGATCTGGACAAAACATCTCCAATCAGAAAGCATGTTTCCTCCCCACAGCGCAGGTCTCCTATGAGGATTATAGTGTGTCTAGGGCATCTAAATGTCTCTTCACTCTTTAAATTCATAGTTCAATCATCAAATCAACATTTCTTAATAGAAACTTATAAATAGTTCTTTTCATAAATTATCAACAATCTGCATCATAAATTGAGAAACTGAACAACAACACTTATCATACTAAAGAACACTAAATTGAAGATAGTATATTCATTGAATATGATATCCTTAGGGTTTCATTTGCCTCATTCACATATCACATGACTAGCATATTAATTTAATGCATCGTAAACTTTCACTAATAAAAGACTATTTTCAACAGTTCACATACAATTAAACATATATATGAAACTCTAGTATGAATTGAATTAGGGTTTTCACACCATTCACTAAATATCATGCATCAAGAATAACCTTGAATAATTAAATATGTCACATTAAAAAGAATCACTTTTATTGGATTTCATGATGTCTATTCACAAACTTTCAACTTACCACACATATAGGGTTTCACCCTCTTTACTGGGATATCAAGCAAACATTCATAAAATCAAATGAATTCCAAGATATTAAATAAAATAGATCCTCTAATCATTTGGATAAAGCAATCATTTACAAATAAGTAGATTCAAATAGACAAAATTCTTCATTTAGTTATACAACATTTTTTAGTATATTCTTCTAATATATGCAATAACTTGGAAATTTTATTCTAAATGATTTTATAACCATTTATAATTTAATTTTATCATCTGAAATTCATCTCAATAGGAAAATAATCCATTTCTATATCATCTTGCAAAAGCTAGAGCTTAAAGACAGACTAGGGTTGTATTGTCACATGCAGGAAGAGTTGAAGATTATAGTGGATTTAACCCAAATTCGTTCAATCTATTGTTTAAATGAAGTACCCACTCACCTAAGGTGTTAAACACCTTAAATTTCATAGCTCAACATATGAAATTCTAGAATATATATCAAACTTCAAGTAATCCACCACTTTCTTCTTCCTTCCAACTTAACAACCCTAGAAATGAAAAATTATGGAGAAAGAGTGAGAAAAGATGGATATTTGATATAATTTTGAATCAAATCAGAGGAGGGATCGCATGTTGGCATGGGAGAGACGAATCACCAAGAAAAGCTATCTAAAGATCACAAACTTAGTTGATTTCATCAACTCTGGGAAGAGAAAAACCTAGATTGCGATCTTCACCACTTTCTCCATCCAAACCCTAACTCTCCCTCTCTCTCTCTCTAGGATTTGGTTTATATAGAATTAATCATGAAATATGGGAGCTCCTAGTGTGTTAGGTTGATTATATAGAGAAATTCAGATGCTTGGGTCAATTGCAAATTGACCCTTCCTTACACTTTCTTTCATTTTAGCAAATTTTATATCATTAAAATATTAAAAATGGTATTGTAAATCATTTATTGAATAGATTATACATCATACAAAAATTATGAAAAACTATTATATTGTCTAAAATTTAGTTTCAAAGATCTAGTAAAATTTTCAAATCATTCCAAGCTACCAATAAATAACTGATAATCAAACACTACACAGCTAAACAACAATTTGTAGCATGGTTGGTTGAAGTGTTGTTCAGTCGGGAGTCACATTCAAAGAGCATCCAAATATTCCGAAATTTTTAACTAACATGACCAATGGAGTCATCCATATCATATACAAATTTCAAGTAAATCAAGTTATATAGAAAATATGAAAAAACATTTACCATGTTGCTATACCTATCAAATATTGTGTGTATATATATATATATATATATATATATATATATATTATCAAAACCCTAGTTTTGGTGATTAGAATTTACATTCTCAAACTCTCATCTTTCAAAGTAAAATCATGATTAGAGTTCTTCCTTAGGTTTGAAACGTCACAATTGGGTTACCATCATTGATCAAGTTTAAGCAATGATCAATCTAATTAAGCATGTAATCATCTAGGTAAGCCCTAGTTTACAAATTAAGCTCAGACACGGTCATAATAGTTTAATCTTGTTTGACTAATCCTACTACTTGGGTAGAAATGATGTGTATTTATACACCTCTCATTGCTTATGTGTCTTAATATTGATTAGAAAAATTCATTACCAATGTAGTTTTGTGCCTACAGGGTCACACACATTGAGATAGTTTGAAGAAAGGTTGAATTGAACCTTATTGTAATTTTTATAATAAATATAGGGACCTAAAAGTAATAAGAGGACCATAATAAAATATGGATTTAGACTTAATAAATAAGTTTCCATAAGTCAAGATTCCACATCCTGACCAAATGTGGATTAGGAAACCTTGACTCACCACTCCTCTATTTATATGATATGGGATGAGGCCTTCATGGCATGCACTCACATCTTCTCATTGTTTCCTTCGAGGTTTGAGAAACCCTAAGAGCAACTTAGAGAGAGAAAGCATGAGAGGAAAATACTAGAAACTCCTATCATCTTTGAGTGATCACATGCTACTCAATTGATTCTAAAAAAAGATCTTCATTGACGGCACATGAACTGAGACGACAGAGGAACGACGCAACCCCCATAGGAGTGGACATCAGAATGATGTGATCATTCATGCATGCAAACTGTGGAGAAGTTATCCAATACAAAATGACCTAATCTTCCACAGAGATCATGCAAATTGAGGCGAAGAATCTCTATAGTGGAGCATTGCGATCTGTCACACACATTCACTATAGAATAGTGTAATTCATCATAGGTGACGTTGGAGTCAGATCTAGGATTAACAGAGCCAACTCTATGACCTTGGCATATGTGACAATTTTTGGTGGATTCCTATGATCTGCCACTGACAGTCACCAATAGATTGTCACATTTAGACATAGAAAAAAAAATTATTTGCATGTATCTCAAGGCAGCTTCCACTATCACAGAGACACTAGAAATGAGTTTCAATTGTTAATCTCATGAAAATTAAGAGAGGCATAGATTGAGGGTCCATATCTACATTTACCATTATAAGTGGAATCATTAAAATTTGTTCCATCATAAGGTATTAATGTGTAAACCCTAATCTAATTTTGTTGCATTAGACGGATCCTACTTGAAGGATTCTCAAAAAAATATTATTCTAATGCATTTTCACTCTTGATCTAATTCCTACCAGTCTCCACATTTGAGTTAACTTTATGCATTTTCTATGGTTGTAAGATTCCTAAAACCTTGGTCTAAGGAGGTAGAGAATGTGACCGCTTCGATGTGAAACTTAGAAAGATCTAAGCAGTGACATTGCCAACAGCATGAAATAATTATTATTCCTTTCACCCCTTACTATACATTTTAGTGGTCATTTTCTTCTTCTTTAGAACTATGTCTGGCCCACCATTAGTCGAAACAAGTTTCAAAATATGTCTTTTCTTTACAACATGCCTTGATCATAATGTAATTTCTCATTAACTCTAATTGTATCTCTTATTTGTCTATAACTAAATAAAGTGATAAATAAGTGATATAACATGTTTAATGTCTTTAAAATAATATTATATTCTCAAACTTGTGCAATGAACGAGACATACCTAGTTTGTATTTAATAATTCAAATAATCGATGATGATTATTCATCAAAAATAGTTCGAAGTGACACTTTGACAGATAGTTTGCTAGAGGAACAATTTTCATAACTCATCATGACTGGGAACCCATGCTTGAAGTCAAAGATGAAAGTGAATATGTGTCAATGGAATCTTGAGAGACTATCCTAATCATAGTTTCTATTAGGAGCAACAAATACAGATGTGGGTGTATGGTAGGGGACTAGAGAACATGCTCGTAAGGATGGGGAATGGTGGTTTTCAAAGGTGTGAAATGTATGTACAACCCTAAAAGTGTGCAAAAAGTTAAACCCTTTACTATTAGGTTCCCATTATTTATCCTCTATACGCATGGCAATCTCAATATGTGTACTCTTCATAGGCCCAATTTCTTCACAGTGAACAAAAATTATTACATTGATCATTCTTGATGGAGTCGCTCATTGTCTCTCATCTTCCTTCTCGTCTCCTCAATGAACAGTACCACAGTGCACACTCTCACGGGAAAAAAGGTGAAGAATGGAGAAAAGTCGTACATTTTTTAACGATAAAGTTGTCTATTTTACAACAAAAATGGAGTGTGAAATCTAACTTTGTTGAATGGTCATTGTGAGAAAGAGATTTATATTTTTTTTACCGATAATATTTTTCTTGTTGCAACTCTTGTGGCAGCATGACTCTTATTTCCATAGATTTTCTTGATAAAAAGTGAGAAGTTGTTCAGCTAAAAGGCTAAGCTTTGTAGAAGAGAATTACGGGGCTAATTTTTGATACAGAGAGACAAGGGACACATCAATATAGCTCTGATAATGGTTTATCCCAAGATGGAGACTTTATATCAGATTTTTCAATCTTGATAGGATGTTGCATCACAAAATATATCAAAAATAGCTTTGCATCCATCCAACCACTTAACTAAAAATATGAACTACCAACAGAGAGTTCATGAGGTTATGGAAAAATGACACAAGATTGGAACTCTTGCACATTACATACCCCAATATACTATTTTACTTATTATTTCTCTTCCCTGTATAATAGAGACTTCTCCATGTCCAATCCTTATACATAACTACGGGAGCTAACATAAATATTGCTACATGTACAAATGAGATAGGACTTAAATGTGGCTACATGTACTAGTATTCCCTTTCAAATTTCTGCCTAGATCTGATTATTTGATCTCATATTCCTAAAGCAAATCCAGTAATTGTACACTATTAAAAATACTAAAAAATAAATGCAACATACCCAAATCAAAATGTAATATTTCAAAAAAAAATCCTTTTATATGAAATTTTAGAGTTATTAACTAATTAATTATCTTGTGGAGTAAAATATACAAATTCATCATTTAATGAGACATGGCCTAATTATGACACTCTAAATATCCCTAATTCCTTTTAAAGGAAGAAAACAGATGAATTATCACCCTCATATAAATTATGAATAAATGTAATATATTTGTTAATAGGAGAGTGTAAACACATTAATTGAGTACTTATCACCCTCATACAAAAATAAATTGCAAGTATTTTCAAAATGAGGATTTGACCTTAAAATTGGTTTCTTTGCATTTTAAGTAGTCAGCATACCAAGCTTCATCTCATTTGTACATTATCTGACTCCCGTTTTAATTAATATAGTAATTGTCATATTCATCTACATTTATTCTCTTCGTTACCTAAGTTTTGTTTCTTTATTGACCTATTTCGTTTCTAGGGTGACGATCGCCGGTCAAGTTAGGTGAGATCAGTTTGTTACTCGTTCTCTCCTTCTCCTTTCCCATCTGTTCATCCTCCTTCATTTATCCGCTATCTCTCATGTTTCTTCATGCCTTCCTTTCTCATCCCCTATCTGTAGTAGAGAAAAATCACCCACCCTAGGCGCTACTTCTCAGACGCACGCCCTGGGTCTTCCACACCTGTGGAATGTTGGATGTTGTCAGCCGTTTCACCCTCCTCCTTTCTGTTCTGTTTCTCCCTCCTTTGATCACTCTCACTAGAGGAAAACCCAGCATAGTCCATAGACATAACTTTGGACTATGATCCATAATCTATGGTGTTAATCGTAGACTATAAATTGACCGTGGACTATGACCGTGGATTAGGTTGTCGTAGACTATTCTTTGTAACTGTGGACTAAGCTTTATACTCCATGGTTGAAGTCGTAGATTAATTACAACCGTGGACTATTTTCAATTTTGTATTTTAGTTAAAATTATTATAGATCGCTGGCAAGACCGAGGACTATTCTTCATTTTATTTAAAAAAATAAAAGATTCATATCCCAATAGATTTGTATTAAATTAACATCATTTAAATAGGATCTCATGTCTAATGGTAAATATGAGCCATTGTAAATTTCATTCTCAATCAATCAATTATATATTTTTGTAACAATTAACAATCATAGTGAATTCAACAAACACTATTCATTTGTTTGAAACATAATATTTCAATCTCTCATCGGTTCAAATTCATGAACAAGACATTACTTTTATCTCCATTTGGGTTTGAGCTTATAAAATAAAACATGCTGTGACTTTAAGAATCAGACAAGCCATGTAGTAATGTTTTGTGATCTCTATATTCAGTTTTGAACTTTGTTTACTCCCAAAAAATTTTCTCAAAAAACTTTCTTTCCATCTCCAATGTCTTTATTCAAATAAAAACAAGGCATCCAAATCAAATATAAATATACAAAGGTGTTTTAAAAAAAATTACACAGACAAGTTTAGAATACTTTCTAATTTTTGACAGCTATCATATGTATGCTTCTCCTGGATCACATGTCATATAAAAAAGCATATTTCATGGTGAATATTAATTATTGATTTTGTAACATCCCTGACCTGGGTTATAACCTAACCCTAGAAGTTTTGCCTAAATATGTAATTATATACTTGTGAATACTCCCTGGCATGTAATTAAGTTCCTCAGGAACATTTACTTTCAATTTTGCTCCTTTATATGTAAAGTTGTAGCATTGTTTTGTAGTGCAGGGACCTATGTGAAAATTACCCAATTAAAGGGGTTAATTTGCAATGTTCACAGGTTAAGATTTTCTTATGATAATAAGACATCATATGAGTAAATATGATGAAGTATGAAGGATTTTCCAAGCTTGGGCATCAAGATGCAGCTTGTGGAATGATCCTTGTGCTTAAAAACCCTAATTTGGAGTAAAGTGCAATTTACCCAAATTGAGGGGTGTAATTTGTAAAATTCACCTTCTTGAACATCTTTTATAACTCTTGCCATCATTTAGAGTAGAAATGATGAAAAGGGGACATCAATGAATAATCAGATAAGAAAAATGATCCTTGTGGTAAAAATCACCTAATATGGGGTATGGAAACCTTTCATGTATGTACCTTAGTTGAAAGTTGGCTTTCTTTACCCTTAGATCTTGAGATTTCATGAGCTTTGCATAAGTTTAGATGAGTTTGGACGTGCCTTGAGCAAGGAGGGACTTATACTTTAGAGGTCCTTATGGTGTAAAAAGGCCTAAAGTATATAAGCCCTTTCCTTGTAACAAGTGAACGAACCTTTCATTTCCTTCACTTCTTCTCTTCTTTCTCAACCGACCAAGGCTAGCTCTGGAGCATAGAGGGACGACCAAGGGTTCTAGGTAAGTTTAGATCATCCCTTTTGCTTGAATTCATGGAGGAAACTCGTTTTCAAGGTTGGATTCATGGCTAGCTCACCTAGCTCTATCTTTCTAGCCTTTCCTTTCCAACATTTCCTTGGAGAATTCACCTTGGCCGAACCTGTGGAGCTCAAAGACACCATTAAAGCTTGGAGCTCAAGGAACGACCTTTAGGTGGGTTTTATAACTCTAAACTCTTTGCTTTATATGCATACTTAGTTCTTGCAAATTAGCATGATACTTCTTCTTCTACCTCCCTTCTTCCTTGAACTTTTGCAAGCAAAACGGTGGAATAACCGACCTTAACCAAGGTTGAAGATGATGGGCGTGAATTCCTATGCTACTTTATCAAATGACCTTGGACCCTTTTGGTCCAAACGGTTGCAAACCGTTTAAGGTCAACGGTTTCAAACTGTTTGCTCTCAAACGGTCTTGCAAGACCGTTTGGATTGAAACGGTCTCAAGACCATTTGATAGGGTTGACCAAGAGACGAACGTTTGAGGGTATGTTGGTAATATGTTGAATTTCATTCCTGCAAAGAATCAAAGATTAATTCTTAACCAATTGAGAGTTGAAGGCACTTCAACATCCTAACCCTAATCGGGTTGAAATTACTGTTTTAAAGCATGGCTCTTGTTGAGTTTTGGGTTGAAGGACCCAAACGGTCTCAAGACCGTTTGGGGGTTCTTCCAAACGCTCTCAAGACCGTTTGAGCACAACCCAAGACCGTTTGGAGGTCTAGGGTTGAGATAATCTAATGGTTTGAAGGTCCAATTGCAATAAGTTGATGAATTGATAAAAATGCTGATTTTAGACCTAATTGGAGTTCAACCCTAATCCAACCGACTTGGTTTTTGGTCAAACTTTGGGAAAACGGTCTCAAGACCGTTTGGATGATGTCCAAACGATCTCAAGACCGTTTGGGCCAAGTTTGGGCCCAATTGGAGGTCAATTGATAGGTTCAACCTTGAATTGATTCACATTGTTGAATTTTGATGACTATCCGATTTGAAACCCTAATTGAATTGGACTTAACCATAATTGGCTTTCAATTGAGGGTTAATTTGGTGTCCAATTGATTGAGGCTCATCCTAATTGACTCAATTTATAAGTGTTTAACATGGCTTTGGCCAATTGAGGGCTTCAACATACTTAATCATAAACATTTGTATCTTTTGAACCTTGTTGGAGGTCCAAACGGTTTGAGCCCATTTAGACCAAACGGTCTCAAGACCGTTTGGGCTCAAACGATCTCAAGGTCGTTTGGACCAATCGATCTCAAGATACTTTGATCAAACGGTTTCAAACCGCATGAGCTCCAAACAGTTTGAAAGTCAAAACGGTCAACGCACCCAAACGGTCTCAAGACCGTTTGATGTCAAACGGTCTCAAGACCGTTTGAGGGAAAATGGTCTCAAGACCGTTTAACACCAAACGGTCACAAGACCGTTTGGTGGTTGAAGGTTGAAACCGTTTGAAGGTGTTCAAGGTGGTTTGTACTTAATCAATTGATGGTGTAATTGGTTCAATGGTGATCTAATCTAAACCCTAATGGTAACCTAGGTCATTAACGGATTAAGTGATTAATGAGTTGACCCATGAAAGTGATCATGAGGTCAAATTACCAAAATACCCTTGAGGGGTTTAATTGAGAAATACCTTGTTCTAATCAAACCCTAATCACATGATAGTGATGATTTGGCTTATGCTAGTCAATGAGGACTTAACCCAACCTGATCTAGAGTGGTGTTATCACCATCTACTAGTAAGAGGAGAGAGAAAGTATCCTAAGAGAGAGAAAGTAACCTTTTATGGTGGAAACTCAATTAAAATGCTTTCCATAAATATAAATGTGCATAATTAGGGTATGATCCACCTATGAGAGATCATGGAAACCCTAATTATGATGTTTAGCGAATCTTAATCTTATTTAAGAGCTTTAATGATGATGTTTCTCATACATGATGATGTTAAGAGCTCAATTCACCTTGGAGTGAATAGTAAACCCTAATTCTAGGGTAATGACAAGTAATATGAATAGTAAACCCTGGTTGATGAAAATTGGGGAACTTGATTCTTCTATGAGTGTGAAAGTGTAACCTCTAGAATAAATTGCTTACTGTTATCAGTTGAATTAACCTTGCAGGTTGTCATGAGATGATGATCATATCCAGGTATGGATTATGAACCTATGTTCATTAAAAGCATGCTTTAGCTTTATGAATAGTGATATATCATGTTGCCTTGTTAAAGGAAACCTATGAATTAAATGGGCTATGAGAGCCACAAATACCTTCAAGGTCGGGCTTTAGAGATGACTTGTGATGAAGGTATTGTGAAATGATGATTGATAAGAGTTAGGCTTGTTACATTTAGTATTCTCATTTTATAGTTGTTATGCTAATGTTATTGTTTGAAGAACAATGTTTGATGTTAGAAGAATACTGAATGTACCTAACTAATCAAGTATAATGTAGAGCCCTGATCATAGATCCATCATTGTCAGAGACCAAATGATGGTGAAACAGGTTTTCCCAAGGGAACTCCTGGATCACATACTCTTGAGTATGTGGGGGAAATGGATGCATAAATCCTTACATCCTAGTGTAGGAATTGATATCGTCAATCCTTCACTACAAAACCAAATGGTGAGATGTATCACAAATCTCCCAAAGAAAACACAAACACCGCATCGGTGAGAGATAAACAAGAAATCTTCCGATGACAAAGAGAGTACAGAACGCCACTGTAACTCTAAAATAGCGAAGGACCAGTTTACCCTGGTAAGCTATAACAAAAGACGTCCTGCCAGATGTCTAGCAAACAATCCTCTAACTGACTGAGGAAGGTGAGGTCATAAGAATACGGCTCTTTTAATGACCTATGTATGATACTGATGTGACTTCTTAGCGATCAGTTGGAGTATGAGTCGTATGCCTCATCTCCACAGGGCATAAATATGTTTGAAAAACATAATCAATAGTGTAGTATATCTGTTAGGGTTAACTACGAGTTACTTGATTGATGTTACATTGAATAATGTAGATGTTCTTCATATTTCAGAAATGTTGAACTCTTGTTTATTACTAAAATGGCTATTGAATACTTTGAAAGCTTTTACTGCTTAAGTTATTCTTTGTTCTGCTTATTAAGCTTCTAGTGGAGAGTTATAACTCTCACTGGGACAATTATTCGAAATTGTCTCACCCCGTAGACTTCAACTTTTTAGGTGGTCGTCGAAGACGGAGGAACCAGAATACTGGTGATCAATCCCAGCAGCAACAGCACCAGGAGCAGCAGTAAATCTCAGGTGGAGATTCAGCCTGCTATGTGGTGTAGTTAGAGTCAGTCCTATGTGTCCTCTATACTCTCAGGTCTTGGAGTCTTTTGTTATGAGTTCTTGAGATTTTGTATATTGATGTATATAATTACTCAAGAAGTAATTATCATGAGATGTAAATAGTTTATCTCTTATTATGAAAGAAGCTTTTATGGATTCAAGCTCTTGTTTCGAAAAGTTTTAATTTTCCGTGATTTTTGTCTTCCGTTGTTAATCGAATCGCTTCCGCTAAGTTTGAATCGTGTTTATATCGTGGTTTGGAGATCAGAGCCCACAATTAGTGGTATCAGAGCTCTAGGTCAGTTGAGTCTATAGAGGCATAGGACTTAGGATATCGAGTCTATCTTTAGTACTCCTTCCTTATCTAATAGAATCTTCTGCTCCTCAGGAGAAGAAGATACATAAGGATGGCTGAGCCTCATGATGAGTACGTGGCAGAAAGTAGTGCTAGTGCACCTCAAGGCGGTTCAAGGGTTCCAAGAATAGAACAGCCTGCACCAGAGTCACTAAGAGAGCCACCCCAGTTTGACCCATCCGACATGGGTAACCCAGCTGTACATACGATGTTCGGGCAGTTTATGACTGCCGTGACACACATAACCGACAGGATGCATATGCCTGCACCTAGGGCATCTGCCCAGCCTGAAGGACAAGGTATCGGTAAGACGTTCGAGCGACTTCGTCGTGTCGGAGCTACCGAGTACTTTGGGACTGCCGACCCCACAGATGCTGAGCTGTGGTTAACAGAGTTAGAGAAGGATTTTAGGATTCTCAATATCCCTAAAGCTGAGAAGGTTAGACACGCTGTCTATCTTCTCAAAGGAAGCGCTGGTCATTGGTGGACAATGGAAGAGCAGAAGAGACCTGGAATGGAGATCTCGTGGGAAGACTTTCGGCGGGAATTTGTTCATAGATATTTCCCAAAGACCTTCCTAGACGATAAGATCTCTCAGCTTGAGAGACTGAGGCAGGGTATGATGAATATTAGCGAGTATGAAGCTAAGTTCATGGAGTTGTTGCGGTTTTGTCCGCACATGGCTGCCACAGAAGAAGAAAGAATTAGGAGATTTGAGAGGGGTTTGAATGGTGACATGACTACCCATGTCTCTGCCTTAGAAAACCGAGAGAGATTCTCTACCTTCGTTGAGTCAGTATGAAGGATAGAGAGATATGTGGTTGAGAAGAGGAAAACTCAGAAAAGATATCCACAGTTCCAGGGTTCTTCATCTAGGGACTTTAAGAAGCCTAGATCCTCTGCACCTAACCCTCCACCACCTAGATCTAGTTCTCAGACTCAGTGGTCTCCAAGTAGAGGTAGAGGACGAAGACAACCACCTCAGGAGACTCAGAGTTCTACATCAATGTCAGTTACTGGACCACCCAGATCACAACAACTGGAGAGAAGTTGCTACAGCTGTGGTAAAGTGGGACACTTGATGAAGGACTGCCGATCTAAGCCTGTCAGTGTGACACAGCCTCCGAGACAGAATCAACAAGGATCTCAGAGAATGCAATCTCAAGGAGCAGCTTGAGGACGTGGACAAGCGTCTCAAGCTGGATCATCAGCACCACCTCAACACCAGGCGACAGCGAGGTTCTATGCTATGAACCCACCAGAGGCAGTGGTCGATCCACAAGTGGTGACAGGTCAGATGGAACTTTTATATTCTGATATGTCTAAACCTTGTGTAGTATCTGTTCTGATTGACCCGGGTGCTACGCACTCTTTTATCACTCGGAGAGTGATTCGTAACTGCAATATGACGGTTAGTCATAAGGCAGATAGTTTGTTGTTGGAGACTCCGTTGAGTGGGTCTGCCGTTTTGCAGGAGGTATGTTCTCCCTGCATCCTCTTCTTTTCTGATCATCGCATTCAAGTGGACCTTATACCACTTGATATGCAAGGATTTGATATAATCATCGGGATGGATACCTTAGAAAGGTATAAAGTTGTCTTGGATTGTGAATCCAAATTGGCTGTGTTTGCTGATGAAGGCAACACATGGATCTTTCAAGGTGAAAGAAAGATTTTGCCCACTTGTCTTGTATCAGCTATGGTTGTTGATAAGCTGATGAGGCAAGGATGTTATGCATTCTTGGCCCATGTGGTAGATGTTACCAAGGAAAGTTCCAATCCTGCTGAAGTTCCCATAGTCAGGGAATTCGAGGATGTGTTTCCTGAAGAACTTCCTGGTACACCACCACCTTGGGAGATTGATTTTGAAATCAATTTAGTCCCAGATACAAAACCTATAGCCCAGACTCCTTATAGGATGGCGCCTGCCGAGATGGCAGAACTCAAGAAACAGCTTCAAGAGTTACTTGAGAAAGGTTTTATCCGACTGAGCACTTCACCTTGGGGTGCTCCGGTTTTGTTTGTTAAAAAGAAAGATGGATCAATGCGGTTGTGCATTGACTATAGACAACTCAATAAAGTAACAATAAAGAACAAGTACCCTTTGTCGAGGATTGATGATATTTTTGACCAGTTGCGTGGTGCAACAGTCTTCTCAAAGATAGATTTGAGATCTGGATATCATCAACTCCGCATTAAGGACAGTGACATATCCAAGTCTGCCTTTAGGACAAGATATGGTCACTATGAGTTCACGGTTATGTCATTTGGACTAACCAATGCACCAGCTGCATTCATGGAACTCATGAATAGAGTCTTTCGACCTTTCCTTGATCAGTGTGTTGTCATTTTCATAGATGACATACTGATTTATAGTAAGGATGCTCAGCAGCATGAGCAGCACCTTCGCCAAGCTTTGACCTTGCTAAGAGAACACAAGCTGTATGCAAAGTTTAGCAAGTGTGAGTTCTGGCTGCCTGAGGTATCTTTTCTTGGGAATGTGATATCTGCCTCGGGAATTCGTGTTGACCCTACAAAGGTAGAATCTGTTCTACAATGGGAACAACCGAAGACACCGACGGAGATTCGAAGCTTCTTGGGGTTAGCTGGTTACTATCGAAGGTTTATTAAAAACTTTAGCTCTAAAGCCTTACCTTTGACCAAGTTAACCCGGAAAGATGCTCCTTTTTCTTGGAGTGATAAGAGTGTCAACAGTCTTTCCAGTTGTTGAAGGAGAGGTTGACAAGTGCACCTGTGCTTGTGCTACCTGAGCAAGGAAAAGGATATGTAGTCTTCTGTGATGCCTCTAAGAATGGACTTGGATGTGTGTTGATGCAGGATAAACAAGTGATTTCTTTTGCTTCCCGACAGCTTAAGAAACACGAAGAGAATTATCCGACACACGATCTAGAGTTAGCTGCCGTGGTTCATGCCTTGAAGATCTGGAGACATTATCTTTATGGAGAGACGTTTCAGATTTTCACTGACCATAAGAACCTTAAGTATATCTTCTCTCAGCATGAGCTCAACATGAGGCAACGTCGCTGGATGGAGTTAATCAAGGACTACGATTGTACAATTGATTACCATCCAGGGAAGGCCAATGTTGTTGCAGATGCCTTGAGTAGGAAATCAGCAACATCAACCATGGATAGAGCACAACTAAACTCTTTAGTATGCCCTAAGAGAGATATGCTTATCTCTTTAAGGCAAGACAATGTACAGTTGAAGGTGTCATTGTTAGCCGGGTTGATGGTTGAGATGCATATTAAACCTACCCTAAGAGAGCAGATTAAGGAGGCACAACATGTTGATGATGCAGTTCAGCAGATTAGATCTGAGTATGGAAATGAGAAGCGAGATGGTTTCCATGACTCAGATGACCAGGTGGCATGCTATCATGGGAGGATGATAGTACCAGATGTAGATAACTTGAGGAAGATAATTCTAGAGGAAGCTCATTCTTCAATGTATGCCATGCATCCAGGGAGTACCAAGATGTATCGAAACTTGAAGGATATGTATTGGTGGCCTGGGATGAAGAAGGATGTAGCTGAGTTTGTTCTAAGGTGTTCTGTGTGTCAGCAGGTCAAGGCTGAGCACCAGAAACCTGCAGGAACAATGCAACCCTTACCCATACCACAATGGAAGTGGGACCATGTGACCATGGACTTTGTTGTTGGCCTACCCAGGACAAATAAAGGACATGATTCCATTTGGGTAGTTGTTGATAGGTTGACAAAGACAGCACATTTCCTACCTGTCAAAACAACCTATTCTTCTGAAAGGTTATCACAGTTGTATGTACAAGAGATAGTGCGTTTGCACGGAGTTCCTCTCACAATAGTTTCTGACAGAGGTCCCCAATTTACAAGTCGCTTTTGGGACCAGTTACACAGAGCCTTAGGCACCAAACTAAGGTTTAGTACAGCCTTTCACCCATAGACTGATGGACAGTCGGAAAGGACTATACAGACCTTGGAAGACCTGTTGAGAGCATGTGTTCTCCAGTTTACCGGGAGTTGGGATCTACATCTGAACTTGATAGAGTTTGCCTATAACAATAGCTATCAACATAGTATTGATATGGCACCCTATGAAGCTTTGTATGGTAGACGTTGTAGATCACCCTTGTGTTGGTATGAGACTGGTGAGCACCAGTTGTTAGGTCCTGATCTTGTGCAGCAAACCACAGAGAAGATTAAAGTTATACAGCAACAGCTTAAGACTACACAGGATAGGCAGAAGTCGTATGCTGATAAACGTCGTAGACCCCTAGAGTTCCAGGTTGGAGACAGAGTGTATCTCAAGGTCTCACCTTGGAAAAGAGTCCTTCGTTTTGGAAGAAAAGGAAAGTTAGCTCCTAGATTTATGGGACCTTATTTAATTGTTGAGAGAGTTGGAAAGGTGGCCTATAGACTAGAGTTACCTCAAGAGTTGCAGAAGTTACATCATGTGTTTCACATTTCCATGCTGAGGAAATGTCACCCAGACACCGAGTCAGTTCTACAACCAATGGAAGTAGAATTAAATGATGATATAACATATGAGGAGGGACCAGTGTCAATCCTTGATAACAGAACTAAAAAGTTAAAGAAGAAAGATATAAGCCTCGTGAAAGTCCTCTGGAACCATCGTGGTGTTGAAGAATCCACTTGGGAACTAGAGGATGAGATGAGAAGGAAATACCCTGCAATTTTCTCCTAATACGTTTTATCGATTTTGGGGACGAAATCCTTGTGAAGGGGTGGATAATTTGTAACATCCCTGACCTGGGTTATAATCTAACCCTAGAGGTTTTGCCTAAATATGTAATTATATACTTGTGAATACTCCCTGGCATGTAATTAAGTTCCTCGGGAACATTTACTTTCAATTTTGCTCCTTTATATGTAAAGTTGTAGCATTGTTTTGTAGTGTAGGGACCTATGTGCAAATTACCCAGTTAAAGGGGTTAATTTGCAATGTTCACAGGTTAAGATGTTCTTATGATAATAAGACATCATATGAGTAAATATGATGAAGTATGAAGGATTTTCCAAGCTTGGGCATCAAGATGCAGCTTGTGGAATGATCCTTGTGCTTAAAAACCCTAATTTGGAGTAAAGTGCAATTTACCCAAATTGAGGGGTGTAATTTGTAAAATTCACCTTCTAGAACATCTTTTATAACTCTTTCCATCATTTAGAGTAGAAATGATGAAAAGGGGACATCAATGAATAATCAGATAAGAAAAATGATCCTTGTGGTAAAAATCACCTAATATGGGTATGGAAACCTTTCATGTATGTACCTTAGTTGAAAGTTGGCTTTCTTTACCCTTAGATCTTGAGATTTCATGAGATTTGCATAATTTTAGATGAGTTTGGACGTGCCTTGATAAAGGAGGGACTTAGATGTAAATTCCATACTTTAGAGGTCCTTATGGTGTAAAAAGGCCTAAAGTATATAAGCCCTTTCCTTGTAACAAGTGAACGAACCTTTCATTTCCTTCACTTCTTCTCTTCTTTCTCAACCGACCAAGGCTAGCTCTGGAGCAGAGAGGGACGACCAAGGGTTCTAGGTAAGTTTAGATCATCCCTTTTGCTTGAATTCATTGAGGAAACTCGTTTTCAAGGTTGGATTCATGGCTAGCTCACCTAGCTCTATCTTTCTAGCCTTTCCTTTCCAACGTTTCCTTGGAGAATTCACCTTGGCCAAACCTGTAGAGCTCAAAGATGCCATTAAATCTTGGAGCTTGAAAGCTTGGAGCTCAAGGAACGACCTTTAGGCGGGTTTTATAACTCTAAACTCTTTGCTTTATATGCATACTTAGTTCTTGCAAATTAGCATGATACTTCTTCTTCTACCTCCCTTCTTCCTTGCACTTTTGCAAGCAAAACGGTGGAATAACTGACCTTAACCAAGGTTGAAGATGATGGGCGTGAATTCCTATGCTACTTTATCAAACGACCTTGGACCCTTTTGGTCCAAACGGTTGCAAACCGTTTCAGGTCAAACGGTTTCAAACCGTTTGCTCTCAAACGGTCTTGCAAGACCGTTTGGATTGAAACGGTCTCAAGACCGTTTGATAGGGTTGACCAAGAGACGACCGTTTGAGGGTCTGTTGGTAATATGTTGAATTTCATTCCTGCAAAGAATCAAAGATTAATTCTTAACCAATTGAGAGTTGAAGGCACTTCAACATCCTAACCCTAATCGGGTTGAAATTATTGTTTTAAAGCATAGCTCTTGTTGAGTTTTGGGTTGAAGGACCCAAACGGTCTCAAGACCATTTGGGGGTTCTTCCAAACGGTCTCAAAACCGTTTGAGCACAACCCAAGACTGTTTGGAGGTCTAGGGTTGAGATAATCTAATGGTTTGAAGGTCCAATTGCAATAAGTTGATGAATTGATAAAAATGCTGATTTTAGACCTAATTGGAGTTCAACCCTAATCCAACCGACTTGGTTTTTGGTCAAACTTTGGGAAAACGGTCTCAAGACCGTTTGGATGATGTCCAAACAATCTCAAGACCGTTTGGGCCAAGTTTGGGCCCAATTGGAGGTCAATTGATAGGTTCAACCTTGAATTGATTCACATTGTTGAATATTGATGACTATCCGATTTGAAACCCTAATTGAATTGGACTTAACCATAATTGGCTTTCAATTGAGGGTTAATTTGGTGTCCAATTGATTGAGGCTCATCCTAATTGACTCAATTTATAAGTGTTTAACATGGCTTTGGCCAATTGAGGGCTTCAACATACTTAATCATAAACATTTGTAACTTTTGAACCTTATTGGAGGTCCAAACGGTCTCAAGACCGTTTGAGGCCAAATGGTCTCAAGACCATTTAGGACCAAACGGTCTCAAGACCGTTTGGGCTCAAATGATCTCAAGGTCATTTGGACCAATCGATCTCAAGATACTTTGATAAACGGTTTCAAACCGCATGAGCTCCAAACGGTTTGAAAGTCAAAACGGTCAACGCACCCAAACGGTCTCAAGACCGTTTGAGGTCAAACGGTATCAAGACCGTTTGAGGGCAAACGGTCTCAAGACCGTTTGACACCAAACAGTCTCAAGACCGTTTGGTGGTTGAAGGTTGAAACCGTTTGAAGGTGTTCAAGGTGGTTTGTACTTAATCAATTGATGGTGTAATTGGTTCAATGGTGATCTAATCTAAACCCTAATGGTAACCTAGGTCATTAAGGGATTAAGTGATTAATGAGTTGACCCATGAAGGTGATCATGAGGTCAAATTACCAAAATACCCTTGAGGGGTTTAATTGAGCAATACCTTGTTCTAATCAAACCCTAATCACATGATAGTGATGATTTGGCTTATGCTAGTCAATGAGGACTTAACCCAACCTGATCTAGAGTGGTGTTATCACCATCTACTAGTAAGAGGAGAGAGAAATTATCCTAAGAGAGAGAAAGTAACCTTTTATGGTGGAAACTCAATTAAAATGCTTTCCATACATATAAATGTGCATAATTGGGGTATGATCCACCTATGAGAGATCATGGAAACCCTACTTATGATGTTTAGCGAATCTTAATCTTATTTAAGATCTTTAATGATGATGTTTCTCATACATGATTATGTTAAGAGCTCAATTCACCTTGGTGTGAATAGTAAACCCTACAAGTAATATGAATAGTAAACCCTGGTTGATGAAAATTGGGGAACTTGATTCTTCTATGAGTGTGAAAGTGTAACCTCTAGAATAAATTGCTTACTGTTATCAGTTGAATTAACCTTGCAGGTTGTCATGAGATGATGATCATATCCAGGTATGGATTATGAACCTATATTCATTAAAAGCATGCTTTAGCTTTATGAACAGTGATATATCATGTTGCCTTGTTAAAGGCAACCTATGAATTAAATGGGCTATGAGAGCCACAAATACCATCAAGGTCAGGCTTTAGAGATGACTTGTGATGAAGGTATTGAGAAATGATGATTGATAAGAGTTAGGCTTGTTACATTTAGTATTCTCATTTTATAGTTGTTATGCTAATGTTATTGTTTGAAGAACAATGTTTTATGTTAGAAGAATACTGAATGTACCTAACTAATCAAGTATAATGTAGAGCCCTGATCATAGATCCATCATTGTCAGAGACCAAATGATGGTGAAACAGGTTTTCCCAAGGGAACTCCTGGATCACATACTCTTGAGTATGTGGGGAAAATGGATGTGTAAATCCTTACATCCTAGTGTAGGAATTGATACCGTCAATCCTTCACTACAAAACCAAATGGTGAGATGTATCACAAATCTCCCAAAGAAAACACAAACACCACATCGGTGAGATATAAACAAGAAATCTTCCGATGACGAAGAGAGTAAAGAATGCCACTGTAACTCTAAAATAGCGAAGGACCAATTTACCCTGGTACGGTATAACAAAAGACGTCCTGCCAGATGTCTAGCAAACAATCCTCTAACTGACTGAGGAAGGTGAGGTCATAAGAATCCGGCTCTTTTAATGACCTATGTATGATACTGATGTGACTTCTTAGCGATCAGTTGGAGTATGAGTGGTATGCCTCATCTCCACAGGGCATAAATATGTTTGAAAAACATAATCAACAGCATAGTATATCTGTTAGGGTTAACTACGAGTTACTTGATTGATGTTACATTGAATAATGTAGATGTTCTTCATATTTCAGAAATGTTGAACTCTTATTTATTACTAAAATGGCTATTGAATACTTTGAAAGCTTTTACTGCTTAAGTTATTCTTTGTTATGCTTATTAAGCTTCTAGTGGAGAGTTATAACTCTCGCTGGGACAATTATTCGAAATTGTCTCACCCCGTAGACTTCAACTTTTTAGGTGGTCGTCGAAGACGGAGGAACCAGAATACCGGTGATCAATCCCAGCAGCAACAGCACCAGGAGCAGCAGTAAATCTCAGGTGGAGATTCAGCCTGCTATGTGGTATAGTTAGAGTCAGTCCTATGTGTCCTCTGTACTCTCAGGTCTTGGAGTCTTTTGTTATGAGTTCTTGAGATTTTGTATCTTGATGTATATAGTTACTCAAGAAGTAATTATCATGAGATGTAAACAGTTTATCTCTTATTATGAAAGAAGCTTTTATGGATTCAAGCTCCTGTTTCGAAAAGTTTTAATTTTCTGTGATTTTTGTCTTCCGCTGTTAATCGAATCGCTTCCGCTAAGTTTGAATCGTGTTTATATCGTGGTTTGGAGATCAGAGCCCACAGATTTCGTAATACTAGATGAACTTGCCAGGGTAAGTTTACTATCGATGTTTGTTCCTATAAAAACAAGGCATCCAAGTCAGAGTTACATATACAAAGGAGTTTTCAAAATAGTGTATATAGATAAGTAAAGAATATTTGCTTGGAAGTGGGCCGCACCCTCATAGAGGAGGCGTTCCGTTGAGAAGAAAGATGCATGACTAAACTCGCAGCGTGTGGCCATGACTTGAGCCGTGACTCGGTACTGGCGTCGAGGCGGTGGAGTTGTGTTGGGCTGAGGCCATCTGAACCGTGAGCGGAAAAGGGTCTCATCAATGTTGGAGCGGTGCACGACCTCTTCGGACTTGAAGCATTCCTTAGAGTAGCCATCGGTTATTGTGGACTCGGTAATCGATTGCAAGTCAAAGATGAATTATTGTTGCTGTTGTTGGTCCAACGACGATGGAGCAGAGATCCCCAACTATTGAGCACGATGTCGAGGTCGAGATCGATGAACAATGTAGCGACTGCGGATCAATCTGTGCTTATTTGCTCCAGTGATGTTATGAGAATAGGTGAAAGGTCACACCTTTTAGTGGCTGTGCCGTCAATAGGGTTAGAAGTGGTTGGGCGAGAAGTCCTTCGGATGTGACCTTAAATAGGATTTAGTGGAAACCATCCCACCATAATTTTGGCAATTTTGTGGATTTGAAATTCGTTATAATGACCGTGGACTAAACAAACCAGATAAATGGAATGATCCACCAAGAATTATTAGGAAAAAATAACCGTGGACTTCGAAACTGTCCGTGGACTATGAAGGATCCTACTCTAGTGTCTCCTGCTCTTCATCCTTCCCTTCTTCCTCATGTTATAAAGCCCCACACCAAGACCCTAGGCGCTGGTCTACCTTCAACCTGCGATTTGTGCCACCATCCTTCTACCCTTGCTCTTCTTCTTCATTACGATCACATTCTGTGTGTCACCACCTTGTTCAGCGAGCGCCAAAAACCCTTTCCTTCTCCTCCCTTTCCTCTTCTTCTCCACTTCCTCTTGTCTTCCTCTTCCCCTTTGGGCCCTTTCCCTACATGCACCTTGTGCCAGCCACTTAGGCCATTGGGAACCAGTGCTTCCATGATAGCAGCAAGGAATCACCACCTGTTGTGGCGACTCTCGTCAACTCTGTCAACCATTGATTAACTCCAAATGATTCCTTTCCTTCTATGGCAGTCTTCCCCTCTGATCTGGCGCCCCTCCAATAACAGTAAATCACCTCCAAGCAAAGTTGCAGCCACTGCGGGAGGGAACCGCGAGCAGCAACTACATGGCTACGAGGACCACCAACAGCAAGGATGCTTGTTTCCTCCACCTACTTATTGATGCATCACCACCATATAAGCACTTGTAAAGTGATCTATTAAAAAAAACCAAAGATCAATCCAAAGTTTTGATAGGTTTGTACAGATGATACTTTTCAACTACTAAGAACTCATCTATTACGATGGATCGAAAGCATTGGTTAAAATGCTAGGGATCAAACTTGTTGATAGATTAGAGTAGTCTATTCGTATATTAATCTGAACTTGGATAAGCATCTACGTGTGTAGGATAATAACACTAATTCGGTATAATAACACCATTTGAGTACAATAATATGACCTATGATTGATTACCATAATATTAACTATATTATTAATGTGTTAGTGTTAGCATTAGTACATGTAAACTATATATCCAATTTCAGGGAAATAGTTCACACTTACGTTACAAAGATTGAGAAATAATGAGAACACATTCATCTTGATATTGAAAAATCTTCCTAATGCTTGTCACATGGGTTGACAATCTATATAACACAAGTATCTATCTATTTTGCTTATTTGAAATAAAAGGCATCATATAGAAATAACATACACACATATTGGCAAGTAACTCCATAAATTGACAAAGGTGACATTAGATGACATGCAAGTTGGACTACATATGAGTCTATTTAGTTCATATAACCATATGGAATGTACTTGTACTCGAGATCAAAGTATGGGTTTATGACTAACGAATATAAATATAAAGAAAGTCATTTTAAGTCATGGTTACTCTTAACAAGGGTACTCTAGTTCAATAGTGTCTCATAGAATGCATAACCTCAACTAGTTGACCAAATGGAACTATATGATATCAAAAGAGAGAATGAAATGACATGACCAAATCACTGGAATGTAACCTAGACATACTTTGACTAATGAGATTAAAGATTGATATTGGAACTAAAATACATATCAAATAGATCATATTTTCACTAAATAGGATTAAAAATCCTTGATTTGATTTAAGATAATAACAATATAAAATGTATAATAGGAATGAATACACATGTTCACTTTAGTTTGGATGACACACTTTATGTGCTCCTAGGATGAAAACTCAACTTTGGGACCAAGTAAAATCTTTGAGTTAATCAATAAGCCTTGAAGACCAGGTATGTGCAATCCCTATTTACATTTGAGCATTAAATGGATTATAAACCCATCTTTTGATACAAGGCATTCTTTTGAATTATTCATCTATGACACAATATCTATACCTCATGAAGAATATTTATTTTATTACTCTTGAATTGTAGAATTATATTTAATGTTATTACCCATTTTTTCATCTTTACATTGCTAAATTTCTTAATAATGGAATCATTTCATTTTACTATATTTATTGCATGCTTATTAGAATCGTAATCTAGAGTAGTGATACTTTTGTACCACCATACACTTTTTATTTATATATTGGGTATCATGGTTTTACTCCCACTTTCTCATGAGGTATTGGGGGTTCACTCCCCCTTGCCATTTGGATATTAGGGTTTTACTCCCCCTTGTCCCTGGATGATTGGGGTATTACTCCCCCTTTCTCTCTCTGGCTTGAGATCATATAGTGTCTTGGCCCTACAATATATTTACTTAGTCTAACATGAATGCAAACTTTTTATTATTATTGTGATTTATTTTGGCAAGATTTTGGAAATGATTATGTCTTCACATCTGAAGTTTATTGCCTCATTCTTTTTTTATTTGCCTTGTAATCATATGCTATTGATATTACCCACTCGAAGCAAAATTTCACTTTATTGGAATCACCCTTTGCTCTTTTATCTTACACATGTAATAATTCTCAAATATGTTCATTATGCACGTACTCAGAAGTGTTATATGACATGAAGATAGCTTGGAATGGTCAGGTTTCCCTCTGCAACTAGGCTCAGGTACTAGTGGCTAGACTCACTTTATTTGTAGTATTACCTCTTATGGTGAGGAACAATGGTATATGAATATTCATGTAACTTTGTAATAGTTTTATTTTCATTGATTATTCACTATCTTGCTGTATAATATATACCATTTGGGAAAAAAGTAAAATATCCCCTTCCTCATTTTTTGGGAATTGGATGGTTTTATATTTCTCAATTTAGTGAAGAGTGGATCCCCTCTCAGGTCCCACTCTTTACAATAACATTTATTGAAGAAGAATGTGTCAAAAATGCTGACAAAGGATGAACATGATAAAAAAAATACTAAGAGTAATCTTTTAACAAGAAATGTCTCATATACAACTAGAATCGAGAGAAATCTACATTTTTGAATGATTTAAGTGCAAAAAAGAGTTATACATTGTAAGGCCCCTAAACTTGCTTAATGAGTTGAACAAGCTTAATTATAATAATTTAATCCTTATAACCCTAATATAACCTTGTGATATGCTTTGAAATCATAAGAAAAGCTTAATTTTCAAATTTGGTCCAATTTGGACATTGTTTGAGCAAGTTATGCGATTTTATGCACATTTTGGACTTTATACAATTTACCCAATTGAGAGGCTTTATTTGCAATTTATCACTTTCATTATGTTCCTTGGATATTCTCTCATCATTCTTGATCTTGTTGAGCCATAGGGCTCCTATTTAAACCTTGGTTTGAAGTTGTTTTCTCCAAGGGTATTATAGGGTTTACCCCTTCACGGATGAGCTACCTTTAGTAGCTATCAACTAATGAATTATTTTATTGGCTGGAAAATTCGATAAAGGATAGCTACGTAGGTCAATTCACATGGTGGGGGAGCTTCTTGTGTGTTTTCTTTTATATTCTTACTAAATTAAGGCCATGGACACTTGGATATATACTAGAACTTCAACTTTTTCTTTTTCTTTATCTTAAAGTTTCATATACTTATCCCCAAGCACCAATATGAGACATTTTCTCTCCACCACTTCTCTCGTTCTCCCTCTATTCTTCTATGACTTTTTCTATCAAAGGAAGAATAAAGTGGGGATCTTTTTGGAAAAAGAATCTAGGGTTGCAATTGACTTCATTTTAGGGTTGAAAAAGCTTCCTTCTAGTGATCTTGACCTAAAATAGTAAGAATTCCCTTATTTCCTCTATTGATTTCTTTTTTATCTTTCCTCCTAGCTTTATACATGTCGGAACCTTGTTGTTCCATGGTAGAAATTGCTCTAAAGCTCTAAAACCCTAACTTTCTTGCTCCTTATGCTTAGGGCTTGCTCATTTGATGAAGAAAGGTGCTAGATGGACGAATTCATATATTATTCTTTGATTTTCTACCCTACCTTCTCAATATTTCTTCTATGTGAGGTTTCATCTTCTTGTTAGAGGCAATTTTTATAACTTGCTCCACGTTTATTTCTTACCATAAGCTTTCCAGCTCATGTTCTTGCTTGAAAATGATGATTCATGCACTAAAAAGCTATGCTTCACTTGGATTTCAATTTTTATAATGTTCTCTATTCTGTTTTTAGTTGTATATGAACCTTTGGTCATGTGTACATTATTCCTAAGGTATAATATGACTTGGATCAGGTTGGTTTGACAACCTATGGTGCTAAGCACCTATCAACCAATGGTCAATTTTAGGGTTTAAAGCTGATTTCTTCTATAAAACCATGACTCGATGATGGTACCATTGCAACAACCCTATGGTGTTGTCTTCATGACAATTCATGCTCATGATCAAAGGTTTCATATGATGGTTACAACCTATGATCACCCCCTTAGGTCAGGTTTTGGATCAATCATAAGTTTAATGATCAACCATTAAGCACCCTACTGATGTTATCAATGAATGATGACATTAGCTTAATATTTGATGTTGATTAATGAATATAGTGTTGATCTAACAACCTATGGTGACTTAATGGTCACTAATGATGGTTGATCAGGTCTTTACAACTTATGGTGAGTTAAGCATTGTAGTTGTAGCATCAATTAAGCCTTAGATCAATGGTTTCTTGGGTCACTTGATGCAATGGTCAGACCTATACTATTATTGATGGTTTTAACATATGAACTTGACCCAATAGTCAAGATCTAATGTTTATTCCTCCAATAAGGTGGAATGATTGATAATGTAATATGTTGGTCCTAATAATGTTATTTATATGGTTTTCTTTATATGATCAACTTAAGGAGCTTACTTGTTGACAATGGATGGCTTGTTTTAACTGAACAGTCAATTGTGGGTTTTACCCTACTCTCAATGGAACTTGTAATGTTGTTAATCAAGGGATGCTAGGGTTAGATGGTGACACTTTATAGAGAACAAATCAAGGACTTCATAGGTGGCTTATCCAAGGTGTTTACTTATGTAAACAACCAATGGTCTTACCTTTTAAACATCCAATGATTCTGGTTGACATTGTGGTATGGTGATATTAGTTGAATGATGATGGAACAAATGGAGGGTTACCCTTAATAAGGTAGTATTACCTATTCACTCATATTAATAGAATGGATGATAATCATATTGTGTTGATATGTAACCCTAATGAGGTATATCTTGTTATACCTAGCTTTAATATAACTAAATGATGGTAATTGGGTATGAATAGTCCTTGAATGACTAATACAATCATGTAGTACTTTGTTACTGTTGCTGAAAGCCTAGTATTCTATAACCCGGTAGTTACACCTTGATTTATGTGTGGGTTCATACTTGAGAATAGTATGGAATGTGATGGTGATGCTTCACCTTATGCATATGTGATCCAATGGGAATGTCGTGAGTTAGGGTTTGGGTATAAGTGTTGATTAGTAACATTGATATAATTTATCATGTTGAAAGTAACTCTAATGCAAATAGATAATGATGAATATTCATGTTTGACATTATTATATGATGTAATGATGATGGAATAACCTCCTTAATATGATCATAACATTGATATGTTAATTGGTGGTTATCATAGCCACATGGTTGATACTTTCTTATGCTAAACATTTGCATTTTGAATATGATGAGAGTTAATCATATCTAGATTTCTTGCATGTTGATGCAATAAAGGAATGTTCTTAATGTTAATATAACCCTTCTATGATTGTTTATGAATATCTCCTATCTCATTAATGCAATATTATGTTGATCTGGTGTATTATATGTAAGTGATGTTGTTGAGCCTTGTTATAAGGCATGCAAAGAAAATGATGATCTTACAGGGAATAGTATGACGGTCTTAATGACCTTTGGGCATGTTTGAGCTCTGAATGAGGTGTAATCCTCTTATGTTGATAAGGGTTAATACCCTGTGATATTGTGAGAAGGATTTATATCTTTTGATAGTATGATGACTTGTGTGGTCTCATGAATGGCAAGTGAATAGTACCATGTGATGATGAGATGAGAAATTATGTTTCACATGTTTTATATCTTTTCAAAGTTGTGATATTTATATGCTTGCTAGAAGTAAATTAGGGTTTGTATGTCCTTGTTTGATTCAGCCTTAATTCACCCAATTGGCATAACTAATCAAGTGCAACTCTAATCATGTAGTGCCCTATGTCGTAGAGCCATCTTCAGTGTCAGAACTTGCTGGATGGTGAAATGAGTATTCCTAAGGGAAACTCAGAGCGCATACTATTGAGTATGTGGGGGTGGTAGGTTGAGGATATATCCTTGTCATCCACAATGCAAATTGTTGAGGTTGGATATGGTCATGCCTCATACATCTGAT
Source organism: Alisma plantago-aquatica (assembly GCA_963693085.1). NCBI lineage: Eukaryota > Viridiplantae > Streptophyta > Magnoliopsida > Alismatales > Alismataceae > Alisma > Alisma plantago-aquatica. The sequence continues at coordinate 755,604,329 of OY856409.1, forward strand.
GTGATTGAGAATAGTTGTGGCCGTGTCTTGGTGATTATAATATGATGTGATTAGAGGACAACTACGGTTGTACCTCGGTTATTGGGTTTGAATTCCCTGGTTTCTAGTGTCATGACATGTACCAAGGTCAGACTAGTGGTTATCAGCTTGACTATATGTCACTGTAGTGGCAGCTTTTACTGATATGTCACTACCTTTTTATTCGTACTGACTGAGGGGAAGAGATCTTAGGATACCGACACTCTAAGATTTTGTACAGAACTGAATAGCCCTTCGCAGAGGGCAGTTGGACTTTGAATGGTACGATTCAAATTCCCCAGGGCGTAATAAAAGATGTAATATAGTTGTGTAGCATATTTTTTTAGGGTTATACACAATGTTTCACACAGGATGATAACCCTTGTTTGTTATCTTTACATAAAGATGATGCTTAGTGTAATTAAGGGATAGTAGATATACTTAGGTTGTGGATATGCTTAAGATTGTGGATGTGTAGATACAGTAGCTATGCTTTTCTTGATAACTATACTGCTACTGTTGATTATAATCATGATGCTAGCTATCTCATGTTGTTAGTTATGTTTAGCATGCTAGCCATGCCTTTGTAACTACAGATACATATACTACTAATCATGCTTATCCAAATAGTTGTGATTATGTTGTTAGCTCTTTTTATGATGTTGATATGTTCAATCAATTAGACATGCTCATGTTGTTAGCTATGCTATGTTACTAGACTTACTCATGATGCTAGATATGCATATGCTACTGAATTGCTTATATTGTCAACAAGATAAAGGATGATAGTCTGGATAGTGATGATAGTTATTATTTTCTCCTTTATGTATTTTGTTAATCACCAATACTACTGATCATATTTGTTATATTTGATTAAACTGCTTAACTATTTAATTACTTTAAAATGTTGTAATAAATAAGCATTGTTGGAGGTTATATCTCTTGCTGGGACTGGGTCTCACCCTTGTGGTTCGCCACATTTTTTAGGTAATCGAAAGTGACAAAAAAACATGTGGAAGCAAGGAGGAGCTATAGTAATGAATCTTTGAGAAAGTTGATTAGATGTCTACTGTGTCCTAGAGTCGTCCATGTACTCTCAGGTTTGGGCGAGAAAAAGTGTGTATGTGATGTTTCAAATGAATCGGACTTTTGTTAGCATATTAATGCTTGTTTGTGTGGCATATATAAATATTGTTCTCTTGTGTATATATGTGGTGGCTAAGACGATAGAACATTTTTTATCAAATTCTTGGCATAGTATGGATATAAGAAAGATTTTAAGCTCTTATGCAAATGTTTATGAGCGGGTGTTGACGTTGAAATCGGTTTTAATTTACCCATATTTTTGGGTATGTGATTAATTAGTGATTGATTGTGTTTTATGTTTTGAGTAATCTCATTTAATGTAACGGGTTCTCATAAATTGGTATCAGAGCTTTAGGTTCACTGAGTCTATAGGGACACTAGGACTTGAGACTAGGATGATGTCTAAGTTAGGAACGTGACACAAAAACATGGTGCATACTGCCTAATATCAGTACTTGTATTCAATTATTGAATAAAGGTAAGTATGGGACTCTTAGATTGTTATCTTTCTGATTACTTTGATCAAGTAGTCATTTTGAGACAATCTAAAGATCATAATGAGTAAGAAATCATGGTGTGAATATCTCAATCCTACCTTAAAGAAGATGAGAATTGCATAATTATCTGTCAAAACTTGAATGTTTGGTAACTATAAGAGAAAGATACAACACCATGGTATCTAAATCTGAATACAAATAAGAAAAGGAGGAGTCTTGATGATGTAATTCAAGAAGATAATAAAGTAAAAGACAGATAAGTCTATGCTTATAAAGTGAATCAAGGTATGAAATCCACATAAGATGGAGAGAACTCCTATAAAGAGTACAAAATGAGAATATGAATGGCAACAATGTCAAAGAAATAAGGTGGAACCTGAGTTAATCTCTGACCAACCTATGTGTGTAAGAAAGTGTTAATGAAAAAGCAGCATGGCATGTGAAAGAAATTAAGGGAGATGATCCTGATTTAATGAAGAAAATGTGGAATATGATGATTTACATGTTGATAAGTGGTTGAAAAACATAATAACATAAGAGAACATACCAATTGTAATAAATAGTCGTCAAGGAAGGAGTAGTGAGATATGTTAATCATGATGATTCCTATGCTAATGGCACGGAAACTAAAATGAAAAAGGTAAAATTATACATAAGAAACTGTAACCTACATAATGAAAATAGAATTGATTACCTTTTTGTTAGGGACCCTTGAAAAATACTACTATGGTATGGGAAGTTTGTTTCACTTTGTATCTTTCCTTTCTAGGGCACTGCTTTCAAGTGGATCATTGTCACTTGGTATGTGTGGATTCATTGTAAACATGAGGGTGGATGGCTTATTATAGCATAAGGTTGCTTGGACTATGGCTCCAAGATCATAAAGTTTGTGATGAGTTTGCTTTTGAGCCTTCCAATAATTAGGAAGACTCCTCTTATATGTCTTGAGATTTGATTATGTTGGTAAAAGTAGATGAGATGAGGATGTGAGTTCCTTATAGCACATGAGGTGGATACCAAGGTAATGAATCCTAGTATCCAAGATGTATCTATAGTATGAGAAATATGTGAAGGTTGGAGATGTTTATCAAATTAACATTCCAAGTGTTTCTCTCCCTTAGAGAGAGAAAGAGAGTTGATGATGATCCTGTAAATGTTGTTTAGAAAGAAGAAGAAAAAAAGTGATTCTATAATGTTGTGTATGATTTAGTAATAGCTGGGCAAGACCACTATCAAGGATAGATGGTTTGTTGGTCAATAGATATGTGATATTATGTTCCTTTAAGATAAACCTATGATCAAATATCAATGCATAAGAGTTAGATTGGATGACATAATTCACATGACCATGGTGAGTTTAGAGTTATGTCCTATAGACTAACCAATTTACAAATAGAATTTATGAATAGGAGGGACAGAGTGTTCCAGTCATGTCATACAAGTTATATCAAACTTCGAATGATGACATATCAAAGTATTTCAAATATGGTCAAAAATATGATCAATATTTCTTCAAAAATCTTAGGGTTGCTGAAGCAGCAATAGCTATGAGAACAAGTTGAATAAGAGTGAGATGGGATTGATTAAATTTCTTTATGGGATCATGATGTGTCTTCTAAGTAGGTTGTGTAAATCCTAGTAAGGTGAAGATAGTGTTGTTGTTTCACCCCTAACAAGGTTGACTAGGAATGATGTTTCCTTGTATGGAATGAAAATTGCCAGCGTCAGCATTTCTTTTGATGCTGAAAAAGAACTGACAAGTATTCTAGTGTCAGTGTATCTAGAAAGAAAGAAAAAAGGATGGATACATCGCCTTTTTTATGCTTCAAGGAATGGTATGGGACACATGCCATGATTGGTAAAAGGCTAGCAAGTATGACTTTTGAGTAATGTGTTGATACAATAGATATAATTTTTGGATGATAGCTAGAATTTAAAGTTGAACATTACTACTAGATTTGTACAGATGACACAACAAGTTTCTATGTTTAATATTTGTAAATGTCTTCTTATGTGGGGGTTTTTGTGTTGACCCAAGATGAGATATGTATGAATGATGTGAAATCACGATGATATGCAAGTTACCATGTGAAAGTAATAGGATTAGGTGTAAAGTAAGTACCCATCTTTTTTTACCTTGGATTTTGGGGGCGAAATCCCTGTTACGGGTTTATAGTTGTAAGGCCCCTAAACTTGTTTAATGAGTTGAACAAGCTTAATTGTAATAATTTAATTCTTATAACCCTAATATAAACTTGTAATATACTTTGAAATCATAATACAAGCTTAAGTTTCAAATTTGGTCCAATTTGGACACTGTTTGAGCAAGTTATGCAATTTTATGCACATTTTGGACTTTTCTACAATTTACCCAATTGAGAGGTTTTCTTTTCAATTTATCACATTAATTATGTTCCTTGGGTATTATCTCATCCTTATTGATCTTTTTGAGCCATGGGGGTCCTATTTAAACCTTAGTTTGAAGGTGTTTTCTCTAAGGGTATTTTAGGGTTTACCCCTTCACGGATGAGCTACCTTTAGTAGCCATCAACTAATGAATTATTTGATTGGCTGGGAAATTCGACAAAGGAAAGCTAAGCAGGTATATACACATGGTGGGGGAGCTTCTTGTGTGTGTGCTTGTATATTCTAAATAAATTAAGGCCATGGACACTTGGATAGATACTAGAACTTCAACTTTTTCTTTATCTTAAAGTTTTATATACTTATCCCCAAGCACCAAAACGAGCCATTTTCTCTACACCACTTCCCCTCCTTCTCCCAAACTCGTTCTCCATCTGTGCTGCTGCAAATTTTTCTGTCCAAGGAAGAAGAAAGTGGGGATCTTCTTGGAAAAGGATCTAGGGTTGCAATTGACTTCATTTTAGGGTTGAAAAAGCTTCCTTCTAGTGATCTTGACCTAAAAGAGTAAGAATTCCCTTATTTACTCCATTTAATTCTTTTTTATCCTTCCTCCTAGATTTCTCCAGGTCGGAACCTTGCTGTTCCATGGTAGAAATTGCTCAAAAGTTCTAAAACCCTACCTTTCTTGCTCCTTATGCTTAGTGTTTGCTCATTTGATGAAGAAAGGTGCTAGATGGACAAATTCATAGCTTGTTCTTAGATTTTATACCCTACCTGCTCGAGATTTTTTCTGTGTGGGGTTTCATCTTCTCATTTGAGGCAAGTTTTATAACTTGATCCACATTTATTGCTTACCATAAGCTCGCTAGCTCATGTTCTTGCTTGAAAATGATTATTCATGCACTAAAAAGCTATGCTTGACTTGGATTTTGATTTTTATAATGTTCCTTGTTCTAATTTCAGTTCTAGATGAACCTTTTATCATGTGTACATTATTCCTAAGGTATAATATGACTTGTATCAGGTTGGTTTGACAACCTATGGTGCTAAGCACCTATCAACCGATGGTCAATTTTAGGGTTTAAAGCTGATTTCTTCTATAAAACCATGACTCGATGATAGTACCATTGCAACAACCCTATGGTGCTGTATTCATGAAAACTGATGGTCGTTATCAAATGTGTCATATGATGGTGACAACCTATGGTCACCCCCTTAGGTCAGGTTTTGGATCAATTAGAAGTTTAATGATCAACCATTAAGCACCCTATTGATGTTATCAATCAATGATGACATTAGCTTAATATTTGATGTTGATTAATGAATATAGTGTTGATCTAACAACCTATGATGAATTAATGGTCACTAATGATAGTGGATCAGGTCTCTACAACTTATGGTGAGTTAAGCATTGTAGTTGTAGCATCAATTAAGCCTTAGACCAATGGTTTCTTGGGTCACTTGATGCAATGGTCAGACCTATACTGTTATTGATGGTTTTGACATATGAACTTGTCCCAATGGTAAAGATCTAATGTTTATTCCTCCAATAAGGTGGAATGATGGATAATGTAATATGTTGGTCCTAATAATGTGATTTATATGGTTTCCTTTATATGATCAACTTAAGGAGCTTACTTGTTGACAATGGATGGCTTGTTTTAACTGAACAGTCGATTGTAGGTTTTACCCTACTATCAATGGAACTTGTAATGTTGTTAATCAAGGTATGTCTAGGGTTAGATGGTGACCCTTTCTAGAGAACAAAATCAAGGACTTCATAGGTGATTTATCCAAGGTGTTTACTTATGTAAACAACTAATGGTCTCACCTTTTAAACATCCAATGATTCTGGGTGACATTGTGGTATGGTGATATTGATTGAATGATGATGGAACAAATGGAGGGTTACCCTTAATAATGTAGTCTTACCTATTCACTCATATTAATAGAAGGGATGATAATCATATTGTGTTGATATGTAACCCTAATGAGGTATAGCTTGTTATACCTAGCTTAACTAAATGATGGTAATTGGGTATGAATAGTCTTTGAATGACTAATACAATTATGGAGTACTTTGTTACTGTTGTTGAAACCCTAGTATGCTATAACTCGATGGTTACACCTTGATTTATGTGACAAAGTGAAATTTAGCATTAATATGAACTAATTCCAATTTCACCCTCCTTATTCTCACTCATTGTGCCAAATCATTTTTATTGGTTTCATTATCAATATTAGTACTCAAATTTGAAATATGGGGATCAATGTGGATTTTATACACATTATAACACCCTAAATTTGATTAATTCATCACTTTTTCCAAAGAAACAAATTGATCCATCAAACTTCACCTTTTGGTTCTCAAACTTTTTCTACACATTCTCAACAATTTTGTGAAGCTATGATCCAAATTTCATGTCATTTGGACATTCCTACTAATTACTATGATTTCTTGAAGTTTATATGTTGAAAATCCTTCTATTTGCCTTTTTAATTGTCTTTTCCAAGTCATCAATCCTTTGTAAAGGGAGGGGACGAACCCCAGCCATCAGATCAGAGACCCACAGATTAGGGGTCTGATCCAACGGCTATGAGGTTATCTTCAACCTCCCGCTGATTTTGCAGAGGTATGAATGCGGCCATTATGGTAGATCTCCCGCTCGTGACCATAGTTCGAATTTCTAACCGAGCCGTTTTACTCCACTCACGATTTCACGCTCAATGAGCCATGGTTTGACCCACTTTAACGCTTTGATTTCCATTAAAATCTTCCCCTCGCCATTCCTTCTCACTCCGGTGAGCTTGGTTTGAAACCCAAGGCTGTCTTGATACAAACCCTAGCCCAACACTATAAAAGTACCACCCCTCGAGGTCCGCAATAGCCACACCTTTCTCTCAAACTCGCTAATGCTCCCCCTCTTGGCCTTGAGTGCATAATTTTTCCTCCCCAACCTTCCTTCTATGGTGCGGCACCACCGCAAGCCTAGATTGGGCATCTCCTCCTTGTAGCGTCGGGCCTCCATCTAATATACTCGTCTAGTTCACGAGATTCAGACGTGTTTAGGCAGCATCTTTACTACCTCCCTCAATCGTTGTTTCTCCTAAAGCCCCTCTTTATGGTGAGGTCCTCTACCTCTATTGTGGGCTCTCTCATTCATTGTTTCTCCCAAAGAGGAGAAGGTCCCCAAACCGCTCGGTCCAAGAAGGACCCAAACAGGTCCAAGGCTCGGTCAAATCGCTAGTGAACCGGCCCTTTTAACCTCTAAACTAGACCGCCAAGCAAGGAGGTTGCCTCACCTACATGGAAAAATCTTGGTCATCCTTTACACATCAAACGACCCCTCTTTTCTCAATTAAAGGTATTTTTGCTCCCTCTCTGCTCAAAAATCAAATAACTGGATGAATCTTGCTTTAATCGTAGAAAATGCATCCTAGCTCCAAATAATTTGAATAAATAGTCATTCTTGATCATAAAAACCTATTGAATCTATTAAAAATACTTATAAATCCTGATTCTAAGGTATTCTCACTGATACACCTAAATATTGATCTCTTGCTTATGTAATTGGTCTAAATAACTCTATTTGTGGTTAATCGTGACTAAATGATGAAAACCCTAGATTTGGACTCTGATGATTATCTTGTAACCTAGATCTAATATATTTGAATCATCTACTCTTGAAAATGAATCATTAGTAATCTAGATCTTTTTACTGGATTCAATCTTGGTTATAATCTATATAATGAGTAATCTTGATCCTAATCTTGCAAAACACTTGATATAGTTTTGACCCATCAATCTAATCTTGATTCCCAATTATATTAAGTTATCATGATGATAATCTAGAAATTGATGATGACTTGGATAATGATAATAAAACTAGGGTTTACACATATGATCCTAGAAAACCTAAGTAGGTCATCCACACTTGAAATATTCTTGACACTGGAATAATGTTAGACATATTGATATAGTATGAATCATAAGTGGATGACCTAACCCTAAGGTTGACCTAGGAAAATGTAACCCTAACCTCAAATATTGATACATGATCTCCAAATATCATGATCCTAACCCTTGGTCCAAACTTTGTGATTTAGGATCTGATTCGAAGGGTCTACCTATTACTTGTTGATCATACTCAAAATTCTTGGTGAAAGGTACGCTATTATATAACTCCTCCTTTATTGTATTGAGGATACTTTTATGTATCTCTTGACTATATACTTGGCTATTTACTTGGATGAGATATTGTTCCCTATGATTAGTCTTCTATTTTTCTATACTATATTTTAAAAATTATGAAAACATAAATTGCATGCCCAATATGACTGGCTGTAGTGATGATATTGATAATGTTGATATTGAGTGCAACAACCCCCTCATTTAGAGGTGGTACTTGTACATTGGTCTCCTATGTTCCTATGGTGAGAAGGAGCCTAGTGACCTTCCCCATCGCGTTGGGGTAATAGAGTCACACAAAATATATAAGCATGCTTATTTGATTATAGAATAATGGGAACTCGTAATAAAAATTGAATCGTTGAATAACGAACATTTTGTCAAATGATATTGGTTTTGGAAATCATTTGCTATTCTTTTAAATATAAGTCCTGCCAAGTATACTAGTTTTCTTATAAATTGTTTTACTTGTTTCTATATAGCGTACCGTGCAATTGCATGATTGTGTCTCGATTTTTTTGATTTTAGACAATACAAATGGAATACTGAATAAGATTGCTTTCACACTCTACGTACTCTGATGACAAGGATATATTGGGAAAATCTCCATATTGGGTTAGTTTTTTATTTATTTATCCAGTTTTGAGTTATTATTTCTTATTGTATATGCCAATGTGATAGATCCTATCGGTCCACTCAAGGATGGGCGCTTCAATCCTTTTACTACTACTTAGGCAGTAGGATTGGGATTGGGGTAAGAACGGTTCCGTGATAATTTATGTGTGGGTTCATACTTGAGAATATTATGGAATGTGATGGTGATGCTTCACCTTATGCATCCATGATCCAATGGGGATGTCGTGAGTTAGGGTTTGGGTATAAGTGTTGATTAGTAACATTGATATAATTTATCATGTTGAACCTAACTCTAATGCAAATGGATAATGATGAGTATTCATGTTTAACATTCTTATATGATGGAATGATGGTGGAATAACCTCCTTAATATGATCATAACCTTGATATGTTAATTGGTGGTTATCATAGCCACATGGTTGACACTTTCTTATGCTAAACATGTGCATTATGAATATGATGAGAGTTAATCATATCTAGATTCCTTGCATGTTGATGTAATAAAGGAATGTTCTTAATTCTAATATAACCCTTCTATGATTTTTTATGAATATATCCTAGCTCATTAATGCGATATTGTGTTGATCTGGTGTATTATATGTAAGTGATGTTGTTGAGCCTTGTTATAAGGCATGCAAAGATAATAATGATCTTGCAGGGAAAAGTAAGATGGTCTTAATGCCCTTTGGGCATGGTTGAGCCCTGAATGAGGTGTAACCCTCTTATGTTGATAAGGGTTAATACCCTGTCATATTTTGAAAAGGATTTATATCTAGTGATAGTATGAAGACTAGTGTGGTCTCATGAATGGTAAGTGAATAGTACCATGTGATGATGAGATGAGAAATTATGTTTCACACGTTTAATATCTTTTCAAAGGTGTGATATTTATATGCTTTCTAGAAGTGAATTAGGGTTTGTATGTCCACTTGTTTGATGCTGCCTCACCCAATTGGCATAACTAATCAAGTGCAACTCTAATTATGTAGTGCCCTGTGTCATAGAGCCATCTTCAGTGTAAGAACTTGCTAGATGGTGAAACGAGTATTACTAAGGGAACTGTTGAGTATGTGTGGGTGGTAGGTTGAGGATATATCCTTATCATCCACAATGCAGATTGTGGAGGTTGTCTATGGTCATGCCTCATACATATGATGTGATTGAGAATGGTTGCGGTCGTGTCTTGGTGATTATAACATGATGTGATTAGAGGACAATTGTGATTGTACCTCAGTGATTGGGTTTGAATACCCTGGTTTCTAGTGTCATGACCTATACCAAGGTCAGACTAGTGGTTATCATCTTGACTATATGTCATTGTGGTGGAAACTTTGACTGATATGTCACTGCCTTTTTACTCATACTGACTGAGGGGAAGAGGTCTTAGGATACCGGCACTCCTAGATCTTGTACGGAACCGAATAGCCCTTCGTAGTGGTCGATTGAACTTTGAATGGTACGATTCAAATTCCCCAGGGCATAATAAAAGATGTAATACATTCGTGTAGCATATTTGTTTAGGGTTATACACAACGTTTCACATTGGATGATAACTCTTGTTTGTTATCTTTACATAAATATGGTGCTTAGTGTAATTAAGAGATAGTAGATATACTTAGGTTGTGGATATGCTTAAGATTGTGGATGTGTACATACAGTAGCTATGCTTATGTTGATAACTATACTGCTACTATTGATTATAATCATGATGCTAGCTATCTCATGTTGTTAGTTATGTTTAGCATGCTAGCCATGCCTTTGTAACTAGATATGCATATATTGCTAATCATGCTTATCCAGATAGTTGTGATTATGTTATTAACTATTTCTATGATGTTGATATGTTCAATCAATTAGACATGCGCATGTTTTTATCTATGCTATGTTACTAGACTTGCTTATGATGCTAGATATGCATATGCTACTGAATTGCTTATATTGTCAACAAGATAAAGAATGATAGTCTGGCTAATGATGATAGTTATTATTTTCTCCTTTATTGATTTTGTTAATCATCAGTACTACTGATCTTATTTGTTATATTTGATTAAACTACTTAACTATTTAATTACTTAAAAATGTTATAATGAATAAGTGTTGTTGGAGGTTATATCTCTTGCTGGGACTGGGTCTCGCCCTTGTGGTTCGCCACATTTTTTAGGTAATCAAAAGTGATGAAAACAAACATGTGGCAGCAAGGAGGAGATATAGTAATGAATCTTTGAGAAAGTTTATTAGATATCTAGTGTGTCCTAGAGTCCTCCCTGTACTCTCAGGTCCGGGTGAGAAAAGTTTGTATATGATGTTTCTAATGAATCAGACTTTTGTTAGCATATTAATGCTTGTTTGTGTGGAACATATGAATATTTTTCTCCTGTGTATATATGTGGTGACTAAGACAATAGAACAATTTGTATCAAATTCTTGGCATAGTATAGATATAAGAAAGATTTTGGGCTCTTATGCAAATGTTTGAGCGGGTGCTGATGTTGAAATTGGTTTTAATTTACCCATATTTTTGGGTATGTGATTAATTCGTGATTGATTGTGTTTTATGTTTTGAGTAATCTGGTTTAGTGTAACGGGTTCTCACATACATTTTTTACTCCTTGGAGATCCTACTGCAACTCTGAAGATCATGACTATTCTCGTCAGATATCGTCGCTGTCAAATGCAACTCAAACTATACAAATGATAGTGATGAAGCAAAATTTAGAGAGAGAGAGAGGACATACTTGTTGGGTTTGGTGGAGGTGAGAAGTGTAGCCGAAATAACAAAAAAAATCTCCAGATTCCCTACTAGCAGATCTCATCGATAATAACATATTCAGAAAGAGGATGGCAGGATATACCTTATCGTACAGCAAGTTCGGCGATGCCCCTTTGCATGGTGATGTGTGTCACTCCTTGTGTGGACAGACAGTTTTCTTCGATGTCCTCCAGACACAGGCACTTAGCATCTACATCTCTACTTTGTGTACGTGGATGAACTAGAATTCCACATTGCACTTCCTAAGATGACAAGAAGGAATAGCCTTCTACTTGATGACATGCTAGCATTGTGGTCACTCTCCTTCTCACTCTCTCAGGGGTAATGATCGCTAGGGTTCACATACAAGAGTGTATATCAAAATCCAACCGTCATGCCCCTATAATTAATAGAGGAAAAGAAGTAGGATTTCCCAAAACCCCTAGGAAAATAAAAGGATGTGGTTGTATTTAAAATGAGCCGCTTGTGGACTTTTTAAAGCAATATTTTGGAATCAATTAATTAACCAATTCATCATGTTAATTTATTAAGTATTTTTCTTCATCCGTCTCTAGTCAAACAATTGGAATTACCCAGTCATCTAACAACTCACATCTAATTAATTGGTTTAAACATTTTAACCAGTTAACTCATACTATATTCCAATATTATTCTAGTACGTTACCTAAACATTTTAGTAATCAATTTGATTCATCACATTTCCAATCACGTCCACAATTATACTCATATTCCAATACATCCTATGTGTGTGACCCGGTAGGCTCCAAATTATGTTGACAGTGATATTCATAATCATATTATGATTTCACAAGCAATGATTGGTATCTAGCAAGATTTCATTGTTACACAAGTAATTGGAGAAGTTGGAGAACAATTTCAACCTACAATCTGTGATTGGTGTTATAGTGACTGTGTAGTTCCTTTGTCATTGATATCTAGATTGAACTCAAGGTATGGAATCATCATCCTCTTCAACATGCAATGCATGTTCCTCAAACTAGAGCAGATTGTCTGAGATATGTGTAAGCTCAATATCACATATTGACTCATCCCAACATGACCATGCATTTTCAGTCTCGCTTAGTAAGTAGTCAAGATATCAAACTCTTGTAGGAGGGACAAATATCATCTACATCACTCACAGTCATCCTCATGTGTCACAGTGCACCCGAGCACTACCTTTATGGCAACCCTTATTCAGTTTCACAGTGGACAATGTCAAAGTACAGTGAACTATGTGTGATGAGTGTAGTGATTTCATGTCTAAGAACCAAAATCACCACCATCATTATGAAAGATGACTCTAACTACCAATCATGGTTTTCATGTGTCACTCTCAAGGTGGGTGTGTCTGATACACTATTCTCTAACATGTATCTATGTGCTTGGTTTGATATCACATATCATGACTAATGAGATTTTGTCATCAACCAGCACACACTCTAGTTTTAAGTGTTATTGTTGTCAGTTATCCTTCCATAATAACATCCGACTAGGGACATAACAAGAATGCATATACTATTGACATATGTATGATCTAATTATTTAGGTCCTCAACCTGAAGACATATGCCATTGAGTAATATCACTCTTTAGACATTTATTATGTTACATCATTATCTCATAACTGAATAAAATAGAATAAATTAGAAGATTGTCTTTATTATTGATCAAATCATTTACAAGATGTGCCATAACAATCATTATATGATTTGCTCTTTAAGCATACATACCAACAGACTCCCACTTGCACTTAGAGCAATCACTCATGAATTAAATTCCAAGCAATCTAACGTGACCTTCATGCTACTACTATGAAAGTGCTTTTGTCAAGGGGTCAGTCACATTGCTCTCAGTTGGTACTCTATAGATCTTCACATCTCCTCATTGTATGATTTCTTGTATGAGATGGAATCTCCATTTTATATGCTTGGGACGCTGATGCGATCTAGGTTCCTTAGCTTGTGCAATAGCTCCATTGTCGTCACAATATAGATTGATTACATCATTGATGCTTGGAACCACCCCAAGTTCTGAGATAAACTTCTTGATCCAAATAGCCTCCTTTACTGCATTGGATGCAGCAATATACTCAACCTCTATTTTAGAATATGCAAGTGTCTCTTTATTAGAACTCTTCAATCTCACATCTCTGTTATTGAGGAAAAACATAAATCCAAATTGTGATTTGCAGTCGTCTTTGTCAGTTTAGAAGCTTGATTGGTGTAACCTTTTACCACCAACTCTTCCTCATCATCGTAGACAAGGAATTGATCCTTAGTTCTTCTCAAGTACTTAGGATGTTTTCACAACAGTCCAATGTGCTTCAGCAAGATCTGACTCATATATGCTCATTATGTTTGTAACATACCAGATCTTGGATCCTACCCTAGAACTGTGACCTTTTGGGTTTGACCAAAAAAGGTTGAGGTTAGGATGATCCTAACAATCTAATGCATGAATAATGTAAGCTAATATTCCACATAATTCGTTTGGTGGTAATAAGATGATAAAGAACTTAATTGAATAAGTAAATAAGTTAATGGGCCACTAATGGGCCATATGACATATCTCATAAAAAGAAATCCCAAAAGTGAAATCTAAGTTTAAAATCATGTTCCTTGGGTCCCAATTACCTTGGGAATCAAGTTTCACTTTATTCACATAATAATAATTCATTTAATTCAAATTGGAAAAGAAGATGTGTGTTTTCCCCAAAATATCAAATAAAATAATAAATGACTTCAAAAGAGTAAAATAATCTTAGATTCGTAATCTACACATCAAAATAAGTTTACATGTCAATTTTCATCTAATTTGGACAACCTTGATATAACATGGTATGTTAGGAGAGAGAAAACTACCTAAAAGGTGTAACTAATAAGTAAATATAATTCTTAGCACCAAAAGTTGGAAATAAAGGCAAATTCGTATTCAATACACTAAAGATAACTTATGGATGAAGTTTCATCTAATTTGGATAATCTGTGTGTCATTAATGCATCAAGAAAGAGAAATAAAGAATACATTAAATAACCTATCTTATATTGCCAAAAGTAAAATCCAATTGAAGATTCAGAATCTGCATGTTTAACTTAACTTGTGTGCTAAGTTTGGTTTAATTTAGATAAGTTTTGGAACCTTAAATGAGGAAAGAGAAAATACATGTATTAATTTGGATTTCACTTTGGTTAATTCAATTTATTTGCCTATTTTTCGTCTTTGGTCCTGAAAAATGGTGGTTCCTCATCAGATGAGGAAGGATATAACATCATGATTGTAATGTACTTATAATGTCATTTGTTAGTTTGAAATACCTTTTTCTATTAAATGCATAAATGTCTAATGTATGAAGGTTGAGAAACACATTACATTTTTCGTGAAGTTTACTCTGTCTGATATTAATGAATACTTTACAAATTCAGAGGTGTATGTCTGGTAATGTTACCACATCGCATATGAACACCAAGGATGCAGGGATGTATGACTTCGGCATCCCTAGTGAAAGACTAGGGGAAATGTATTATATTTGTTTGGAAAAATAGGATCTCTAACCTACCCCCAGATTTTATAGATGTAGTAATATGTATAATATGTGTTCCTCTTTAGTAAAAAAAATCAAATACATTGTAGGGTAAAGTCCGGTGCAACTACTTTCACTGGGCAATCAATCTCTCCCCAACAATGCAGTGTCTGTAGGCTGAGATTAAGTTACTGAATGAAGAATGCAAGATGGTGGGGGCAGTCAATGAACTTGAAGGACTTTGTTGAATTCATCATGACACTAACGATCCTTACCAATCATATCAATATTAGTATGATGAACTAATATGATGAACTTTACATAGAAGTGAATAAGTTGGAGAATACAAGTTTCCTTTTTGAGATTCCTTCACCTCCAATGGTGTCATATGCTAATCGTGTTTGTAGATATTAATGGAAGAAATTTAATTTGTGCAGACGGACTATGTGCCTATTTTTGTCAAACTTACATTATAAGTTGTTTGCATATTATGTCTTCCTATTTGGATTATCATATAGTATATTCATGTTTGTCCAATGTAGATTTACGTTTGTAATGTATTACACACAAATTGGTAATATGGATAGACCAAGTAGAAGGTCCCATAGTTTATTCTCTAGGGAGGTTGATGAGGCTCTACTTGATGTATTGAGATGACAATATGATATAGGGAGATGTATGGATGGACAGTTTACTCAAGAGGCTTCGCGGGAGATGTTGCATGAGTGAAAAAATAGAATGGGGTTCCTTATGTGTCTGTGGAGCTGGTTAAAACCCAATGGAAGAACTTCAAGAGAGATTTGATTAGACAAAGTCGCTTCATGTTGGACTATTCAACCATCAAGTCTAAAGCAAGAACCTCATCAAGAAGGAAACCCTCAACCAAATGTTGACAACATTAATGATGCAGCTAGAGGTGTTGGTGGTCAAGGCAATGGATAAAAGTTGCATGATTCCCTACCTAAAATATGTAGTAAACAATATGTGTGCCAACATTATAGCATACTTTATGACATTTCTTTGATGCATTCAACTTCATGTAAAATGATTATGAACTAGTAGATGAAATTTGACATAATACTAGTATCTGTTGAATACTTTGATGTTGATGCCAAACTTATTAACATCAATGTGTGATATTGTTTTATGTGCATTTAGTTTTCATCGTTTGTTTGTTATAATTATGTTATTGGTGAAAACTTCTATTTTACTTTTCTGTTAGATATTTCATTATCTAGATGTCACACTCATGAAGGAAAAATTGAATGGTCGAAAATTATCTATTCTTGCAAGGCTTCCCACTCTCGTTCTCCATCTTCACACAATGAGGCAATGGGTGCAAAATAACACAAGGATAAGGTCGGTCACGCTCTTCGTCAATTATCCCTATTGTTTGATTGGCTAAAAGACAACATCATGGAAGAGGACAAAGAAGTGGTGAAGGAAGATTATGGGGTCTTGTGGGATGAGTACAAAGAAGCCCTAAGGTGATCCAACTCAGATGGACCTACTTGGAATCATCAAAAACCTTTGCCTCCATCACAAATGGGTCAACCAAGTGGTTGGTTGCCATATTAGTGTGGTTGTCGGTGTGCCAAGTTAGGCATCCACCATGAGCTTCTAGAACGTTCAAAATCTATCAAAAGAACCTTTTGGTAGAGAGAAGCTTGAATTTCCTCCGCATTGATTGTGATCAAGCCTTAGAGGGACGCCAACCATACGATTCACCACATGCCAACAAGGAAGAACCTGTACTGGTTGTTGAATCCAGTGAAGATGGTAGCAAGATGTAGTCTAGTCTTCATTATTGGGCCATGGTGAATTATACGACTCCTTTCCCTTGAAGCCTTCCTTAGGATCAATAATGAGAAAAATGTGGGATTCTCTTTACCATATGGATCCTTGGATAACTTTTGGGAAATATACCAACTCACCGAGAATGTTGATCTTGCCACAACAACTTATAAGATGCTACGCCTCAAATCTTTTGCATTTGGCCATTATCTAGTCATCCTATGATCATTTTGTGTTTGCAAGTTTTAGTTTTAAAAGTCAACAATGTATCCTCTATTTGTATGGAAAAATATTTCTTTTCAATGTGGATGACAAATATGAGTTGTTAATATTGAGTTTTTGTCCATTCAATAATTTACAAGTTGCTTCATTGTTTGTTGTACATCTACTAAATTATAAGTGGTTGGAATTGTTTATTATACATCTAGTATACTATTGTTTTCATTGTTTGTTACCCATCTAGTAGATTGAAATATGTCCATAATGGCTAGTTCTATCACAAAGTTTGTTAACAAACACATACACACTGTTGACATTGGTCTTTTTCAAACTATGCTGCAACAATTTCCTGATAAAATGAATCGCTTTCAATGGGATGATGACTCAGATGCAACACTCAGAACAATGTTAGGACATACGTACTATTTAGGCCAAATGTGTGGCCCTTCTATACATCAAGCTTGACGTGATGTCCTTTGTGAATTTCACACATTAATAGGGAGGACTGACATAAACACAAACATGTTTATGGCGAGGTCAAAAGTTTTAGAAATTGTAGATGCAATTCCACACACCTTTTGGATTAGTCCTCATACTTACCTACTAGGCCTACAACAACAACCCAACCAATCGGGAAGCTCTCAACAACATGCAACGATTTTTTATGATGGAGCTATTGCATTGAATGATGTTTCTATTGATGGAGTTACTACATCGAATGCTGCTGCCAGAGGTGTTAGTGGTGAAGAAAATGAATGAATGTCAGATTAATGACTACCTAAAATTATGCAATGAACCTTGTGCAACTTAATTTCGTAGTTAAATGTCTTATGATTTTTTATGCAATGTTAGATTAATGACTACCTAACATAATGTAATGAACCTTATGCAACTTAATTTCTTAGTTGGAAAATGTCTTATGTTTTTCTTTATATAATGTTATGTACGTGTATCAATAGTTTCACAATAGTATTTCATATCACTTATTTGATTTCACTTATGATTACGCATGTTTAGCTTACATTGTTTGGTTGTTATACACCTCTTTGTACAACAACACATATTTCATATATTATGTCAATATGTGGATAAATAATACTCATTTTAAAATGTACAAGTCAACATAAGCAGTGGTATTCAAGTCGTACTCAGAATTCATATATTCATAGTTATATATATATATTTTACTTTTTATAAATACAAATTTTCTACTGCACTGAAATATAATATTGAATGTAGTTGGATTATAAATTGTATTATACAAATAGTTTCGAAGTACAGGTGGGTTATAACAAGATCATATCCTAACTAGGATGCCAAAAAAAATTAGACTATAGATAGATCCTGACTAGTTTTTTCAAATATAATTAGATTGAATCCTAACCATATGACCACAACCTGACTGGGTTGCCAAACCTATCAGAATGAATCTAGACCAAACTAATCCAAATATTCTTGACTAGTCCCGAATAACCCAGTCCTGACTATAGAATCCTAGTCCAAAACCAAACAAGGGCTAAAGGACCTATTTGGTTTAGGATCCAATCCAGATTAGGCGTTATCTTTTTGCACCAAGTGTAAATCCCAACTGGCTCAATCGGGATCCAATCTCATGCTATTTGGCAAAAAGTATACTAATGAGGTCCTTTTGGGATTCTTTAATCCCATAATCTAGACCAACTCAACCCTACTTTTGGTAGGATTAGAAATCTTAGTCTAGATTTAGCTCTATCTTATATGCTATTTAATTTTATATGCAACAATAAAAATGAGGCTAGTCCAATATTGGTGCCAATTAGGTTACAAAAAAAAGACTAGATCCAGGTTTTGACTATCCAAATATTTTGACTAGCCTAATATCGACTACATAATTTCTGAACCAAATACACCCTAAAGGGATTATTGATACATGTAGTAATGTTTATACATGAATTCTATATAGAATAAAAATCAAATTCAAAGCCTTTATACACATATAAAAACAAAAGGAGGATATTAACTAAAAAACCCTCTTTGTTTATTTTGCATGTATACTAATAGAAAAAGTCTAGCTTTGTGTTTGACTTTGAGTCCTATATCACATCTCATGTCTATGTACTGTCTTGCAGTCATGTATAGTGATTCAACATAGAGTCGTGTCTATACCTTGGGAGAGAGAACCACTAAGGCCCCACTGGACTGGACTCAAATATAAATTAGATTAATGTCAGCTTTTTATCAATATGTGTTGATTTAACTATTGTGTTTGTGTTTGGAAACACATGAGATTAAACCGAATTGACGAGTCTACCAGTCTAGATTCAAATCCCCATTCAGGACATAACCCACTATTTTTGTTCTTCATATTTCTTAGGATTAGAAACTCAATATCAATTTTCCTCTCTATTCTGACACTAAAGTGACATGAACTGGGACTAAAACTAGTTTAGGAGCAATTTTGCTAACAAATAGGAACTAAGACCAACATGGACTACAAATGTCCCACCAAAGAGACTGAGTTAATCATAAGCATTAAAACCCAATATGTTTCCCAACAATGCCTAAGAAAAATAATTCAAAAGGATAAGTGTTACATGTTGTGAAAAAGTTCCAATCTTTATGGTAGTTTTTGGTAACGTCTCACTCTAGGCAATTCATTTTTTTATTTTTATTAAGTAGTTGGATAGACAAGAGAATTTTTTATATATTTTTTGTGTTATAGTGTCTCACCCAAATCTAAAGAATCAATGTGAAATATCCACCCCCAAACAGACTATTATCATAGTATACATTTATTTTTGGAATATAATCTGAGTTACTTGGTTAAAATGTTTAAACCAATTAATTAGATTTAATTTGTTAAGACAGTTGGCTAATCTCGAGTGATTGACTAGAGCCAAATGACAAAAACTACTTAATAAATTAATACAATTAATTGGTTAATTAATTGATTCCAGAATATTCCTTTAAATAGTCCACGAGCGGCTCATTTTAAACGCAACCACAACCTTTTATTTTCTCAGGGATTTTGGGTGACCTTGCATTCTTTCCTTTGCTATTTATAGGGGCATGACAGACATATTTTGATATACTCTCTTGTACATGAACCCTAGCCTTCATCTTCCTCAAGAGAGAGAGAAAGAGAGCGATCGTGATACTAGCACATCGTCAAACAAAAGGCTACTCCTTCCCGTCGGCTTAGGAAGTGTGACGTGGAGTTCTAGTCCATTCGCGTGGATAAAGTAGAGGTACAGACGCTAAGCACCTACATTCAGAGGACTTCAACGACGATTTTTTGTGCACATGAGGAGCGACACACATCACTGTGTGAAGGGACGTCGTCAGACTTACTCCATGACAAGGTATATCTTGCACACCCTCTTTCTAAATATGTTGTTATTGACGAGATCTGCTAGTAGGGTATGGGGAGAATTTTTTTATTGTTTTCACTACACTAGTCACCTCCATAAAACCCAACAATGATATTAGAGTTGTGTTAACCTACATTGTATTTGGATTTATTTGATATGATCAGATTTCTATATATCATTGTGTGTGGTTGCATGCAATGCAAACTTAAAGCTGTTAATGTGCATATCTAACCTAATTTCACATACGCCACAAACATGTTATTTTTGACTTGACAAATGGGGTCAACTATGGAAAATTTCAATTTTTCCTAGTGCAATGAAGTGAAAGTTTGTAGACCTTTCAGGGCCTCTGCCCCTGGGACCCCTTGAGGGGAAACCTCCCCTCTATTCTAAGTATGTGGTATTTGGATATGTATGTGTGTGTGTGTATATATATATATATATATAACCCCTCAAATAAAATGTTAAGTCTCATATGATTTCCATAAGCAACACACATGAAAAACTTGACCGAATAAGTGTAGGTTATGCTAAAGCGTTGCACACTATCCATCTCATGGAAGTGTGATGGTAGATATGTAGATCTATCAAAGCAGGGTGCATATTGTGTTGGGTTTCAGGTTAGACTTAACTTGGTGATCTTGATGAGATAAGTGCCTAGAAGCATATAGATGGAATATAGCAATGAGTAACATATACCATCTATCAAGAGTTGCATATGATGCGATTGACCTACCGAAATAGTCAAGTTATGGGTAATCAGCCAAAGCTAACTCATGATTTGATGAAATATGGATCTTGGCTCACTAGAAGATTATATGATGTAATCTTCCAAATTTATAAGTGAGGGTTATCAATTTGAACAAAAAAGTGGGAACAATAATTTATTAAAGGCCTAATTAAATATCCTTAAAGTTTATTTTAATCAAATCAAATAAAATCAAAAGTGTTTTGACAAACTGTACATTTTCTCTTGTATAATCAAATGACGACAAATAACACATTTTCCTTACAATCGGTCCTTGAGAAGGACAAGTAAAATGGGAGTAATTTCCATGACTAGTTTGGGACATTGAAATTCTTCTCACATAGGAGTGCAAACTCTATGTCATGGAAACACAAGATCAAGATGAACATTCTCCCACTGTGCCTAAGACTGACATGGATGCTTACAAGAAGCAATCTGAAGATGTCTTGGATGTCAAGTGTCTGATGTTGTGCTCAATGAACTATGAGATGCAGAGACAACATGAAAACATGGATGTGATTGAGATGGTAACACATCTTAAGAACATGTACCAAGATCAGGCCAGATGGGAGAGATATGATGTCACAACGCATTGTTCTTGTGAAACATGGCATAAGGAGATCCAGTAGGTCCTCATGTGCTCAAGCTTATTGGGTATGCGGAGAACCTTGCTAGATTGATATTTCCCTGGGGTAAAGAATTGGCCACAAATATGATTTTGCATTCATTGCCATAGTCATATAGCCAATTTGTAATGAACTACAACATGAACAATTTTGACAAGATGTTGTCAGAATTGTTTGGCATGTTGAGAATAGCTGAAAGGCAAATGAAGAAAGACAAGCCCAAGTCTTTGATGATGACCAGTAGAAAAGGGAAGTCAAAGGGAAAAGGCAAAGCTAATAAGAGTTCTAAAGTTGGCCAGAGGGCCAAGTCTTCTGCACTCAAAGCAAAGGGAGGAGTGAACAAGGGAGGTAATTGTCACCACTATCACCAACCTAGACAATGGAAAAGGAATTGCTCTCTCTACCTAGAGGAACTGAGGAAGAAGAAGTATGGGATAGAGATATCCACTTCAGGTATAAATGTTATTGAGATAAATTTGTCTACTTCTTCATCTTGGGTACTAGATACCGGATGTGGATCTCACATATGCTCGAATATGCATGATCTAATAAGAAGTAAGCCTATATGAAAGGGTGAGGTTGAACTATGCATTGCAAATGGAGCAAGAGTTTCTGCCACAATACTTGCAACCTATAATTTAACTCTAACCACGAGGCTTGACATAGAGTTAAAGAACTACTATTTTGTACCTGCCATAAATAGAAACATTATTTTTGTATCTTGTATGGATAAGGATGCATATGAATTTCATATAAATAATGGTCAATGTTCTATTTCAAAAGATGAGATCTTTTATAGTAGTGCTCCAATGTCCTATGGTCTTTATTTATTAGATCTTAATACAAATGTTTATAACATGTATACTAGAAGGTTGAAACTCAATAACTCGAACAAAACATATCTTTGGCATTGTTGCCTAGGGCACATCAATGAGAATCACATATATAGATTTTGTAAAGATTTTTTTATCTAAACTCTTTCAATTTTGAATCCATAGAGACATGTGAGTCTTGTTTCTTGGGTAAGATGACCAAAACTCCCTTCATTGGAAACAGTGAGAGGGCTAGTGATCTATTAGGACTCATACATACTAATGTATGTGGCCCTTTTATAACAAACGCTAGAGGTTATTATCAATACTTCATTACCTTTATTAATGACTTCAGTAGGTATGGTTATGTTTACTTGATGAAACATAAGTAAACAAATATTGAAAAGTTCAAGGATTTCATGAATGAAGTATAGAACCAACTTGGTAAAAGTACGAAGCCACTTCATTCTAATCGAGGTGGAGAATACTTAAAGTAAGAGTTTGAAGACCTTATGTGAGCATGTGGTATCATATCATAATGGACTCCTCCTGGAACACCACAACACAATGGTGTATCAGAAAGAAGGAATTGCACATCGCTATCTATGGTGCGATCAATGATGAGTTTTGTTGATCTTGCAATTTCCTTATGGGGTTATGCTCTAGAAACTACAACCTTTACACTTAATTGTGCCATCTAAATCGGTTCAAAAGACACGATATGAGATATGGATTGAGAAGCATTCCAAAATGTATTTTATGAGGATTTGGGATGTGAAGCCTGTGCCAAGAAAATGTTTCTTGAAAAGCTTGTCCCTATACCAGATAAATGCTATTTTTTTTGTTATCCTAAGAAAACCTAGGAGTACTACATGTATAACCCAACTGACAACAAAGTTTTTGTTGCCAGGGATGTTGCATTGCTAGAAAAGGAATTTATTTCCAAAAGAATCTGTGGGAGGAAAGTAGAACTTGAAGAAGTTTGAGACTAGCAAGAAAGAATTGAACCTGTAGAGTTACAAGAGGAACATAGAGAACACAAACCATTATGAAATCTCAAATTCCTCATGTGACATAGGAACCTTGCAGATCTAGTAGGACACACCTTGAGCCAGATAGTCAGTCATTGATGATGAGCCAACTACCTATATAGAAGTTGTTAAGGAAATAGAGTCCAAGAAATGGCTTGAGGTCATGAGATCTGAGATGGAATCCATGTACACCAACAAGGTATGGAACTTGGTGGATCCACCTGAAGGGGTAAAACCCACATGGTGCAAGTGGGTCTTCAAGAAGAAGATTGACATGGATGGTAATATACTAATTTACAAAGGTTGATTGGTTGTTAAGGGTTTCCAACAAGTTCAAGGTGTTGACATGGCAGCACCTTTTCTATAGTTTCCATGGTTAAG
Source organism: Alisma plantago-aquatica (assembly GCA_963693085.1). Classification (NCBI taxonomy): domain Eukaryota; kingdom Viridiplantae; phylum Streptophyta; class Magnoliopsida; order Alismatales; family Alismataceae; genus Alisma; species Alisma plantago-aquatica. Next base: position 755,628,372 of record OY856409.1, read on the forward strand.
TTCATCAGGATCATGCTTTCCATTAAGCTTATCATGCCTATGAGATTTGATAGATGGATATTAAAACTACATTTCTTAACGAGAATCTTCTTTACGATGTGTATATGACACAACCTGAGGGTTTATAAATCCAAAGGATGGAAATAAAGTTTGTAAGCTACAATGGTCAATCTATGGATTGAAGCAAGCACCTCAGAGCTAGAATATTTGATTTGATGAAAGAGTCAAAGAGTTTGGCTTTAGTCAAAATGAATATGAACCCTATTTTTACAAGAAGGTTAGTGGAAGCATGATTGTATTCCTCATATTGTATGTAGATGACATACTATTGATGGAGAGTGACATCACTATTTCACAGATAGTAAAGGACTGGCTAGGAAATACATTCTCTATGAAAGACTTAGGAGAAGAGTCCTACATCCTAGGAATCAAGATATATAAAGATAGACCTAAAAGGATTCTTGGACTAAGTCAGAGAACATACATTGAAAAAGTGTTGAAGACGTTCAACGTGAAGAACTCAAAGAGAGGCAACTTGGCCATGTCTCATGATGTTACTATCTCTAGAGCTCAATGTCCCAATTCTTGTGAAGAGAGGGAGGGAATGAATAAGATTCCATATGCTTTTGCAATTGGATCTATCATGTACATAATGTTATGCACTCGTCCATATGTCTCATATGCCTTGAACATTGTAAAGAAGTGAAAACCACCTCCTTACAAAAAAGATTGAACAATAAAACCTCCAGTCCAAACATACTCAGAAGGTATGATGGAGTGGGTGTAAAATTTTCAAATCTTTATTTAATGGTAACAAAAGACCAAAGTATAGCAGCGGAATAAAAATATGACTATATTCAATTATAAAACAAAGGGTTACAAACTTACATCATAAGGATCCATGTAGAGGAAATCTAAACCACCATAAGATTGTCTCCAACCTTCATCATCACAAACTAAGTCCAGGTCAACATGCCAAGTCCACCACATCCTTCACCTAGGGATGGAAGCATACCCCGACAAAAGAGAAGAAAAGAAAACATCAGCAAAGGCTGGTATGTGCATAATAAAAAGTAAATTGAGCAATATAAGGAAATAAAGGACATCAAATAAAGTAAGGCTTCCCATAGAAGAGATAAGTACCACCCAAATGGGTATCAAGAAAAAAGATCTCAACAAGAGGGATACTTGCCATAAAACAACATAAAAAGGATTGTGCCATATATACATCCACTACCACGGTGGGAAACGAAGAACAAGTAGGGCACACACCCCACAATCAATATCCTGCATGCATGTGAGATAAACATAGCCCTAGACTAATATAAACACAATTGGCAGGCAACCCCCATAAAGCTGAAGCCTGATAGAGAAATGAATATTGCCAATCTCCCAAATATATATAAAATGGGTCAAGACACACATATTTCCCTGGGTACGAGGTTCCTTGCCATCCCAAAAAGAGCAGGAAATATCACATCTGCTATAAACAAAACCAATGCAATTTACACTACTCTAGTGCTACTGAATCACATAGCATGTAAAATGTAGAGGAAAGTAAGAAGTATAGTCAGATTTATACCATGTTTCCATCACACAATGGACAACACAAACATATAAACATCCACTTCCAAGTGGGCACATATCAATAAGTAAAAATCCACATCACAGTGGGCATATAATATCAAAAGTCCAAATTGCACAAAGGCAACAAGATAAGATTCCAAGAGAATATCCATGATCAAAAGATAATAATAAAATAAGGTACTTCACATGAAGCATGATTTCAAAAGAACAAGACTATGTGTAGGCTAATGTCCATAGGACCAAAAGTAAGACAAAAATAGGATAATTGCCCAAGAAGAATAATTGGGGATGCAAACATACCTCAACTTCAGAGTCAAATAGATCCAAAGTCACTTCTAGGTCCAAGCCTAGGCTTCCAAAGTACATATTAGCATATATGTGGGATTAGGGTTAGGTTTCCATTAATATACAAAACCCTAAAAACTACCCTTTTATTATTATGTGAATTAGGTTATGAAAATTGTGCCACTTATTAGATTAGGTTGTTATGACTCCAAACCATATTTTATTATATTTTTCTGACTTATATATAATTAGTTATGATTTTTACAAGTTAATTCATCATTAATTAGATCTGTTGAAAACACCTATTATTAATCTTTAGATTTAGTTATCAAAACATATACCATTATTTAGATCTTACTTTATAGATTCCAACGAATATTTTTCCATATTTTTCCGATCAACCACTAATTAGTTATAAATTTTCAATCACCAACCAATCAGGAAATTACACGTCATTGAACTGATTTGCAACAAATAAGAGAGAGAGAGGGAGGCCATGTGTACCTAGGTCGGCCAATCAAAACTGCCCAAATCAGTGGGGCACTCGACTAGCTCAATGAGTCCAAGTGCAAAAGCAAAAGAAAAAGGGACACACGAAAAGACTAATTTGCCCCTGATCGAAAACAAAAACGTGAAAGATAGAGTGGAGGGTAAAGATGAGAAAACATAACGGGGCATCCTCCTCCCCCGATCTTACCTCCCCGACAGACGAGCCATGGCTCAAGTCTACTCTAGGTGCGAGACCGATGGCAGAAGATGGGAGCCCTACACCCACAGCGAAGACCGCCACTAACATCGCGGTCACCCTCCGGCCACAGAGAACCAAAAGCCAGTGAAAACCACGATGACATGGCCGAGAAAGAACCCAGAAGCAGAGAGAGTAGCGGATGAAGAAATTCGTAAAGAAGAAAGCAAAACAACAACTAAAGCCAAGACGAGGCTAGGGATGAAGAGACGAAGCCAATAGATCACTCTGGTATGGACGCCAGTGATAGAAACACCACACCCAAAAGGTCAAAACTTGAATAGTTAACCTCAAAAGTGGGAACTGAGAACCATGGAAAGAAGCTAAGGCCTAAAGGTAGAAAAGGGAAGGCAAAGGTGCCAAGTAACTTACCAACTAAGAAATTGAGTTGAAGATGGCGCATAGAGTCCGATCAAGGTCGCAACCACTGGAAGCGCAAAATGGAGTAAGTCGGGCGTCTTCACGAAGCGATTGTTCCAATTGAAGAGAGAGAAGAACTAAGTTAGGGTTGAGGATGCTCCGGGGTGCCAATATATATAGGGGAGGAAGAGCGGAGTCACGAGAAGGAAATAAGGTTGTTGGGGAACTTTTAGGGGTTTTGGATTGGGAAAGAAAAATATAGGGAAAGTTAGGATTAACTTGTTCGCCAAGATGTCCCGATCACACAGGGACAAAAATCAAAGAAAACGAAGGCAAGGGGAGGGAGAACGATAAAAAACACAATTACTAGTACAATTCATATCCGAGTCGGTCTCCTCCCCAAGGTAGCAGATGACTGGATGTTGTCCAGAACTGATCCGATGATCACGGTTGATCGGCGCATAAGTGAAGCGTGTGACAGCTTGACCAAAGACGAAAAGTAGGCAAATAAATTGAATTAACCAAAGTGAAATCCAAACTAATACATCTATTCTCTCTTTCCTCATTTTAGGGTCCAAAACTTATCTAAATTAAACCAAACTTGGCATACAAGTTAAGTTAAATGTGTAGATTCTGAATCTTCAATTGGATTTTACTTTTGGCAATATAAGATAGGTTATTTAATGTATTATTTGTTTCTCTTTCTTGATGCATGAATGACACATAGATTATCCAAATTAGGTGAAACTTCATCCATAAGTTATCTTAAGTGTATTGAATACGAATTTGCCTTTATTTCCAACTTTTGGTGCCAAGAATTATATTTACTTATTAGTTACACCTTTTAGGCAGTTTTCTCTCTCCTAACATACCATGTTATATCAAGGTGGTCCAAATTAGATGAAAATTGACATGTAAACTTATTTTGATGTGTAGATTATGAATCTAAGATTATTTTCCTCTTTTGAAGTCATTTATTATTTTGTTTGACATTTTGGGGAAAACACACATCTTCTTTTCCAATTTGAATTAAATGAATTATTATTATGTGAATAAAGTGAAAATTGACTCCCAAGGTAATTGGGACCCAAGGAACACGATTTTAAACTTAGATTTCACATTTGGGATTTTTTATGAGATATGTCATATGGCCCATTAGTGGCCCATTAACTTATTTACTTATTCAATTAAGTTCTTTATCATCTTATTATCACCAAACAAATTATGTGGCATATTAGCTTACATTATTCATGCATTAGATTGTTAGGATCATCCTAACCTCAACCTTGTTTGGTCAAAACCAAAAGGTCACATTTCTACGGTAGGGTCCAAGATTCGGTATGTTACATCACTCCACCCCTTAAAAGGATTTCGTCCTTGAAATCTATAGATCAAACATCAACAACTAACTACTCTCTACCCCTTAAAAGGTTCAACCTAATAAGTCAAACTAAAGAACTTTTTAGAGCTACCCACATCTCTTAGTTGTGAAAGTTTTAGAGATTTATATTACTCATGTATCCAACTAAAGTCACCATCTAGGGTTGAGCTTTAGGTCCTCGTGTCTCTAACCTATCAACCCTACATGAACATCTAAAAGTCATAGGGTAGGTCAACTACACCATTATATCAATCCTAGTCACAAACTAGGGTTAGATTCTACTCAAACTAGAGTTTCACTTCATTGTGACTTAGTTGAAGAAAACATCGATAAATCAGAGAAAACTTTTGTACATATAGTAGTATAATTGAAAGTAATATTTGGCGATGAAAACTTTTTGAGATGAAACAAAAAGTGGATCCAAAATCAATTATGAAAACCAAGTCACAATATTTCCATATGAATATTTCCTTATAACCTAAACTTGTCCTCAAACCAAACCTTATTGCATAAACGATCATCATAGATCAAATCTAGGGTGAACATCTCACTTAGAGGCAACTAACTAAGTAAAGGGTCTAACTAGGGAGACAAAATTGAAATAGTCAGATTTCGACTACCATGGGCTCTGATACCATGCTTTAAAGAAGTAAAAACCACCTCCTTACAAAAAAAATTTGAACAATAAAATCTCCAATCCAAACATACTCAGAAAGTATGATGGAGTGGGTGTAAAATTTTCAAATCTTTATTTGATGGTAATAAAAGACTAAAGTATAGAAGCAGAATAAAAATATGACTATATTCAATTATAAAACAAAGGGTTACAAACTTACATCATAAAGATCCATGTAGAGGAAATCTAAACCACCTCAAGATTGTCTCCAACCTTCATCATCACAAACTAAGTCCAAGTCAACATGTCAAGTCCACCACATCCTTCACCTAGGGTTGGAAGCATACCCTAGCAAAAGAGAAGAAAAGAAAACATCAATAAAGGCTGGTATGTGCATACTAAAAAGTAAATTGAGCAATATAAGGAAATAAAAGACATCAAATAAAGTAAGGCTTCCCATAGAAGAGATAAGTACCACCCAAATGGGTATCAAGAGAAAAGATCTCAACAAGAGGGATACTTGCCATAAAACAACATAAAAAGGATTGTTCCATATAGACATCCACTACTATGGTGGGAAACAAAGCACAAGTAGGGCACACACCCCACAATCAATATCTTCCATGCATGTGAGATAAACATAGCCCTAGAACGATATAAACACAATTGGCGGCCAACCCCCATAAAGCTGAAGCCTGATAGAGAAAGGAATAATGCCAATCTCCCAAATATATATAAAATGGGTCAAGACACACATCTTGCCCTAGGTATGAGGTTCCTTTCCGTCCCAAAAAGAGCAGGAAATATCACATCTGCTATAAACAAAACCAATGCAATTTACACTACTCTAGTGCTACTGAATCACATACCATGTAAAATGTAGAGGCAAGTAAGAAGTATAGTCAGATTTATACCATGATGCCATCACACAATGGACAACACAAACATATAAACATCCACTTCCAAGTGGGCATATATCAACAAGTAAAAATCCACATCATAGTGGGCATATAATATCAAAAGTCCAAATTGCACCAAGGCAACAAGATAAGATTCCAAAAGAATATCCATGGTTAAAATATCAATAATAAAATAAGGTACTTCACATGAACCATGATTTCAAAAGAACAAGACAATGTGTAGGCTAATGTCCATAGGACCAAAAGTAAGACAAAAATAGGATAATTGCTCAAGAAGAATAATCGGGGATGCAAACATACCTCAACTTCATAGTCAAATAGATCCAAAGTCACTTCTAGGTCTAAGCCTAGTCTTCCAAAGCACCTATTAGCATATATGTGGGATTAGGGTTAGGTTTCCATTAATATACGAAACCCTAAAACTACCCTTTTATTATTATGTGAATTAGGTTACGAAAACTATGCCACTTATTAGATTAGGTTGATACGACTCCAAAACATATTTTACTATATTTTTCTGACTTATATATAATTAGTTATGATTTTTACAAGTTAATTCATCATTAATTAGATTATTGAAAACACCTATTATTAATCTTTAGATTTAGTTATCAAAACACATACCGTTATTTAGATATTACTTTTTGGATTCCATCGAATATTTTTCCGATCAACCACTAATTAGTTATAAATTTTCATCACTAGCCAATAAGGAAATTACATGTCATTGAACTGATTTGTAACAGATAAGAGAGAGAGAGTGAGTCCATGTGGACCTAGGTCGGCCAATCAGAACTGCCCAAATCAGTGGGGCACTCGACTAGCTCAATGAGTCCAAGTGCAAAAGTAAAAGAAAAAGGGACACACGAAAAGACTAATTTGCCCCTGATCGAAAACAAAAACATGAAAGACAGAGCGGAGGGTAAAGATGAGAAAACATAACGGGGCATCAATCTCCCCCGATCTTGCCTCCCCGATAGACGAGTCATGGCTCAAGTCTGCTCTAGGTGCGAGACCGATGGCAGAAGCTGGGAGCCCTGCACCAACAGTGAAGACCGCCACTGACATCGCGGTCACCCGTCGGCCACAGAGAACCAAAAGCCAGCGAAAACCACGATGACATGGCTGAGAAAGAAACCAAAAGAAGGGAGAGTAGAGGATGAAGAAAGCCGCAAAGAAGAAAGCAAAACAACAACTAAATCCATGACGAGGTTCGGGATGAAGAGACGAAGCCAATAGATCACTCCGGCAAGGACGCCAATGATAGAAACACCACACCCAAAAGGTCAAAACTTAAACAGCTAACCTCAAAAGAGGAAATTGAGAACCAGGGAAAGAAGCTAAGACCTAAAGGTAGAAAAGGGAAGGTGAAGGTGCCAGGTAACTTACCAACTAAGAGAAGATGGCACAAAGAGTTCGGTTGAGGTCGCGGCCACTGGAAACCCAAAATGGAGTAAGTCAGGCATCTCCACGAAGCGATTGTTCCAATTGAAGTGAGAGAAGAACTAAGTTAGGGTTGAGGATGCTCCGGGGTGCCAATATATATAGGGGAGGAAGAGCGGAGTCACGAGAATGAAATAGGGTTGTTTGGGAACTTTTAGGGGTTTTAGATTGGGAAAGCAAAATATAGGGAAAGTTAGGATTAACTTGTTTGCCAAGATCTCCTGATCACACAGGGAAAAAAATCAAAGAAAACGGAGGCAACAGGAGGGAGAACGATCAAAAACACGATTACTGGTACAGTTCATATCTGAGTTGGTCTTCTCCTCCCAAGTGTACTTATTTGTGATATTAGCCTATTGTTGTCTAATCTCATGGAGCATACAAATTAGAGGAAGTAGACAATTTGCTTGCATTTGTTGCATGAGAAGGTAGTTGTGTTATAATTGCATCCCTAATTGTAGCTAAAGCACTCACATTCTATTGAACTTGGTGGGCATGCAGCATCATATGTCATCTAGTCTGAACCAGACCCCTCCCACATGTAAAATACAAAATATGGAGGTTGCTGTCATTGAATCGAGCATTAGCTGCATCTATGGTATCCATGTATACTTGCACGGTGCAGGGGATGCCATACTGACATGAGGGTATTCCATTTTCCATTGCAGGAAAACCTACGTATATCAGAAATCATGTTACACTTTTACTTCAACAACATAACAATTATGCACAAATCTAACCTCTCATTAAAAAGTTGTACTTAAAAAAGATGTAGCACAGAACAAGAGGGTGTGTGTTTTATAGTAATACAAAATAGATAGCAAGTACATATATATTCAAAGCACAAAGTCAAGTGATTATGTTTCCCAAAGGAATCTAGATACACCTTCACGCAGTACATCACCCTCCCAGACATCATCTCAGGTTGTTTGGTGGAGGGAGCTCAGTGTATCCCATGATCTGGGAGGTCAAATGTTGAACTTGCATCTCAAACTTCACCATCTCGTTGGAATTGTATGAAATTATGGAGGATACAACATGCTAATATTAGACAATATTGGAAATGTGCATGGTACGTTGCGCCTTTTTGTAGGTAAGAAAAACTCCCCTTTAGCACACTAAATTCTCTCTCAATAACATTCTGTAATTATGTGTGTCGGTTTTTAAGCGTCTCCTTCTTGTTGTTGTAGACACGTATGTTGTCTTTGAACTCTGCTATATGGTAACTTGTATTGCAATATAGGACAAGAAACTAGTGTGTGTTAGTGTATCCTACATCCACTAGGTAATACTAATCTTGTGGAACTTTGAAACTTCTAGTCATCATCGCTGACTGGAGGATCCTCATGTCAGTTGTGGAACCCTCCCACCCCACCTAAACATTAAACTCCATACCAAAATCTACAACATTCATGACATTCATCGAGACACCCATGACTAAATTGCCATTGGGATACACTTCTTTAGAAAAATAATCATAACATACCTAAAACTATAGAGTTTAGCATCCAAAAATTGATCAATTTCTCAAAAGCAAGTCAAATATTCATTACAAACAACTTTGATATCACATTCTATTGATTGCTAATACATAATTAAGTTTTTATTTCTAAAACATTCATGTTTCATCTAAAAGAAGTATCTATATATTAATCATTATTTTTCAATCAATATATTTTAAAAATAGACCAGATTCAATGCTAAATGGCACCGAGAAACTATATACTAATCACTATGTTTCAGTAGTTTTGTAAATGTTCCTACTATCTTAGTATGTTTCAGTAGTTTTTATATGGGTCAACTATCTCATTCATTGGATAAAATCCACACTCAAGTTCTAAAATATGAACATGTATGATATACATTAAAATCATCAATATTAAACAAGTACATTATTCTTCCATGACTAGCATTACAGGACACCTAGGTTCACTATAGGAACTAATCCATAACTAATTTCACACCATTATTGTAATGTACCAAAACCTAGCATCTTGACTCTACAAACTTGGATCCCTTGATGTGTTGTTTATATGATTAGAGCTTTAGTTTTGTTGAAACTAGAATACATATAAACCATAATGCACTAGTTTGTACCTTGAACATTAAATACATATATTGTCAAAATAGATGTAATTCATGCCTAATATATGAATAGGAATAACAATTGGGGCTTTAACATAAATTGATAAGAATACAATGATACTAAATAAGTTAATATCAACATTAATGAACTTAATGTGTAATTGAGAAAATTAACCTATTTTGTGCATAATAATATAAGGTAACCCTACTGATAGCAATGTGAAGTCAATAGGAATCTAATAAATTAATGTTTGTGATCATGATGTTATCTTATAATAGATATAAAGATTATAGTCTAATGACTAACTATATTAGAACTCATAAAAGAAAGTTTTAGAATTCTAGTCCAAGATCATAACTTGATTCCTTGGGTCCTTACTAGTCTATGTGTCAAGTTAAAATCCAATTGAATAATGTTTGATATCCCAATTTAGGTAAAGAGGATAATTCTCAAATATTTATCCATATTGGAATCAGACTAAAGTGTAATTAAATCAATTTACAATTTGATGTCATGCACACGTTATTTTGTATACTTCATCATGTTTCATCTCTTCATACACTCTTGGTTTGGTGTGTGCCAACCTCATGTCACCCGATCACAATCTAACAGTGCAGGAATCATCTCCTAACCTTGGGCAGGAGAGGTCTTCACCACGTACAGTGTTCACTAAAACCAATTTCACCTATGCTAATTTCTCCTCCTATCATCGACAAAACTTTTTGAAACCACTCCCATCACATTTGGGAGAGAATTCCACACCAGCCAAGCCCTACATCAAACCCTACTTTTCTCTTTTTGTAATTTTTCTAAAGTCTCATTCAAGATTTTTGAAACCTTCTTGTACCAGCCAATATTTTGTTAACCTATATATAGGCCACTACATCTCTCATTTGTGCTACATCTCTGGGAGTCTTTGTATTACTTCAATTGATGTGGTGTCTTCTTCTATCACTGCCAAGATCTTGGAACCAGGGTATTGTGTCGGCTTAAAGAGCTCCCTCTTGGCTTCCTGTAGGCTCAATTCTCTTTAGGATAAGTTTTGTCAATCTTTCTTCTTTAGGATTTCATTGTTATAAACATGAATTCTCTCTTTGCTAGGTACTTCCAGCAACAATGGTGCAAATGCTTGAGAAGGAGAAGGCCCTCCTCTTTTAGATTTTTTATAATTCCCATTCGTCTATTTTGGTTTCTGTCACGGTCTCATGGGCAGAACCATCATATAATCTCTATCAAATAATTTCATCATAAGGAATTTGGTTTAAGGCAATGTACTTATACACCATGTCGCATAATATAGACCTAAATTTGCATGCAGGGCTACCTTAATAATTTTCTCGAGTTTCAATTTTTGATTTTTCATTCAATTGACTTAACTTCTTAAATTCATAACTAAATTTGTGGTTATTAGAAAATTATGGATAAATACTCATTGGAATCAAAACATTATTCTCTAATTGAATAAATATTATTCATAACCTAAATCCAAACATATTAAGTGTTGAAAATGTATGGTTTTGTAATTTATATACTAATTAATGATTTCTATATATAATTCAATACTAGGTGAAGAAGTACCCTGACATGGATCTAGCTTTCGAACTTTGTCAAGTTGGCACACATTTTGAGGTATATTGCATCTACTAGAATCATATTAAGCAATTGACCTAATTTTCTTCTCTCTTAACGTATGTTGCATCGCTCTAATCATATTGAGCAATTAATCTATATTTTTCTCTCTGTTGAACCTCTATTAGATATTAGTATGATGAATTTTATGGTCTTGGCTTGACAACCTGTTTGGTTTTAATCTTAATGAATTTGAATCTTAATATTCTTGAATTGTCTATATTTCATGTTGGACTCTAAATTGTACTTTTTTACATGAGGAAACCCTAATTGTGGAATTGAACTAAATTGTTCCTCATAGTGAGATGGAACCCTAATTTGCCCATTATTGTGGTGGATGTTTCATATTATCCATTTGTGTGATGAGAATTGTAGTACTTCTATATTTATTGTACTTTCACTTACCTCCACATTTATGCATGCTTGTTGATCCAGTAGCTCCGGAGTAATATAAGCGCTCTGGTTTTTGGGCTATAAGCCCATCTTATATTTTGGGATGGAGGTTAATTGCCCTTTAACTGGATTTTATGCCCACTTCTACATATTAGCGAGTTTGGTTATGTGTTATTCTTGATCAGGTTTTTGGATTATATGTCCTAACCACCATTGTTTAATTGTAGTACTATGTTTATCTCACTTGCATGCTTTTTATTATTATTGCATATGGGTTATGTGATCTAAAATCCTTTTGTGTGCTTTTGTGGCATACGCTATTTTGATTAATGGCAAGTATAATTGTTGATTATCATCTTATTGAAATGCATATTCTTTTGATATCCACTTGGATGGTACTTTTCTCATAGATGGTAAGCCTTGTTATATTTTGTATCCTTTCCTATAATTGTTAATCCCTATTTATATGCTCATATCAGCATTTTTGTGCTAACAACTTCCACTTAAGCTTCCAACCCCTTAGGTGAAGGGCATGGTGGACATGATAGGATGACCTGGAGTTGGCTACTAGGAGATAGACTTGATATAGTTTGGATATACCCTTACTTAGAGCTTGAAGTTGTTAATTTTATGCAACCCCTTAGTTAGAGATTATTACATAATTTCTTAAATGGATTGTTGTCATGACATTTTATTCTGCTGCTATTCTGTATACCATTCTTTTGATAAATGAAAAAATACTCCTCTTCTAGCATACTTGAGTGTGTTTGGTTTAGATGGTTATTTCCCAAATTGAGTAAGGAGTAGATACCCTCTAGGGTCCCACTCCTTACAAGATGGTATCAAAGCCATGGAGGTCAAAATTTGACAATTTCAACTTTATCTCCCTAATTAGGCATAACATACTCAAATCTAGGCATTTATGTTAACCCTCCCTTCTTCTAGGCCCTTATCTGATCATGTTAAAATATACTATCTTTTCCCCTAACTCAAAACTACATTAGGAACCCTTAGGGTCAACTAGTATCATGGATATATGAATGACCATTATATATGATAATCTAAAGGTAGTAACCACAATACAGTCAAGAAAATATCTTGGTGAAAAATATGCTAAATAATAAGATTGATTAAAGTCAACACTCTAATATATACCTAGGAGTTTAAGTTGAAGGAAATCCTATCAATATGTAATATGGTGTCATAAATGACTACATGAAATGATTAAATAAAATAAATGGATGTTTAATAGTAAAAATGATGAAATTTAACCTTAAACATATCTAAAATGTGAAATTGATTCCAAATTCTAATTCCTTACATCTTTATTAGCTAATACACCAATTTTTAGGCCAACCAAATGATAAATATACCCCCAATTTAATTAATGAAAAAAAGAGATGTGGTGTGAAGAGGAATGAGTTGATTTACATTTTGTCACGCTTTAGTAGCTAGATTCCATCATCTAGACACAACCATCGAGCTCTAGATCTGACCCCAACCTCCTTAGGATGGCTGCGACGTCGACTGTAGATCCACACCATAGCTTGGTGCCGCCCAAAAACCTCTAGTGACATCTCCTCGCAGAACAGCCCAACCTGGAAGATCACATCTCCAGATACCACACCCCCACAGTAACATCGGGAGGATTACACACTATTTACTCTTGGGGAACACCATTGCGACTAGTGTACACATTTGCATTGAAATTTGTAGACAAAATTTGATTCCTGACCAAGAATAGTAAAGTAGTCTAGCGCGGACAGATCAAATTTTTCTACTTAGGACGGCGCTGCAGTGGCTAAACCCACCAGCCGCTAAACAATAGACCGATTGTCCCCCAACATGAGAATAGGAGGACATTTCATGTTAGCTTAAAGCCAAAACAAGCATCTCAAATTAAGGATCGGCACTCCACTACATCTCAGCAAGGCTTATAAGAACAGAAAGACTTCATCTACATCAACTTTGTACAACCCTCTCCATTTTGATCCAAAGATGGCTTCACATTTTCCATTCATGAACTACCCTTTGGATGATCCATAAAACCACTCCATCATACAACTTCCAAGAGCATGAAAGTACCATGAACATGACCTCCCACCCGGCATCAACATGATCCAGATTGGTAACAAAAACTTTGATGTCATTATTGACTATGATAAGAAGTCTAACATCTACATAGTCTAAGGATGGGCTGACATGATAGCAGAGTTTTGACTCAAACTAGAATGGATAATATTCATAAGACCAGTCACCAACAAAACCCTAATGGTCTGGGTTACAGACTTCATCAATGATACACCCACATAACTATACTCGCTCTTCTACTCAAAGGATGTACACATCTCCACCACTAGTTCAGACTCTGATGGTCAATTGTTTGTTCTAGAAAAATACCAACCCATTGAAGGTACCAAAGTTAACCCGATAGAGATCACCTCTAGACATCTCAACCGACCTCAGAAGAAGAAGATATAGCTTCATCAATATGAAAATCCACCACCATTGCAGACAGGTACCAACTACCTCCCACACCCGATCTCTCCCCCACACCCTTTTATATTTTTGATAAATCTCATAATGCACATCTGCACAATATATCATCACCCTCGTGTTTGTATGATCTCAATTTCCCTCCGCTTGGACAACCTTTAGCCACTGACTTAGCTACATACTTTTAAACACAACTCAAAACCCCCGGCCTAGAAATAAGCCCCTCCAAAATGTCATTTTCGCTCTCTATGCTACAACATATGTTCCAAGAGGAAACACTCAAGGTCCCAATTCACTGTGGTCAGATTCTGCTACATTTGCCACAAGCCTAGACATCTAGCATACAACTGCTTCTATCGTAACACCCTTTCCCCAGAAAATATCATACACTTTTCTAGGAAGAAGGCTTTATCCCATGCACAAGCAACATTTTCCAACAAATCAGAGCATTTTTCTAGATTTTACAAATCAGTTCACAGACCTAAGCCCAATGGAAAAGAGATTAACACCCATAACTCATTCGCTTGTCTCTTCCCAACTGAGCTTTCTACAAAACCACCACACCATTCACATGCACACATCAACTACCGTTTAAAAAACCATATAAAACCTCATAGCCGCTCTCGGCCACCACCACCCGTTGCACCAAAGGTCATACAACACAATAGTATCCCTCTAAAACCCTCAACACCTGATAAACCTAGTTGCATTTCACCTTTCCTTATGGATCCATCTTTACATCTGGAAAAAAGAGTTTTCCTTTGATCTTCATGCACACTCTATGAGCTTTTGAAAGTCTTCACTAGCTGTAGCATCCTTGTCTCCATCACAAACAACATCGACAACAACACTGTTAACATCCTTGATGTTACCCTGGCCATTGCTTTTCTTCTCCCTAGTCACACAGTCCTAAAACCAAAAATCCTTTCACCGTCCCAACTCCTCTATTTAGTCTCAGAAGGCACAAAACTCGACCATTTTTTTAGACAGGTTATGACTATACCATGTGGAACCAACTTTGTCCAAGCTAATATTACTCGATGGACACCTGAATATGGCTCATCTCTGGCTGGATCTGGTGGTTCTGGATGGGTAGCAATGTCTGATCTTCCACTACGCCTTTGGGAGGATGATGTCTTTAAATCCATAGCCCATTCCATAGGAGCTACACTTCAATTCGTGATCCATGACACACTACAACCTACACAATTTATCAAAGTCTTTTGTTTTTTCTCTGTCAAACAGGCTATTACTCTCCCTTCTTCTCTCAAAATCCATCTAGGTGAAAAAAATTATAGAATCAAACTTTCAGCTAAAAACCCTACTGCCATCAAGACTACTTTCTCATATATTAGTGTCCACCCCCCCCCCTCATGGTACTACCCAGCCAACACAAAAAAGCCCTTCACCAACATCAGAAAACCCAGTGAAAGGAATTTGGCTTGGGAAAGAAAGAGTACCACTACTAAGTCCACTAAAGAAACCAACCAATATGTCAACAACAAATGGCCTAGAGCATCTTCACCATCAGCAAACAGCACAAACAATAGCTTAATTAACTCCTTCAAACCTTTCCCTTTTCACAACAATGACACAGACTCTAGCATGAATATAGATTCTAAAACTATGCAAAAATTGTAGACTGCTATCATTGACGAGATCTGATCATCGCAGAGTCTGAAGCTGAAAAGTAAAGGAAAGGCTATGGGGACAGTCCAATCCATCAACACCATCTCCACCATACCAAAAGGACTAACTATAAGAAACTACTTTGCCTCATAAGATCCAGGTATATCTCCACACTCCACTTCTTTAGATACTTCTGATGCTAAGCATTTATTTTTAGACTCTATATCTTCTGAAATAGATGATAAAAATATAGATAATATAGAAGACATAGCTTCTTGGCATGATATACAATCCTTCACAACATTTGTTGATAAACTCGGTCACCTTTGATGATGATTCATCAGCACATACGGCATCAAACAGCATAGAATAGTTTTTTAACTGGAAAAACCATAGAAAAATTCACGATACATACTCTCAGTTATGTGCATTGCATATCTGTTAATACCACTTTACACAGTTTTGCACCTTTAATATTTTTACAAATTTGAGGATCACTTCTTGGAATGTTTGTGGGGCATCAAACCTGTACAGAAGAAAAGAAATATGTAGACACATATACAAAAACAA
Source organism: Alisma plantago-aquatica (assembly GCA_963693085.1). NCBI lineage: Eukaryota > Viridiplantae > Streptophyta > Magnoliopsida > Alismatales > Alismataceae > Alisma > Alisma plantago-aquatica. Next base: position 755,644,512 of record OY856409.1, read on the forward strand.
CATTAACATCATCACCATCTAGGAAATAAAAACTACTCTGGCACCTTTTTCTCTCAAAACTATAGGAGGCAAGCACATAAACTATTGGCACCCAATCTCACCACTTGGTTTCAAGGGCATATTTTCTCCATAACTCTCCATATCACAAACACCACTAACAACTTCAGCTGGATCTTCACTGGTATTTATGGAGAACCCAGCTCAAACAAAACAGAATACAAGGCATAAATGATGCACATCATGATCATTTACCATGACAAATCATGGCTTATGGGAAGAGACCTCAACCTTACTACAAAACTTTCTAACAGATCAAACCCACCTCAACAATAGGCTACATGACCACTTCTGATAAATCCTTCCTCAAACTTATACAAAACTACAACATGATTGATCTCCCACCTTCAAATGCCTGGTACACTTGGACTCGCCAACATTCCTGGGCTAGACTCGACCACTTCATTTGCTCCATCAAATGGGAAGATCAATAACCCCATTCCTTTGTCACTATCACACATTGACCCATCTCTAACCACTTCCCCATCATCATAAAAACAAAACAAGAGAAATGGGGGCACAAAGTGTTTCAATTTGAAAACTTCTAGATTACTAATCCCACCTGCCTGAACCTTTACAAAAGGCATTGGGCTTTAGCAGACACCCAAACCAGAAATATAGGCTACAACATTCAAAACAACACTAAAAGTGTCAAGAGTAGACTGAAAAGTTGGCAAAAAGATACCATTGAAAATCTCTCACAAAAACATGTTGATCTTGAACAGCAACACATATTTGTTGATAGAGATCCATCTACTGACCCAACCCTTGTTCTCACAATTAAAGTTGAGCTTGATCATATTAATCTATGCCTAGACACAATGTGGAGGAAACATGCTAAAATCAAATGGGCTGAGGAGGGCGACAAAAACACCAAATATTTCCATAAAACTTGCAACAACAATACTCACAAAAATATCATTGCTAAGTTGAGAATAAATGGAAGTATTACATCAAACAAACATCTTATCACTACACACGTTGTTCAACATTTCAATGGCATTTTCAATACTAAACACAAGCCGATGTTTCTCAATTCCATCAACTGGAAGCACTTATGTGGTTTTCATATCACCTCACCACATATCATCATCAGTCCTTTCACCCCTGATGAACTTGACATGGTCATCCACTCACTCGGCAAAAACAAATCCCCTGGCCCTAATGGATTTAATATTGAATTCTATCTAGAAAATTGGAACCACATCAAGGGAGACTTTCTGAAACTCCTCAAAGCTTTACATCACAACACTAACACACACAATATTCTCAAATACATCAACCACACCAATATAGCTCTTATCAAAAAAGTTACTCATCCTAATTAGATCTCACAATTTAGACCCATTAGCCTCATCAACACTTTATATAAGATCATTGCAAAGGTCCTATCAAATCACATCAAACCCCATCTGGAAAAAATCATCCCGTACAACCAAAATGCTTTTCTCAAAAATTGAAGCATTCGTGATGTTTTTATCATGGTGAATGAAACCCTACACCCCTGCCATAAAAATAAAATACCACTTTCATTCATCAAACTTGACTTTGAAAAAGCCTTCGACTACATCAACTGGGATTGCCTCATCAAAGCCATGTCTAGATATGGATTTCCAGACATTTGGAACAACTGAATCCATGCCTGCATCTCCACTAACTACTTCTCCACTATTATCAATGGATCACCCTTTGAATACTTTCACAACACCAATGGACTTAGACAAGGTGACCCCCTCTCACCATATCTCTTTATCATTGTAGCATCTATTCTAACCAACATGATAAAACTTGACACTGCTCACGGTCTTATAGACTCCCCCCATGAGTGCCATGAAAACATCATACAATTTGTGGATGATACAATCATTCTTGTAAAGCATGAAGACTCCACCATCATTAACACTATATGTATTATTGGCCTTTTCTCATACATCTCGGGTCTTAGAATAAATCTCTCAAAGTCTTCTATCTTTGGAGTAAATACACATCATGATACCATCAGCAGGTACAAAGACCTCCTCAAGTGCAAAATAGAAAATTTTCCCATCAACTATCTTGGGTTATCTATCACCCCACATCCCATAACCCACTCCATTTGGAACCCCATCATCGATAAGATTCAAAGGAAACTAAACTCATGGACAAAAAAATCCTCAATCTGGATGGCCGACTCACTCGCCTTCATAGTATCATAACATCTATCACTGTCTACTTTCTTAGCTGCATCCCTTTACCTACTAAGACCCACAACACGATTGATAAAATCAGAAGAAACTTCCTGTAGAACAACCACACTTAAAACAAACAACACGGAAATTTCCATCTTGTCACTTGGGGTACCATCACTACACCTATCAAATATGGGGGATGGGGCATCATAAATATCAAAATCCATGCCATTTGCCTCATAATAAAAATCATAAACATCCTCATGAACAATACCAATAAGATCTGGAAAAATCTTATCCTACAAAAATAAACCACCTTGGCAAAAAAACACTCACAACATTTCTTCCCCACTTTGGGAATACATCAATAAAAACTTGGGCATAATTAAGAACCTCATTTGCACCCCCCCCAACATGCACATCAGAATATCAATCTCTAGGGCGACCCTTGGTACCATCACAACACCATTCAAAATCTAAACTCTCTGATGCTCATCCCATCTTTTCTACAAAATCTCAATATTGTCAAAGCTCTCAAACTTCTTACCAGTAATAGGCAGAATTCACTCAAAAGACATGCGAAACCACATGGACAACAACACTCTGAGGGACATAGTCCATGAACTTGAACACAACATCAATAGCAAGATTTCATAGAAATGGGGATCTCTTTGCACACCCAAAGCAGCTTACACCCACCTCACATACAGGGGTCATATTTCAAATATGGTTCACTTTTGGAAAACAAAATGGTCTCAAAAACTTAAAATCTTGTTCTGATTGTTCACAACAGACAAAATCCTTATTGACCTCAACATCACCCGTAGAGGTTTCACGGGACCAACGAAATGTTATCTCTACAAAGAACAAGAAGAAACCACACAACGTCTCTTCACCAACTGCACAGTCACGATGCACATCCTGCATAACTTCTTCCCACTTTCTTCTGACATTAAAAACCTCCTCTTATCGACTATTATCTCAAAGATCAAACTCTTACCACAACACTCTAGATATCGTCCAGATGACCTGATTATCCATACCTTCTGGAACATTTAGCTAGAGAGAAACAATAACAAATTCAATAACATCTCTAAACACACCCATATCTTGCTTACTGACATTAACTATGCCTTATCTGTACAAATTACACTACAAGACAGGCCTCTACATCAACCCAGGTGATACCTACTGAAGTCGATCCGGGTAACATTTTTGGAGATCAAAATGGAGGAGGATGCTACTCCCTAGAGGGCATTATCGCTGACGACACTGATTTCTGAAGATATGTTCATTACATTGCCTGGAGAAACTACCTTAACCATTACTTTAGTTACTACATTCTGAATCATCTTTATGATCTGAGGCAATGTATAAAGGGTGTCTTCCCCTCGTACAATCTCCTTAATCTGCATCACCGTTTAATTTTTTTAGCTTAATGTGGTAGTTGGGCCTCATCTCGATGGATGCCCCCCTAGTTTTTTCAGCTTCTTGCTTGCAAACGTACCGTGTTTGTATGCTCTGCGTTTTGCACTTTCTATTAATGCATGGACTTTTATTAAAAATAAAAAAGCTTTAGTAGCTAAGGTTCCGTGGATTTTGCTTGTCACGCAGCCTGATGCTTCCTTAGTGCTGGATAGTACGCGATCCGACGGCTCCCGCCCTTCCTCGAGGATCTAGCAAAAGGGAACTCGTCCCCGACCTCGAGACCGCTTCTTGCACAGGTAGAAACAGTCGTTGGGACTCCATCCCTCCCTTCCCTTGGCCTCACTTGGTATTGCCGCATGACTTGCCCTCCGCGTTCTTTGTCTTCCGCCACTCTACATTGCCTTCCCCCTGCTTCATCATTCCTCCTTCCTCCCATATAACCCTGAAACCTGCTAACACCTTCTGCTGCATAGTGCCTCCCTCAACTCAATCGTGTTCCCCTCTAACTGAAAGACCATCACCAACACCTCCTCTCACCCTGAGACTCTTGCTTTCTCACTCTGTCCTTGCTAAAACCCTAGTCTTCGCCGCTTACCCTCCTCCTTGTGCCATGTGTGTGGCAGACAGGAGACATCACCACCAGGCGCGGCAGCGGTGATGTAACTCTACATGTCACCTCTGGTAGGTTATGGCGCTGCCGCCAAGTCCCTAGTCACGGAATTCATCTTCTCTCTCACACCTCTACAGAAATGCAAACCAGCAGTGCGGAAGCCTGCTGGTGAGAAGCATGAAGGTTACTGTTGTGGTAGCATAGTCTTCTCTCACACCAACATGACTGCTACCACCACTGAAAGCCGAACGCCATCCATTCTCCTTGATTGTATTCACCCTAGGCCCTCGTTGCCCACTCCCTTCTTCCTTTCTCCAACTGCCATCGTTGCAAGGGGCGTCGTCGCCTATTGGAAATGTTTGGTGACAGATTCGGTGGGTGCAGACACCACTATGATGAACCACCACCATGACTGTACAGTCGGATAAGCTAATGCACTCAAAAGATACTGCCGCCCTACATGAGCCTACGACCGAATCTAGCCTACTTAGATCTGCGACTCAACCACCTTCGACCTTAAAACCGTAACAGCCATCACTATAGTCTCTTTCAATATTCTCATTGCTAGACCTCGACCAGCTACAGATCATCGGTGATGTCTTCTCCTTGCATACCTTCTTCTTCTTCTTCCTTCCTTTCCCTCACTGAGAGGCCGATAACTTGCTCCACTTTTGATCAGACTCCAAAAGAATGAAAGAAAGCCCTCACCCTCATCATTGTTCCTCAAGTCTGACTCTAAAGTGGAGTTCCATCTCGCTGCAATGTATTGAGACACCACCACGATCTACATGGCACCGCCTGTTCGATTATATCCTCTACTCCATTTTCCACCAGAACTAATGCCTCAGGGAATCAAGAATAAAGGAGCCAACCCCAAAAGGAAATTGATCAAGAAGTCCGGTTTAGTGCAAACATGTGATCTTCAGGTCAGTCTCCTCTTCCCTGTAGTTTCAGTTCATTAAGCACACAACGCACTATATTGATGGGAACGTAAAGCAAAGGCCAACAATGATTTAAAAGATAATTAGCATAGTATGTATATTAGATATCCGAGCTAAAAATCATTAGGTATAATTGTTCTGCTATACTAGTGCATACATTTGTATACCTATACATTCTTTTAATAATTAAAGATGTTATAACACTATGTACTGATAAGATAGTAGTTTCACCAAAGTTTATAAACTACTTATAATTATTTATTTATATTCAATAAACCTTAGGTAAATATACTCAATATATATTTCACAAATAAGACATGGGTTAGTATATTATGATCACTCAAACTAGTCCATAATCATGTATATGAATCATCTTAACTTAGTTTGAACCTCACTAATTTTGATAAATCTCCGAGAAAAAGGATATATATACATATATTTGAAGATTGTTTATAGGGCCAATCTTCTTTTAACAAAATGTATTGGCGAGAAATAATAGTTATAAGAAAGTTGCTTTTAAAAATATAAGTGTGCATGACCTCGCAATACTTGTAGTTGTAAATATAACTTATAGAAAGAGAATGTGGATTTAATTGAAATTGAAATGGTTATTAGGAAAAGAACCTCGGTTAGAAACATTCACAAAGAATAACTCAAACCATCAATATATATAACCTTTTATAATAATGGCATACTCATATGATATCCCTAAACATTAACTTTGAATGAGTAATTTTGGACTAATTTGTACATAAAACCATTCTAGGTCGAGAAGGAGGAACTTCAAAGTTCACCTCTAGAGCTAGGGTTACTCATGAAGATTAGGTATGTACATCCTCTATTTTATTTTGGGCATTATTTGACTAAAACCTACATTCTTTTAATGAGGCATCTATTGAATTGTTAATTCTTTTAGAAATCAAAATTCTTGGACATTTATAGTTCCTGGTCTAAATTCATTATATTCATGTGGTTATTAAACTATCATGTTTATATGGGTTCTTGGACCCCTCCTGTTTTGATTGCCTTTTATGAGAAATTGACTATAATGCTAGTCTTGCCACTCCATTTATGCATGCTACATGTTTGACTAGAATATCTAAAATATTGGTACTTATGTACAACCATACTAAGAAAGGGCATGCTTATTCCACCCGAGGTGTGCGTTTCTACCCTTATTTCTTTTAAGCCATGATCATATGGTGTTATGGCTCTATTTTAGGTATATTTAGTCTACATTGTTAAGCATGCAAATATTTATTGTTTTATACTGAGATTATTGACAACTGTTATGGCAAAGACACTTTTATTATCATGCTTGTATTTTGAATTTTAATATGCCTCATTTGTCTTGTTATTATTCTCTTGAACTTACCTAATTTCAAATAGTCCCTTCTTGTGAGAATAACTCTTATTGCACTTTTAACCATTCTAATGCTCAAAGTGTTTATTATATGTACATACTCAGCTTTTACTGACCCATTCTGTGATGCCTCCGGATTTTTTAAAACTTAATCCGATATGTGACGTCTAAATTGAAACCCTCATGTTAGCGAGAATCCTAGTTTAAACGCCACACACTAGGCTAAGAAGAAGAAAATCAGAGGAAGTCAGAAGGAAACAAACAGTGGCACACGAACAATAATAAAACTGCATGATACATGTTCACCATTCAACATATAGTTACATAATGAATTGTTACAACATCTGATATTATATATTGAACAACAAACTTTTACATATACATGTATTACCACTAAACAACAGGATCTTAAGACAATAGGTCCACATGTACATCAGCTCATCACACAACTCTCAATTATATGGGTTCTTCAAGAGCATATGTCCACATCACCTAAACAAAAGATTACATGTGGTACATGTCGAAACAATATTTAAGAATATTGTACTAAGTACACATATGTGTCTTTTATATACCTCTCATTACTATGACTTGGAAATAAGATAAAACTAGTACTTGGTAGTAACAAAAGAAATATAACAAAAGCATACTTGAACAAAGATATGTTTATTAACAAAAGATAACACATTTTAAGTACATTTCCATCATATATCTCATACATCTGCCACCAAAGGGATAGATGTTTTTAGGCCTTATGATCTCCTACCAAAGAGTTAGATCATATATACAATGTGATCTCCTACCAAAGAGCTAGATCACTTCAATGCACTGTACTACCAAAGAGTTTAGTGATATTATATGATGGATCAGATATATTATGTTTCATGTGTTCATAGCCATATAAGCATGGAAAATCAAGAAAGATAATATACAAGAACAATCATTTCATCCAATATCATATGCCAAGCATTTTACTACACATATAATGCAAGCACACTATATAATAAGCCAAGAGGTAAGGATGTACCTTGATCAAGAGATATCCTAATCACATATTCCTCATGTCAACTTTAACCTTAGTCAACCCCTAATTAAGACAAGACCATGTGTGATCATCAGATTCCCATAATCTTAACCCTAGTTATATCCATTTTAGGGTTTACTTAACTTATTAGGATATTTCCATCACTACTTGTCTTACATTCTTATGCTTATCTTACTAATCTTATTTTCCAATTATTTGTTGGATCAACATATATCGTATGTATATTATGTTTCATATAAGTAGGTGTTTATATCAACCCAAGATTACATGCATTAATCCAACTAGGGTTAGAAACCATTAATTATGATTCATCACCATATAATCATGAATTATGTGCATAATATTGATATGTTAGTTTCACATTGTGTTATATATATTGTTATGAACATATTTTGGAGTTTTTAAGATTTATTAAGCATAAACATATTTATTGTATTTCATGAAGGGTTATTAGCCCTAATTAACCATATGAAGCATATTACATGATTTCGTACATCAACATTATAATCATTGATCTTAAATGGATTATAAACATGAATATGGATTTACTAACATATTATCATAATTTTAGGCCATCGTTTGATATTTATTATCCATGAAATAAGCATTTCACAACTTACATTATATCAATGAGATTAGTGCATCAAAAGCCTGATATTATGTTTTCATGTTGTCCTACACATTTTTCTGAGAATTTACGTACTTTATTTGTATTTTTTTATAACAGTGCTATTTTCTATGATTTATCTAAGATCTGGGATTTTTTTATTATTTTCCCTTTTGGACGAATCGCAGTGTGCCACGTCTCTGAGGGACGCGGCTCCTACTGATTTCACCGATGGGTCCTCTTGGTTCAGATGGGAACTGATCAGTTCTCGATTGGTCTAACTAAACTGTTTGGTCTGGTCTAGGATTGGACCATCTACTTCCCTTCCTCTTCTATCACGATTTAGTGCGATCTTCGCATTCTCGCCCGATGCATGATCTGTCATCATCTGTGAACGTGGCTCCTACCTTGGTGCCACCACGATAGTGACTTTCGGTGAGAAAAAGGAGCACCACTAGGTCCTCTTTGTCTGCTCCAACCAATGCAAGGCATCTCGATGACTCCAAGAATCTCCTAGAGTTGATTGGAAGGTCGATAATGACTTCGTGATGCTACTCTCTCTCTCTCTCTCAAGCGCTGCCATAGATCCATGCTTAGGCATGCCGCCATGCACCCTATCCCAGCAAGTATGGGCCTCCTTGTACTCATCTCACTCAAAGCCTCTGATTGTAGAGCACCGTCGTGCTCCCTTCATCATGCAGTGTCATCGTCGGGGATCGGCTCTGGTACGGAAAACTTGCACCACTTGACTCTCCTTCTCTTCTCCAATTGCACCTCTATGATGCCATCACTGCAGCCTCACCACCTCTTACTTTCTCTTTCAATCCTTACTTCTCATACAAAGGCTGGGGAAGCAGCACTGCTACGATCCACTCTCCTTTATAGGGTTCCCTCTACCCGGCGCCACCTGCAAAGGTGTTGGAGACAGTAATAGAGATGGGGGTATGTCTCTTTTATCTACTCTAACTACCTTAAACTGGAGTCGGACTTTAGGTCTTTGCAAAATAAGGAAAAACACCTACTTCTTTTCCCTCATTGAGTCACAACGTGGGATTGACCAAATCCATGTTCACCATAACTGCTATGAGGAAGAGGACATCCTCATCCATTCGACTACATCCAAGGACCGGAATTAACACTCAAAAAGGACACTCCATGGCTACTTCTTGCTTCCAACTATGACCATTATATCAATGGCTCACTGCTCAGATCTTAGTCACGCCAAGATAAGCTCAAAATGATGTGTCACACCACATATCAACAACTTAGGCTAATTGATGAAATACTATGTTCCACTTACATAATTCATCAATAAATGAACTAATTACAAACCTCAATAACTCTCTCAGGACATCAAAATATCATGAAACTTCAAACACAGCTTTATCAAAATGCAAGCTTCATTATACTCAAATTTGGTGCCAAAATTGAATTGTTTTATTAGTCAAATAAATACCTCAAAAAGGTATGAACTTACTGATCTTAATTCTGATATCAACATCAAGAAATATTCCAAGTTTACCAAAATGCTTGGAATTCTCAAAATAGCACAAACATATGGATTCAAGTATTCCATTAGACCCTTGATTATAGTTTTTCCCAAATAAGGATACACATAAACCCTAATGCACTAGTTTGTACCTTCATGAACATTGAATACATGTACTAGATAAATAGAGGTAATTCATGATTAATATATGAATGTAATCTTCCTTTTATTACTTAGCATCCCCCTGGTAGCTAGGAGATTGTCTAGCTCTATATATGTTGCCTTGGTCGATAAAACTAAAATTAGATTGGAAGGTTGGAAGTCCAAGATGCTATCTATGGCAGGTAGATTGGAGTTGATCCAATCTACGCTTAGTGCAGTATATCTTTATTGGTGTCAGGCTTTTCCTATTCATGTTTCTACTATGAATGAAATTAGAAAAAAAATGATTTGATACTTCTTGTGGGGTTTGAAGGATGACAAACATTCTATGCACTTGGTTAAGTGGGAGCATTTCATTTTACCTAAGAAGGAAGGCGGGTTAGGCATCAAGAAAATAGTCGATGTTTCCTCAGCTTGTATGATTCGAAATTGATGGGATATTGTTTCAAAGAAAGACCCCCTTTGGGCAAAGATTAATGAAAAATATCTATCCAAGACTTATTTCTGGTCCTTCAATTCTAGATCTTCACAATCTTGGTTTCTTACAATAATTCTAGATTGCGGGGATGATCTTCTGAAGTTTACAAATTTCTCCGTTGGTAATGGAAGTAAAACTTTATATGGCTTGATCCTTGGCTTCTAGATTCATTCTTTTCGTTATAATCTTGTTGGTAAGGATGTTATTCTCAAACTTGGTTTTCCTGTCAACTGTAAGATTAGTGATATTAGGCAAGATGGGACTTGGTTTATTTTGGCTAATAGAAATAATACAAAATTGATATCTTATCTATCTTCAATTCCTCCTCTGGGTTTGGGGGAATATTGGCTGACCTTTAAAGACCTTTCAAATCCCAAACTCAGAAACGTTTGGAAAGCTATTAGAAATCCTCTTCCTACAAAGGACATTTTTGTGTGGGTCTAGAAAGGCAAGTATCCAAGAAGGCTTCAACTTAACTGTTGGAAATTTGTCCATGACAAACTACCTACGTAGGACTATAGTAGAAGAAGAGGGATCTCTTTACCTTTGTGATGTATTCTTTGCAAAAGTGATTGTGAGAATGCTTTGCATTTGATTTTCTCGTGTTCTTTTACAAAAAGTATTTGGAAGTTAGCTGCAAAGGATTTGAATCTTCACATATGTATTGAGTCTTGGGCTGATATTCATAGAATTACTTGCAAAAAACAAAGTTTATAGTTTTTGGCTCCTTATATACATTTGGTGGGAAAGGAACTAAAGATTACATGAAGATTTTGAATCACTTTGTACTCAAGTTTGGAGCAATATCTATAGGATTTCTGGATTTTATTTCATGTGTAATGTTTTCTCATGGGTAGAATGGTGAGATGCTTGCGATATTAATGATTTCATTTCTTAAGATGTGTTTGGCTTGAGAATGTGTTGCTCGGTAAGGTGACTGTGAGCCTATTAGTTTCTGAGGATCAATGATTGTTCTTATCTAGTTTCTTGTTAAATATTTCTGAAGTGGAGATCTTTGAAGTCTATGATCTGTGATGATATTCTAATGAAGATGTTCATGTTTGGGTCCTCTATTTGTTGTTGTTGAATCTATAGGATGCTTATACTTTTTCTTTTTTTTACTCCCTGTGGCTTTTGTTCATGTTGGATTTTTGGATCTTTGTTAAAGTTGATTTGGTGATACGAAGTTCCCATTTTATGAAGCTTCCCATCTTGAAGGCTATTTTTTCTATTGTCTGGTCAAGTATGAATGTTTCTCATACTAGTGGACTCTATGGTTAACTTTGGACTACATTAGACATATTATAATTTTGGGATTGACCTTTTTCTAGATCTCTGGCCTGTGTGCCCTTTCTAGTTTTTGCTCTCTTTTTTCTTTTACTCCATGAGCTATACTTGTACATATACTATTTTAAAAAAAATAAAAAAAAGGAAAAGGAGTTTTGATGACCAAAGAAGAATATATGAAGCGAAATAATAATTGGGACTTTAACATAAAAGGATAAGAATAACATGGTATTAAATAAGTTAATGTTGTGACTAGTGAAATTAATGTCAATTGAGAAAATAACCTAACTCATGCATAAAAATATAAGGTACTCTTTTAATAGCAATGGGAAGTTAATAGGACTCTAATTAATGCATTTTTTGTGTTATAAGAGTCATGAGACTAAACTCTAACTATACAAGAACTCATAAAAGGAAGTTTCAAAATGTAAATCTAAGCTCATAGTCATACTCCTTGGGTCTTAATTAGTCTATGTGTCAAGTTTCAATCCATTCGGATAATGTTTTCTACCCCAATATATGTAAAGATGGTAATTCTTAAATATTAATCCAAATTGGAATCAGACTATAGTGTAATTGGTTCAATTGGTGATTTAATGTCACACACATGTTATTTATCAAATTTCCTTGTATTTCTAATATCACACACTCTTCATCTGGTGCAGGCCAACCAGAGGTTATCCGATCACAATTTGATGGTGTGGTCATTGTCACCTATGTCCAGTAGGAGAGGTCTGCGCCACATATAGTGTTCACACTAGCCATCAATTTCTCCTACTATCATTGATGAAACTTCTCGAAACCACTCCCATCACATTTGGTAGAGAATTATGCACCAATGAAGCCCTACATCAAAACCTATTTTTCCCTTTTGTGATTTGCCCAAATTCTCCTCCAAGCTTCTTGAAACCTCCTTTTACCAGCTAGTATTACACTAACTTATATATATGGCATCGCATTTCTCCTTTGTGTTGCATCTCCAGGTGTCTTCTTCTCACTTCAATTTTCATGGTGTCTTTGTCTATTGCCATTGAGAGCTTGGGAACCAGGGTGTTGTGTTGGCTTAAAGAGCTCCCTCTTTGTCTCATTTAGGCTCAATTCTCGTTTAGGGTAAGGTTTGCCGGCCTTTCTTTTCAGGATTTGATTGCTAAAAACACAAATTCTCTCTTGGAGAGGTCTTCTCCAAAATCTTGTCAGCCTACCAAGCTACTTTTGATAGCAATGGCACAAGTGCCTGGGAAGGAAAAGGCCCTCCTTTCACACTTTCCAGGATTTCTCATTGGTCTATTTTGGTTTCTATCATGCCCTTATGGGCAGAACTAGCATAGTCTTTATCAAAGATTTTAAATGTAAGGAATTTGGTTCAAAGCAATGTACTTATATGCCCTGTCATGTAATATAAACCTAAATTCGTATGTGGGGGTACCTTAATAATTGTCTAGCATTTCTAATTTTGATTTTTCATTAAATCAACTTAACTTCTATAATTCATAACTAGTTCTATGGTTATCAGAAAATTGAATGAATATTGGTTAGAATAAGGACATCATTCTCTACCTAAATATATATTATTCATAACCTAAATCCAAACATATTAAGTCTTGATAATGTGGTAATTTACATACTAATTAATGGTTTGTATATATAATGCAATACTAGGTGAAGAAGTACCCTGACATGGATCTAGGTTTTGGACTTTGACAAGTCAAAACATGTTTTGAGGTATGTTGCATCTCCTGGAATCTATATTGAGCAATTGACCTAATTTTTTTCTATCAATGTATGTTGCATCACCCTAATTATATCTGCCAATTAATCTAGTTTTTTTGTATCTTGAAGTTCTGTGAGATATTAATATGATGAATTTTCTATTCTTGACTTGATGACCTATTTGGGTCTAATCTTAATGAATTTGAATCTTGATATTCTTCAGTTGTCCATATTTCATGTTGTACTATAATTATGGAAAGCCTACTTGTCAAATTGAACTAAATTGTTCCTCATTGTGAGATGGAACCCTATTTGCCCACTTTTGTGGTGAATGTTTCATATTATCTATTTGTGTGATGGAAATCTCATTATTTCTATTTTTGTGACTGTACTTTCACTTGCCTCTACATTTTTGCATGCTCGTTGATTCAGTAGCCCTAGAGTAATATAAGTGCTCTAAATTTTGGGTTATGTGCCCATGTTATGTTTTGGAATGGAGGTTATGTGCCCTATATGTAGTTTTTGTGCCCATTTTTATATATTGAGGAGCTTGGTTATGTCCGCTCTCTATCAAGTGTTTGTGTTATGTTCCCTAACCACCATTATTTTTTATATTTCACTAGTGCTATGTTTATCTCACTTGTTTGCATGTTGATTATTATTGTTGATGGGTTATGTTCCCTAAAATCTATATGTGTGCTTTTGTTGCATACCTTATTTTGAGTAATGACAAGTGTAACTATTGATTATCATCTAATTGAAATTCATATTCTTTTGGTATCCACTTGGATGGTACTTTTCTCTTCTATTGTAAGCCTTGTTATAATTGTTGTCCTTTTTATAATACTCCTTAATACTTGTTTATATGCTCATAATGACATTTTTGTGCTGACAAGTGACAACTTCCACCTATCTTCTTTTATGGGGTACACTTCCAGCCCCTTAGGTGAAGGACATGGTGGACATGACAAGATCACATGGACTTGGCTTAGTGGAGTTTTTGGGAGATAGACTTGAAATAGTGTGGATATCCCTCTTCTTAGAACTTGAAGTTGTGATTTTCATGTCAGTCCCTTAATGGGAGATTATTATGTAATCTTTTAAATTGAATCTAGTCATGATATTTTATTACATTTCTATTCTTGTATACCATTCTTTTTTAGAAGTGAAAAAGTACACATATTCCAGCATACTTGTTAGTGTGTTTGGTTTAGATGGGTTTGTTACTCAAATTGAGGAGTGGATCCCCTCTTGGGTCCCACTATCCCCTCTTGGGTCCCACTCCTTAAAACTACATGATGTGGTATAACTCAATAACATAAAAGAATTAGTAAGTTGTGCATTTAGAGTAGTCAATTATACATATCCTTTAAAATAAATTCATATGAATTGGTAAATTGCACCCAAATACTATATATTAATGCATTGAACAACACCAAAGGTCACCTATTTGTTGCAATGCTCAGTCCATATTTGGTTTGATCATATGTTTTGCAAATAATCTATTAATATGTACCTCATTCGACTAAGTATGTTTCAATACAATTTATATGGGTTTACAATATTAGTTAGTAAATAAAATACACTCAAGTTGTAAAATATGAACAAGTATGATATACATCAAAATCATCAGTATTAGTTATATTGAACTACAAAATATATAAGGAAAAGTCATATACATTTTCTAATGTAACTGACATTTGGATCAACCCTAATGTGGTCAGGGAGTAACTAGATGCACAACAACTAGTTGTTCTTTTCATGTCCCTTTATTGTTTATGTCTGGAAAAAGCCAAGGAGGGCATGGTTATCTATAAAACTCCAAACTATTTGGAGGAATGTATGGACGTTGATCTTATAGAAGTTCCTAGCTGGGGTGTCTTTCTATTCTATAATCTGTATGGATTGAAAGGTATCACTAAAAAATTCAAAGGCAGGATGAAGGAGGGTAAATAATTCTATAATCTATATGGATTGAAAGGTAGGCTTGCATTTTTTACTAAACATGACACCATGAATAAGAGCCATATAGTGAGCCCAAAATGTATAAATGTATAGGAAAATAAGACCAATCATAATAGCATTAAGCCATTAAAAAAGTATGACAGTCCATGAAACATACAAAGAAATAGCCACAATTGTAGAAACCATAACTATATGGCAGTTCAATAGGACAAAAAATCACTAATTTGGAATAATAATATTGATAAAACATGCTTACATTTATTACTAAACAAGACACCATGACAAAAGAGTCATATATCAAACCAAAAATGCACCAATGCACTGGAAAACAAGCCTAATCATACTAGTAACCAATGGGAAAAAATTATGACAGTGGGTGCAACACAAAAAATGGCCAAATTTGCAAAACTTCAAGCACATGTTGGCCAATCCATGCAACAAAATAGGTCAAAACCCACAAATTTGTGGGAATGTACATGTGAAATAGGCGTATAGGCATACTGAAGAGGTCTATAGTAGCAATGTGATAAACCAAAATCAATCACCCATGAATATAATTGACATAGCAAGGCATATAATATCAAATAGGTGAAAACTAGGTTAATAAAACTAGGAATCAATGAGAAAACCATGACAAACCCTATGAGATACAACCATTATATTAGGGGTAGGTCTAATGACAGACCCAAAAAATATAATCCAACATGGTATTTCAACATGAACAACATATGACATACAACCATTATATGAAATGTATTGCATGTAGGGTAACAATAGAAACCTACAAGAACTATTATACTAGCATACAATATGTGTGTTAAATGAAAACCAAATTTATCCCCACATGTTGGTCACAAAAAAATGCACACAACATTATTGTTTAAAAAATGACTAGATACACAATGCTACTTTCAAACAAGAGCCATAGCCAACAAATAAATTGTTAATTGAGGGTAAATGTAAGGGGATGATGTTTTAATTGTGAGAAAATACCTAGATAGGAGTGAGAGGAGGGAAGAACCACCACCAAATCTGGAATCACGATCCATCCCAGATGAATCAATTTATATAAGAAGCAAACAATCAAAATAGAAGAGTGTTTGCTTGTTGGATCTATGGATGATGGACTCTAGAAGGGGGTTTGAATAGAGCTAAAACATTTATACCAAACTCATTATACCTTTAAATTATATCAAAAGATAAGGTTGCATATATGGAATTAGAGTGCAACTAAACATACATACAAGGATGAGAGAGATTGAATAAGAACAAGTACACAAGCTATGTATAGTGGTTCCAAACTCCAAACTAGAAGAGTGTACATCCACTACCTAGAGAGGTCAACATGTAGGGTTTTGCAACCACTACACCTTCCTTATATTGTAACATCCCTGGCCTGGGTTATGAGTTAACCCTAGGTGTTTTGCCTAAATATATAATTAAATCTTTGTGATTAACTCTGAGCATGTAATTAAGTTTCTCAGAAATGTATATTTCAGTATGTGCTCCTTTTTATTTAAAGTTGTAGCATTGTTTTGATATACAGGGACCTATGTGCAATTTACCTAGTTAAAAGGGTTAGCTTGCAATTTTCACATGTTGAGACGTTCCTCTGATGTTGAGACATCATGAGAATCTTTTTGGTAAAGTTTGAGGGATTTCCCAAGCTAGGGCACCAAGGTGCAGCTGTGGAAGCAATCCCGGTGCTTGAAACCCTAGTTTGGGGTAAAATGCAATTTACCCAAATTAAGGGATGTAAATTGTAAAATATGTCATCTAATGTATCTTTTTAGACTCTTGACATCATTTAGAGAAGAAATGATGAGGAAGTCACCTCAATTGAGTTATCAAGATTATGAGATATGCCTTGTGATTGAATAATCAGGGTATATGTGTAATATCTCTTTAAGTATGTACCTCATTATTAGCTTGCTCTCCTTTACCTTCTTTTCTAAGACCTTAAGAGAAGGTTTGTCCTTAGAATGAAGAGGAAGGGACGATCAAGTAAAGAAAGAGGGACCTAGTTGGAATTATGAACAACTTATGAACTAATGTTGAAAATCCTACCCCATGTATATAAGCTCTCCTTCCCTTAGTTGCAAAGGAACTCACCCTTCGTTCCCTTACTGTTTCATTTCACCAAAGACGACCAAGGACTTCCTTGGAGCTAAGGAGGACGACCAAGGGGTACAAGGTAGGTTTAAACCCCTCTTCTTGCCTAATTCCATGGTTAGAACTCGAATTCAAGGTCATCTTCATGGCTAACTCTTGAAATCCTACCTTTCTAGCCGTCTCTTTTCATCCTTCCTTGGAGTTTTCACCTTGTCCAACCTGTGGGAACTCAAGGACGCCATTAGAGCTTGGAGCTTGAAAGCTTGGAGCTCAAGAAGCAAGCTTTAGGCGGGTTTTATAACTCTAAACCCATGCTTTACTATGTGCATCTTTATATGCGTTTTGATGATAGCTCTTAGTGTTTCCCTACTTTTCCCTGCTATTTTGCAAGAAAATCCATGGGATATTCGTACTGTTCTTGATCTAGGAGATGAAGGCGTGATTTACAAGAAAAACCCACCGCTTTTCACTTCCTTAAACGGTCTCAAAAGTTTGCTCTCTCGGTCTCAAGACCGCGAGGTGAGCAAACGGTCTCGAGACCGCGACAGGGAAAACGGTCTCCGAGACCGTTTGGCCCCGTTGACTGAGCGTGTACCGTATAAGAAATCTGTTCCTAATTATATAGGCTAATTACCCTTAAAATTTGGGAGGCTAACTCCAAGGTAATCGGGAGATATGACCTTTTTAAGTAACAACTTTATTTGAATTTATTCCTGATTTTCAAACGGTCTGAAATTTCCTTTTTGGGAAAACGGTCTCAAGACCGTGTAAGGTCGTTGACTAAGCGTTGACCATATGATATTACTGTTCAAAATTATGTTAGTTAACAACTCACCAAGTTTGATGGTCAAATTCCAAACGGGCTAAGAGTTGAAGGGTGTATACTAGGGCTAACCCTAGATGAAATCAGTACTGAAATTATGGTGACCTAATTAGGGTTTTTAGGGTTGATTGACCTAAACGGTCTCAAGACCGTTTGGGGGTCACCAAACGGTCTCAAGACCACGAGGGCAATCAACCAAGACCGTTTGGAGGTCTGGGGTCAAGGATAGTTGACCAATTGAAGGTATAATTACACCGAATTACATTGCAATTAAATATTGACATGATCATCAACTCAATGGGTCAGACCTTGATGAATCTGCACTAGAATCCAAAAATTTGATGGGCAAATGGTCTTAAGACCGTTTGGAACTCATCCAAACAGTCTCAAGACCGAGAGGACAATCACCCAAGACCGTTTGAAGGTCTAGGGTTGAGTAATTTGACCAATTGAGGACCCAATTGCAAATAAGTTATCAATTTAATCAAAATTCTGTTTTGTGACTCAATCATGGTTCAACCCCTATCAAATCACCTTATATTTTGATGAAATCTTGGGAAAACGGTCTCAAGACCATGTGGGGTCCACCCACATGACCTCAAGACCGTTTGGGCCAAGTTTGGGCCCAATTGGAGCTCAATTGAAGGGTTCAACCTTGTGTTGATGCACATTGTTGAGTGTTGATGGGTGAACATTGATAGATCCTAATTGAATCGATTTCAATCATAATTGGTCAACAATTGAGGGTCAATTGAATGACCAATTGGTTAAGCATAACCTTAGTTGACCCAATCCATAGGTGGTCAACATAAATTTGACCTTTTGAGGGCTTCAACATCGGTTAACATCATCGATTGTATCTTTGATTTTGTTGATGGACCAAGCGGCTGAGACCATGTGAGCCTTGCGGTCTCAAGACCATGAGAGGGCTCGCGGTCTCAAGACCGTGAGGGGGCTCACGGTCTCAAGACCGAGAGGAGGCTCGCGGTCTCAAGACCGCGAAGGGCCTCGCGGTCCTGAGGTCAACCTAGCTAAACGGTCAACGTCTCTTCGCGGTCTCAACCCCAAATTTGATCTTCGCGGTCTCAACATCAATTGAACCAATGATGGGGCTTCGCGGTCTTGAACCACTTGAAGAGGCTCGCGGTCTTGAAGCCTAAGGGGGCTCGCGGTCTTGAAGTTAGAAGGAGGCTCGCGGTCTTGGAAGTCAAAGTGGGCAAACGGTCAACACTTTTAACCGATCTCAACTCAATTGATGATTAATGATTGAAATCAATCAATGTAATTCCAAGTTGACTTCTCTCTATCAATTCATGATATAAATGGTCCAATGTTGCCCAAATCAAACCCTAATGATAATCTAGGATAGTAAGGGGTTATTTGACTAAGGTTTTTGACCATGATGATGATCAATGGGGTGAATTACCAAAATACCCCTGAAAGGTCAATTGAGTTATACCTTGCTCAATTCAAACTCTAATTACATGAGAATAATGTTTTTAGTCATAATGAATCTATCTAACTTGATCTAGTCTAATGTTATCATCAACCATTAGTATGATGAAAGAGAGAGTACTCTAGAGAGAGAAAGCACCCTAGAGAGAGAAAGTAGCTCTAATCACATAATGGTGATGTTTTTGGCTATGTTAGCCTATGATGACTCAATCAAACCTATTTTAGAGTGATGTTGACATCACCTAACATTATCATGAGAGAGAAAGTACTTATAGAGAGATAAAGTACCCTTTTTAAGTGGAAACTCAAGTAAAGCATCTCCAATGCACATAAGTGAGCATAATTAGGGTATGGTCCACCTGTGTGAGGTCATAGAAACCCTAATTATGATAAATGATGAACCTTTAACTAATCTAAGAGCATCAATGAAGATGTTACTCATACATGATGATGTTATGAGTTTAATTCACCTTGATGTGAATAGTAAACCCTAATTCAAGGGTAATGGCATGCTTTTGAGTATTAAACTCTATTTGATTTGAATTAAAGATTTAACTCTTATGACAAGAGTAGGAAGTACATTCCTTATTGTTGTATTACCTTTATCAGATGTATTAACCATGCAGGTTCTGATATGAAGGTAATCATATCCAGGTATGGATGATGATGTTATATTCATTAAAGGCATGTTGTTAGCCTTATGAATAAGTAAAGTAATCTGATGCCTTGTCAGTGGCATCCTATGCTAATAATGGGCTATGAGAGCCATGAATAGCATCAAAGTCATGCCTTAGAGATGACTTGTGATGAGGATAATGAGAAATGATGATTGATATGAGTTAGGCCTGTTACATTTAGTATTCTTCTTTTATAGCTACTATGCTACTGTTATTGTTTGAAGAACAATGTATGCTGTTAAAGAATACTGAATGTACCTAACTAATCAAGTATAATGTAGAGCCCTGGTCATAGATCCATCATTGTCATAAATTAAGTGATGGTGAAACAGGTTTTCCTCAGGGAACTCCTAGAGCACATACTTTTGAGTATGTGGGGTACATGGATGTGTAGAACCTTACATCCTAGTATAGGAAAGTGATGTAGATGTGGAATCCATCCATCCTTCCCTATATTTTTTTTTTCATACCGTATCAGTGGTAGGTAAACATGAAACCTCCTGATGACGAAGAAAGCACAGATATATGTATCAGTGGTAGGTAAATATGAAACCTCCTGATGACGAAGAGAGTACAGAATGCCACTGTGACTCTAGAATAGCGAAGGACCAGTTTACCCTGGTGAGCTATATTATGTAGAGACACGAGATGTCCTACAAATGATCCTCTTACTGACAAAGGAAGGTGAAGGTCATGAGAATCCGGCTCTCTTAATGACCTATGTATGATACTGATGTGACTTCTCAGCGATCAGTTGGAGTATGAGTGGTAAGCCTCATCTCCACAGGGCATAATGTTGTTTGTAAAACATAATCAACCATGTAGTATAACTTGTTAGAGATGACTCCAAGTTAGTTGATTGAGGTTACCTTACAATAATGTTTATATTCTCCACATCTCCTAAATTATAGAGATCTTGTTATACTTGCAATTGTTATAGAATGCTTGAAGGCTTTACTGTTTAATATTTTCTTTGATGTTATAATAAAGCTTCTGGCGAAGAGTTATAACTCTCGCTGGGACAATTATGTATAATTGTCTCACCCCGTAGACTTCAACTTTTTAGGTGGACGTCGGAGACGAAGGAACCAGCCTACAGGTGACCAGTCTCAGCAGCAGCAGCACCAGGGGCAGCAGTAATCTCAGGTGGAGATTTGTCCTGCCATGTGGTGTAGTTAGAGTCAGTCCTATGTGTCCTCTGTACTCTCAGGTCTTGGAGTCTTATGTTGTGTGATCTTGAGATTTTGTATCTTGATGTATATAATTACTCAAGAAGTAATTATCCTGAGATGTAAACAGTTTACCTCACTTTATGAAAGAGGCTTCTATGGATTCAAGCTCTTGTCACGAAAAGTTTTAATTTCCCGTGATTTTTGTCTTCCGCTGATTACCGATTCGCTTCCGCTAAGTTTTAATCGTGTTTATGTTATGGTTTGGAGATCAGAGCCCACAACTAGTGGTATCAGAGCTCCAGGTTCAGTTGAGTCTACAGAGGCATAGGACTTAGGATGTTGAGTCTACCTTTAGTACTCCTTCCTCATCTAATAGAATCTTCTACTCCTCAGGAGAAGAAGATACATAAGAATGTCAGAACATCGTGATGAACACGTGGCAGAGAGTAGTGCTAGTGCACCTCGAGGCGGTGCAAGAGTTCCGAGAATAGAACAACCTGCACCTGAGTCGCCAAGAGAGCCACCCCAGTTCGACATAGCTGACATGAGTGATCCAGCTGTACAGACGATGTTCGGGCAGTTCATGACTGCCATGACACATATAACCGATAGGATGCCCATTCCTACACCTAGGGCACCTGTCCAGCCTGAAGCATAAGGTATCGGTAAGACATTCGAATGACTTCGTCGTGTCGGAGCTACCGAGTACTTCGGAACTGCCGACCCTACAGATGCTGACTTATGATTGACAGAGTTGGAGAAGGCTTTCAGGATTCTTATGATTCCGGAAGCTGAGAAGGTTAGACATGTTGTCTATCTTCTCAAAGGCAGTGCTGGTCACTGGTGGAACATGGAAGAGCAGAAGAGACCTGGAGTAGAGTTCTCATGGGAAGAGTTTCGTCGGGAATTTATCAATAGATATTTTCCAAAGACCTTCCTAGATGAGAAGATCTCTCAGTTTGAAAAACTAAGGCAGGGTATGATGAACATTAGTGAATATGAAGCTAAGTTCATGGAGTTATTGCGGTTCTGTCCGCACATGGCTGCTACGGATGAGGAAAGAATCAGAAGATTTGAAAAGGGTTTGAATTCTGATATGTCAACCCCTGTGTCTGCCTTAGAAAACAGAGAGAGATTCTCTACCTTCGTTGAGTCAGTCCGAAGGATAGAGAGATTTGTGGTTGAGAAAAGACAAACCCATAAAAGATATCCACAGTTCCAGGGTTCTTCATCTAAGGATTCCAAGAAACCTAGATTCTCTGCACCTAACCCTCCACCACCCAGATCGAGTTTTCAAACTCAATGGACACCAAGCAGAGGTAGAGGACGGAGTCAACCACTTCAAGGGACGCACAGTTCTGCATCAGTGTCAGTTACTGGACCACCTAGACCACAGCAATAGGAGAAGAGTTGCTACAACTATGGTAAGGTGGGACACTTGATGAAGGATTGTCGTTCTAGGCCTGTCGGTGTGACACAACAAACCCCGAGACAGAATCAACAGGGATCTCAGAATAGACAACATCAAGGAGCAGCTCGAGGACGTGGACAAGCGTCTCAAGCTGGATCATCAGCACCACCTCAACACCAGGCGACTGCGAGGTTCTATGCTATGAACCCACCTGAGGCAGTGGTCAATCCACGGGTAGTGGCAGGTCAGATGAAATTTTTATATTCTGATATGTCTACATCCTGTGTTGTATCCGTTCTGATTGATCTGGGTGCTACGCACTCTTTCATCACTCGTGAAGTGATTCGTAACTGCAATGTGACTGTTAGCCATAGAGCAGATAGTTTGTTGTTAGAGACTCCGTTGAGTGCATCTGCCGTTTTGCAGGAGGTATGTTCTCCCTGCATCCTTTTCTTTTCTGACCATCGCATTCAAGTGGATCTTATACCACTTGATATGCAGGGATTTGATATAATCCTTGGGATGGATACCTTGGAAAGGTATAGAGTTGTCTTGGATTGTGAGTCCAAGTTGGCTGTGTTTGCTGACAAAAGCAGCACATGGATCTTTCAAGGTGAAAGAAAGATTCTGCCTACCTGTCTTGTATCAGCTATGGTTGCTGATAAGTTGTTGAGGCAAGGATGTTATGCATTCTTAGCCCATGTGGTAGATGTTACCAAGAAAGGTCCCAATCCTGCCGAAGTTCCTATAGTCAGGGAATTCGAAGATGTGTTTCCTGAAGAACTTCCTGGTATACCACCACCTCGGGAGATTGATTTTGAAATTAATCTGATCCCAGATACGAAACCCATAGCTCAAACTCCGTATAGGATGGCGCCTGCCGAGATGGCATAACTCAAGAAACAGCTTCAAGAGCTACTTGAGAGAGGTTTTATCCGACCGAGTACTTCACCTTGGGGTGCTCCGGTCTTGTTTGTTAAAAAGAAAGATGGGTCAATGCAGTTATGCATCGACTACAGACAACTCAATAAAGTAACAATAAAGAATAAGTATCCTCTGCCGAGGATTGATGATCTCTTTGACCAGTTGTGTGGTGCAACAGTCTTTTCAAAGATAGACTTGAGGTATGGATATCACCAACTCCGTATTAAGGATAGTGACATATCCAAGTCTGCCTTTAGGACAAGATATGGTCACTATGAGTTCACGGTTATGTCATTTGGACTAACCAATGCACCAGCTGCATTTATGGAACTAATGAATAGAGTTTTTCGACCTTTCCTTGATCAGTGTGTTGTCGTCTTCATAGATGACATTCTGATTTATAGTAAGGATGCTCAGCAGCATGAGCAGCATCTTCGCCAAGCTTTGACCTTGCTAAGAGAACATAAGTTGTACGCTAAGTTTAGCAAGTGTGAGTTCTGGCTGCCGGAGGTATCTTTTCTTGGGCATGTGATATCTGCCTCGGGAATTCGTGTTGACCCTACAAAGGTAGAATCGGTTCTACAATGGGAACAACCGAAGACACCGACGGAGATTCGAAGTTTCTTGGGGTTAGCTGGCTATTATCGAAGGTTCATTAAGAACTTTAGTTCTATAGCCCTACCGTTGACCAAGTTGACCCGGAAAGATGTCCCTTTTTCTTGGAGTGATAAGTGTCAACAATCTTTCCAGTTGCTGAAGGAGAGATTAACAAGTGCACCTGTGCTAGTGCTACCTAAACAAGGAAAAGGGTATATAGTTTTCTGTGATGCTTCCAAGAATGGACTTGGATGTGTGTTGATGCAGGATAAACAAGTGATTTCTTTTGCTTCCCGACAGCTTAAGAAACATGAGGAGAATTATCCAACACACGATCTGGAGTTAGCTGCTGTGGTTCATGCTTTGAAGATCTGGAGGCACTACCTCTACGGAGAAACATTCCAGATTTTCACAGACCACAAAAACCTTAAGTATATCTTCTCTCAGCATGAGCTCAACATGAGGCAACGTCGCTGGATGGAATTAATCAAGGACTACGACTGTACAATTGATTACCATCCAGGCAAGGCCAATGTTGTTGCAGATGCCTTGAGTAGGAAATCAGCAACATCAACCATGAATAGAGCACAACTAAACTCTTTAGTATGCTCTAGAAGAGATATGCTTATCTCTTTAAGGCAAGACAATGTACAGTTGAAGGTGTCATTGTTAACCGGTTTGTTAGCAGAGATGCATATTAAACCTACTCTAAGGGAGTAGATTAAAGAGGCACAGCTAGGTGATGCTGCAGTTCAACATATAAGATCTGAGTATGGAAATGAGAAGCAAGATGGTTTTCATGACTCAAAAGATCAAGTAGCTTGTTATAATGAAAGAATGATAGTGCTGGATGTGGACAACTTGAGAAAGTTAGTCCTGGAAGAAGCCCATTCTTCCATGTATGCTATGCATCCAGGGAGCACCAAGATGTATCAGAATTTGAAAGATCTGTATTGGTGGCCTGGGATGAAGAAGGATGTTGTAGAGTTTGTTCTGAGGTGCCCTGTGTGTCAGCAAGTTAAAACTGAACACCAGAAGCCTGCAGGAACAATGCAACCTTTACCCATATCACAGTGGAAATGGGACCATGTGACCATGGACTTTGTTGTTGGCCTACCCAGAACAAGCAAAGGACATGATTCCATTTGGGTAATTGTTGATAGGTTGACTAAGACAGCACATTTCTTACCTGTCAAAACAACCTATTCTGCTGAAAGGTTATCAGAGTTGTATGTTCAAGAGATAGTGCGTTTGCACGGAGTTCCTGTCACAATAGTTTCTGACAAAGGTCCTCAGTTTACAAGTCGTTTCTGGGAACAGTTGCACAGAGCCTTAGGCACCAAGCTAAGGTTTAGTACGGCCTTTCATCCACAGACTGATGGACAGTCGGAAAGGACCATACAAACCTTAGAAGACCTGTTGAGAGCATGTGTTCTCCAGTTCACCGGAAGTTGGGATCTACACCTAAGCTTGATAGAGTTTGCCTATAACAATAGCTATCAGCATAGTATTGATATGGCACCTTATGAAGCCTTATATGGTAGACGTTGTAGATCACCCTTGTGTTGGTTTGAAACTGGTGAGCATCAGTTGTTAGGTCCTGACCTGGTGCAGCAAACCACGGAAAAGATTAAAGTAATACAACATAAGATTAAGACTGCTCAGGATAGGCTGAAATCTTATGCTGACAAACGTCGTAGACCCTTAGAGTTCCAGGTTGGAGACAGAGTGTATCTTAAGGTCTCACCTTGGAAAGGGGTCCTTCGTTTTGGAAGGAGAGGGAAGTTAGCTCCTAGATTTATGGGACCTTATCCAATCATTGAACGGATTGGAAAGGTAGCATATAAACTAGAGCTTCCCCCAGAATTACAGAGATTACATCCTGTGTTTCACATTTCTATGTTGAAGAAATGTCACCCAGACACCGAGTCAGTTCTACAACCTATGGAGGTAGAATTGAATGATGACATATCCTATGAAAAGGGACCAGTGTCAATCCTTGATAAACGAATTAAAAAGTTAAAGAAGAAAGATATAAGTCTTGTTAAAGTCCTCTGGAACCACCGTGGTATTGAAGAAGCCACTTGGGAGTTAGAGGATGAGATGAGAAGGAAGTATCCTGCCCTTTTCTCTTAGTATGTTTTATCGATTTCGGGGATGAAATCCTTGTAAGGGGTGGATAATTTGTAACATACCTGATCTGGGTTATGAGTTAACCCTAGGTGTTTTGCCTAAATATATAATTAAATCTTTGTGATTAACTCTGAGCATGTAATTAAGTTTCTCAAAAATGTATATTTCAGTATGTGCTCCTTTTTATTTAAAGTTGTAGCATTGTTTTGATATACAAGGACCTATGTGCAATTTACCCAGTTAAAAGGGTTAGCTTGCAATTTTCACATGTTGAGATGTTCCTCTGATGTTGAGACATCATGAGAATCTTTTTGGTAAAGTTTGAGGGATTTCCCAAGCTAGGGCACCAAGGTGCAGCTGTGGAAGCAATCCCGGTGCTTGAAACCCTAGTTTGGGGTAAAATGCAATTTACCCAAATTAAGGGATGTAAATTGTAAAATATGTCATCTAATGTATCGTTTTAGACTCTTGACATCATTTCGAGAAGAAATGATGAGGAAGTCACCTCAATTGAGTTATCAAGATTATGAGATATGCCTTGTGATTGAATAATCAGGGTATATGTGTAATATCTCTTTAAGTATGTACCTCATTATTAGCTTGCTCTCCTTTACCTTCTTTTCTAAGACCTTAAGAGAAGGTTTGTCCTTATAATGAAGAGGAAGGGACGATCAAGTAAAGAAAGAGGGACCTAGTTGGAATTATGAACAACTTATGAACTAATGTTGAAAATCCTACCCCATGTATATAAGCTCTCCTTCCCTTAGTTGCAAAGGAACTCACCCTTCGTTCCCTTACTGTTTCATTTCACCAAAGACGACCAAGGACTGCCTTGGAGCTAAGGAGGACGACCAAGGGGTACAAGGTAGGTTTAAACCCCTCTTCTTGCCTAATTCCATGGTTAGAACTCGAATTCAAGGTCATCTTCATGGCTAACTCTTGAAATCCTACCTTTCTAGCCGTCTCTTTTCATCCTTCCTTGGAGTTTTCACCTTGGCCAACCTGTGGGAACTCAAGGACGCCATTAGAGCTTGGATCTTGAAAGCTTGGAGCTCAAGAAGCAAGCTTTAGGCGGGTTTTATAACTCTAAACCCATGCTTTACTATGTGCATCTTTATATGCGTTTTGATGATAGCTCTTAGTGTTTCCCTACTTTTCCCTGCTATTTTGCAAGCAAATCCATGGGATATTCGTACTGTTCTTGATCTAGGAGATGAAGGCGTGATTTCCAAGAAAACCCGACCGCTTTTCACTTCCTTAAACGGTCTCAAAAGTTTGCTCTCTCGGTCTCAAGACCGCGAGGTGAGCAAACGGTCTCGAGACCGCGACAGGGAAAACGGTCTCCGAGACCATTTGGCCCCGTTCACCGAGCGTGGACCGTATAAGAAATCTGTTCCTAATTATATAGGATAATTACCCTTAAAATTTGGGAGGCTAACTCCAAGGGAATCGGGAGATATGACCTTTTTAAGTAACAACTTTATTTGAATTTATTCCTGATTTTCAAACGGTCTGAAATTGTCTTTTTGGGAAAACGGTCTCAAGACCGTGTAAGGTCGTTGACTAAGCGTTGACCATATGATATTACTGTTCAAAATTATGTTAATTAACAACTCACCAAGTTTTATGGTCAAATTCCAAACGGGCTAAGAGTTGAAGGGTGTATACTAGGGCTAACCCTAGATGAAATCAGTACTGAAATTATGGTGACCTAATTAGGGTTTTTAGGGTTGATTGACCTAAACGGTCTCAAGACCATTTGGGGGTCAACAAACGGTCTCAAGACCGTGAGGGCAATCAACCAAGACCGTTTGGAGGTCTGGGGTCAAGGATAGTTGACCAATTGAAGGTATAATTACACCGAATTACATTGCAATTAAATATTGACATGATCATCAACTCAATGGGTCAGACCTTGATGAATCTGCACTAGAATCCAAATATTTGATGGGCAAACGGTCTTAAGACCGTTTGGAACTCATCCAAACGGTCTCAAGACCGAGAGGACAATCACCCAAGACCGTTTGAAGGTCTAGGGTTGAGTAATTTGACCAATTGAGGACCCAATTGCAAATAAGTTATCAATTTAATCAAAATTCTGTTTTGTGACTCAATCATGGTTCAACCCCTATCAAATCACCTTATATTTTGATGAAATCTTGGGAAAACGGTCTCAAGACCATGTGGGGTCCACCCACATGACCTCAAGACCGTTTGGGCCAAGTTTGGGCCCAATTGGAGCTCAATTGAAGGGTTCAACCTTGTGTTGATGCACATTGTTGAGTGTTGATGGGTGAACATTGATAGATCCTAATTGAATCGATTTCAATCATAATTGGTCAACAATTGAGGGTCAATTGAATGACCAATTGGTTAAGCATAACCTTAGTTGACCCAATCCATAGGTGGTCAACATAACTTTGACCTTTTGAGGGCTTCAACATCGGTTAACATCATCGATTGTATCTTTGATTTTGTTGATGGACCAAGCGGCTGAGACCATGTGAGCCTTGCGGTCTCAAGACCGTGAGAGGGCTCGCGGTCTCAAGACCGTGAGGGGGCTCATGGTCTCAAGACCGAGAGGAGGCTCGCGGTCTCAAGACC
The DNA here is from genome assembly GCA_963693085.1 of Alisma plantago-aquatica. Taxonomy (NCBI): domain Eukaryota; kingdom Viridiplantae; phylum Streptophyta; class Magnoliopsida; order Alismatales; family Alismataceae; genus Alisma; species Alisma plantago-aquatica. The sequence goes on from OY856409.1 coordinate 755,673,730, forward strand.
GCAAAGGGCCTCGCGGTCCTGAGGTCAACCTAGCTAAACGGTCAACGTCTCTTCGCGGTCTCAACCCCAAATTTGATCTTCGCGGTCTCAACATCAATTGAACCAATGATGGGGCTTCGCGGTCTTGAACCACTTGAAGAGGCTCGCGGTCTTGAAGCCTAAGGGGGCTCGCGGTCTTGAAGTTAGAAGGAGGCTCGCGGTCTTGGAAGTCAAAGTGGGCAAACGGTCAACACTTTTAACCGATCTCAACTCAATTGATGATTAATGATTGAAATCAATCAATGTAATTCCAAGTTGACTTCTCTCTATCAATTCATGATATAAATGGTCCAATGTTGCCCAAATCAAACCCTAATGATAATCTAGGATAGTAAGGGGTTATTTGACTAAGGTTTTTGACCATGATGATGATCAATGGGGTGAATTACCAAAATACTCTGAAAGGTCAATTGAGTTATACCTTGCTCAATTCAAACTCTAATTACATGAGAATAATGTTTTTAGTCATAATGACTCTATCTAACTTGATCTAGTCTAATGTTATCATCAACCATTATTATGATGAAAGAGAGAGTACTCTAGAGAGAGAAAGCACCCTAGAGAGAGAAAGTAGCTCTAATCACATAATGGTGATGTTTTTGGCTATGTTAGCCTATGATGACTCAATCAAACTTGTTTTAGAGTGATGTTGACATCACCTAACATTATGATGAGAGAGAAAGTACTTCTAGAGAGAGAAAGTACCCTTTTTAAGTGGAAACTCAAGTAAAGCATCTCCAATGCACATAAGTGAGCATAATTAGGGTATGGTCCACCTGTGTGAGGTCATAGAAACCCTAATTATGATAAATGATGAACCTTTGACTAATCCAAGAGCATCAATGAAGATGTTACTCATACATGATGATGTTATGAGTTTAATTCACCTTGATGTGAATAGTAAACCCTAATTCAAGGGTAATGGCATGCTTTTGAGTATTAAACTCTATTTGATTTGAATTAAAGATTTAACTCTTATGACAAGAGTAGGAAGTACATTCCTTATTGTTGTATTACCTTTATCAGATGTATTAACCATGCAGGTTCTGATATGAAGGTAATCATATCCAGGTATGGATGATGATGTTATATTCATTAAAGGCATGTTGTTAGCCTTATGAATAAGTAAAGTAATCTGATGCCTTGTCAGTGGCATCCTATGCTAATAATGGGCTATGAGAGCCATGAATACCATCAAGGTCATGCCTTAGAGATGACTTGTGATGAGGATAATGAGAAATGATGATTGATATGAGTTAGGCCTGTTACATTTAGTATTCTTCTTTTATAGCTACTATGCTACTGTTATTGTTTGAAGAACAATGTATGCTGTTAAAGAATACTGAATGTACCTAACTAATCAAGTATAATGTAGAGCCCTGATCATAGATCCATCATTGTCATAAATTAAGTGATGGTGAAACAGGTTTTCCTCAGGGAACTCCTGGAGCACATACTTTTGAGTATGTGGGGTACATGGATGTGTAGAACCTTACATCCTAGTGTAGGAAAGTGATGTAGATGTGGAATCCATCCATCCTTCACTATATTTTTTTTTCATACCGTATCAGTGGTAGGTAAACATGAAACCTCCTGATGATGAAGAAAGCACAGATATCTGTATCAGTGGTAGGTAAATATGAAACCTCCTGATGACGAAGAGAGTACAGAACGCCACTGTGACTCTAGAATAGCGAAGGACCAGTTTACCCTGGTGAGCTATATTATGTAGAGACACGAGATGTCCTACAAGTGATCCTCTTACTGACAGAGAAAGGTGAAGGTCATGAGAATCCGGCTCTCTTAATGACCTATGTATGATACTGATGTGACTTCTCAGCGATCAGTTGGAGTATGAGTGGTAAGCCTCATCTCCACAGGGCATAATGTTGTTTGTAAAACATAATCAACCATGTAGTATAACTTGTTAGAGATGACTCCAAGTTAGTTGATTGAGGTTACCTTACAATAATGTTTATATTCTCCACATCTCCTAAATTATAGAGATCTTGTTATACTTGCAATTGTTATAGAATGCTTGAAGGCTTTACTGTTTAAGATTTTCTTTGATGTTATAATAAAGCTTCTGGCGAAGAGTTATAACTCTCGCTGGGACAATTATGTATAATTGTCTCACCCCGTAGACTTCAACTTTTTAGGTGGACGTCAGAGACGAAGGAACCAGCCTACAGGTGACCAGTCTCAGCAGCAGCAGCACCAGGGGCAGCAGTAATCTCAGGTGGAGATTTGTCCTGCCATGTGGTGTAGTTAGAGTCAGTCCTATTTGTCCTCTGTACTCTCAGGTCTTGGAGTCTTGTGTTGTGTGATCTTGATATTTTGTATCTTGATGTATATAATTACTCAAGAAGTAATTATCCTGAGATGTAAACAGTTTACCTCACTTTATGAAAGAGGCTTCTATGGATTCAAGCTCTTGTCACGAAAAGTTTTAATTTCCCGTGATTTTTGTCTTCCGCTGATTACCGATTCGCTTCCGCTAAGTTTTAATCGTGTTTATGTTATGGTTTGGAGATCAGAGCCCACATATATTCTATTATAAGATATACAATAAGACCTTCCATTTTTTAGACAAGGATACCCAACCTTCCCTTTGAGGATGAGGGGGCCAATAACTTCACAAAGGACTTACCTATCCCAGACCAAGAGTCTTCAACCTCACTAAGGACTTACACACTATTACAACAAGTCTTTAGCCTTCACCAAGGACTTACCCACTCTTGTAACAAGTCTTCCTCCTAGAAGGAATTACCCACTCTTCTTATATCTTCCGCCTTTGACTTCACCTTTGCTATGGATAAGCTTTCACCAAGGGACTTCACCCCTTCTTCTTCTTCTTCACCTCTCTTAGCCAACAGAGAGAACCTTCATCTTCATGGTAGAAAGAGAGATTTGGGAGGTGGAGGAAGTGAGACTCACAAGATATACATGTAGGACTAGCTCTCTTACAAATCTCCTACTCACTCTAATGGATGTATTAAGTGATTAGCTTAAGAGTGGAAGGAGGCTCTTGGAGGCACTCAACTATAATATAGGGACTTTCATAGTGCTTGGCTAACCATAGAATGAATCCCAAGGGGTCCTATTTATAGTTTAGGATGTCTCCTAGCCATTAGAAACACTTAAGGACATATTTTATCCATTTGTGGTGTTGCAACAGAGATCTTTTTGAGTTTTGCAACACTTCAACAGTTATAAATACTTTTTTTGCACATTCCATATAATGTGGTCAGTTGAGTTTACTTTTGAGAAACTCAACCGATAGCACTATTATGAGAACCCATTACACTAAACAAGATTACTCAAAACATAAAACACAATCAATCAGTAATTAATCACATACCCAAAAATATGGGTAAATTAAAATCGATGTCAACGTCAGCACCCACTCCAAAACATTTGCATAAGAGCCCAACATCTTTCTTATATCCATACTATGCCAAGAATTTGATACAAATTGTTCTATAGCCTTAGCCACAACATATATGCACAGGAGAACAATATTCATATATGCCACACAAACAAGCATTAATGTGCTAACAAAAGTTCGATTCGTTTGAAAGACCATATACAAACTTTTCCTGCCCAGACTTGAGAGTACAGGGATGACTCTAGGACACAGTAGACATCTAATTAACTTTCTCAAAGATTCATTACAATAGCTCCTCTTTTCTGCCACACGTTTATTTTTTTCACTTCTGATTACCTAAAAAAATGTGGCGAACCACAAGGGTGAGACTCATGTCCCAGCAAGAGATATAACCTCCAACAACATTTATTGATTACAACATTTTTAAGTAATTAAACAGTTAAGCAGTTTAATCAGAAGATAATAAATAAGATCAGCAATACTAATGATTAAAAAATACATAAAGGAGTAGATAATAACTATCATCATTAGCCAGACTATTATCCTTTATCTTGTTGACAATATAAGCAATTCAGTAGCATATGCAGTTCTAGCATCATGAGCAAGTCTAGTAACATAGCATGGCTAACAACATGAGCATGTCTAATTGGTTGAACATATCAACATCATAAGAAGATATAACAACATAAGCACAACTACTTGGATAAACATGATTAGCAATATATGCATTTCTAGTTACAAAGGCATGGCTAGCATGCTAAACATAACTAACAACATGAGATAGCTAACATCATGATTATAATAAATAGTAGTAGTATAGCTATCAACATAAGCATGGTTACTGTATGTATGCATCTACAATCTTAAGCATATCCACAACATAAGTATATCTACTATCTCTTAATTGCACTAAGCATCATCTTTATGTAAAGATAACAAATAAGGGTTATCATCCAATGTGAAATGTTGTGTATACCCTAAACAAATATGCTACATGGCTATCTTACATCTTTTATTATGCCCTGAGGAAATTGAGGATACCACTCAAAATCTAACTGACCACTGCTAAGTCAAAATTAGTGACATACAAGATCTAGGAAGAGTCGTACTCCTAAGATCTTCTCCGCCCCTGGTCAGTACGGGTCCACCACAGTGACACATAAGGTCAAGCTGCTAACAGCCTAGTCCGTCCTTGGTACAAGTCACGACACTAGTGAAATGAGGTGGGTACGCATACCCTACCATCTAAGGTACAACCGCAGTTGTCCTCCAATCTTATCACATATATAATCACCGAGATATGACCGCAGCCATTCTCAATCACATCAGATGTATGAGGCATGACCATAGCCAACCTCCACAACCTGCATTGTGGATGACAAGGATATATCCTCAACTTGCCACCCCCACATACTCAATAGTATGCACTCTGAGTTTCTAATACTCATTTCACCATCTGGCAAGTTCTGACACTCAGATGGATCTATGGCACATGGCATTACATGGTTAGAGTTGCACTTGATTAGCTATTCCAATTGGGTGAATTAAGGTTGCATCAAACAAGTGGACATACAAACCCTAATTCACTTATAGCAAGCATATAAATATCACAACTTTTAAAAGATATAAAATGTGTGAAACATAATTTCTCATCTCATCATCACATGGTACTATTCACTTGCCATTCATGAGACCACATTAGTCATCATTCTATCACAAGATATAAATCCTTTTCACAATATCACGGGGTATCAACCCTTATCAACACAAGAGGATTACACCTCATTCAGGGCTCAACCATGCCCAAAGGTCATTAAGACCATCATACTATCACTAGATATAAATCCTTTTCACAATATCACAGGGTATCAACCCTTATCAACACAAGAGGATTACACCTCATTCAGGGCTCAACCATGCCCAAAGGTCATTAAGACCATCATATTATTCCCTGCAAGATCATCTTTATCTTTGCATGCCTTATAACAAGGCTCGACAACATCACTTACATATAATGCACCATATTAGCACAATATTGCATTAATGAGCTAGGAGATATTCATTAAAAACCATAGCAGGGTTATATTAACATTACGAACATTCATTTATTACATCAACATGCAAGGAATATAGATATGATTAACACTCATCGTATTCATAATGCACATGTTTAGAATAAGAAAGTATCAACCATGTGGCTATGACAACCACCAATTAACACATTAAGGTTATGATCATGTTAAGGAGGTTATTCCACCATCATTCCATCATATAAGAATTTTAAACATGAATACTCATCTTTATCTATTTGCATTAGAGTTAAGTTCAACATGATAAATTATATCAATGTTACTAATCAACACTTATACCCAAACCCTAACTCACGGCATCCCCATTGGATCATGGATGCATAAGGTGAAGCATCACCATCACATTCCATACTATTCTCAAGTATGAACCCAGACATAAATCAAGGTGTAACCATCGGGTTATAGCATACTAGGGTTTCAACAATAGTAACAGAGTACTCCACAATTGCATTAGTCATTCAAGGACTACTCATACCCAATTACCATCATTTAGTTATATTAAAGCTAGGTATAACAAGCTATACCTCTTTATGGTTACATATCAACACAATATGATTATCATCCCTTCTATTTATATGAGTGAATAGGTAAGACTACCTTATTAAGGGTAACCCTCCATTTGTTCCATCATCATTCAACCCATATCACCATACCACAATGTCACCCAGAACCATTGGATGTTTAAAAGGTAAGACCATTGGCTGTTTATATAAGTAAACACCTTGGATAAACCACCAAGGAAGTCCTTGATTGGTGCTCTAGAAAGAGTGACCACCTAACCCTAGACATCCCTTGATTAACAACACAAAAAGTTCCATTGAGAGTAGGGTAAAACCCACAATTGACTGTTTAGTTAAAACAAGCCATCCATTATCAACAAGTAAGCTCATTAAGTTGATCATATAAAGGAAACCATCTAAATCACATTATTAGGACCAACATATTACATTATCCATCATTCCAATTTATTGGAAGAATAAACATTAGATCTTGACCATTGGGTCAAGTTCATATGTTAAAACCATCAATTACAGTATAGGTTTGACCATTGCATCAAGTGACCCAAGAAACCATTGATCTAAGGCCTAATTGATGCTAGAACTATATGATTAACTCACCATAGATTTTGGAGATCTGATACACCATCATTAGTGACCATTAAGTCACCATGGGTTGTTAGATCAGCACTATATTCATTAATTAACATCAAATATTAAGCTAATGCCATCATTGATTGATAACATCAGTAGGGTACTTAATGGTTGATCATTAAACTTCTAATTGATCCAAAACCTGACCTAAGGGGGTGACCATAGGTTTTCACCATCATATGACACATTTTATCACGAACATCAGTTGTCATGAAGACAACACCATAGGTTTGTTGCAATGATACCATCATCGGGTCATGGGTTTATAGAAGAAATCAACTTAGAACCCTAAAATTGACCATTGGTTGATAGGTGCTTAGCACCATAGGTTGTCAAACCAACCTGATCCAAGTCATATTATACATTAGGAATAACATACACATGATCACAAGTTCATATATAACTGAAATCAGAATAGGGAACATTATAAAAATCAAAATCCAAGTCAAGCATAGCTTTTTAGTGCATGGATCATCATTTTCAAGCAAGAACATGATCTAGAAAGCTTATGGTAAGCAATAAATGTGGAGAAAGTTATAAAACTTGCAACATGATCACAAGTTCATATATAACTGAAATCAGAATAGGGAACATTATAAAAATCAAAATCCAAGTCAAGCATAGCTTTTTAGTGCATGGATCATCATTTTCAAGCAAGAACATGATCTAGAAAGCTTATGGTAAGCAATAAATGTGGAGAAAGTTATAAAACATACCTCTAATGAGAAGATGAAATCCCACACAGAATAAAACACGAGCATGTAGGGTATAAAATCTAAGAATAAGCTATGAATTCGTCCATCCAGCACCTTTCTTCATCAAATGAGCAAACCCTAAGCATAAGGAGCAAGAAAGGTAGGGTTTTAGAGCTTTAGAGAAATTTCTACCATGGAACAGCAAGGTTCCAACCTTGAGAAAGCTAGGAGAAAGGATAACAAAGAGATATACGGAGGAAAGAAGGGAATTCTTACTCTTTTAGGTCAAGATCACTAGAAGGAAGCTTTTTCAACCCTAAAATGAAGTCAATTGCAACCCTAGATCCTTTTTCCAAGAAGATCCCCACTTTCTTCTTCCTTGGATAGAAAAATTCACAGCAACACAGAGGGAGAACAAGGTTGGGAGAAGGAGGAAAGTGGTGGAGAGAAAATGTCTCATTTTGGTGCTTGGGGATAAGTATATGAAACTTTAAGATAAAGAAAAAGAAAAAGTTGAAGTTCTAGTATCTATCCAAGTGTCCATGGCCTTAATTTATTAAGAATATACAAGAACACACACAAGAAGATCCCCCAACATGTTTATAGACCTTCTTAGCTTTCCTTTTTCGAATTTTCCAGCCAATCAAATAATTCATAAGTTGATAGCTACTAAAGGTAGCTCATCTGTGAAGGGGTAAACCCTAAAATACCCTTGGAGAAAACACCTTCAAACCAAGGTCTAAATAGGAACCCCATGGCTCAAAAAGATCAAGAATGATGAGATAATATCCAAGGAACATAATTCATGTGATAAATTGCAAATAAAACCTCTCAATTGGGTAAATTGTAGAAAAGTCCAAAATGTGCATAAAATTGGATAACTTGCTCAAACAGTGTCCAAATTGGACCAAATTTGAAACTTAAGCTTGTCATATGATTTCAAAGCATATAAAAATGTTATATTAGGATTATAAGAATTTAACTATGATATTTAAGCTTATTCAACTCATTAAGCAAGTTTAGGGGCCTTACAACTATGCGACAAATCAAATTTAAGTTGTCGGTTGAGTTTATCCTAGATGAAACTCGGCCAACGAATTAAATTTGGTTTGTCTATGCAAAGGTGTCAGTCAAGTTTGTCCCAGGAAAACTCGACCAAACCTGGCAGTTCCCAAGATCCATCAAGGGTGTCGGTCGAGTTTATCCTAAATGAAACTAGACCGACAAGAGTCCATGCGATGAATTTTGGAAAGTACCATAAAAGTTCTTAAATATTTGATTTAAATGCTCATAATTTTTTCTAAGATTAATTACTAGTCATAGAATCATTACAAGTGATTTATGACATGATTCTAATAGATTTGAGGCATATTCCAAAAAAGTGCACTTGTATTGATTTTGACTTGTCTTTCTCCAAGTTGGGATGTGCAAGTTAAGACATTTGGAGTGTGTCTATACCTAACATGAAATCACTCAAGTATAAGAATTAGACATAAATAAATGGAAAGGTTAGTCATCATCAAAACAAGGGTTTAGTCAATTGAACCAATGGTTTCAATTTAGACCTTGAATCAACATTCTCCCCCCTTTTTGAAGATGAAAAACCATTCGAGAAATGTATTGAGAGATTTTAAGTAAATTCACACCTTTTGAGAAACCTAGGGATTTAAATAGAGTTGAGTCCATATGCTCCCCCTCAATTTGATGTTCATGGAGTTCTCATATTCCCCCTCAATTGATGTTATTTCTCGTGCATGGTTAGATTCTATAACATTTATAGAAGCTATGTCTTCTACTCATATATATCTTCTACATATATGTGTTCTTCCCTTTACATAAGACATTCTTCTCCTCCTTTGTCATTTCAAAAAGTGAGGGGGTTGAAGAATTGAAATAGAACTTGTTAGTAAAAGGGAGATACTAAAATATAGAATGGAGAGTAGAAGAGCAAAACTAGGGGCTCGTCTAAGAAAAGTATATAAATCAGATCAAAACATGCATTAGAACAACCCTATATGTAATTATAGCATATAATCAAGGTAAGGATATGCAAGCAAGTAACTCAACATAGTATATATGTAAGTCAAGGAACAAGCTTGAGTATGTATGAAACAAGATACAAGCATAGAATATAGTTGAATACCAAAAGATGAACAATACTAGAACTACATTTATATGGACTATTAGTAGATGATATCTCAAGTTAGAACTACTAGTAGGATTTAGATCATATCAACATATGCACAAGTTAAAGAACAAACTATGAGTAGATGTAGAGAAGTATCCAACAAAAAGAAATGCAATTCAAAAGCATGAAAGGATATAACTCACTAGAAAATATGCATCATTACCAAAAGATGATTACCACTAAGAACCTCAAGATACATCAATAGATATACTACTGGATAGATTTAGCAAGTTAGAGCATAACAGAAGCAATTTAGATCACAATTAAGAGATATAAAGAGATCAACATCAAAACATGCATAACAACTCAAGATAGATAAATGCATGATATAGAGATATCAATTTAGAGAAATTAGAGAGATAGAGTTGTATGCAAGATCGGTAAGTTAAAGCATGGCAATGTGCACATATAAAGGTACCAAGAGGTGTGCCATAGAATAAGGTTAGTGGTTGAGAAAGTCTAGTTGAGAGGGAAATTCTCATCTAAAAAGTCATTTGTATATTTTGTGCACAGTGTTATCGGTCGATTTTCTAGGTTGAACTTCTCGACTGACATCAGTTGTTGGAAACATCCATTGGTGCTTGTCAGTCGAGTTTCCTCAGGACAAACTCGACCAACAAAAGTTGATGTCAAAGACATATATTTTCAGAAAAAGTATATATAGAGGCATGATAAATATATAATCCATATACAAACATGTATAAGCAAGTTAGTAATGCATTATGAAAGTATCAGAAACAATTTTTGAGCAAGAAAGTGATGGGAATCACAATATACCAACTTGGACTCAAAAAACCATATGTATAGTGCATACTAACTTGTCAACAACACATAATGATTGGATATGAGAAAAAATAACATTACCTCTGTTCTTACCATTTCTTTTTTTACTTGTTGCCACCCCATACACATCTCACCTTTCTTCCTTCATGTGGATTGATAAATCAGTTTGCAAATCAATAGCTCATGTCAGTCATTAAGTGACCTACAAGAAGAAATATGAAATGGTCTCCAATCATATTTTTGGGTCTGAAGGGGTTAGTTTAGCAGCCCAAGTCCTATTACTCTTGGGTGCTTTTCTAAAAACATGTAGAATAATGATCAATTTCATTGCAATGATTGCATGATCTCATAGCCTTATAACTAGAGGATTCTTCATTGAAAATTGAAGGTCCTTTATCTTTGTTGTTCCTTTGGCTACTATCAAGTGCAATATCATTTCTACCCATTTGTTTGATAGTATGATCTAGACTTTGTCTAAAATTCTTTTTATCATCTAAGAATCTTAGCATAGAGGGCCTCAGACTATGATTTTCATGCATAAGAGAAGTAATAGTAGAAGACAATAGATTTATATCATCTCTAGCATGCAAAAGGTCAGTTTCTAAGTAAAGAGATTTGGTCATATAAGAATCTTTTTCAATATGAAGAGCAACAACATTATTCTCTCTACTAGTAGAACTAGAGAAATATTCAAGAACATTGATTTTAGCAAGCAAGGAAGCATTTTCATATTCAAACAAAGCAATCTTAGAAAGATGAATACTCTTTTCAGATTCTATTCCTTGTAAAATGAAGTCTTTGTCCTCATTTTCAGTATCAAGCATAAGAGAATTCACAATACATATTAAAGTTTAAGAACATCTACCTGAAAAATATAAGCATTGTTTTCAATCTCAAGACCATTGAATTTCATTTCAAGTTCTAAAAAATACTTTTTGATATCATTAACATCATCTTGCAAGAAAAGGTTAGCATGTTCAAGATCATCTTTTTCTTCATGCAAGTTATCAAAATTTCTAGAAAGCTTTTTATTTTATTTTTAGAAGAGTTAAGAGAGGCACAAGTAGCATGAATAATTGTAATTAAATATTTTTCATCTAAAGAGTTCAGATTTACCTCATTTGAGTCTTCACTTGTTGAGTCCATGAGAGCAAAATGATATTCTCCATCTTCACTAGAGATAGAGTTAGATCATCCACTTGATTCTTCACTCGAGCTTGAATTGGACGAGTCACTAGAGCTTTTGTGCCATTTCTCCTTCTTCTTGTACTTCTCTTCCCTTCTTTTATGATGATGGGTCTTTTTTCCTTGTGGTCAATCTTCCTTGAAGTGACCCTTCTTTCCACATTTGAAGTACTAGGTGGAGGAGAAAGACTTGCCTTTGTGAAGTTTACCTTTGGAGTACATAGAACCTTCTTCAACTTGAGAGGATGGAGAACCTTGACCAACAATAGCTTCAGTTTGGGCTTTGATTTCAACTTTCTTCATTCTCTTAAGCTCTTTCTCTTCTTCTCTTTCTTCTTCCTCTTACTTGTCGACTTGAACTTCGTGGGCTTGTAGATTTCCTATGAGCTCTCTAATAGGAATATCACCAAGAGGCTTTGCTTCTTCAATGGAAGTCACCTTGGGTTGCCACCTCTTGGGGATAGTTCTAAGGATCTTTGAGTTTATCTCTCCTCTATCCCTAGGATGACCTAGAATGGAAAGACTATTTACAATGGTTTTGGGCCTTGAGTACATCTCAGCTACCCTATCCTTCTTTCCCATCTTGAAGTTTTCAAGAAGTCCTTTGATCATATATACTTTGCTTTCCTTCCCTTGCTTTGTCTACTCATAAGTGGCACATAGCTTTCTCCATACTTCATAGGCCATCTCACAAGAAGAAATTTGGTCGAACTCAGTGGGGGAAAGAGAGGCATAGGGAATGTTCATTGCTCTTGCATTCAAGGTTGCTTTCTTCAAAGTAGCCTCATCCCATTCTTCTATCTTTGTCTCCGGTAGCTTGTATGTAAGGTCCACCATTCTCCATAGATCAAGACTTGATCCTTGGATGTAAAATTATAACCTTCTCTTCCAATAGAGGAAGTTATTCCCTTCAAAGATTGGAATGTTGATGAGGTACCTCCCACCTTGATAATCACCCATGTTCTCCTACTTGTGAAAATATGCTTGGAGAAGACCCACTCTGATATCACTAGTTGGATCAATGGATGATGGGCTCTATAGGGGGGGTTGAATAGAGCTAAAACACTTAAACTAAATTTATTAGACCTTCAAATTATATCAACAGATAAGGTTGCATATATGGAATTTGAGTGCAACTAAACATACATATCAAGGATGTGAGATACTTAATAAGAACAAAGCACAAGCTATGTATAGTGGTTCCAAACTCCAAACTAGTAGAGTGTACATCCACTACCTAGAGAGGTCAACCTCTAGGATTTTACAACCATTGCACCTTTGTTATATTCCATTATAATAGATACAATAAGACCTTCCTTTTTTGGGATAAGGATACCCAACCTTCTCTTTGGGGACAAGGGAGACAATAAACTCACAAAGGACTTACCTATCCAAGACCAAGAGTCTTCAACCTCACCAAGGACTTATGCACTTTTACAATGAGTCTTCTGACTTCACCAAGGACTTACCCAGTCTTGCAACAAGTCTTCTATCTTGAAGGAATTACCCACTCTTCTTGGATCTTCCACCTTTGACTTCATTTTTGCCAAGGAGAAGATTTCACCAAAGGACTCCTTCCCTTCTTCTTTTTCACCTCTCTTAGACAAGAGAGAGAACCTTCATCTTCATGGTAGAAACAAAGATTTGGGAGGTGGAGGAAGTGAGATCCTCACAAGATATACATGTAGGACTATCTCTCTTATAAATCTCCTATTCACTCTAATAGATGTAGCAAGTGATTAATCTTAAGAGTGGAAGGAGGATCTTGGAGGAACTCAAGTATAATCAGGGATGAGCATCAGGTTGGGTCACCCCAGATTTTGGCAAGTCCATGTCCAAATCCATATTTTTAATTAGGTTTTGGATCGGGTTTAGGTCAGGAAATGTTTGGAAAACTTTCCCCATACCCAACCCACATTATAGAGCTGGGTTTAGGGTTGGATTTGGTCCGGTCCATATAACATAATAAATGAAGATATTTCCAACATATACATAAGACAAAATGTTAACATAGTTTTTAAATTCATACCACTAGTCACATGTAATCTACGTGTATCAAGAGAGGAACTAATACAATTACAAACTATTATAAACATAGAATTTAGACCAAACACATTTACAATCATAGTCTTATCCCATTTATTTATGTAATATATTAATATCATCCAACCACTAATGGGATTTAGTTAACATTGTATAGAAGATGCACATTTTTATTTCAACGAATGGTCTAATAGTCTACCAATTGAGGTGATTTGTGAAACATTTGTAAGTAGTATAAATCCAATCTCTTAGAGTTTGTTTTATTATAAATTCTAATAAACACATAAAATACAAAATGAATGTGCATATCCTAGATTTACTCTAGTTCATTGATCTTTTAGTCTTAATTATATGATTGAAAAAAATATATAATAGTCAAATATGATCTTGAAAGTTTATACTCAAATGTATCTTACAATATATACATATCATGTACAAACATGTGGTTATGCATACACGTGTATATAATTAATCTGGGTATCTGGGTTTTTGGATCTGGGTTTACCTTGGTCCTGACCTGGCCCATATAAAAATCTGGGTTAAAATCTTAGGCCCAGTCCACCCATATAAATTACATGGATTGGACATGGTTCGGGTTATAAGGGTCGGAACATGGTTCAGATCGGGCCGGCCCGATCCGATGCTCATCCCTAACTATAATATAGGGACCTTCATATTGCTTGGCTAGCCATGGGATGAAGCCCAAGGGGTCCTGTTTATAGTTGAGGATGTCTCCTAGCCAGTAGAAGCACTTAAGGACAAATTCTATCCATTTGGGGTGTTGCAACGGATATATTTTTGACTTTTGTAACACTCTAACAATTAGAAACATTTTTTCTGTACATTCCTTACAATGTGGTCGGTCGAGCTTAGTTTTGAGAAACTTGACTGATAACACTATGCAATAAATCAAATTTGAGTTGTCGGTCGAGTTTATCCTACATGAAACTCGATTGATGACTTAAATTTGGTTTACCTGTGCAGAGGTGTCGATCGAGTTTGTCCTGGGGAAACTTGGCCAAACCTGGAAGTTCACAAGATCCATCAAGGGTGTCGGTCGAGTTTATCCTAGATGAAACTCGACCGACAAGAGTCTATGTGATGAATTTTGGAAAGTTCCCTAAAAGTGCTTAAATATTTGATTTAAGTGCTCCTGATTTTTTCTAAGCTTAATTACAAGTCATACAATCGTTAAAAATGATTTACAACATGATTCTAATATATTTAAGGCATATTCCTTAAAAATGCACTTGCATCAATTTTGACTTGTCTTTCTCCAAGTTGGGATGCACAAGTTAGGGCATTTGGAGTGTGTCTATACCTAATATGAAATCACTCAAGTAGAAGCATTTGATATAAATAAGTAGAATGGTTAGTCATCATCAAAACAAGGATTTAGTCAATTGAACCAAGGGTTCCACTTTAGACCTTGATTCAACATTACTATGATGAAATGAATCTAAAAAGGAGACAATGATACTAATGAAGGGTTTCCAACCTCTTTAGAAATGTGCACAACTAGAAACACACTGGATTAGTGGGTGCAACTTTTGTGAATATACTATGGAGGATAGGCAACTGGAACATGAGAAGCTCAATAAAAAATTCCACCAATTTAACAGACGTCGCACACCCCTTGTGATGGCTAGGGTTTCTCCTCCTATTCCTTGACAAGGTAACACCTTGATTCAGAACACAGGGTAAAGACCGTGGCTCAGAACATGGGGTGAGACTGGATATGAGAAAAGGCAATCCTAACCTAGCTTTTCCCCTCCTACATGCCACTGTATGGCATGCCACATTGATTCCATGGTTCCTGCATTCGTCCTAGAGTTGGAGCTAGACTGGAGACAAAACACTAGCTTTGCATTGTTGTAGTAGCTGGAATCCATAGATGGGTTCTCCATTCTAGCTTCCTAGCTGGAATCATGTATTGCCGCCTATCAGAGAAGAAAGAATCTGCATGTAGGGAGGATACAAGAGCATAAGAGAAGGAGAGGGGTGAGAACAAGAGCCATGATGTTTGAGGGGAGAAAGAAGTCTATGCTCTACATGAACTTAGTCATGACAAGGCCTAACCCAACCAAGATTCGTAGTCCCGCCCAGACCAAGACCAGTTGGTCTGGATTTGGGGTTTATAGAATCCCAAAATGGGGTCGTTATGAGATGTGTAGCCAAACACCATTCTTGAGTAATTGGGATTAGACTAAGCTTAACAACACAAAAAGACATGACCTAAACTGGGTTCTTTCCCGAGCCACACATGGGCTGAAATTTCCTATCAAGATCCAATTATTTGATCTCGAGTACTGATATGCAACACACCATATACATCATGACTTTCACCCCAACCTCAAGATATACAACCCTTATCAGATCTGGTCGTCTGTGCATGTTACCAAAGAGACACGCTCACATAGTACTAGGCAATAATAAGCACAATGCAAAGAGTTAAATAGATAATTGGGTCTATGAAAACCACCCCTCCCTCACTCTCTCCCTATTTTTAACATAGCTCTATCACACTCCAGACCGTCATCATGTTTGACTTGGCGCCACACGCTGACTGCTTCCTCATCTCTGCAACTGCTGTCGTGACCAGATCTTGGCACCTAGACTGTCATTGCGTCGAGGCAACCGAGACACCCAACCCACCACAATGCCCATGTTTCTATCTTGACCTGGACATTGTCACACCTAGGCTAAAATTGTGCCCATCCCTCCATCATGCTAAGATTGTTGGCTTAACGAGGACGTCTTCATACCTAAGCTAAAACCACACCCACTCGCCCCATCACACATAGGCCGCATCAACGCCCAACCCACAGTTGTGCCAAAATTATCGCCAGGATGTCATCGCGCCTAGGAAGAAGCCATGCCCAAGACACCGCACTATGGCCTCCATCACACTCATTCCACGTCTATACTCAGATCTCAGTCACACCATGATTGTCGTCGCACCAAAGTCACCTCATGTTCTCCACCGCCAAAGCGTGCCCACTCCACCATCCACATGTGGTACTGCCGCCGCCATGGGGCATGCTGGTCTTGGTTGACAGATAAAGCAAATATAAATAGTCCATGTGATGTATAAAATTTAGATATGTGTTAAATACATTTTGGTATTGTGTTGTTTGTAAACAATTTTGTTTTTATTCAATGTTGAGCAATGGGAGCTTGTAAGGGTGATTTGCAATAATGTGATTATGCATAGAAAATGTAATAGTTATAGAAAAATAATGAATACTCATTGTGCACTGTATTATATTTTTCTAATCACGAAATCGACCTTTCTGTAAGCACTATTTTTTGTTTATATTAAGTATATCTGTAATTTTTTTGGGTAATGCAATGAATATTAAATAGAATTGTACTTGAAATTACTGACATAATGCTAAGAGATATGGTAACACATTTTAATCAAACATGACCATTTATCACATATATAAAATTAAATACCAACATCAACATAATGAATGACCAACAATTTTTTTCAAATGTGATGCATTGTGCTAGTTTATTTTAGCTTGTATTGTTGATAGTTTTTGGTACTATCTTGACAACTTAGTCATTATATGTGTAAAAATGTGACTGTAGATGGTTGAGACATTATGTACAACATAGTAATTGAATGGAATAATGAAAAAATATTTTGAATTAAAATGATTTTTTGTTTGTGGATAGATAAAAAAATGTAAGTGGTTGGATGGTTGGTGGGTGAGCGGCAACACTAACTTTGTTGCAGGTGCATGCATGGCATACAACCACACTAAAAGACCTCTTGCCTAGAAGTGTGTATCCCACTACAATAAAAAAATATATAAGAGTGCTAGTAGTGACTCTTTTGACATGGTGCCATTTACGATTTGTACCATTTTGGAAGTATATTAGAGGATGCAATTATATTTTATAACAAAATAAATAATTTATTATACAAATATAAATAACGAATAACTAATATGTTGGTACACACGGTGCTCTTTTATTCTGGATCCTATATATACTACCTTGAATTAGATCAAATATTACTTTTAGGCTTATCAGCGAGATGTGAAAAAATATGACTGGGGACATGTCTGTAATATCTAACAGGCAAGTTGAGCGAAACAAAGAAAAATCTTCTCATCTAAAAGTTTGTGTCGCTCTATCCTAAAAGAAGCATACACAGGTTGCTACTAGCGATTGTTTAGTATGGTGTCTTTGCACAAATTGTACTAACTTGAAAATATATTTCATAATGAGACGATATTATGTAATAAATTTATTTACTTAGTACACAAACAATAAATAATGAACAATTTTTCAAGACAATACACACTATCTTGTTTTATTTCCGTCTAGTTATTGATGATATTTAGTATTGTCTTGTCTTCAACACATTTGAGGTATCGATTTTGTCTTAATGACAAAATAGAAACAAAATAGTAGTCAAAAATATTATATATAGGGGGGAATTGAATTTTGAAACTAGTCCTTTTGTTAGTGGGATACATAATAAATGTGGTGTCCTGACAACTAATTATTGGAGGACGACATAACTTTATGGTTGCATGTTGTGCAAATAGTACAAGAGTTTTTTTCTTCTAAAAGACTGTGTGTTAAAAGAATTAAATATTAAGTGTTTTGCATGTTACTGATATATGAGTGACATATTTAGAGGAGGTTGTGGCATAGACTAAATGATTTTGAGTATTGATATAGAGCACACCTCTTCCACCCAATCTCACACCCTATCCTCGATTGACGTAAACACAAAATAAGAAATGTCTTTTCCTCACTATACAAAGAAGTTTTGAATACAGTGTCAGAAGTTGAAAGATCTCCAGACACGAGAGAAGACAAAATAATATACAAGTACTTGTAACTAGTGATAAAAATCATTAAAAGCATTACATATTTTATATTAAGAAAGTATTGGTAAAAACGTTAACATGATAAATATCATTTTTAATTACCATTTATGTGTATAAGTTATATATATTTTTGTATATAATTTTTATTTAATATATATTTATATATCCCATTGTGAGTATCTTTTTAAATTAAATGGTGCCTATAAATAAGTATTACAAATACAATACAAGATAAACAATGTTGATTGATAAATATTGTATTGCCTACTTTAGACTTGAACAATAGTAACAAATATGATTTCTTGTGTAGCATTCTCTCTCCATCCACTATCTATCTCTTTACATTCAGTTAGACCATTAAAACAGGGGGTGAGTTAGATTTAGGTTGAGTCGTTGTGGGTTTGGGTTTCGTAGGTGTGGGTCAAAAAGATCCAATTCTAAATGGGTGGATAAAAGATACACCCAAATCCGACCCAACAAATTGCGGGTCGACCTGTGGGTGCCCGTACAAATGTAAGAAGAGAGAAGATGTTCACAAATGTAACACATGATAATTTTAACATTGGGGATACTTACCATAAGACTGAGTGACATTAGCATAAGCGGCTTGTATTAAAAAGACCTTCTACTTGTTTTCAAAATAGAGTAGAATGATTGCATCGTAATTTTTAGAAGAATATATTTGTAACTTTTCTTCATCTTTTTCAGTTACTATCATGTTTTTAAAGAATAAATGTTAGTTATAAGCATGTTGTAAAAAAATAATGAATACATTTAAAAAATGTAATAAATATTAATCTCTTACATGAAAGTATATCCCATTCATGTAGATAATTCTGACAGAAGATAATACTTCAGTGTAGACAATATTTCTAGTTGTCGTGGTAATTGTTTTTTCCGTGATAGCTGGTTTGATGAGAAGTTTTAGATCTCTTGGTGATTTCACTCTAGATAGAGCAACATATAACTGACCATGAGAGAATACTGGTTGAGGCAAATATATTCCAACTTTTTCTAAAGTTTGTCCTTGTGTTTTATTGATTGTCATTGCAAAACACAACCAAACTAGAAATTGTACTCTCTTAAATGCAAATGGTAGTTTTTCATGGTCTTTCGGCATCAATGGAACTCTAGGTATGAATACTATTTGTCCTTTCTTATGTCCAATAGCTATTTCAACATCAATGATATTTCGAGTGAATTTTTTACAAATAAGTCATGTGACGTTACAAAGACCTACAAAAAGGATCAATATTTCTCAATAACATAATTGGACAGTTTCTTTTCGGAACCAACCACCAGGAAATCTATCAATCAATAGCTCATTTATTTCATCAACAAATTCATTTTTTGTAGTCAGAATTGCATGATTTGTTAAAGAACATAATCTATCTTCATGACATGTAAGATCTGGAAAAATTGCAGATATTAATTCCTGCTTGGAAGATGTATCATCAATATATGGAATGGCCATGTCTGGAGGAATTTCAATTTCATCACCAACTACAGCCTCTTTTGTTCCATTTCCAACTTGAACCAAATACTCGATGAATAATGGATTTGATATAGTTCTCATATTTTCTATTTGTCACAACTTCTCAACATGTTCCCATAGTTTTAATTTTACAAATTCACCAAGATTGTTTGTTCTTTCCCTCCTTGTGGCATAACAGGAAGAATTTGTCTAAAGTCACCACCAAAAACAACAATGTTTCCTCCAAAAAGTAATGTAGTGCTTGTCATATCTTGCAATAAAAGATCCAATGATTCAATTGCTTATTTTTTTGTCATGGATACCTCATCCCCTACTATAAGTTTAGTTCTTCGAAGCAATTCACCCAAACTACTTTGCTTTGAAATATTACATACTTTTTGTTCTTTAGTGTTCAATGGTATTTTAAACCTTGAATGTGCAGTTTGACCAAATGGTAGTAGATTTGTAGCGACCCCAGAGGATGCAATTGCAAGTGCTATTTGACCACATGATCTTACTTTAGCAAGCAAAGAACATTATAAAAATGTTTTTCCTGTTCCTCCTGGACCTTCAATGAAAAATACTCCTTGTTCTCCACTATTTAATCTATCTATGATAATCCTATAAGCACAACTTTGACCATAATTTAGTTGTGAAATTGATAAAATATCTTCATCATATACAACAATTTTTAATTCATGTTCTACTTCTTTATATAACTTCTCATGTTCGTCTTGAACAATAGATGCTAAGTTGAAGTCTGATATATTTTTCCCCATTGATTCTAAGCACATATTTATATTCCTCAAAGCACTCATATGAGCATTGGTCTAATCTATTTCATCAAGATTGTAAAATTCCTCACTCATTTGATTTTTGAACTTGTCCCATAGTTGTATAGGGCTGACAGAAGCACAATAGACAATTATAGTAGAAAATAATTGTCGCAGACTTGAAGGAATTTGGAACATCACTGCTTCATCAAGAGATTCTTCAATACTATTATCTGCTTCCAATAGACCAAACCTTTCAAATGCCTCTTGAAATTTTTTATATTGTGTTCCATTGACAATTTTCAGATCCTGAAAAGATTCCACACCTTTCACATGATTAAGTAAACAACGCAAGTAATATTGTTCACCTTCAACGAGTCTTGCAAATATCAGCCTTCCAATAGAATTCTTTTTCTTTCTTCTATTCCATGATCGAGAATTCTTATCCCAAACATAATGCTTGGGAAATTCCTTATATAGATATTTTTGAGCTTCCACATCAATACATTTTTTTTCTAAAGTACTCTGTTAGCATTGTCTTGGAGAAATGTTCATTCTGTAAAATAGTTGACAAATCTTGATTTTCATGAAATGCAATAGTTTGCATATCTTCAAGGTGAAGTTGTAGAGATAATACAGATGGATGCATTTCATTAAGAGAAAATGGATAAATTCTCCATGTTGCCTCTTGTGGTGATACCCAGCGTCCAAATACATATTGTGAAATTTCATCATGCACATTCTTCGACTGGTTGTCATTCAATTGAAACAATACACGATCATATCCTTTGTATATGTACTTGTATAAGTACTTCACTGCTTTAATTGAAGAACATATCTCGACATTTATATGGCAGTTATACTTTGCTAACAGATAAGAGTTATACGGAATGATCCAATGACTATCAATTGGGTTGGAACCGATCTTTTCCAGATGGCCAATAACTCTTCACCTATACAAAGGGTACGCATTTTTTGCTTGAGTTGTTATTGAGCAAAAGTCTTTTGGGTAATGTTTCTTGCATTTTCCATCCTTCATACAAACATTGTTTGGATTTAAGGCTCCACATGGGCCATTTACCATATGTTTCAAAACCATACGATGAAGATGTGCGTTAGAATCTTTTTGTGGTATTTCAGCAGATACATATTGGTCATATACATCAGGTGTAGTAATCTTTTGTCTTTTTTCTAAAATGATAAGAAAATGTGCATGTAGAAGTCCCCTTTTTTGATATTCTATCACATAAACATGAGCAACCACATGTCCAAATATATGCCGCTTAAAAAGATCAACTTTTAAGTCTTCTAATTTTGCTTTGAAAATTCTAGCAAGAAGAACTAGTCTATTTTTTGCTTCTTCAAAAGGCAGTAACTCTTTTTTTACCTCAAACCGTGATGGATTACATGTAAAAGTTAGAAATATGTCTGTTTTACCATACTTTTGGACTAATGTCATGGTATCGAGATAACGTTGTCGCATATCTCTTGGACCACCAATAAAAGATACAGGAAGAATAACTCTTTTTCCAATTGTAATGTCACTCTTTTTTCCATCATTATAGCTATCTATGATGCCTTGATATAGATCAGCTTGAATCTTTTGTTGGTCTCTTCTAATGTAGTCTAAGTGGCTACTTTCAAGTTTGACATACATATCAACAATATATTGTTGGAGAAATCTACCAATACACAATAGAATCGGTCTATTTGTATCTCTGATTTGTAACTTATAACAGTAGTATTCACGTCATGAGACCGTTTTTCTTCTTTTCTTCTTATTTTCTAGAGCTGACATATAACAATAACTCATAAGTTCGTATCATATTATTACTAAATGAATTCATTAATAAATGTTAATATTACCTATTTTCTCTTGTAGTAACGATTCATCGATATCTCTGAAACAAGAATTCTCAAATAATGAATTGTTGAACAACCATTCACCGATTTTTTTATCTCTTCATGAAATTCCTTGATGCCAACCAATATCGCCATGTGGAAATAGCAACAGATATTGCAAAGGGTCATAACAACCATAGTAGTAATTGACACAATAATTGCTCCCAGGATGACTATAAATATGAATATCTCTTTGAAAATTTATGCTATTGTTGGCATCATCATCATTTTCAATCCAAATTGATACCACTTGTGAAGAAGTTGGTGCATTATGAATTCTTTGATGTACATCCGAATTGGACTTAAGAAATATTTGTAGATTGTCAGAGTTCTGTAAATCTCTTAAACTTCAAAAAAATTGAGTATGGATTATTCCATAATGAGTTGACTAATATCTTGACTACATCCTCTTTCAATCTTGATGACTGATGTAATCTATTTTGTATTTCATGATCATTATCGTAGAAGTATAACTGTAGATGTGATGGGTGTCCATTCTCTGGTATCATTCTATTGATGAAATGATAGACTTGTCCTTGTACTTTGAAAGTGTATATCCCTTTATTTCTCTTTGAAAGATTTTTATCCTCATGTACACCCATAGATGTAAAAGCAAATGTATTGTTATACGTCCTTATACATTGCCTGAAGTGAACATCCTCTTTTTCTACTGAGGTGTATAAATTAAGTAGTTCTAGAGGGATGTCATTTGTTGTCAAAATAATTTCACCATCATAGCAACAGAACATCTTGACTTCATATGGATATCTCTTTGCATGACAAAAACTACACTGTCTACAATCCAGAAGTACATATGACTCAGTAGGTGTAACTAAATTTGTTATGAAAGTTTTTCTGACTTGTTCATCTCGTTTCTTATTTTTGATCTGAGAAAGCTATTTTTTTTTGTCATCAGTAAAAGTTGATGTAGATCCTATTTCCCATGTGCTAGAAGTAGCAGATTGGATGTGTTGCTTTTCTAAGTATGTAGCTAGTATTGTATGAGTAGACAATGAAAATTTGTATTTGTCTCACTCAAAGTTCTTTCCTTCAAAGTTTGATTTTTTTTCAAGCTTTCTCTTAGCACATTTTTTTCTGGATTTTTCACGCATTGCTTCCTTTTTCTCTTCTGAAAGATTGGCATAATTCTCTCTTCTTCTTTTTCGTATCAGTTCTTTCTTTTCTTTAGATAGATCAAAATATTTCATCCTAGGTACAATGATAACAAAATTTATCATTAATATCATTTTGTTTGATTTTTTTAGTTATAAGTAAGTTCTATATTATAGCATACATGGAATTGAGTTTCTGAAGAAGGCACATATTTTTTTTGTTTGACATTTGTCAAAGTGATGATTTTTCTGAAATATGTCGTACCTATTACCTGTTATCTCAATTGTGTCAACATATAGACTTCCTATCTCTAAAAACATAATTGAAAAGTATTATGATATATAAAACTTATACATGAGTATTTTCATCTAGATACAATTTTCTATGAAAAAAAATGGACCATTGTTTAAGAATGTTTTTTCCGTAAATACATTTTACATGCTAAACATAACTCTTGATGACAACAATGTGATATGCCCAATCATCACATGTATAGTTGTGACTGACGACCCAAGCACAAAAATAGAACAAAGGTCATGATCACCACTGTCAATCATATGCCATCGTAATTTTTACATTAAGAATATATACGTATTTGAAACGCAAAGATCTGAAAAATCGTAGTTGTCTTACTGTTTCAATGTCACAGATCGTATCTTAGCCTATTGATTTTTTTTATTAGTTCAATGTACAATTTTCGTCTGACTGTTTTATAGTACATTAGGCCAAAGTCAATTGCTGACAGTACTCACCCTACCACACAATAGCATGCTAACAACGTCTCTGCAGTAGCGTTCAGAGTATCCATGTTCTTCGTTGATTCCGTCGTCTCACACGGAAGCAGACCTGTTCAATAAGCTATAATGGTGCGGTGCCTGTGAAAGGAGGTATTGCCTTTCCGGATTAGATTGCTGGTTAAGTAATAAGCAGGCTTAGACTGTCTGTAGCGTTTCAGAAGCAAAGCAGAACACGTTTTACTGCACGGACTGAAAACGAAACGGAAACCAGTAGATTTGGTTTGCAGAAGGGAATGCACTCCACCCGTTATGGCTTAAAAGAGATCTTTCGCCTCTCCTTACTAGAAGGAGGTCTGGGACTCCTTCCCAACCCTTCTATGACTTTGCAAGATGGGAGATTGGACGGGGGATCTGCCTTTCTTGACGGTCAGATGGAGCGATGTTCTCCTTCTCTAGTACGTACGCCCAGGAGTGGTAGTCTCGCCGGAGCTGCGTGTTCGTGATCTGTTTCTAGCCGACGGTGAATGGGATTGGCATTCGATCTCCTCACTGCTAGAGGAGGAGGGGGTGAAGGCAGTTGGGGAAGTCCAACGTAAGGAGGTTGCGGAGAGAGACAACTTGTTGTGGGAGCCAATGATAGATGGGTCTTTCTCCACTAGATCGGCGAAGAAGGTTTGCCGAGGGCGTACTGATGTCATTCCCTTCGCAGTCTCTTATCTTGAGGGGGAATTGGCGAGGTACCTATGGGGGAAGGTGGATGAGGTCCTGAGTCTGACCAGTCCCTATGGGGTCTCTATCCGATCAATGTTGCACCGGTATTCGGCACATGCGAGCAGAACATCCCTAGGAGGATTCCTCTTAGGCATTCTCCCTGCGATTACATGCTGAAACATTTGGACCCAAAGGTGCCGGAGGAGATTCGAAAGACGAAGAGAACAAGTGACGCTTATTTGGGAAAGGATCGGGAGAACGACTATTGAAGCTTGTAGGGGAGTGGTTTTCAATAAGGAGGAGGACCAAGAGCAGACGACTATTATGTTGTTGCACGACTTCTCACCTCATGGGGTGAGACTAAGGGAAACCGAGATGGTACGATGATTACCACCGATGAGGGGCACGATCAAGATGAACATCAATGCTATTCCCTTTGATAGAGGAAAGAAGAAGCCATCAACGGTCGGAGGCATCATTCGGGATGACACACGAGAGTGTATCTTTGCTTTTGCAACGAGCTTAGGGGAAGAAACTGGGCTGGAGGCCGAAGTAGTTGCTGCGAACTACGCATGCAATATCTGTAAAATCACCAGACATGGTTTCACCTGCCCGGAGGTAGAAGACACGAGATTACGGAGCATGATCACGGGAAGTTGTGTAGCACCGTGGAGAAAGAGGAAGGAGGTGCGAGAGATCATCGAGTTCCTTCGAGGTGAATCCTCAAGTTATCACCTCATAACTAAAGAGGCTAAGAGGTGGCTAACTCGCTAGCAAGGTATGCTAGAACACACCCACCGCTGATATGTCATAAGGCGGCAGGACTTCCACAGACAGCGAGAGACATAGTTCACAGAGACAGTATACGCATACCCCGCAGTAGAGAGATTCTTACTACACGCTTTTGAGTTGGGTGAAGTATAGAAACATGTTTTTTTGGAGTTTTTTGGGGTTTTTGACGGCTGAAATGTATTGTATATGATGAGTTAGCTGAATTAGCTCGCATGGAGACGAGATGAATTAAAACCTCTCAATTTCTTTTTTTTTTTAAAGTAGATTTGTTTAAATCGTACAAACTTCATGGAACTTATTTGTTGTGCATACAATAGGTGAAAGAATATTCTCGGTACTTAGGGGCCGTTCGGCCGCTTACTTTTAGATTGTAGCATTTATATCTAAAATACGGTGCTAATTTAACAGCAAGAAGTTACTTTATGTATTTGATTCGGTATTCGTCTTAATGAATTGGCATGATTTAAAATCAAGCCATATTTGCCAGAACTGAAGACTGTCACATTGTGTCTGAAAATCCAACTTTCCGCTCCGTCCGCGGCTCTCTGTCATGCACCTTCACTTCTCTGTTTCACGGGTCACAACTGTAAAACTTAAAAAATCAAATGCTAGGCACTTACAAAAATACTACATTCTAAAAGTAAGCAGCCAAACGGTATATCAGACGGTGATCATGCACGCAGCTGCCTCTCTCTGTTTAGGTGGCTATCCGGACTGATAATGCAGTGCATATCGTTGGGCGGCTTTTATTGGTCAAAAGCAAAAAAAAAGTAATGAGAAGCCAAAAGTTGGCAAACGCACAGCTGCGGAAAGCCAAAAGCAAAAAAAGTAATTAAAAACCAAAAGCTGGCAAACGCACAGCTAAGGAAGCATGTCCATTCACTATCTTAGCCGAGAAGTATTGTGCTAACAATGCGAAAAGATTCAGACCTGAGCGGATATTTTCTCAGGACGTCCTGAACTCCATCCTGGCCGCACGAAAAGGTCATTTTTTCACGGACGGTTAGATCAAATCCAGGAGCATTTCTGGGTGGGCGAAATTTTATTTTTGGCACCAAGATTTGGCAATCTTCTGACAACCCTCTCTCTCCCATGCATGGAGACAACTCATACGAACACAGTTTTCGTCGCTATCATCTCATCTCCCGCTCTTGCTCGCTCTCATTTCTCTCGTTTTTCCTTTCCTTCCAAAACTTAGATCGCTTGATCCCTCTTCATCAGCGGGAGCGATACGGCAGCGGCGAGAAAAATATTGTGCAATTGTAGTTGTTGTTGGTTGTCTTAAGGCCCGGCGGTGAGAAAAATCTTGAGATCGTGGTTGTTGTTGGTTGTCTTAAGGCCCGACGGCGAGAAAAATCTTGAGCGATCGTGGTTGTTGTTGGTTGTCTAAAAATCTTGAGCGATCGTGGTTGTTGTTGGTTGTCTTAAGACTCAAAAGGCCTTCATCGCCTGCAGCAGACAGAGATTGGCGTTGGCTCTCGATGGCAGCGGCGGCGAGAAAAATCTTTACCGATCGTGGTTGTTGTTGGTTATTTTAACGCTCATCGTGGTTACTGTTGGTTATTTTAACACTCAAGCAGAGTTCGACGCCTCAACTGGGATCGTTGTTGATTTTGTTGTTGTTACGTGATTCTGCATATAAGTGAGATAGCCAAATCATATATTTTGTCTCTACATTAACTGCATTTCTCTAAGTGATGGACTTTTTTCGATGAAAGGAAACTCTTTTATTCTCGTAAACTTTGTTCGCTTCTCCCCAACTTTTTTCTCAAAAAAATGAAACAATTTTGTTTATTTCTCTGAAAGGAAACTCTTTTACATTAACTGCATTTCTCTTTTATTCTCATAAACGTTGTTCACTTCTCCCCAACTTTTATCTTGAAAAAATGAAACAGTTTCCTTTAAAACTCTTTTATTTCTTAAAAAGTTGTTTTCTTTCATTGAAAGAATGTTATTTTGTTAATATTGTTAAGGAAACAATGAGTAAAAGAGTGATCTTTAATATCATAGCTAGTTACATCGGTAAAGGTTTACTTTTTCATATCATACTGTCATTTTCTACATATCAGTACATCATGGCCGACGAATGGATGGACCAGATTGACATGGAGTTAAACGACCTTCAACATGCTCATCGTTCAGAAGCTGATGTGTCCTCACGGTGCCAAGATTCAGTTGGTGTTTTGCCATCATCACCTCCCCAAGGACCTCTACAGGGACAAGCCTCCTATGTGCCGGCGTCATCACGCCAAGATGTCCAACAGATAAATTATGTCAGGAATACATGTTCGTTTGACGTAGATCTAAATGAGATGGGTTTTCAAGAATAGGGTTGTCAAGGAATATCATAAGAAAGTTGTCATGTTGAAGATAATTCATATCATGTTGAAGACACAGCTC
The DNA here is from genome assembly GCA_963693085.1 of Alisma plantago-aquatica. Taxonomy (NCBI): domain Eukaryota; kingdom Viridiplantae; phylum Streptophyta; class Magnoliopsida; order Alismatales; family Alismataceae; genus Alisma; species Alisma plantago-aquatica. The sequence continues at coordinate 755,702,047 of OY856409.1, forward strand.
CTTCCACAAATCATGCTTCCGCATATCTGGATGTGGAGTCACATGTCGTTCGGATTAAAATTGATCTAAATCACACATGTGCGACATTTGATTTCATCGGAGACGACATTAGTGGGAAAGTTATTCATGTGGACTCTGATGGTTAGTTCCATATTACAGTTCCTTTTTTTCCTTATCGTTGTTCATTTTTACATGATTATTGTTACTTTTGTCATCGTGATTTGTTCCCTTTCTCACTATACTTGTATTCATGATTTTGTCATATTTTTCTTTTCTCATTCCTTCCATGCGTTCCTATTCTCGTTACAGTCATTCCTATTCTCATTCCAGTCGTTCCTATTCTCATTCCAGTCATTCCTATTCTCGTTTCAGTTGTTCCTATTCTCGTTCCAGTCGTTCCTATTCTCGTTTCAGTCGTTCCTATTCTCGTTCCAGTAGTTCCTTTTCTCCCTACCTGTATCATGATTATTTGCTTTGGCTGTTCCTTTTGTCATGCTGGTTGAGCATTATTTATTTTTGAAGAGAAGTTATTAATCATGTTATCTTTCATGATCTCATATGAAGTTGATAAATAGGATTACAGGGAAAAACTTTAATTTAACTCTATACACGAGGCACATCAGTTCTATAATGATTATGCTCATCAGAAAGGGTTTGCCACGAGGATCGAATGGGAGAAGAAGTTTACGGGCAAGAATACAGATCATGAAAATATTCAATTTATGTGATATGTCTGCAATAAACAAGGCTTTCGAAAGGGGAGTACAAGGCATGCCACTGGTTCAGGCGAAGAATTCATAAATCACCGATCAGGAACCGAGAAGCACCACAGAGAAGAAAGGACAAGGTGCAAAGCGCATATTAATATAAAGCTTGATCGCTAGCTCAATGTGTACAAGATTACTAAATGGGATGTTGGTCATAACCACACACTTCACCCGCAGGAATATGCACACCTTCTTAGATCCAAACACATTGTTTCATAAGTCCAAGGAGCTGTAGCAGAGATCAACCAAGATGATGGAATTCAATTAAGAAGTTCTTACGATGCAATGTCATTGGTGACCGGTGGACGTGAATGTGTTGGGGGTTTTAGAAATTGGATTTAAAGAACCATTTGAGGCGGAGGAAACAAAAGACAATGATAGCTGGTGAGGCCACTGCTCTACAAGAGTACTTTTGCAATGAAGCATACAACAACCCATCATTTTACTACGACATTGAGGTTGATAGTGAAGAGAGAATTGCAAACATCTTCTAGGACAATGGGAGGATGAAGCTTGATTATTAGTTATTTGGTGATGTGATTTCTTTTGATACAAGTTTCTGGACAAATAAGAGCTACCGACCATTAGGTACTTAATAAAGTCATGTGTTCTATTAATATACAACATTGTTCCCATATCGGATATCGTGTGTTCCTGTATTAGAAATTTTTGTTCCACTATTCTATAATATGTGTTTTAGTATCCGACCTTCGAATCATGTGTTCCGGTATTCTACAATATGTGTTCCAGTATTGAAACATATCTGTTCCAGTATTCCAACTCATGTGTTCCACTATTCATCTCATTTGTTGTATTTGACATGTGTGTTCCAGTATTAAACCATATCTTGTTCCATTAAGCCAAGGTGACAAAAAAATTTTCATGCAGCTCTATTTATTCCACTATTATACAACATTGTTCTCGTATCGGATACCGTGTGTTCCTATATTAGAAATTTTGTTCCACTATTCTACAATATGTGTTCCAGTATCTGACACTCGAATCATGTGTTCCGGTATTCTACAATATGTGTTCCAATATTGAAACATATCTGTTCCAGTATTCCAACTCATGTGTTCCATTATTCGTCTCATTTGTTCCTGTATTCAACATGTGTGTTCTAGTATTAAACCATATCTTGTTCCATTAAGCCGAGGTGACAAATTCTTTTTTTATGCAGCTCTATTTGTTCAACTATTCTATAATATATGTTCCAGTATCCGACCTTTGAATCATGTGTTCCGGTATTCGATAATATGTGTTCCAGTATTGAAACATATTTGTTCTTGTATTCCAACTCACGTGTTCCATTATTTGTCTCATTTGTTCATGTATCCAACATGCATTTCTAGTATTGAACCATATGTCATTCCATTAGGCCGAGGTGACAATTTTTTTATGCAGCTCTATTTGTTCTACTATTATACAACATTGTTCCCGTATCAGATATCGTGTGTTCCTGTATTAGAAATTTTTGTTCCACTATTCTACAATATGTGTTCCAGTATCCGACCTTCGAATCATGTGTTCCGGTATTTGACAATATGTGTTCCAGTATTTAAACATATCTGTTCCTGTACTCCAACTCACGTGTTCCATTATTCGACTCATTTGTTCCTATATCCGACATGCATGTTCTAGTATTGAACCATATGTCGTTCCATTAGGCCGAGGTGACAATATTTTTTTATGTAGCTCTATTTGTTCTACTAGTATACAAGATTGTTCCCGTATCGGATATCGTGTGTTCCTGTATTAGAAATTTTTGTTCCATTATTCTACAATATGTGTTCCAGTAATATGTGTTCTAGTATCCGACCTTCGAATCATGTGTTCCAGTATTGAAACATATCCGTTCCTGTATTCCAACTCATGTGTTTCATTATTCGTCTCATTTGTTCCTGTATTCGACATGATTGTTCCAGTATTAAACCATATCTCATTCCATTAAGCCGAGGTGACAAATTTTTTTAATGTAGGTTTCAACCACCACCGTCAGGGTGTCATTGTAAAGGAGTGAAACCACTCCTCTACTAGAAAGAAAAGATTACATCCCTTAAACAAACACCACGTAAAAATTTTCACAAAAGGGATGAGAATCATTTCATTTCACATGTATGTATCATTATACAATGAGTAGCAGCGGAAAATAAATATTATCTAACCATTTACAAAGCTTTATACAACACATCACCATAAAAGGTTTTCTAAAGGAAAACTATAAATATCGCCAAGGATAAGCTGAGGGTCATCTAACCACCTCTTCAAGCCTCCCAAAGATTAGCTACTAAGTTGTTGTTGAAGCTACAGTCCTCGATCAATCCTGGGGTTGGAAGCATACCCCACAAAAGAAGAAACAAAAGGAAACAATCAGCAAAATGCTGGTATGTGTATACTAAAAGAAACTTTGATCAATTTGATAATAAAGGACTACAAAATGTAAAATACTTCCCATACAAGAGATAGGGACTACCCACATGGGCATAAGAGATATGATCATAACAAAAGAGATAAAAGAGAATACTTGCCATAAACAATAAAATTTGTGCAACAAAAGCACATAGATAGGTAGTAGGGCACACACCCCGCAACCAATCATCAAACCTACATGCATGTGAGATAAGCATAGTCCTAGAAAAATATAAACACTAAGGCGGCCAAGGCTTCACATCCTTGAAAACCTGATAGAGAATGACTCACCGTCAAACTCCCAAATATATAAAAGTTGAGCCAAGGCTTCACATCCTTGAAACTCGGGTATGGGGCACCACCACCACCATCCCATAAACAAAATGGGCACACACCCAAAACCAAAGCAATTTACATTATTCTAGTGCTACTGATTCACATTGCATGTAAATAATGAGGCAAGTAGATAGGTATAGTCAGAATATGAAATAAAGGTTGCCATCACACAATGGACAACACCAACATATAATATCCACTTCAATGTGGCATACAACAATAAAAGAGACCAATCATGCATCAAGATACATAAAAGAGATATCAAAAGAATATCCATGTACAAAACATGTAAGATAGTTCACACGAACCATGATAACAAGAGATAAGATATTTTGTGTAGGCAAAAGTCAAAAGAAAGATAAGATAGGTGATTTTCTCAACATTGAGTAATAGGGGATACAACATACCTTATTAACAAAGTCCAACAGGTTCAAAGCACTTATGGATCCAAACTAGGTCACCAAAGAGCCTAATTAAAACATATACCAATTTTATGTTAATTTCATATATATATAAGCCAAACCCTAAAAACTACCTTTTTATTATTATGTGAATTAGGTTATGAAAACTATTCCATATTTTAGGTTATGATATTACGAATCTAAAACATATTTTATTATATTTTTCTGACTTATAAATTATTAGTTATGAATTATTCAAGTTTTATCTTATTTAATTAAATCCATAAAATCACCCTTTTAAATCATCAGATTTGGGAAACAAAACCAATACCAAATGAAAGCTTGCATTTTTCTGAATCCAACGAATATTTTTCCATAATTTTCTGATAAGCCGATAATTAGTTATCAATTTTACAAAACGGACCAATCAGATAATTATAACTAATTCGATCGCAAATGCAAAGCAGAGAAAATCCACGTGGACCAGAACTGGCCAATCAGAACCGCCCACGTCAGGAAATCACTTACGCCAAGTCAGCGGAGCAAGTCGCAAAGCAAAAAGGAAAAGGAAGGTGCGAAAAGACCAAAATACCCCTGGGCGTTTAAACACTAAAAGAGATCAATCGAAGGGCAAAGAGGGAAATCACTACTGGGGTTTGTTTCCCTCGTGAAAGCTATGCCATGGACGAAGCTCAGCGAGGACCCGCGAGCACCAAATCGCGGAACACATCGAATCAGCCAAAAACACCTGAAGGAACAATGTTCCCCAGACTCCGACGAATTCAGGGAGACAAACCACAGCGAAAACGATGGACTACAGACCAAAACAGCTTGTCCGCCATGTCCAGAAGAGCTCAAAAACATAGAAGCCAAACCCGAGAAGCTGGCGACGTCATGAAGCTAGGAACAATAAGAGATCACCCAACCGAAGGTGCTCACACTAAAACGAGGCCAAAAACGCGAGGATGGCGAACTGGGAATCTCGCCGGAGATAAGAAAAATAAAGCTAAAGCCGCTCTTGTCGACAGAGAAGTATGGCGAATTACAGACCAAAGTACGAAAAGGAAAAGATCGAAGGAGGTTCAGGGATGCTCACCGAGGAATCAATTGGACCGAAGAAGGCGAGGAAGGCAGGAACGACGGTGAGATCGCCGGAGAAGAAGATCGGGTAGACCCAGCTACTCAAGGCATTTATGAATTGAATTGAGGGCAGAGGAGAATATCAGGAAGGTTGAGGATGCTCCAGGATGCCTTATATATAGGGTATGATGGGTGAACGGCCGAAAAGGAAATAGGGCAGTTGATGCATGTTTGAGGGTTTTTGATTGTGAGCGAAGAAGTATAGGAAAGTTAGGGTCAACTTGTTCGCCAAGAACTCCCGATTACATTGGAACAAAAATCAGGAAATTTCGTCGAGAGGGGAGAGAGAACGATTAAATCGAAGAATAGGCATACACAGTAATCCGAGTCGGGCTCCTACTCAAGGTAGGAGACGACCGGATGCCGTCCAAAACTGATCCGACGGTCACGATAGATCGGCGCATAAGTAAAGCGCGTGACAGCAAGACTTAGGTGAGAAAATAGGAAAAATAATCGAATTAAACAAAGTAAAATCCAATAATGCATGTATTTTCTCTTTCCTCATTTAAGGGTTCTTTCCTTATCCAAATTAAACCAAAATTTGCACATATGTTAAATTAAACATGTAGTTTCTGAATATCCAATTAGTTTTACCTTTTGGAACCTTTAATGGGTTAATTAAATCAAATAGCATTTTCTCTTTCTTTCTTCATTTATGGCTTTAGGATTATCTAGATTTTATGAAACTTGACACATAAGTCATAATTAATGTGTTGGATACGAACTTGCTTTTATTTCCAACTTTTGGTGTCATGATTTACATCTATTTATTAATTACACCTTTTAGGCATTTTCTCTCTCCTAAAATTACCTATTAATCAAACATTATCCAAATTAGTTGCAAATTTGCCCAAATGCTTATTTTTATGTTTAGATTACTAATTTGGAGTTAGTTTTCCAATTTGAGGACATTAAATATTTTATATCACTTTATTGACCTATTTCCTATTTTATTTAGATAAGGATATTAATATATACAATTATCTTTCAAATTAATTGATACTTGGTCCTTAAGTTACTTTGTGGTCAAGAAAACGAAATTGAGTATCAAATTATCCTAATGGGTTTCCATTTATAAATTGTTGGTACATTATCTTTCTAATAATCTTCTTTACTCATTATTTCCCATATTACTATTAATTTTGCATTTATCTTCTCCTTTATACAAAATTCGGATTTTCTCTTATTTCTCTTATCCTAGAAAGTTCTAGAAAGTTCTAGATGAATTATTTTATGTTTTTCTATTACTTAGTGACAAATTATACTTCAACCCTACATTAAGGTTATATGAGGAGGTATTTATCCAACTAAGTTCTTTATTTTCTTATTATCACCTAAATGAGTTATTATTAAGCACATAATCTTTTTGTATTCCCTTAGTTACATGTATTAGCTTATTCTTGTTTGGCTAAGACAAAAGGGTAAAACTACTAGGTTAGGGTTCTAGTTCTAGTATGTTACAGCACACCACCCCTTTAAGGGATTTCGTCCTCAAAATCAGAACATCCACAGGAAACTTATTCACCACCCCTCAAAAGGATTCATCTCATAAAATCAAACTTAACTTCTATTATAAGAGTTTGAATTATTCTTATTACATCCACTTCATAAGCAACTTGCAAAAGGAAACATAAATAGCATAGACTAATCTAAGTAACTATGGGTTAACTTGCTCTTGCTCAGCATCATCAGCTTCTTCGCCATCCAAGGCAAACACTCTACCAGCTCTTCTTTCCACAGGTCTTCCTCTATTATTGTTACAATTATTGTTGCCATTATTCTGAGGAGGTGCTTGCTGTTGTGGTACAGGAGCTTGACCATTACGACGCTTCGGGCAATCAGGTCGGATATGTCCAGGTTCATTGCAAAAGTGACATACCAACGGGGTGTTATGACGAGGTTTGTCCCGAGAACACTTTCCTGGAGGATGGTGACCATTGCACTTAGCACACTTGTCTCTTCTCTGATCATCACCTGAGAACTTCCTTTTCTTGTCGAACTCCCTATGCTGAAAACCTGGGTATGACTCCACCACCAAAGCTTTATCAACCATCTGTTGGAAGGTCAAGGGTAGTTGTGGGATTAAAGCACGACCCACATTGTAGTTCAGCCCTTGAAGGAAGAGGTCAGCCCTACGTTCCTCACCCAAACCAAAAGCATAACGCTCTAGCAACAGAAACCTTTGCACGTATGCAGAAACAGACAATGAGCCTTGCTTCAAACTGTAAAACTCAGCTTCTTTCTTCTTCAAAGCAGCAGTGCAGATGTACTTCCCATGGAAGAGAGTCAGAAACTCTGCCCAAGACATGGCTGAGATATCTCTAGTCCTTACTATCCCATTCCACCAAACTCTAGCTGGTCCATCCATGACATAGGAAGCAAATCTAACCTTCTGATGTGGAGGACATGCCATACCATCAAAAGTCCTCTCCAAGGCTAACACCCAATCATCTGCCTTATCAACCATCTCTATCTCACCCTCACCCTTGAAGGAAGGTGGTTGCATCTTCATAAACTCCATGATAGTGAACTCCTTAGGCTTCACAGGTACAGACGGTTCTTTCATCTTCCCCACCATAGAAGAGGCAAAGAGTTGTCGAAACATGGCCAACTCTTGCTCTGGAGTCATAGCTCCTCCTGAGGTCTCATGATCAAACCTATTGTTCTGAGGTGTCTCATAACCGTACTGGTTGTGCATGGTTGAGTTATCACCAGCCATTAGGGTTTCTCCTGCACAAGGCAAGGACACAAGGTATAAGCAACCTAAGATAGGTAAAGGTAAACATCCTAAGGGAGACGAGTTGAAATAGTTAGATAACTGACTGCTAGTGGCTCTGATACCATGTTGTAAAGGAGTGAAACCACTCCTCTACTAGAAAGAAAAGATTACATCCCTTAAACAAACACCACGTAAAATTTTTCACAAAAGGGATGAGAATCATTTCATTTCACATGTATGTATCATTACACAATGAGTAGCAGCGGAAAATAAATATTATCTAACCATTTACAAAGCTTTATACAACACATCACCATAAAAGGTTTTCTAAAGGAAAACTATAAATATCGCCAAGGATAAGCTGAGGGTCATCTAACCACCTCTTCAAGCCTCCCAAAGATCAGCTACTAAGTTGTTGTTGAAGCTACAGTCCTCGATCAATCCTGGGGTTGGAAGCATACCCCACAAAAGAAGAAACAAAAGGAAACAATCAGCAAAATGTTGGTATGTGTATACTAAAAGAAACTTTGAGCAATTTGAGAATAAAGGACTACAAAATGTAAAATACTTCCCATACAAGAGATAGGGACTACCCACATGGGCATAAGAGATATGATCATAATAAAAGAGATAAAAGAGAATACTTTCCATAAACAATAAAATTTGTGCAACAAAAGCACATAGATAGGTAGTAGGGCACACACCCCGCAACCAATCATCAAACCTGCATGCATGTGAGATAAGCATAGTCCTAGAAAAATATAAACACTAAGGTGGCCAAGGCTTCACATCCTTGAAAACCTGATAGAGAATGACTCACCGTCAAACTCCCAAATATATAAAAGTTGAGCCAAGGCTTCACATCCTTGAAACTCGGGTATGGGGCACCACCACCACCATCCCATAAACAAAATGGGCACACACCCAAAACCAAAGCAATTTACATTATTCTAGTGCTACTGATTCACATTGCATGTAAATAATGAGGCAAGTAGATAGGTATAGTCAGAATATGAAATAAAGGTTGCCATCACACAATGGACAAGACCAACATATAATATCCACTTCAATGTGGCATACAACAATAAAAGAGACCAATCATGCATCAAGATACATAAAAGAGATATCAAAAGAATATCCATGTACAAAACATGTAAGATAGTTCACACGAACCATGATAACAAGAGATAAGATATTTTGTGTAGGCAAAAGTCAAAAGAAAGATAAGATAGGTGATTTGCTCAACATTGAGTAATAGGGGATACAACATACCTTATTAACAAAGTCCAACAGGTTCAAAGCACTTCTGGATCCAAATTAGGTCACCAAAGAGCCTAATTAAAACATATACCAATTTTATGTTAATTTCATATATATATAAGCCAAACCCTAAAAACTACCTTTTTATTATTATGTGAATTAGGTTATGAAAACTATTCCATATTTTAGGTTATGATATTACGAATCTAAAACATATTTTATTATATTTTTCTGACTTATAAATTATTCGTTATGAATTATTCAAGTTTTATCTTATTTAATTAAATCCATAAAATCACCCTTTTAAATCATCAGACTCGGGAAACAAAACCAATACCAAACGAAAGCTTGCATTTTTATGAATCCAACGAATATTTTTCCATAATTTTCTGATAAGCTGATAATTAGTTATCAATTTTACAAAACAGACCAATCAGATAATTACAACTAATTCGATCGCAAATGCAAAGCAGAGAAAATCCACGTGGACCAGAACTGGCCAATCAGAACCGCCCACGTCAGGAAATCACTTACGCCAAGTCAGCGGAGCAAGTCGCAAAGCAAAAAGGAAAAGGAAGGTGCGAAAAGACCAAAATACCCCTGGGCGTTTAAACACTAAAAGAGATCAATCGAAGGGCAAAGAGGGAAATCACTTCTGGGGTTTGTTTCCCTCGTGAAAGCTATGCCATGGACGAAACTCAGCGAGGACCCCCGAGCACCAAATCGCGGAACACATCGAATCAGCCAAAAACACCTGAAGGAACAATGTTCCCCAGACTCCGACGAATTCAGGGAGACAAACCACAGCGAAAACGATGGACTACAGACCAAAACAGCTTCTCCGCCATGTCCAGAAGAGCTCAAAAACATAGAAGCCAAACCCGAGAAGCTGGCGACGTCATGAAGCTAGGAACAATAAGAGATCACCCAACCAAAGGTGCTCACACTAAAACGAGGCCAAAAACGCGAGGATGGCGAACTGGGAATCTCGCCGGAGATAAGAAAAATAAAGCTAAAGCCGCTCTTGTCGACAGAGAAGTATGGCGAATTACAGACCAAAGTACGAAAAGGAAAAGATCGAAGGAGGTTCAGGGATGCTCACCGAGGAATCAATTGGACCGAAGAAGGCGAGGAAGGCAGGAACGACGGTGAGATCGCCGAAGAAGAAGATCGGGTAGACCCAGCTACTCAAGGCGTTTATGAATTGAATTGAGGGCAGAGGAGAATATCAGGAAGGTTGAGGATGCTCCAGGATGCCTTATATATAGGGTATGATGGGTGAACGGCCGAAAAGGAAATAGGGCAGTTGATGCACGTTTGAGGGTTTTTTATTGTGAGAGAAGAAGTATAGGAAAGTTAGGGTCAACTTGTTCGCCAAGAACTCCCGATTACATTGGAATAAAAATCAGGAAATTTCGTCGAGAGGGGAGAGAGAACGATTAAATCGAAGAATAGGCATACACAGTAATCCGAGTCGGGCTCCTACTCAAGGTAGGAGACGACCGGATGCCGTCCAAAACTGATCCAACGGTCACGATAGATCGGCGCATAAGTAAAGCGCGTGACAGCAAGACTTAAGTGAGAAAATAGGAAAAATAATCGAATTAAACAAAGTAAAATCCAATAATGCATGTATTTTCTCTTTCCTCATTTAAGGGTTCTTTCCTTATCCAAATTAAACCAAAATTTGCACATATGTTAAATTAAACATGTAGTTTCCGAATATCCAATTAGTTTTGCCTTTTGGAACCTTTAATGGGTTAATTAAATCAAATAGCATTTTCTCTTTCTTTCTTCATTTATGGCTTTAGGATTATCTAGATTTTATGAAACTTGACACATAAGTCATAATTAATGTTTTGGATACGAACTTGCTTTTATTTCCAACTTTTGGTGTCATGATTTACATCTATTTATTAATTACACCTTTTAGGCATTTTCTCTCTCCTAAAATTACCTATTAATCAAACATTATCCAAATTAGTTGCAAATTTGCCCAAATGCTTATTTTTATGTTTAGATTACTAATTTGGAGTTAGTTTTCCAATTTGAGGACATTAAATATTTTATATCACTTTATTGACCTATTTCCTATTTTATTTAGATAAGGATATTAATATATACAATTATCTTTCAAATTAATTGATACTTGGTCCTTAAGTTACTTTGTGGTCAAGAAAACGAAATTGAGTATCAAATTATCCTAATGGTTTTCCATTTATAAATTGTTGGTACATTATCTTTCTAATTATCTTCTTTACTCATTATTTCCCATATTACTATTAATTTTGCATTTATCTTCTCCTTTATACAAAATTCGGATTTTCTCTTATTTCTCTTATCCTAGAAAGTTCTAGAAAGTTCTAGATGAATTATTTTATGTTTTTCTATTACTTAGTGACAAATTATACTTCAACCCTACATTAAGGTTATATGAGGAGGTATTTATCCAACTAAGTTCTTTATTTTCTTATTATCACCTAAATGAGTTATTATTAAGCACATAATCTTTTTGTATTCCCTTAGTTACATGTATTAGCTTATTCTTGTTTGGCTAAGACAAAAGGGTAAAACTACTAGGTTAGGGTTCTAGTTCTAGTATGTTACAGCACACCACCCCTTTAAGAGATTTCGTCCTCGAAATCAGAACATACACAGGAAACTTATTCACCACCCCTCAAAAGGATTCATCTCATAAAATCAAACTTAACTTCTATTATAAGAGTTTGAATTATTCTTATTACATCCACTTCATAAGCAACTTGCAAAAGGAAACATAAATAGCATAGACTAATCTAAGTAACTATGGGTTAACTTGCTCTTGCTCAGCATCATCAGCTTCTTCGCCATCCAAGGCAAACACTCTACCAGCTCTTCTTTCCACAGGTCTTCCTCTATTATTGTTACCATTATTGTTGCCATTATTCTGAGGAGGTGTTTGCTGTTGTGGTACTGGAGCTTGACCATTACGACGCTTCGGGCAATCAGGTCGGATATGTCCAGGTTCATTGCAAAAGTGACATACCAACGGGGTGTTATGACGAGGTTTGTCCCGAGAACACTTTCCTGGAGGATGGTGACCATTACACTTAGCACACTTGTCTCTTCTCTGATCATCACCTGAGAACTTCCTTTTCTTGTCGAACTCCCTATGCTGAAAACCTGGGTATGACTCCACCACCAAAGCTTTATCAACCATCTGTTGGAAGGTCAAGGGTAGTTGTGGGATTAAAGCACGACCCACATTGTAGTTCATCCCTTGAAGGAAGAGGTCATCCCTACGTTCCTCACCCAAACCAACAGCATAACGCTCTAGCAACAGAAACCTTTGCACGTATGCAGAAACAGACAATGAGCCTTGCTTCAAACTGTAAAACTCAGCTTCTTTCTTCTTCAAAGCAGCAGTGCAGATGTACTTCCCATGGAAGAGAGTCAGAAACTCTGCCCAAGACATGGCTGAGATATCTCTAGTCCTTGCTATCCCATTCCACCAAACTCTAGCTGGTCCATCCATGACATAGGAAGCAATTCTAACCTTCTTATGTGGAGGACATGCCATACCATCAAAAGTCCTCTCCAAGGCTAACACCGAATCATCTGCCTTATCAACCATCTCTATCTCACCCTCACCCTTGAAGGAAGGTGGTTGCATCTTCATGAACTCCATGATAGTGAACTCCTTAGGCTTCATAGGTACAGACGGTTCTTTCATCTTCCCCACCATAGAAGAGGCAAAGAGTTGTCGAAACATGGCCAACTCTTGCTCTGGAGTCATAGCTCCTCCTGAGGTCTCATGATCAAACCTATTGTTCTGAGGTGTCTCATAACCGTACTGGTTGTCCATGGTTGAGTTATCACCAGCCATTAGGGTTTCTCCTGCACAAGGCAAGGACACAAGGTATAAGCAACCTAAGATAGGTAAAGGTAAACATCCTAAGGGAGACGAGTTGAAATAGTTAGATAATCGACTGCTAGTGGCTCTGATACCATGCTGTAAAGGAGTGAAACCACTCCTCTACTAGAAAGAAAAGATTACATCCCTTAAACAAACACCACGTAAAATTTTTCACAAAAGGGATGAGAATCATTTCATTTCACATGTATGTATCATTACACAATGAGTAGCATCAGAAAATAAATATTATCTAACCATTTACAAAGCTTTATACAACACATCACCATAAAAGGTTTTCTAAAGGAAAACTATAAATATCGCCAAGGATAAGCTGAGGGTCATCTAACCACCTCTTCAAGGCTCCCAAAGATCAGCTACTAAGTTGTTGTTGAAGCTACAGTCCTCGATCAATCCTGGGGTTGGAAGCATACCCCACAAAAGAAGAAACAAAAGGAAACAATCAGCAAAATGTTGGTATGTGTATACTAAAAGAAACTTTGAGCAATTTGAGAATAAAGGACTACAAAATGTAAAATACTTCCCATACAAGAGATAGGGACTACCCACATGGGCATAAGAGATATGATCATAACAAAAGAGATAAAAGAGAATACTTGCCATAAACAATAAAATTTGTGCAACAAAAGCACATAGATAGGTAGTAGGGCACACACCCCGCAACCAATCATCAAACCTGCATGCATGTGAGATAAGCATAGTCCTAGAAAAATATAAACACTAAGGCGGCCAAGGCTTCACATCCTTGAAAACCTGATAGAGAATGACTCACCGTCAAACTCCCAAATATATAAAAGTTGAGCCAAGGCTTCACATCCTTGAAACTCGGGTATGGGGCACCACCACCACCATCCCATAAACAAAATGGGCACACACCCAAAACCAAAGCAATTTACATTATTCTAGTGCTACTGATTCACATTGCATGTAAATAATGAGGCAAGTAGATAGGTATAGTCAGAATATGAAATAAAGGTTGCCATCACACAATGGACAAGACCAACATATAATATCCACTTCAATGTGGCATACAACAATAAAAGAGACCAATCATGCATCAAGATACATAAAAGAGATATCAAAAGAATATCCATGTACAAAACATGTAAGATAGTTCACACGAACCATGATAACAAGAGATAAGATATTTTGTGTAGGCAAAAGTCAAAAGAAAGATAAGATAGGTGATTTACTCAACATTGAGTAATAGGTGATACAACATACCTTATTAACAAAGTCCAACAGGTTCAAAGCACTTCTGGATCCAAACTAGGTCACCAAAGAGCCTAATTAAAACATATACCAATTTTATGTTAATTTCATATATATATAAGCCAAACCCTAAAAACTACCTTTTTATTATTATGTGAATTAGGTTATGAAAACTATTCCATATTTTAGGTTATGATATTACGAATCTAAAACATATTTTATTATATTTTTCTGACTTATAAATTATTAGTTATGAATTATTCAAGTTTTATCTTATTTAATTAAATCCATAAAATCACCCTTTTAAATCATCAGATTCGGGAAACAAAACCAATACCAAACGAAAGCTTGCATTTTTTTGAATCCAACGAATATTTTTCCATAATTTTCTGATAAGCCGATAATTAGTTATCAATTTTACAAAACGGACCAATCAGATAATTACAACTAATTCGATCGCAAATGCAAAGCAGAGAAAATCCACGTGGACCAGAACTGGCCAATCAGAACCGCCCACGTCAGGAAATCACTTACGCCAAGTCAGCGGAGCAAGTCGCAAAGCAAAAAGGAAAAGGAAGGTGCGAAAAGACCAAAATACCCCTGGGCGTTTAAACACTAAAAGAGATCAATCGAAGGGTAAAGAGGGAAATCACTACTGGGGTTTGTTTCCCTCGTGAAAGCTATGCCATGGACGAAGCTCAGCGAGGACCCCCGAGCACCAAATCGCGGAACACATCGAATCAGCCAAAAACACCTGAAGGAACAATGTTCCCCAGACTCCGACGAATTCAGGGAGACAAACCACAGCGAAAACGATGGACTACAGACCAAAACAGCTTGTCCGCCATGTCCAGAAGAGCTCAAAAACATAGAAGCCAAACTCGAGAAGCTGGCGACGTCATGAAGCTAGGAACAATAAGAGATCACCCAACCGAAGGTGCTCACACTAAAACGAGGCCAAAAACGCGAGGATGGCGAACTGGGAATCTCGCCGGAGATAAGAAAAATAAAGCTAAAGCCACTCTTGTCGACAGAGAAGTATGGCGAATTACAGACCAAAGTACGAAAAGGAAAAGATCGAAGGAGGTTCAGGGATGCTCACCGAGGAATCAATTGGACCGAAGAAGGCGAGGAAGGCAGGAACGACGGTGAGATCGCCGGAGAAGAAGATCGGGTAGACCCAGCTACTCAAGGCATTTCTGAATTGAATTGAGGGCAGAGGAGAATATCAGGAAGGTTGAGGATGCTCCAGGATGCCTTATATATAGGGTATGATGGGTGAACGACCGAAAAGGAAATAGGGCAGTTGATGCACGTTTGGGGGTTTTTTATTGTGAGCGAAGAAGTATAGGAAAGTTAGGGTCAACTTGTTCGCCAAGAACTCCCGATTACATTGGAACAAAAATCAGGAAATTTCATCGAGAGGGGAGAGAGAATGATTAAATCGAAGAATAGGCATACACAGTAATCCGAGTCGGGCTCCTACTCAAGGTAGGAGACGACCGGATGCCGTCCAAAACTGATCTGACGGTCACGATAGATCGGCGCATAAGTAAAGCGCGTGACAGCAAGACTTAGGTGAGAAAATAGGAAAAATAATCGAATTAAACAAAGTAAAATCCAATAATGCATGTATTTTCTCTTTCCTCATTTAAGGGTTCTTTCCTTATCCAAATTAAAACAAAATTTGCACATATGTTAAATTAAACATTTAGTTTCCGAATATCCAATTAATTTTGCCTTTTGGAACCTTTAATGGGTTAATTAAATCAAATAGCATTTTCTCTTTCTTTCTTCATTTATGGCTTTAGGATTATCTAGATTTTATGAAACTTGACACATAAGTCATAATAATGTGTTGGATACGAACTTGCTTTTATTTCCAACTTTTGGTGTCATGATTTACATCTATTTATTAATTACACCTTTTAGGCATTTTCTCTCTCCTAAAATTACCTATTAATCAAACATTATCCAAATTAGTTGCAAATTTGCCCAAAGGCTTATTTTTATGTTTAGATTACGAATTTGGAGTTAGTTTTCCAATTTGAGGACATTAAATATTTTATATCACTTTATTGACCTATTTCCTATTTTATTTAGATAAGGATATTAATATATACAATTATCTTTCAAATCAATTGATACTTGGTCCTTAAGTTACTTTGTGGTCAAGAAAACGAAATTGAGTATCAAATTATCCTAATGGGTTTCCATTTATAAATTGTTGGTACATTATCTTTCTAATTATCTTCTTTACTCATTATTTCCCATATTACTATTAATTTTGCATTTATCTTCTCCTTATACAAAATTCGGATTTTCTCTTATTTCTCTTATCCTAGAAAGTTCTAGATGAATTATTTTATGTTTTTCTATTACTTAGTGACAAATTATACTTCAACCCTACATTAAGGTTATATGAGGAGGTATTTATCCAACTAAGTTCTTTATTTTCTTATTATCACCTAAATGAGTTATTATTAAGCACATAATCTTTTTGTATTCCCTTAGTTACATGTATTAGCTTATTCTTGTTTGGCTAAGACAAAAGGGTAAAACTACTAGGTTAGGGTTCTAGTTCTAGTATGTTACAGTCATATTCGGTGCAACCCTCCTCTACGATGAAACTATTGAGTCCTTTGAGTGGTTATTTTGAACGTTTCTTAAATGCATGTCAGCAAAGTCGCCTTTAACTGTTTTCACAGATCAAGACGCCGCAATGGCTGCAGCTATAAGGAATGTTCTCACCAATACATTCCATGCGTTGTGTACATGGCATATATTACAAAATGCTCAGAAGAACCTCACTCAGTTGTTCACACCTATTTTGTGAAACCATCTTAATCTCCTTTTGTATGAAGTTGAAGACGTAGATGAATTCAATTTTGGTTGGACAAAGATGGTTTAAGAATGTTTTCTTAATGAGCCACACCGTTGGATTGTCATAATACATGGCTATCGCAAACAATGGTCCTCGGTTTGGGTAAGACAACATTTTACTGCAGGTATGAAATCGACCCAGATCAGTGAATCATGTAATGCTGTAATGAGGCTCTTTCTAGAACCAAATCACAACTTGGTTCAGTTCTTCACACACTTTAATAGAATTCTTACAACAAAGACGAGCAACGAAAAGGAACAAGAGTTTCAAGCAGCTGATAAATTTACAAACAATATATTTTCCTACATCCCAATTGCAATAAGGGTTGTTGAGGTTTATATTCCTAATGTGTTTGCAATCTTTGAGGCAGAGTTTAAGAAAATGATGGATTATGTAATCCGCCTCAGGATTCAAGAGACTATTGGAGGGAGTTATACATACACTCTTTTCAAAATCGTAGACAATATTACAGTAGATGAGAGAATTGTGTTATTCCAGCCGGCCAATATGGTATTTGAATGTTCCTGTCATATGTACGAAAGCATGGCAATGTTGTGTAGGCACATTCTTTAAGTTTTTGAGATTCTAGGCTCTCTGGGAGAACAACAGTTGCGAACAATCTCCCCTCACTACATAGCCGGTCGTTGGACAAAGCTTGCTACGAGTGGGATTAGTATACTCGACTCCGTTGCTGATGTCAATAAACCAGCAGAATATGGGGAACACTTTCAACATATGTGCCGCTAAATGGTTCAGCTGGCGACATCAATTTGCATGGACGATGATCTTTACCAAATGGTAGACAACGAGATTAATTTATTATGTTCAAAGGCTGACTCACTCAGGGGCAAACGTAATGAAAATGGTGTTCCATATCTTGTTTCTCAGCCGAATACAGTTGATGATGAACCGACTCCTCCTGGAAGCTAGTTTAAAGGCAAGTCAATAAAGGTTCGTCCAGGTTCAATCCGGTCAAGAAAAAGATTGATTGGTATTTTGGAGAATGCGAGACAGAGAAAACGGTCGAAGATCCATCGCCAAATAGAGAATCAGTCCGGACAAGGACAAATGCCCAATTTTGACTTGGGACTTGACGAATAATGACTACAAGAACGACATTGGGGAGTGCAGGATCACAGAGGATGAGAAAAGGATCGTGGAGGGTGAGTACAGTAACAAGAGTTGTAGCGTTAGTAATTAATGTAACACTGATTTCCTCAAACACGTCACTCAAGTAATAATAATACAAAATCACGTTGCATTTACATTTACAGGTACAACTGCTGATACATGCAAACTACAGATTCAGATACATGCGAGCAGTAGTAATTGCACTTGTGACTTGCCATTGGTGCTGGAAGCGGCATCAGTAAATCCTCATCTCATTTCGCCTGTTCTCTTCCTCATTTTCCTCATATACCCTTCTCTGACCCTGTTCTCGCTATTCCCTTCTCCTCATTGTTCAGGTGACAACGAGGACGGTGAATAAATGAACTAGACTGGCGAGAAAAAGAACAATAACATGAATAACAGTAATATGTATGGTGAGATTGGGATACAGTACAATAACGTTAGTATTGTAACAATGTGTAAGATTATGAATCTTCTTAAACATGGTCAGTCGTTTTTTAACATGGTCAAGCAGATTCGTAATCCTGCACAATTCTGCAGCATCTACATCGCACCACATGATATCCCCACGGATACCCCCTAGACACAGATGTCTCTAAAGAGACCCTTGGGATGAGACTGCAGATCCAGATAGCTCTGCAGTTTTCTGCCTCTTCTGGGATTGGACTATGATTGTAGTCTAGCCCAAGAAGAAATTTTTATGCCGTAAGTTGGACCAGGTGTTACACCGTGTCTTTTTATCCTTTCTCTTAGGATAGAAAGCATGGGAAACGCTTGGAGTAACACCCAGCCAGATACAGCTTTAGGTTAGGAAGCATGGGAAAAGGGGATGGAGTTACGATCACGAACAAAAGAAATCTTCCGATCCCATGAGCTCCAATGGACACCGGTTGTTGCCTTCAGGAAGAGTCTCAGAGACGGTACCATTTCGGTGCATATTTGGTGGAGTAGGTGGAGATTTGGCTATGTTTCCAGTAGGTGGCGCATCCTGCATTGAGATGGTATCTGTACTACCATTGGTCTCAATTTATAGATTGGATGCGAGCAAGAGCGAGGAGGGAGGAGTACGGGAACCAGTATAGCGAGAGAACGGGATCATCATTAATTGCACTCGTGACTTGCGACCAGCAGTAATTGCACTCGTGACTTGCCACTGGTGCTGGAATGGACAACATGAAATCCTTATCTTGGCCATCATGTTCTCCTTATCGTTATCCTTGTCCCCTCCTCTACCATCCCGTAGTCGCCTTACGAGGACAGTGACTAAAGGAACTGGACTGGGGAGAAAAGGAGCTAGAGTTGAGAGTACGGGAACCTGTACAGCGAGAGAACATGATCAGATGGGGGGCGATGATGAAAATGAGGAAGAAGAGTCGGTGTTGTCCAGCCCGGTTTTATCTACATGCTCCCCTGATGATGCAACGAAATAGCAGTAATTGCACTCATGACTTTCCACTGGTGCTGAAATGGACAACACGAAATCCTTATCTTGGCCATCTTATTCTCCTCCTCGTTATCCTCATCCCCTCCTCTACCATCTCATAGTTGCCTTACGAGGACGGTGACTAAAGGAACTGGACTGGGGAGAAAAGGAGCTAGAGTTGGGAGTACGGGAACCAGTACAGCGAGAGAACGGGATCAGATGGGGGGCAACGATGAAAACGAGGAAGTAGAGTCGGTGTTGTCCAGCCCGATTTTATCTACCTGTTCCCCTGATGATGCAACGAAATAGCAGTAATTGCACTCGTGACTTGCCACTAGTGCTGGAATGGACAACACAAAATCCTTATCTTGGCCATCCTATTCTCTTCCTCGTTATCCTCATCCCCTCCTCTACCATCCCGTAGTTGCCTTACGAGGACGACGACTAAAGGAACTGGACTGGGGAGAAAAGGAGCTAGAGATGGGAGTACATGAACTAATACAACGAGAGAACAAGATCAGATGGGGGGGGGGCGACGATGAAAATGAGGAAGCAGAGTCGGTGCTGTCCAGCCCGGTTTTATCTACCTGCTCCCCTGATGATGCAACGAAACAACAGTAATTGCACTCGTGACTTGCCACTGGTGTTGGAATGGACAATATGAAATCCTTATCTTGGCCATCCTGTTCTCCTCCTCGTTATCCTCGTCCCCTTCTCTACCATCCCATAGTCGTCTTACGAGGACGGTGACTAAAGAAACTGGACTGGGGAGAAAAGGAGCTAGACCTGGGAGTACGGAAACCAGTACAACAAGAGAACGTGATCAGACGGGGGGCGACGATGAAAACGAGGAAGCAGAGCCGGTGCTGTCCATCCCAGTTTTATCTACTTGCTCCCCTGATGATGCAACAAAACATCAGTAATTGCACTCATGACTTGCCACTGGTGTTGGAATGGACAACACAAAATATTTATCTTGGCGATCTTGTTCTCCTCCTCATTATCCTCATCCCCTCCTCTACCATCCCGTAGTCGCCTTATGAGGACGACAACTAAAGGAACTAGACTGGGGAGAAAAGGAGCTAGAGCTTGGAGTATGGGAACCAATACAGTGAGAGAACGGGGTCAGATTGGGGGCGATGATGAAAATGAGGAGAAGGAACCATTGGTCCATCAAAGGAGAACGAAGACTGTCCTCTATTACTAGTCTGGCGTTGTTACTTCAGTTGGACTATATGTTACTTTACTCAGATGATATGTTACTTTAGTCATAGACGTTGATCCTTTTCTACACTTCTACCTTGTAATTCCAAAATTTTCTATTGGATGACAGTTTATGATATTTAATGTCATTCATGTTCCTGTTGTTGATGTACTTACAGGAGGAAAAAGATGAGCTCTCCGAGGACAAGCCACTCCACCGGAGGAGAAGGAAATACTGCTCCACCTGAGGAGAACGAAGACTGTCCTGCGTTACTCGTCTAGCATTGCTACTTTACAAGCGACTATATGTTAATTTACTCAGACAATATGTTACTTTAGTCATAGATGTTGATCTTTTTCTACACTTTGACCTTGTAATTGAGAAATTTTTTATTGAATGACAGTGAATAATAAATTATGTTACTGGAGAATGACGAATGAGTCTGTTAATACAATTTTCTTTTGTTAATCATTAAATAATGTATGTTACATCAGCTCTAAGAGGGGGTAAGGAGATATTCCTTATCGGCCTATTTGTATTACAACTGAGAGCATGGCTGATCACGTCATCTCTGACTTTATTATCGATGCATAGAAGGAGTCTACCTGAAATGGTCCTCCGTAACGAAGATAGGAAGGCGGGGTCCAAAGATTGAATTTCTCCTTCGAGATTTCTCCTGTCCAATACTACATGGATAGAATACAAAAGATTCCACAATTGAAGCCGTCTGGTTGCTCTAGAACTGATGCTAGCTGCACTTCCCATACATCTATGTCCTTAAACACTCTTGTAACTTCCAAGTAGGGAGATATGAACTTCAACAACTGTTTTCTTAGCGGTTTTCTATCCACTTCGAAAGAAACTTCACTTGGCATGCTATCCAGTACAAAACACTTCTTCTGTGGACAGTCTATGACAAGTACGTAGAAATGACCCTTACATCCATTAGGGAAGAAATATTACACAATGGTAAGTTAGATAATGAACACGGTGAGATAATAATCAAGGTGGCAGAGTAAAGGTTCAATCACAAAGTCAAAAGTAACAATAAGAATGACTAAAGGAATAAATGAACAACAACAACGAGCAAAGGAACGAGAACAACGAGTAAAGGAATAATAACAACGAGTAAAGGAACGATATCTTTGAGTAAAGGAACGATAACAATGTATAAAGGAACAATTAAAGCGAGTGAAAGAATGATAACAAGTGGGAGGAGGAACGATAACAACGAGTAAAGAACAACGACTCATGTAATCACATTGGGTATGGTCGATTGTTCCATCCTTAAAATAATCGAACAGGAATACATCTTCCATTTGGGTGAATTCTTTCGCATGTTTGCGGGTCTGTTCGTAGTCTGTATTTTGCAAGTCTGCTTGACAATTTTTCTGTTCATATAATTCCACGAAAATAGTAATTAGGAAAACTGGTGGGTACATTGAGCCGTAAAAAAGTGTTTAGGAATAACTTACACTAATGTTGAATGGGATGCAGACTCGCTTTATTATTCCTAAAGTTGACTGCAATTCTCGCCTGTTGATCGCGTGTTCGTATGCTTCAATTATATTATCCACCAGCCATTCTCTTGGTCTGAGAGTATATAAATCCTTGTTGTATAGTTTGATCATTCCGTCGTCAAATAGAAGTTGAGACAAGTTGATTTTCGGGTTTAATGCAAATTCACATACTCTCCGCTCAATAGCTTCGACAGATAGGTCTTCCTGTTGCTTATTGATGATGATGTTCTTGGCTTCTTAGGAACAGATAACATAATTTGGGAAGGCGGACAGGTTTGAACCTGTGCATCGGCAGTTGTAGAAGACACTTGCTGCTCTTTGACTCTTGCACTTCGACGGATCTGCAACTTATCTACTCTTGGCGGTAGATGTCCAACTGATTCGGGTTTCGTCATGAGACTTCTTCTTCCCCGCATATGTAAGAGAAATGACTATGTTATATATATTTAACACAACAAGATATTGTTATCATATAGTATATTAACATAAAATAGTTATATTAGACAATGCTATATTCTATACAATAAAATTAATTGAGTAATTGTTTACATATTTTTAGTCATGATCATAACATTTAATTTATGTAGAAAGTAATGTAGATTAGTAGATATTTTGATTTTAAGTTTACATATGATATTCGTTATTGTAACTAGAATAATTAATTCTTAGTTATATGACTAGTCTCAACCTTAGAGTAGGATATAATCTCAATAATTATATTAATTAGACTAGTAAAGTATGATATATATAACATATTATTTTAATAGTTACTTATGTATAGCGGGTACACGGGTCTAGCGGGTCTGTGTCCAAGCATACCCATTATTGGACCCACTTATATGCAGGTCCAAGGGTATACAGGTCTAAGGGTATGCGGGTATAAAAAATTAGACCCGTGACGAGTTTTTTAAGAGTCCGGATTTGTGAGTCCGCGAGTCTACCCGTACCCATTTACAGCCCTAGTACACTTCGGGCACGTTTGGTTACTTGAATTTTGCCGAATTGGATTGTATTTTGGACTCCAATTTTATAAATTTTATGTTTGGTTTGTAGGATTGAAAAAATAGAGTTAATCTCCGGATTTTCAGATTTGGTATGCATCAAAAATTGTCTCGGCAAGGCAGCATAACCAAACGTGCGCTTGATAGGCAGGCCTAGTCTGTACACAGTGAACAAAAACAAGTACGCTGTTGAGTCGATGGAGTCGCCCGTTGTCGCCGACCCGTCTACTCGTCTCCTCAATGATCAGTACCACAGTGCACACTCTCACGGGCGGAGTTGCAGAAAGTGGTGTGGAGCATCTCCGTTCTTCCGTGGCTCCGGCCCATTGCCCTTCCCATTCCATCTCCCTCTTCAATGATGGACGGCATCGCCATGACGGCAAAGGCCTCCGCGCGTCCGGCAATTGTCTCTCCACAAACGCCCATCCGCTCCGAGTCTCGGCCTACCGCCGCTACTTCCCGAAGGGGCGCCTGCTTCACTTGCAATAAGGAAGGGCATTGGTTCCGAGACTGTCCCAACAAAGGCAAGAAAACCTCTGAGGCGTCGGACTCTGGGAGGCCTTCCTTGGTGTGTGCTGACCCTCCGGACATGATGTGCGCTTGCGAAAGAGGGCCCTGCATCGTGCGGTGTCGACAAGATAACCCCGATAGCAAGTTCTACGGATGCCCAATGGTTTGCACCGCCCATCCGTAGTCTTTAGTTTTTTTTCCTTTCAAAACTTTTCGGTGTTCCGCTATTCAGTGTCTAGACTGATTTCGGTTCTGACCTGCTTGGTGTTTCGTTTTTTTGTTCTTTCCAGTATTTTAGAGAAAAACCGCCTAGAAAATGTTCATTCACTCGCTCATGCCCAAAGCCGGACGACGTCCGCGTTGTGTTCCATCGAGAACCGCCGGACATGAAGTGCCCTTGCGGTGTAGGTTGGTGTCTACGCAGGGAGGTGGACTCCGGCGATTTTGCAAGGTGGAACTACTTGGCCTGCCCTGGCCGGGAGGTAATAATGATCTGTTCTGAATCGAGCACGTATGTTGCTCTGTATTGTACAGGAAGGCTGGCATTCCATATATTTGCCTTTCTGTGTCCAGCTCTGTTTAAATTACAAGTATGGTCCCGAGTGACGTGCTCCAGCTAAGGGTATGCTATCTTTATTTCCGGGAAATGCAACAATATCCAAGGAGACGGCTAACCATGAAAAAAACAAAGCAAGATTTTTGGGTGGAAAAGCCTAAGGGCAATTTTCATGTTTACTTATCATAGTAGATACATAACGAAAATTTAATCTCTTATGAATTGTGATATGAAATAATGGTTTATTAACATGTTTATCATGTAACTTTACTTCTAGTAGCAGGTTTATGCAGTTCGATTAACCCGTCTTGTCCTATGCTTTGTTAGCTTGGCTAATATGATACCAAGCACACACAATTACACAAAGATGACACAATGCACAACTTACGTGTTGGAGACGAACCTATAATATCCGGATTATCCCGCAATGACATCAAGAAGAAATGAGTTGTTGAAGTATTAATGTCTGCAATACATGATTTTATTAGCACACACAATTCTATTTGCCACATGATGAAAGAGAAGCCACGATGGTTATGCGGCTTATTGTATTTAGCTTGGTGACAACTTTGTCCAGAAATTGTAAATTTCCTAATTTGAAATTATTTTAAATTTGATGATGTAATCCTTAAGATAAGATAAACTAGTCTAACAATCAAGGGCCTAAGTAGAAGAGACCCATTATCTTTGTTTTATATCTAACAGGCTCAAGGTAAGGTGTACTGCCTTCGCTCATAACTTTAGACAGACAAACTAGACCCACTTGCTACTAAGGCTTTTTTCTCAGCTACTCCACCTTCCAAAAGGTTTGTCATATGTCTGGAGCTTTCTTTAATCCAAAATAGAGGTATAATTAGTCATATATAGGATAGGCTCAGGGTACAATGTACATGTGGAGAAACATAAGATAAAACTGTTGGATCAATGGGCTCTAGAAGGGGGGGTTGAATAGAGCTTCACAAACTTTACAAAATTGATTAGACCACCAAATTATATTAAGTGCAGAACTTAAACCAAAACAGCAATTTGATGTCCTAAACTAGCATACAAAGCAAGGATAAGAGACAAGGAATAACATGCACTTGGACAGGTGGTTTAGAGTGGTTCCATGTCCTAAACTTAGGAGCAATGTCAGTCCACTACCTAGAGTTGGTTAGACTCTAGGATTTGTAACTTGGTTCTCTTATATATATCACACAATAAGATTACAAGCTACAACAACCAACCATCCAAGGACTTATAAATCAAGCCAAGATCTTCTACCTCACCAAGGACTTACCCACCAAGCAAGTAGTCTTCAGCCTTCTTCAAAGGACTTACCCACTCTTGCTCTAGTCTTCGGCCTTGCAGGAATTACCCATCTTGCTTGAGCTTTGCCTTGCACCTCTCCTTCTCTTGGAGAGCTTTAGCACCTTCCTCCTTCACTCGGAGGCCTGGAGCAGCTAGCCTTCTTCTCCTTCACTCGGGGAAGAACAGCAACCTTCTTCTCTTTCACTCGGAGAAGAAACTTCAAGCAATCTTCATAGGGAATGGAGATGGGAGAAGTAGAAAGGAGAGCTTTACAACATTACAAATGATAGCTCTCATACATGGGAACCTAACTCACTCATACTCACGAATTTGCTTTGAAGGCAGAGAGAGAAAGGGGCTCAAAGGATTAGAAACCACTCAACTAAGGCTAGGACCAAGCATATGTGAATGAGCAACCTTGGAATGAAGTCCAAGAGGTCCTATTTATAGTTGAGGGTGTCCCTTTGAGGTTGGGAGAGATAAGGGGCACAAAATAGCCGTTTTACAACTTGCAACGGATCTATTTTGAGTTCCACCTACTCCTCCAACAGTTGGAATTGCTTTTTCTGCATTCCAGTACAGTCTGATCGGCCGAGTTTCAATAAAGGCAACTCGGCCGAACCACTAAAAGACAAGGCTGAAAGTTAGACTGTCGGCCGAGTTCCCTTGGAGAAACTCGGCCGATCGGTCGACTTTCATCTTGGACCGATCAGTGGATCGACCGAGTTTCATGGTCTAGAAACTCGACCGAAAGGGAATCGGCTGAGTTTGGAACTCGGCCGATTGCAACAAAAATTCCAGAATAAATGGATCGGCCGAGTTTGGAATTCGACCGACAAAATCCCTGTTATGGGTATTTTGGAATTTTCGTAAAACTGTACAAATGATGGATTTTTGAGTCCCAATAATTTTATCCATCTTAGTTACAATGCAAAACATGAGTATAAGTGATTACATCAATTGTTCTAAGCCAATAAGGGCTATTTCACAAAACGGTTAAAAGTCACATGTTTTGCATGTGCTGGATGAGTAGCTTTTGAGTTGAATGTGATTCTTTTCTTGTACCTAATGTCTGAAACAATCTCAAATAGATTTGTTAGATACATATGAATGGAATGGTTAAGTCATTATCAAAATATGGGCAATGTGCGACACCTAGGTCAACATTCTCCCCCTTTTTGACAATGACAAACCATTCCTCAACATATTGAAAAGAATGTGAAAATTATACCTTTTCTTAGGGAATTGCAAGGGGATGCAAAGATGATCAATTTGTAGTGCTCCCCCTCAATTCATGCTTACTCATGCCTGCATGGTTAGTTAAAAAAAAACAACCAAAGCACATATGTATACTATATGATTCTAAGCAAGTCTAGATGCATTTCAGTTAATAGACAAGAAAAGAACCATACTAGCAATAAATTCAATATGATTGAGCTTTTTCTCCCCCTTTGTCATCTCAAAAAGGCAGGGGGGGTAGAAGAGCATAAAAGCAAGGTCTTCTCCATAGAAAAACAAAAACACTCAATCAATCACAGTAAGCTCACAGAGACAGAGGAAAACTAAGATAAACAACTAAAGCATGTCATTAATCAAAATATGGAAAACACTAAAAGATATACCATACAAAGCGTTCCCATAAAACATAAAACAAGACTGCACGGATAGCATAGAGCAAAAATAGTACAACTCAGATGATGTGCCTAATGTATATAGTGCAAACATAGTCCAAAGAGATACAACATGGTCATCTAAGACTAAAACTAGATACATCAGCCCACAAAGCTAACTACTCTATGTCTATGTCATCAACAGCAGCATCGATATCCTCATCTGGCCGGTAGTCCTTATCTCCGTCGTCAGAAGGAGGAGCAGCATCCTGTGTAGCCTCGTCAGCATGATCAGCATCGTTGTCATCATCCTCGTCATCAACATCAGTCGCAGTAGCCTCACTGTCTTCATCAGTCTCAGCATCCTCCTGGTCAGGCATATCCTCATCTGGAGGACCAGAAGCTCGTCCGGGCCACCTAGCACTCTGCTCGGACCAAGACATGCCTAGAGCATGTAACTCATAGGCAACCTCAAGGGGAGGAGCAGAAGAGGTATACTGGGCCAGAATCTCAGACAGACGACCACCTGGAAGCGCCAGAACCGGGGAAAGGTGTCCACCTACAGAGGGCTCAGCGGAAGCAGAAAAGGGTGGAGCAGGGTAAAACTGACTATACGCATAAGAAGCGTAGTCACCACCGGGATATGGCTGGTAGGCGGGATAAGGCTGAGGGCAAGATATATGCATGGAGGACATGATATGGCAAAGATCCTGATGAAGGTGTTGCTGGACCTGCATGTTGTACTCTTGCTGGTGCATGAGATACCCCATAAGGGCCTCATTTGAAACATGAAAGTCAGCAAAGGCAGGCTGAGGAGGAGGCTGAAAGGAAGGCTCAGGTGGAGGAGGT
Source organism: Alisma plantago-aquatica (assembly GCA_963693085.1). Taxonomy (NCBI): domain Eukaryota; kingdom Viridiplantae; phylum Streptophyta; class Magnoliopsida; order Alismatales; family Alismataceae; genus Alisma; species Alisma plantago-aquatica. The sequence continues at coordinate 755,730,182 of OY856409.1, forward strand.
GCAACTGAGGATGGTGGAAGTGCAGCTGAGGATGGTGGAGGTGCCTGAGAGGAAGGTGGAGGTGCCTGAGAGGAAGATGATGCACCAGGGGTAGGAACACTCTTCAGGAGAGTGGTCTCACTGATATAAACACCTTTGCGATCAGGTCGGTAGAGAAGATCGGCAAAAAGGGATTTACCAGTGGCATGTTGGAAAAGACCACAAATGAGGGCAGGATAGGGAAGATGAGTGCCCTTTGTGTTCTTTCCAGAGTCAAAACAGGTCATGTGATGGAGGATATAACGTGCCCATTTGACTCCTTGATGCTTCAGCAAAAGATACATCATAACAGCCGTATTCTCAGCAATGTCCGTCTGATTTTTCTTAGGATGGACATTGCAGCTCAAGATAAAGGCCAAGACGCGGCGAGGAGCAGAAAGAGCTGAGGAAGGCAGAGTACCCCTTTTTGTATAGGGAAAGTTGGGTCGCTTGAGAAATTTATGAATATCAGTCAAGTCAACCTCAATTGCCTTATACACGTCGTCGGGGTAGAGAAGATCAAGATATTGAGGATAGTCAGCGATCCAAGATGCCGTACCGACATTTCCATGAAGATAGAGATTGAAAGAACGCTCGGTGATATGGAAAGGTTGACCGGCAATCATGGACGTCAACACAATAGAAGTGTCCACGGATGGGACCAAAGAGTCATAGTTCCAACGCAGATTGGCGTAGAACTCACGGACAACTTTGGAACTAGATTTCAAATTGTGGAAACGAGCATCTTCTATGCAAAACGGATCAAGGTGATGAGTTCGAAGGATTTGACAAGCTTCGTAAAGGTCAGGGTGAAAGCTGTTAGGTTGATGGAGAGCTCGAAAAGGAAACGGAGTGCGAGGGAGGAGCTCTTGATATCTAGTAACAGCAGCTTGATCAACAAAAGAGAGATTTTCGAACACAATATACCTTGGAGCAAGAGGGGTCGCCTGAGCAGGGGAAGGGACAACTCTCTTCCGTCGTTGGGACCTCATGGAGACGAGATAGAGGAAAAAGAGCCGAGCTTGTGGAGAAACTAGGCAGACGTAGCCCCGAGAGCAGCAAGAACGAAGAAGCAAGGTCGATCGGAGGTAGAAACAGCTGGAACGAGGTGAGAAAGGGCCAGGGTTAGAGAGGGGCGGGTGCTAGAGCTAGGGTTCGGTCGACTTTTCTCTAGTTGAGAGGGAGAAAGTCGGCCGATTCCTATATATATAAAACTAGTCTGCCGCCGATCGGTCGAGTTTGGGAAATGGAAACTCGGCCGATCGAGCGCACAGGCACCCTGAAGCCCGACCGATCGGTCGAGTTTGAAACTCGGCCGACCAAAACCCTGAAGAAGGAAAAAGCTGAAACTCTAGCCCTAACCTCAAATGACCTAATGCAAAAATTCTTTTTGGTCTAGTTTGTATATTAAGGATATTTAGGCACATTCCCATCATCATAGGGTACTATTTGTCGATTAAAACCCGATTTGCGAGAAAACGCCCGAAAAAGAGACAGAACTAGAAGAAATTTTAGCTAAAACAAGCATCTTGAGCAATCAAAGCATTTAAAGCAGGAGCAACAGATATAAGATGTAACCAACTAATTAGAGAGCAATTCAATATCATCAAGAGAAATTATGAGCAATTTTGATCTAATAAAATTAAATTGTTCTCTAGCAAGAGGTTTAGTGAAAATATCGGCCAACTGATTTTCCGTATCCACATGTGTGATATAAATATCCTTTTTGACAATGTGGTCACGGAGAAAATGATGGCGAACTTCTATGTGTTTAGCTCTACTATGCAATATTGGATTGTAAGAAAGATTGATTGCACTAGTATTATCACAGTAAATAGGAGAAGCATCAAAATGAATGTTGAAGTCTTGGAGCATTTGCTTCATCCATAGGACCTGGGCACAACAACTTCCGGCTGCAATGTACTCAGCTTCGGTAGTTGATAATGCCACTGTGCTCTGTTTCTTGGAGAACCAAGACACCAAGCATGGTCCCAAGAGGAAGCAAGTGCCACTTGTGCACTTTCTATCAATCAAGCAACCTGCGTAGTCAGCATCACTATATGCCACAAGAGTAAAGTCCCTTGACTTAGGGTACCATAGTCCAAAATTTGGAGTTTTGGCTAAGTACCTCAAAATCCTCTTGACAGCAATAAGATGTGATTTCCTAGGGCTTGATTGAAAGCGAGCACACAAGCCAACACTAAACATTATATCAGGTCTAGAGGCAGTTAAATAAAGTAAACTTCCGATCATACCTCTATAGAGCTTCTCATCTACCTTTTCACCTTCTTCATCCTTGTCGAGTTTGGCAGTGTTTGACATGGGTGTATCCATCGACTTCATGTTCTCCATCCCAAAGCGTTTGAGTAGCTCAGTTGTGTATTTGCCTTGGTTGATGAAGTTTCCTTCCTTTGTTTGTTTGATTTGAAAGCCGAGGAAGAAGGTCAGCTCACCCATCATGCTCATTTCGAATTCACTCTGCATAAGAGAGCTAAACTCCTTGCAAAGATCAAGGTCAGTTCCGCCAAAAATAATATCATCAACATATATTTGAATTATGAGAAAATGGGTAGAAGTGTGTTTTAGAAATAAAGTACAATCAACTTTGCCCATGATATACCCGTTATCTAACAAAAAGTTCTTTAGTTTCTCATACCAAGCTCGAGGTGCTTGTTTGAGTCCGTAGAGAGCTTTTTGCAAGAAATATACATGATTGGGTAACTTATCATTTTCAAAGCCTGGAGGTTGAGCAACATATACTTCCTCCTCGATTGTACCATTTAAAAACGCACTTTTGACATCCATTTGATAAAGCAAGAAATTTTTATAACTAGCAAAAGCAAGTAACATACGGATAGATTCTAATCTAGCAACAGGAGCATAGGTTTCATCAAAATCAATACCTTCTTGTTGATTGTAACCTTGAGCTACTAACCTTGCTTTGTTCCTTACCACTTTTCCTTGCTCATCAAGCTTGTTGCGGTAGACCCATTTGGTGCCAATGATCTTTCTATCATTTGGTCTTGGCACTAAGGTCCACACACGGTTCTTCTCAAATTGCTCAAGCTCTTCTTGCATGGCAAGGATCCACTCATCATCACCAAGGGCCTCTTTGATGTTCTTTGGCTCTAGTTGGGAGATGAAGGCACTATCTGCTTGTTCTTTGTTGTGAGCAGCTCGTGTCCTCACTCTCTCAAACGGATTGCCAATGATCAACTCCTTGGGGTGATTCTTTGCAAAGCGGGGAGTGGGATCCTTCTTTTCTTCTTCTTTTTCTTCTTCTTCAACCTGCTTACCTTTGTCTTTGATGTTGAGCTCTTTTAAGATAGGAATGATTTCATCTGCAACATCATCATCACCAATATGCTTGCTACTAACAGGGTTAGTTTCAATAAATTTAACATTTATAGATTCTTCAATTTTAGATAGTTCAATGTTAAATACTCTAAATGCCCTGCTAGTAGTGCTATAGCCTAGGAAGAAAGCCTTGTATGATTTCGGATCAAACTTGTCGAGAGAATCCTTGGTGTTTAAAACAAAACAAGGACATCCAAAAACATGAAAGAAATCAATAGACGGCTTCCTACCACGCCATAGTTCATAGGGGGTTTTCTTAAAAGTCGGATGTGTGAAAACTCGGTTTTGTACAAAACATGACGTGCTAACGGCTTCAGCCCAAAACTTCTTAGGAGTATCATACTCAAGAAGCATGGTCCTAGCCATCTCTTGTAGCGATCTATTCTTCCTCTCAACAACTCCATTTTGTTGAGGTGTGCGAGGAGAAGAGAAATTGTGCGAATAACCCGATTTTTCACAAATACGTTCAAAAAGATCATTTTCAAACTCTCCCCCATGATCACTACGGATAGAAACAACATGGCAAGAAACTTCGTTTTCAACTCGTTTACAAAAGCTCGAGAAAACATCAAGTGTATCGCTTTTAGAAACGAGAAAGAAAGTCCAAGTATATCTAGAAAAATCATCAACAATAACAAGACAATACTTGGAGCCACGAAGCGTTTGTGTTCTCATTGGTCCGAAAAGATCAATATGAAGAAGCTCAAGAACTCTCTTGGTACTCATGACTCCTTTGGATTTGAAGGAGGATTTGGTTTGTTTCCCTTGTGTACAAGGTTGACATTCCTCATCCTTTTCAAAATCCAATTTAGGAAGTCCTCGAGCCAAGTCCTTTTTGTTCAGTTTCTTCATTTGATGCAAGTTCACATGACCCAAACGACGATGCCAAAGCGAAAGATCGTTTTTATCCACAACTAAGCATCTATTTAGTATGGGCTTAAGAGCATCGAGAACAATCACATAGAGATTACCATTTCTAGTTCTCTTATATATAACATTGTAGGACAGGGAATCTAGAAGCAAGCATTCTAAAGAAGTAAATAGCACAAGATAACCATTATCACATAATTGGCTAACACTAATTAAATTGTGATGTAGGCCATCAACAAGCAATACATTTTTAATGCACAATTCATTGCCTACATCACCCTCACCTATAACCTTACCCTTTTTGTTGTCCCCAAAGGTTACCGATCCTCCTTTCTTTTTCACAAACTTGTTGAAATGGCTGATTTCTCCAGTCATATGCTTAGAGCAGCCACTATCAACAATCCATTTCTTTTTAACCTCAATTACTTCTTCACTAGTAGATGCCATGAGGGTAAGATGACATTCTCCATCCTCGGAGCTTGAGGAACTTGAAGTAGAAGACTCCTCCCATGCCGCATGAGCTGCATCTTTGGATCGTCTCTCCTTCTTGTCCTTCTTCTTGTACTTGTCTTCTCTTTTGTATTTGTCATCCTTCTTGTGGCTGCTCTTATGATAGCCCTTCTTGGCCTTTGGGCAGTCACTTTTGTAGTGGCCTTTTTGACCACACTCGTAGCACCTAGGAGTTGAGGAGGAGGGCTTGCTCTTGAAGTGTCTTCCTTTTGAGTAGTTGGCTTCATGATCATTTGCACCTTCATCTTCACTTGAGGAAGGGCAAGGAGACTTCATGGCAAGTTGTTGTTGCCGGACCATTTCTTCTACTTGGGCTTTGAAGGCTGTGTCCTTCATCTTCTTTGATTCCTTCTCTTCTCTTTTCTCCTCTTCCTCTTGCTTGTCGAGCCTAGGTTCATGTGCTTGGAGGTTACCAACCAGCTCCTCGGTTGACAACTCGCTCAGCTTGTAGACTTCTTCAATTGAAGTGACCTTTGGCTCCCATCTCTTTGGAAGAGATCTCAAGATCTTGGCATTGATTGTACCTCTATCCATGACACTCCCAAGGGCTGCAAGGCTGTTCAAGATGACATTTAACCTTGTGTACATGTCCGCAACTCTTTCATTCTTCCCCATCTTGAAGTTCTCAAGTAGGCCACCAAGCATATAGACTTTGGCCTCCTTGACTTGCTCCGTCCCTTCATAGGTGACACACAACTTGTGCCAAATCTCATGCGCCGTGTCCCAAGAAGAGATGCGGTTGAACTCCGATGGTGTAAGGGCGGCGTAGATGATGCTCACGGCTTTAGCATTTAGTTGAGCACGCTTCATCTCATCTTCCGTCCATGTGGTGATGTTCCCCTTTGGCTCTTCATACTTGAGATGGACTATCTTCCACATCTCGTAGCTCACCCCTTGGATGTAGAATTGCATCTTTCTCTTCCAATATAGGAAGTTTGTGCCGTCGAAGACCGGGGGTCTCATGGAGAAGCTTCCTTCAAGATTGAGTGACCCAAGAGCCAAATCGCCCATCTTCTCCTACTTGTTGAAGTAGCTTGGAGAAGACCTGCTCTGATACCACTTGTTGGATCAATGGGCTCTAGAAGGGGGGTTGAATAGAGCTTCACAAACTTCACAAAATTGATTAGACCACCAAATTATATTAAGTGCAGAACTTAAACCAAAACAGCAATTTGATGTCCTAAACTAGCATACAAAGCAAGGATAAGAGACAAGGAATAACATGCACTTGGACAGGTGGTTTAGAGTGGTTCCATGTCCTAAACTTAGGAGCAATGTCAGTCCACTACCTAGAGTTGGTTAGACTCTAGGATTTGTAACTTGGTTCTCTTATATATATCACACAATAAGATTACAAGCTACAACAACCAACCATCCAAGGACTTATAAATCAAGCCAAGATCTTCTACCTCACCAAGGACTTACCCACCAAGCAAGTAGTCTTCAGCCTTCTTCAAAGGACTTACCCACTCTTGCTCTAGTCTTCGGCCTTGCAGGAATTACCCATCTTGCTTGAGCTTTGCCTTGCACCTCTCCTTCTCTTGGAGAGCTTTAGCACCTTCCTCCTTCACTCGGAGGCCTGGAGCAGCTAGCCTTCTTCTCCTTCACTCGGGGAAGAACAGCAACCTTCTTCTCTTTCACTCGGAGAAGAAACTTCAAGCAATCTTCATAGGGAATGGAGATGGGAGAAGTAGAAAGGAGAGCTTTACAACATTACAAATGATAGCTCTCATACATGGGAACCTAACTCACTCATACTCACGAATTTGCTTTGAAGGCAGAGAGAGAAAGGGGCTCAAAGGATTAGAAACCACTCAACTAAGGCTAGGACCAAGCATATGTGAATGAGCAACCTTGGAATGAAGTCCAAGAGGTCCTATTTATAGTTGAGGGTGTCCCTTTGAGGTTGGGAGAGATAAGGGGCACAAAATAGCCGTTTTACAACTTGCAACGGATCTATTTTGAGTTCCACCTACTCCTCCAACGGTTGGAATTGCTTTTTCTGCATTCCAGTACAGTCTGATCGGCCGAGTTTCAATAAAGGCAACTCGCCGAACCACTAAAAGACAAGGCTGAAAGTTAGACTGTCGGCTGAGTTCCCTTGGAGAAACTCGGCCGATCGGTCGACTTTCATCTTGGACCGATCAGTGGATCGGCCGAGTTTCATGGTCTAGAAACTCGACCGAAAGGGAATCGGCTGAGTTTGGAACTCGGCCGATTGCAACAAAAATTCCAGAATAAATGGATCGGCCGAGTTTGGAATTCGGCCGACAAAATCCCTGTTATGGGTATTTTGGAATTTTCGTAAAACTGTACAAATGATGGATTTTTGAGTCCCAATAATTTTATCCATCTTAGTTACAATGCAAAACATGAGTATAAGTGATTACATCAATTGTTCTAAGCCAATAAGGGCTATTTCACAAAACGGTTAAAAGTCACATGTTTTGCATGTGCTGGATGAGTAGCTTTTGAGTTGAATGTGATTCTTTTCTTGTACCTAATGTCTGAAACAATCTCAAATAGATTTGTTAGATACATATGAATGGAATGGTTAAGTCATTATCAAAATATGGGCAATGTGCGACACCTAGGTCAACAAAAACTACATTAACACTAATGTGCTTAAGTAGAAGAGACCCATTAGCTTTATTATTATTGAATCTAATATTCTAACACTCACCCTCAAGTTAGAGAGTACGCATGGTATATTCCTTGTTTGCTACATATAGTTGAAAGAGGAAGTGGGAGAGATTTGGTGAAGATATCAACAATCTGCTCTCCAAAATTCATATAAGGCATAGTAATCTTCTTGACCCAGATCATATCTTGCACAAATAACAAATTGACAATCAACTTCAATGTGTTTGGTGCGCTCATGAACAAAGGGTTGTAGGCGACGTGAATTGCAGCTTGATTATCGCCTTTGATGGTGGTTCGAATGAAAACAAGAAGGCTAAGTCATTGGAGAACAATTGTTACCCATTGAATTTCATAGCAAGCATGGGCAATGGCATGTTATTTTGCTTCAGTGCTGGAGCGAGTACCTATGCGTTGTTTCTTGCTCCCACCTTTTGATGGGGTGATCTAACAAAAGAACATAGGAACCAGGCGTGGAGTTCCTATTATTGGCATCCTCAACCCAATCAACATCAACATAGTAGGTCAGGGTAATGTCTGAAGAAGGCTTTTTGTAGACAAGGCCGTGTCTTGGTGTGCTTTTCAGATAGCATAGAATCTGTCATACTTGAATCCAATGACGTACAAGGGACTGTGCCATATGTTGACTGACTATACTTGAATGCAAAGCCAACTGCTTGACGTGTAATAGTGAGATAAATAAGCTTGCTAACTACTCGTCAATATTGTTTGAGATCCTTAAAGCCCCCCTCTCAGAATTAGCTTAGGCGTGGTATCCATTAGAGAGGATACTTGGGAATTAAGCATGCTAGCATCTGCTGATGGTTTAGCACATATTTTTGCTAAGAAATACAGATGCCACTCTTTGATCTAAGAACTTCAATTCCCAAGAAGTAGCGTAATTACTCCAAGTCCTTAATGTGAAATGTGATTTGAGGAAATCTTGTAGCACAAATCGCCAATGATGATAAAACCATCAACATAAACAACCAATATGATGATGTAGAGACAATTTTGGAGAAGAAGATGCTGTATCACTAGATTATTTGGAAAACCCTAGTGCTCCAAGCAAAGAATGAAGTATCCTATTTTGATACAATTTTGACAACATGTAAATCAAAATTTGTCAAAGAAATTTCGAAGCAACTGTGTCCTTTCCATGGCAAAATGAATGAATAAACTCAAATTTTTTTCTCAAACATGAGCTCTACACCTATATGCATTGTTTTATGCAATAAAATTATACACGGGATAGGTGGGGGGGTCCTTCATGTGGGAGATAAGTAAACTTTACTATTTCTTGGGAAAATTTTGAAAATTGGGCAAAATATCTTGCTAATTTTGACGTAGCAGTACAATCGCATGATCTCGTAGCAAATGTTGGCAAAATTGATATTTTCTTCAAAATTTTGACGATTTTGTCGAAACCTCATTCCTTGGACACCGTTGAGCTTGTTGTACCATGCCCTTGGTGATTGCTTGAGGCCATAAAAGGATTGTTTGAGTTTGAAGACACATGCTTTGTCTCAGGGGAGGGGGCCGTAAAAAAATGCATAGAGGGATTTGAAAGGGTGCTTTGTAAACAATATGATACAATTCATAGCTTTTGTTAATCCAAAATAGAGATACAATGAGTTCTATGTGTAGAATGGCTTGGGATACGATGTACATGCTGAGCAACAAAAGATAAACTAGACTAACACGAATGAGCTTAAGTAGGAAAGGCCTAATAGCTCTATTATTGTTACATCTAATATCCTAACAAGATATAAGTGTTACAATCCTAATACGAATTTGAGATCTTTTTCTCCACCACCTGCATTGGAGAATGTGTTTGTGGAACTATACTTGTTGGTTTCCATTGGTCTTGCTTTCCCATCTCTAGTTCCTCACCATCTTCTGTGACTTCGCTATCTATGGAGTTTATACCTACCATTGAACAACTGACACGTCTATCACCAAAGGATAAAGGGGATCCACTGCTTTGGGCTCTGATAAGATCTTTAGCTTTTAAGGAATCTGCACGACCTATTGCACTTTGAAAATCCATACATACTTGCACCATCAAGCATCAATTTCTCTAGCTATTGTCTTTCTGAACTTACTACATATGCCAAAACCATAGCTATCAATTCAGATTCCATTAATATTCCAAAAACAATCATGAGCTTCTCTGACACCCCGCAATGCTTGAGGAGATGACAACTTCCATGCCAATGATACATGGACTCTTGTTTCAACTCCGCAACACACTATGGACCATCTCAAAGCTCAGAAGGTCACATGTAACACATCTGTCGGGATTGTGATTTCTCTGGAATCTCATCTAGCTTGGCCTTTAATTCAATTAGACATTAAGAACACTTTTTTCCATGGTTATCTTGAGGAATCTGTAACGCTAATAAATGTAACTTGTAAAATAGCTAATAAATGTAGCTTGTAAAGTAGCTCAGTAAGAGGCCTATTAACTGCCTAGGCGGGCAACCTAGGCGCCCAGGCGGTCAACCCAGGCCGCCTAGACGCCTATTAAGGATGGGCGCCTGGGTTTTGCAGGGTGGGGGAGCGCCTGAGCCGTCCAGGCGGGCGCCCGTACACCTCTACGAGGACCTTGATCCTCCTTGGTGCCACTTCTAGTGCACCGATTTTGAAGAAGAGGCCGTTGTCAGGCTGTTGTTCCCGTTTTTCTTCAACGTCGGATGTGGCCTCGTCGATGGTTTTGGAGGGTGGGTGAGCACCCGGGCCACCCAGGCGGGCGCCCGTAGCCCGTACAACTATGCGAGGACCTTGATCCTCCTTGGTGCCACTGCTAGATGCACCAATTTTGAAGAAGAGGCTGTTGCCAGGCTGCTGTTTCCGTTCCTCTTCAACGCCGAACGTGGCCTCGTCGATGATTTGTTCTCCATGTCTCCATCATGTTAACGTTTTGCATCTTAAATTTACATACAAATATTATGTGTATATGCAATGTTTGGCTTGTGGTTCAGGATAGATTTTTGTGGATTGGGTTGATGTGTTTTTTTCTATCTTAATGTGGATTTTTAGTTCAGATTTAACTCAGGTATAATTGCGGGCTGGATCGGATTCGGTGTGGATTAACAAAACTCTTCTATCGCCATGCCTATTTTGGCTTTCTCTAGGTCTTCCAATTATCACAACCTCTTCTTTTCCAAACTTGCGTCTAGAACTATAATCCTAGTAGTATATTTGGATGACATTATCATTTCTGGTAGTGATACAACCGGGATTGATGCATTTCAATATACCCTTGTGTCTCACTTTGACACGAAGCACCTTGGGCTGCTACGATACTTCTTGGGCATCACACTACGATACTTCTTGGGATGCTAGATTTTTCCATGACCTCCTAAATGATACATGAAAGGTCAACTCAAGTCAATGACTTTGACAATGGTTACCATGTAAAGGCCCTCTTAGAGGTGGAGTTCTATGATGATTATGATAAATGTCAATGAGTAGTTGAAAAACTCATATTCCTAACAATTACTCGATCTAATATCTACTTTATTAATGGTTTGGTAAGCAAACACATGGTCACACCACTAGTGTGTCACTTGATATCAGTCTAGAGAATCTTACGTAGATTCCTTTAAGAGCACATTAGGAAGAGGGCTTTCTACAAGAAGTCCCAAAGCAAGGACATCCCTTGGACCTGCTATGTGGATGCCTATTGGGCTGGGGATATCAAAGATTGGCTCTAGCTTTGAATTTAGTGTTAATATGCGACACCATTTGCTAAGCTAGAGAAGCAAGAACTAGTCAGTTGTTGTGAGATCAAATCGTGCGAGATCAATTCGATGACGGTTCTAGCTTTGGATTAGCATTAATATGAGTGACTATCCGATAAGTCGAAAAAGTAAGTAGATAGTTGTTGCAAGATCAAACACTCAAGTAGAAGATAGAACTTTAACCTGTCCTTGTTGTGACAACCAATGGGTAAATATTGCTCTTTACTCTTTAGTAACTTGCGATTCCTACTACTACTCTAGTCACTCTCAAGTGTGACAATCAACAAATAGACCACATTACAAATAATCCAATCTTTCATGAGCGTACTAAGCTTATTGAAGTTGACTGGCACTTTGTCAGATAATTGATTCATGCACAAAAAATTATTACACATTATGTAATGTCTGGCAAGCAAATAACCAATATCTTTACCTAGCCTCTTCCTCCTTCCTCCTTTGATTATATGTGTAACAAAATGGGAACACGCATTGTAAACTCCAGCTTGAGGGGGAGTGCTAGAGTAAATGGACCTACCGATGGTACAACTTATCTTAGTTTGTTCCTTGCATTTATTATGACTCAGTCCTCTGCTATAGTTCAGACCTCAAGTAACGACGTAAGATTAACGAATAGACTGTTGTTACTCCACAAAGGAGAGGCGGAGAGAGAAAAATATGGAGTGAAGGGTTGAGCATTACGCTGTCTAGGTGGTCCACCCCTCCCTCCCTAGCGGCCTAGGGGGCCTAGACATTTTTTTGATGATTTCATATTCTTATAATATATAGTTATATGATAACCTATCATCAATGTATAAATTAGTAGGAAGAGGAAATATGTGACAATGAAGAATAGGAACCGAGATTCGAGAAGCAGTAAAAAAACAAAATGTAGCATAATCTATGTGAATGTGGGAAGAGACAAAGAAGGGAAAAAAGTAAAATAATAGCAAAAAATGGGAGGAACATAAAAGAAAATGAAATAGTAATAGAGACATGGATGAGATAGCAGGATGAGGATGAAACAAAGTATGGGAGGAAGAAGAATGGATCGCCGACATTGTTGCTTGGTGGAGCAAAAAGTAGAGAATTGTTTAGTAGGAAAGAAGAAAAAAAAAGAAAAGATAACAAGTTGTGGCATAGCATAAAAGTTGCTGCTTGGTGGAGGGTCTTGAGATATTTATTTACTTTATTTCGTGTTATATCTCTTTATGTCTCTTTTATCCCTTATCGCTTGTCATAGTATTTTTCCCTTTATCTCGTGCTATAAAAGAGAGAGCATTGTATTTTTTTAACTCATTGAATATCATAGTATTTTTCTCATGATATCACGAGCACATTTCAACCCCCTATAACCATCCCTTTCCCTTCAGCTTGTACGTACGCCACTGCTCCTCCTTTTCCGCTCTCCACTCGCCTCGTAAACGTTGCTCTCTCTTCCTCCCATACGTACGCTCTGCCCCCTCTTCTTTTGCTATCCGCTACTACCACTCCACGTCCTGTCCTCTCTCCGGGCCCACCCGTCGACCCCTGCACCCCGTCCGTCCTCCGACCCCTACTCCCCCCCTCGCACTACCACCACCCCTTCTCCTACCTCCTGCCCTCTGACCCTCCAACCCTCGCAACTATCGTTTTCCCTTCTCCACCCTCCTGCTCACTGCCATTTCATCAGCCTACCTCCACTAAGCCACCGGTCAACACCACCAGTGGCTGTCGTCAATCACCTTGCTTCGTTAAAACACCGACCCTATCCCTAATCCTTGTTTATTAAGGGTGACTTCCCCCTACTCTACTCCCTACATTACCAATGTTCAAATGATACAATGACGTAGGTCTCTTTTTTTATTGTTGGCTGCCCATACGTCGGGTTTTATCTACGGTTCTACTTACATGTTGATCTACTATCCCAGTCTCTACTTATTATTATGTCTCATTAGACCCATTTTGGACAATCAAGTTGGATGGTTCCAACTTTCACAGGTGGTCTGCCTCATTCGAGCTTTTCGTTAAAGCCCAAGGACGATACTTGTATCTTACTAATGCTGTCATGCTAGAGCATGTTGCTACTGCCGATGATAAGACTAAATATGCATATGATCTATGGATTAAGGAAGACTCAGATGTTATGATCTGGATGGTCAATAATACTAATCCCATAATCAACCAATCTCTTCTCCGACTCAAGACTGTCGAAGCCACATGGGACCAACTATCCCATATCTGCTTTCACCAGCAAAATCCAAAGGTGTTTGAATTTTTCAAATGCCTTTCCAAGGAGTATTGTTAATGATTATGTAGACAAATAGTGCAACCAATGCTGTGCTCTTTGAGACGAGTTTGATGTTATTATCCCCTTTGCGGATATCAAAGAAGTACAACGTCAGCGCAATGAACTTCAACTTTCTTGCAGGTCCGTCTTTGTCCTTTAGTTGTAGATCAAACTGTCCACTGATTCATTGCCTATGTTTCGTGATGTCCTAAAATGTGTCCAACGTCTCCCATTTTGTCTCCTCTCAGCCTGTTGATCATTGTGATGCTCTTGCTCTTGTTGTTTTCCTAGGCAACTCCTCTACCTTGGTCGTGGCCGAGGTCGTATCTGCGGCTGTGAACGTTCTACTAGAGGACTTGGATGAGTTTCACCCTCCTCTACTTTTGGTTGTGGACAAACCTTTCTTGGACAACGATAGTGTACTTTTTGTTGATATAAAAATCATACTGAAGATCGCTACTGGGCCGAACATGGTGACCTGACTTGGTCCAATCGGGTCACTACAGACACTACTGATTTGACTCTGCCTCCATCTTCTCAGCCCTTTGTGGATTAGATCCGATTTGAGTTTGAGAAACTTCTTCAGGCGTGTCCACCTACTTCTACTACTGAAGGTCCTACAAAAGGAGATTATGCTTTTCTTGCCTCGTCTCCCTCTTATGGTAAAAATAAATGGGTTATTGACTCTAGTGCCTCATCTCATATTTCTGGCAAATCTGTACTTTTTTATGATCTCATAAAAACTAATACTGGTCCACCTATTACTCTAGGTGGTGGTTCACAGACTTTTGTTCATGGCATAGGGAGTATATGCATTCCCACCAATTTATGGCTTCGCTCGACTCTTTATGTCCCAAAATTTCCTTTAAACCTTCTATCTGTCAATTGAACTATGAAGAGCCTTCAATGCTCTATCACGTTTGACCCGAATGGTTGTTTGTTTCAAGATCTCCAAATGAAGATGAGGTTTAGTTCGGGCCATGAGGTAGTATCACTTGGATACACCGAATACTGGTGCTCTGCTATCAACGTTTGTGACAAGATTACAATGGCATTATTGTTTTGGCCATCTATTACGAAGTTGAAACATTTAATTCCTGCTTTTTCTGGTTCTGTCGTTCGTTGTGAAATTTGCCAGCTGGGCAAGCAAACCTGTATCGGTTATTCAAATAAAACTACTGCTTATATTTGGGGACCGTTAACTGTTATGAGCACTTCTGGATTTCGATATTTTATAAGCTTGATTGATGCTTTTTTTAGAGCTACATGGTTGTTTGAAGGATTAGTCTCATATGCTTGATATTGTAACTGATTTCTTTGTTGAAATTCATACCCAATTTGTTATGCACATTAATATTTTATGAACTAATAATGCCCTAGAAAACATGGAACAATCTGTAGGTCAAAATCAAATTCATCAGACCTCTTGTTTGTACATCCCTAGCAAAATGTCGTAGCTGTGAGGATGAGTCACCATCTTCTGGAGGTTGCACACATTCTTCTCTTTCACTATAATGTACCCAAGACTTTTTGGCTTGAATCTCTTACTACAACTACCTAATTAAGAAGATGCCTTCATCTGTCTGGATAATCATGTGACTTATAGCATAATGTATCTGAATGCCAGTCTATTCTCTGTCACTCAATGATTTTTGGTAGTACTTCTTCTATCAAAAATCTGCGCCCTGGCTTGACGAAACTTGACCCGAGATCTACATAGTGTGTTCATGGGCTATTCTCAGACTTAGAAAGGATACATGTGCTATGATCTGTTTGCAAGACTTAGAAAGGATACATGTGCTATGATTCATTTGCATGACAGTGGTTTGTTAGTGCAACTTTGAGCATATGCCGTTCTATTTCGGCTCAGGTTCTACCGTTTCTTCTGATTTGTTAGATGCTACTCTTTTACCTATGAATGTTGATACTTCTTTGCCAGATACCACTGGTGGTTCTCCTATGCCTATAAGAGTTTATTATCAAAGACAAAAAGCTACAAGTCCCTCCATGTCCCCTCCTTCACCAAATCCATCATCTTTGTCGAAAGATCAAACATCACCTCAGGTATTCCCAGATTTAAATAACCCTATTGGCATGTGCAAAGGGGTGAGGTCTTGTAATTGACACCCAATTGGCAATTATTGTTCTACTCCTAACCTTGGCACATGCTTTGCCAACATAACTTCTACTCTATCAATGATTGTTCCTACGAATGTTGCTCAGGCCCTAAAACATCCAACATGGTGCCAGGCTATGAAAGTTGACATGCAAGCTCATACTGATTGCTGTACTTGGGAGTTAGTTGATCCTCTTGTTGACTGCTCTCCCGTGTGATGTCGTTGGGTCTATACAGTCAAATATCAACTAGATGGCACGGTTGAAAGGCTGAAGGCTCATCTTGTGCCGAAAGGCTATACTCAAACATATGATGTATACTATTTTAAGACCTTTTCTCCTGTTGCTAGACTTCACTTTGTTAGATTTCTTATTTTTGTGGCTATTAACTGTGATTGACCTTTGTATCCACTTAATGTGAAAAATGCATTTCTATATGGTGATCTGCAGGAGAAAGTATATATGGAGCAACCACTTAAGTATGTTGCTCGGGGGGGGGGGTGTTCTAAAGTGTGAAAATTACACAAAGCTATTTATGGGTTGAAATAGCTCAAGCGCTTGGTTTGATAAATTAAGTCATACTTGACAAATTTAGTTTCAGATGCTCTCTTTCTGATCACCTTGTTTTCATTAAGAAAACTAATTCCGTCTTTTGTTATTCATAATTGTTTATGTGGATGATAATATTTTATCTGGGACTGATCAAGTATGCATACAAGCTACTAAGGAGGTTCTGGGAAAACACTTGATTGCTGAAGATTTAGGAAAGTTGAGATATTTTCTAGGGCATTGAAGTCTCACGTTCCTCATTTGGTATTTGTTTATCTCAAAGAAAATATATTCTGGATGTTTTGAACGAAACATGTATGCTTGGAGCTAAAAACCTACTCACACTCCTCTGGATCCTAATACCGACTGGGACGGTGACTCCTTTTGAGGGGAAGTCTTGAGATATTTATTTACTTTATTCTTGTTATATATCTTTATGTGTCTTTTTTCCCATATCACTTGTCTTCATATTTTTCCCTTTATCTCTTGTGTTATAAAAGAGAGAGAGAACTGTATCATTTTAATCATCGAATATCGCAATGGCTTTCTCTGAGGAGAAAAAATAGAGGGAAAAAACAAGCAACAAATGTTGCGTTAAAACAGTATATATATATATATATATATATATATATATATATATATATATATATATATATATATGCATATATATAAATAACAAATAAGCAATTTTTCAACATATTAGATTAGGCCCAAATTCGGCTTAGTAGCCGACTAAGTGCCTATGCGGATGCTTAAAAGGCCTAGTTGGACTGTGCGCCTAGGATGTGTTGTAATCCTAGGGATAGCCAAGGCCGCCTAAGTGAGCACTTGTACAACATGGCTTGAGCATGAAAATGAAATATGCCATGGGTGACCATGAAAATGATTTTTTCTTAGATTTTCTTACATGCAATCCTAGGGGTCACTAATGCCGCCTAGGCGAGCCCTTGTGCAACATGGCTTGAGCATGAAAATGAAGTAAACCATGGGTGAGCATGAACGTGATTTTTCTTAGATTTTTTCATGTGTAAGCTCTACTACTGTTTGAAGAAGCTTCCATGTTGTTTATTTTGCATCTCAAAGTTGTTTATTCTCCAACTTGACCGGGCATGAGCTAGAGTAAATGGACCTAGACTAAGGGCCTACCAGTGGGTCAACTCATCAAAGTTTGTTCCTCATGTTTGTTGTACCTCAGTATTCTCCTATGTATATGACCTTGCGTAATGACGTTAAGATTAACTGCATAAACCTTTGTTGGCTCCACATAGGAGAAGTGGATAGAGGAAAAGATGGAGTGAAGGGTTGAGCGTGAAAAAAGAATATTTCTTAAGTTCTTTTACATCTATAGGGTCTACTACTTGTCAAGGGAGATTTCATGTTGTTTATCTCGCATGCTGAAGTTGTTTGTGTCCACGTACCCATTTGAGCCAATGATTAGTTATCCAGCTCTGTTGTCTTTATTATTAATACTTTTGTCTGTGCATCCTTATGCACATTGACTACGTACTACTGTGAACCAACACTCTTTTTCTGTATGTTCCTCGTTTTGCACGTGACTATCTGCCTCAATGAATTGACACTCTTTGGGCAAGTTGATCACAATTAGCAACTGAGATCCAGATACTTGCTCTTAATTTCTACCATCTAATACCGCCCCAGATGCACAATTATGCTTGTTACTTGTTCTACGGCTGCTTGTTGAATCATCTACTTTAGTGTGGGCTACATTGAGAGATTGAGGATGTCACTTTCGTAGGGGTGAATGCTGTCTATCTTATTATTGTTTAAGCTTGTCTGTCATGTTTACACTTGTTGAGCTTAGGTTAAACAAAAAAATGTCTATGTCTGTCTTGGCAGACTGTAGATTGTATCCTCCCATGTTCTAACTTGACAGAGCGTTTTAGAGAATGAATTCGTTTATTGTAAGTGTCTTATGTTAAAACGGCTCGAGTATGTTTGTCCCAATATGATTATGTCTAAGTATGTAACCCCCTATCCTATATATTAGAGTAAGGTTTCCTTAGTTATAGATATCTCTTAGCCTCCTAATTTTTCTAACACAATCAACCGTGCCTTTTCAGTCAACTGGTGATGTGAGCTTGTTAAGGACGTGAGGGGCAATATCAACTCGCTTGACTGGACCATGAACACACACTAGATTTGTAATGATAATTAGGTTTTTCCACATTGATAAGTCAGAAAATAACAAAGATCATCACCATCATCATCATCTACTCTTCAATCCCAATCATGTTTGGGTTGGCTACTTGGATCCTTCTTTTCCAATCAGCTCGGTTATGGAGAGTATCTCTATCTGTTTCAGAGTAACCCCCTATCCTATATATTAGCGTAAGGTTTCCTTAGTTATAGATATCTCTTTGCCTCCTAATTTTTCTAACTCAATCAACCGTGGCTTTCCAGTCAACTGGTGATGTGAGCTTGTGAAGGATGTAAGGGGCAATGTCAACTCGCTTGACTGGACCATGAACACACACTTGATTTGTAATGATAATTAGGTTTTCCCGAATTGATAAGTCAGGAAATAACAAGGTTCATTTGATACTTGGGGTAAATTGATAGGGGGTTACTTCATTTGATAATCATAACAAGGATAATTGGGGTAAATTGATACTTCATTTGACAATAGTATCTCTATCTATTGTATGTCATGCAATCAACCACTCAAGAATATTATCTGCAACAGTTTTTGTAACTTTCAAATTTACCGACAAATGTTTCATAAATTGTGTCATTCCTCCTAGGTTGATTTGTAAGCTTGCGTATATTATTATGTGTTTATGGCTGAATCGATTGAAGAGTGGCTCAACGTTGCATGATGATGATATCTCTATCTGTTTCAGGGTAAATAACAAGGATAATTGGGGTAAATTGATACTTCATTTGACAATAGTATCTCTATCTATTGTATGTCATGCAATCAACCACTCAAGAATATTATCTGCAACAGTTTTTGTAACTTTCAAATTTACCAACAAATGTTTCATAAATTGCGTCATTCCTCCTAGGTTGATTTGTAAGCTTGTGTATATCATTTTATGTTTATGGCTGAATCGTTTGAAGAGTGGCTCAACGTTGCATGATCTGGTATGTGACGACCATGAGATGGCTAGTAGAGGTTGGAAGAAAATGATTGTCATTTTCCAATAGATGTTGCTGTGTCTAAAATCTTTAGGGAGGTAAGGTTTTGTACTATTGAATTATAGAGATTGTACTTACTTGAATTGACATGAAAAAGTGCAAACCAATATTATAAACCCCTCTAGATAGGATATTTCCTTGCACACTTCAGCCTGAGATGGAAATGTCTTTCGGATCTTGTCACCATCTCCTTAATGGAAATGGTCTTTATGTCTCCATTTGTCGTTTTCCTTTGACTTTCCCAAGCCCCAAGCTATTTTTTCCTCATCTTCATGCTCCCAAAAACATATTTACACCTTATTATTGGGAGGTCTGTGGTTAAATTATTGTTGGGGCTTAATGATTATGAGATTTCTATTTATTCATTCATTCAAAAAGCAGCCTCTTCGCTGTTTACCTGCCCTCTTAAGCGGTGCTAGCCCTTCTACTTGAGTGATCATAGATGAAGCCACTGTTGAAGCATTTTGTCCTTAAGCAGGCACTTTATCCTGCTTTGTGTGGCCTGCTTAATTGCCTGCTTGAGACCGCCTAATCACAAGGTCTGACATGGTCCAACAACAAATGTATGAAAAAGAAAATTTTATTCCTTGGTGCCTTCTATTTATAACAAGCTATATAGGTAAAAGAAGCAAATCATACTTTAGTGTTCTTCTCCTACCTATATCTAACTGTGTACCCGTGTTGTCTTCATTTCTATCACTCACCACCTGCTATAAAGCAGTACTTTGATTGACAATATCCTATAGGACCTACGTTAGTATTGCGAAAGTACTTGTAAAATATTCGCACCAGTACTTTAAATCCATAATCGTATCATCTTATATTCTATAAACTATAATATCTGTATGTACTATTGTACTAAATTCCTGTAGTTATATAATGTGAAATATAGTATACTTGCGTCCTAAAATCGTCGGTTGACTGCTACAGAATGCTATTGGATACCCTAATCTAATCTAATATTTAGTACACTATTAAATAACTAATATTGTTTATCAGTTAAAAGTAAGTCGGTTACAAAAGTATTCTTATATTAAAAGTCTATGAAACTGTAATAAATTCAAGTTTTTTACATATTTACATTTACCTATCCAATTCTAATGAATATCAATCATAGCACTTGATTATTTTTAAAATTTTAGTAATGCTGTACTACTAAAATTATTAAATGTCTACATCATTAACTTTACAATCTGCTTTAACAGAAAGCGCCCGTTTCGGTCAGCCTCTTCACACTTAAGCACTAAGGGAAGGTTGACCACTCGCTTCCCGCTTCGTGCTTACCAAAACATAACTATTTACTAATTAGTCTGCATCAGTGGAGCATTGTGCTAGCCCTTGCTTTCACCATATCTGTTCTGCGGCATGTGATAGTTGGCATAGATTGACTGATACTCAACTCTTGACCCCCACAGACGCAAGAGTAGACAAGCAGGAGCATAAAACCTGTTTTGAGGCATTTACCTCATACATAAAGGATTTGGTGCACCCAGTACAAGACAGCGAGGTACACCTTCAAGATCTGTTGTGGGTTTTTGATACCTGGTATACAAGTTATGTGTATCAGACGAAGACCCATGAAACTTTTGGTGCACCTCGTACAAGACAAGTCGATACAACATTGAGATCCATTTTGCGACATTTGATGCTTGCCATACACGTCACATGGACCGACTAGTACGCAATTATCTACTCATGTATGTAATTATATATGCATGGTTGGGATTGAGGCGTAGATGCTGATGCTGATGATGGTGTAATTATATACACCTTAATTTAGTTTGTATAAGGTGTTTATTTGATGATTAAATTTCATAGGAGTGGAAAAAAGCCTAGCTATCCTTGAATATTTCTATTAAAACTGGAACACGACTTTCTATGAGTTATATTTATAAAGGCACTTGAATGTATGTATATTATACTTATGGTGGTTTTCTTGTTTGGCCATGTATCTTTGGGGTCCTCTTTGTTCTTACTTTTAGAAGTAGCAATGATCGTTTTCTGTCAACATTCTGGATTTATTTGAATGGAGATTCCCAGTTGGGTAATTTACTTGTAGTGAGTAGTGACTGCTTTTGTGCTGCAACATTCGTACCATTTACTTCGTTTATCTAATAAATTCTCTCTTTTCTGTTGTTTCCACTTTTTTCCTATCACCAGAGGAGGTGCCACTTTCTGTTCTATTATCGAGTTGTTACTCCAGAAAGTGCTGCAGGCCCTGCAGATGATTCCCCACTGTGTTACCCGTTATGCTCATGTGGTGCTGGAAGATGCAGGTTGTGGATGGAGAGGACAAACGGGAGACATCTTGGTCGCTTATATTTTACTTGCCCAGTTCTAAAAGTAATATTTCTGACTATGATAGCCTAATTTTTGTGCATGCTTTATCTTATATTATTTGTGATTCACTTATTGAATGTACTTGGGGCCTGTATTAGCTTTTAAGCAGTTTTTATTGGTGGGATGGGGGAATACAAAGTATTAATTGTTTCAATATACATAATTAACAGTATAGACAATGCAACTGCATGAGAAAATAGTAAAACGGATGCATCCACACGAGGATAGCAAGTTTGTATTGATCTATAAATAGCTCTCTACCTGTGGTAAGATGACCAGAAAATCGGATGATAATGCACATCAAGATGTTTGCATGAAGGTGGGGGAGTAGTCTCATTTGTTGAGGAACACGTATTATGACCAGAAAACAGGGCAATAGTGCTCCTCAAGGTGTATGCGTCGAGGTGACGGAGTAGTCTCATTGAGGCACATGACTTGGTTAAATTGAGTCATACATGAACATAAACGTATTAATGTTAGGTGCTTCTCAGGAAAATGAGTTGTGCGTTACTACATTTTTACTTATGCTGTACAATTTTTTATTTATTTTTTGATGACCCAGGGACGCCGTTGGGCTGCGCCCGACGCCTACCTAGGGGGCCCCGAATAGCGTGCAAACCCGAGAACCCGTTTAAGCCAGATCAGAGGTCGGCTGACCTGACACGCTCAATTAATTTCCGAGAGTGTTGCAGCTGGGTTTCAAACCCGTGACCCTTTGTTAGGGGCCCCCAAGCCTCAACCAGTGCGCCAACTCTCGCCGACACTTATGCTGTACAATTATAATTCTTTTGGCACCTTTTTCGAGGGGACTGGCATGCTTATTGGCTTCCCCTAACCTATATAAGCTAATACACTGTATGGATTTATTGCTGTCGATTCAAATTGTAAAATACTTCAATTTTTATATTTTGATTAAATTAAAACTCTCTTGAACAGTTCAAATAGAAAAGTATGCTTCTGTTTCATGCTATGGCTGAACATAACAAATGCTTTGCAACAATAAAAAAAGGTTGAAGTGTAACCATTGTTCTTCCAAAAGTCAGTCCGCATGGCCGCGTATACTTCTGCATATGCCTAAGTGGTCATTCTGCCGCACCACATATTGCTAATGGGTCCAATAAGTGGTCTTGGGCTGCATATGCGGCTAGCCGGCCACTTGGCGGATTAAGCTCTGTTTTTGGAAAGCCCACTACTTATACCCACACATACATACATAGATACATATTTGGATATATGCATTTCATTTTATATTCAAATGTATAGTTGTATATTCTATGTTGATATGTTTACATTTTAATATATATAACATATTTTAACACACATTTATGCATTTATATGTATACCTTTTGATATATTCATATGTATATGTAAATATAGAATATATCTACATATACACACATTCCGCACAGATGAGTGTACATCTATGCATATATTTTAATTTATTTACTTCCATTCACTCTACACAAATTGTCACAACTCATGAGTTAACACACAGATCTCAAACCAACATCTTGGTAGACTGTGTTAAAGGGAATTCGGTGTGCCCATCCCTGTGTGGCCAAATCATTCAATGCATTTTAAATGCAAAATTTCATTTCCATTATAAAATCAACCATAAGTGTATCCATAGGGGCCCAAAAGCAATCAGAAATAAAGATTACAACTTGAAAGAAACTAATCTAGATGAAGCTACAACATCGTCTTCATTATATAAGTCCCTCATGGAGTTCTGGTTTGATGCAACATGTTCCAGTCTCAGCATATATGACAATGATCATCATCTTGCATTACCTAAATCATGAAAATCAATACACGTCAGTGCAATCTCTTTGGTACTTTATAAAAACATTTAAAATTGCATGTTTGAAAACATATATTTTTGCTTGGCAGGACTTATAGAAAAGCAATATCAATATCAATTTTCGAAAGTCCCATTATGATAATACTTGCATTTTAAGTTATATTTCCATTTTACCTGGCACAAATTTAGCCCTTCACCCAATATCCACCATGTGAATTAAAAGTACCTCCATACACCACTTAACTACATCACACCACCAGGTTAAGGGATAACTTCCAGTTTATAAATCCTTACACATATGCCAACATTTCAGAATGAGTATGTATGGTTGCCATACCTATTGGTAGGCTACCACCAATATATAGCACAATGGACTATCTCAGCTATGTTTTGAGGTTCATGTAACATATTATATAAATACAAAAATTTAGTCTTAGGGCAAGTAGATCATCCAAATACATGGCTAAGCAATGCTAAAAGATTTACATCAAAATTTATACCACTAGAAAGGTCAATAAGAGGTAAAGCGTAGCTTTGATGTTGAAACAAGAGTGAAAGACTAGATTTTTTGAGATTAGGTTAGAC
This sequence comes from Alisma plantago-aquatica, assembly GCA_963693085.1. Classification (NCBI taxonomy): domain Eukaryota; kingdom Viridiplantae; phylum Streptophyta; class Magnoliopsida; order Alismatales; family Alismataceae; genus Alisma; species Alisma plantago-aquatica. The sequence continues at coordinate 755,754,138 of OY856409.1, forward strand.
ATCCTAGAGAAGTACAATAACTCATGGATCATTATGGGATCATGTTTTCAATATAGGGTCCAAAGGACCAATGTTAGGGTGATTAAGTCCTAGGATGAGCGTAAGTGGCATTCATTCGTCAAACTACCACTAATATCATGTATCACAATACAAATAGTATATGGTCCATATGATTTTCAATAAAGTGTGAATGACACATCACTTTGATCAAATTAGATTAATTATTCCTAATGTCCACCTATAAGTCTAACACGTATCATCTTCAAACTTTATATTATATTGATTTCATCATCAACATTACCAAGTCATCAATGTTGGATATAGATAATGGAGAGTCATCCTAAATGCTGATTAGATGCTAGATCATGGTTTAGCATTTACATGTACACATTGTATTAACAAACGTCTTGAGCGGCCACTTAAGCGGTCAAGACCCTCATCCGCTTAATTCAGCCCTTAAGCGGTCGCTCAAGCAGTTTGAAGGAAATCAACCGCTTTTTCGCCGCTTCACCCGCCTTTTCCTGCTTTTTCCCCGCTTTTTGCCCGCTGTTTTCCCCTTTTTTACCCGCTTTTGCTAAAAAAATATTGTTGTAAGCATGTAACATTAATTAATTATACAGTCCAAGTATATTGAATATAATATATGAAACTTGTATACATTAAATGTTCTATGATATACCTAGTCCTAATTTAGAATGCGAACTTTGTATCTAAGTTGTAATAATAGGTAACTACTGTAATGTATCCAAGTAAATATCATATTTCTAATGGATAATTACTTTTACTGATTTCCTTGCTGCTTTCATTGATTACTGATGGTTCTACTGGTTAGTATTATTGATTTCCTTGGAAATATATATTTTTATATACACATACGTGTAATTTTGTATAAAAATATATAAGACTTTAGGCATCTGCTTTTTCAAAAATTGCTCGCTATCGCCCGCCCACCGCTTAATTGGCTACAAGGTCCCGTCCGCACGCTTCCCGCTTCGCACCTTTTAGAACATTGAATGTACATGATTTGATCACATATTGTTTTACTATACATCCAAGAGCGTATATTTGGATATCAATGTTATTTGAGTAAGATTCGGATCATGGAACCATTTTAATGGTTTCCTCATTATTTCTGAGCAAAACACTATATTTATTTGTATTTTTTGTATGTATGAGTGATTACAAAATTTTCTGTTAAGTAGTAGGGCTTTTCTAATTTTTCATGAGAGGGGGAATAAATTACCTTAATTTGGAAACAAGCCATCAGATGGTTGACACCGCTCAATCGGGTCATTGCACGTTTCATGAATTCGGGGACCACAATAGGTTGGGGATCAACGCTATCGTCGATCAGACAATGGGGTTTTGTCGCCTTCATCAAGACAAGCATGAGCACAACTTATTGACAGACAATCATTGTTTTGAAACTCGGCCCGGACCGACTGGTTCAACTGGTTGAACCGCTACCCGGAGGCCTTGGAGGGTCAAGCCCCATACCCATTTTTGAGGGAAAAAAGCACAACATGTCAATCTGGACGGTTGAACCAGTCTCAATTCCATTGAACAAACCAATTTATTCCAAATTTATTTATTCCGTGGCCCCCACTTTTAATTCCACACAACCCCACTAGAACTTCACCTCGAAAATCCTCTCTCCCTCGCTCTCTCTCCGCACAAAGCTAGGGCATGACTCCTTCCACCTCTCTAGTAGCCATCGGTGCCTCCTACTAAGGCGGCCGGTGCCGGCATCGACGCCTTTGCCAGTTACGACCGCTACCACTGTGCCTTTGCCTGCTACAGCTGCTGTCGCCGGCAACAGAAGCTGCTGTTGGCGTCCTCTTCTCCACGGGCTGCTATTAGACACTCTCTTCTTTGTGAGCTTGTTGTTGCCAATGCTTGCTTCTCCAACCCCCTTCTGAAGACATTGCAGGCTTGCAACATCTATGCATTCGGCTATCGTTGAAGCTTACTATTGCAAAACTTAACTCACCCTTGCTGGACTTGCTGCAGTAGTAGATTCCACATTTATGCTCCCCTGATCCTCCTCTTCCAACCTCCCTTTTCCTAATTTTTTCTATTCTTCTACCGTGCTCCTCCTCCAATGTCTTTCCTGTTCATATTTTGAACATGGTGGTGAAGTTGAAGCTGTGAAGTTGGTCGTTTCTTTATTCTTATTGCTGATCATTTTTTCCATTTCAAAATTCCCAATATATTGCTGCTTGCTACTATTGACTACTAATCTTTTCCTAATGTTGTTGTTACTAAATCAGGTACTATGAGTATTTAACATCCCACTATTTTTCTAAATTTCCTTCAACGTTAATTCTATTGTAAACAAGCTATTTCATTTACATGTTCCATGGATGATTGTTGTTTGTGTTATTATACAAATTCTACCACAATCTTGTATTCAACTTGTTTGATTCCCCCCTCCCTTATGTGCTATTGTTAGAGATGTCGACACTACAAGATTCCTGCTTGGGGACATATAGCTGCGTCTATTGACCCTAGTAGTGGGAAGAAGATTAGGAAGTGTTTCTATTGTGGGAAGTCCACTAAAGCTGGGGAATATGTCAAATGAAGCACCATTTGGCAGGGACATCTGGTGGTATGGAGATCTATAGATAAGTTCCTCATGATGTTAAGGAACAAATGATTGTGCTTCTTAAGGAAATAGAAGAGAGGAAAAAGAAAGTGGCACAAGACTATGAGTCTTCACATGAATTCGGGCATGCATTACATAGTCAGTCTAATGGGACTGTTGGCATTTGCGAAGCTGCCAACAACTTTGCCACTAGGGGAAAGACTATGGTAGATGTTGAAACCACATAACTCCAATCAAAGAAGGAATCACTTCTCACTTCTTTGCTCCTAGGACTACAGTCAGTGCTCAACCAAGCCTGAGGAGTGTGTTGATGTCTCATGAAGCAAAGGATTATGTAAAGCTGCTAATTGCCAAGTGGTTGTATGATACATGATATCCCTTCAACACAATTAATTCCCCTCATTTTCAGCCTAGGATTGATGGCATAGTAGGAATGCAACCTGATTTTGTAGGACCTCTTATCATGTGTTGAGAATGACTTGTTTGAAGAGGGAAAGAAGGAAATGCAGTTGTTTGTGGACTTTTTTTGTGAACACCGAAGTGAGACAAATTGCACACTTATGGTTGATGGATGGAAAGACACAAGAAGCAGGATGTTGATCAATTTCTGTATATTGTCCTAAAGGGACAATCTTTGTAATCTGTGGAAGCTAGTGAGTTGGTGAAGACTTGTGGTAACCTGTTTTCATTGCTCAAGTATATGATAGAACGGGTTGGTCCTAACCATGTTGTTCATGTTGTAACTGCCAATGCATCTAATTATCTCTTAGTAGGAAAACTGCTTGAAATTGAATATTGTCATATGTATTGGTCTCCTTGTGCAACACATTGTTTGAAACTACTTTAAAAGATACTGATGCTATGCCACAAATCAAACATGTGGTTTCTCAAGCTTCCAAATTAACTATATTTGTCTACAATGATATATATGTGTTGCATATACCTAGGTGGGAGGGATGGACAAAGCTAGTTCGCCCAAGTTCTACAAGGTTTGCAGCAAATTTCTTTGTTGTTCAGAGTTTGCTTGCTTGTAAGCATGATTTGTAAAATGCTTTTGTTAGCAAGGATTTTCAGGATTCTAGATATACCAAGGATAAAAGAAAGCTATTGCAAGAACTTATCTTGAATCAATAATTCTGGAAGAATTGCTCTACTATCAGTAGAGTATGTGAGCCCTTAGTTAGATTGTTAAGGATAGTAGATTTAGATGAAAGACCTTCAAATTTAGATATCTGTATGAGGTTATGGATAGGGCCAAGTAGGCAATAAGGATTTTTTTTGCAAGTTAGAAGAAAGGATATGCTTCCAATTAGAAAATCATTGATATACCAACAATAAAAGAAAGTTAGTGCAAGAACTTATCTCGAATTAATAGTTTTGGAAGAATTGCTCTATTATCAACAGAGTATGTGAGCCCTTGGTTAGGTTGTTAAGGATAGTAGATTTAGATGAAAGTCTTTCAATGGATATCTGTATGAGGTTATGGATAGGGCCAAGTAGGCAATAAGGAAACTCTTTGCAAATTAGAAGAAAGGATATGCTTCCAATTGGAAAATCATTGATGAAAGATGGAACAAACAATTGGATAAAATTTTACATAATGTTACTATTGGCTTAACCTTAAATTTCATTATGATACAACCAATTTTTCTACACAACCCGAGATTACTACTGGATTATATGATATTATTGAAAAGATTGTTGATGGTAATCTGTCTCTCCTACAAAAAGTTACAAAGAAATTGGAGAAATAAAAAAAAACAAGAAGGGAACTTTGAAAGAAAATTGGCTCTTTGCTCCATCAACAAGCAACTATCAGGTATTACTATATTTAACAGTTTATTTTGTTGTCCACTTTACGTTTTATTCACATATGAACATCTGATTTGTGATATGTGATATGTAGGTAAGTTGTGAAAAATGTTTGTGGGGATTAAGTGTCCCAATCTGAAGAAGATTGTAGTACATGTCTTGAGCCAAACTTGTAGCTCATTTGAATGTAAAAGATTTTGACTGTATTTGAGCATCTCCACTCCAAAAGACTTAATAGATTAGAGCACCAAAGATTGAGTAATTTAGTATACATTACATGGAATCTAAGGCTTCTAAGTCGGTATGTTTCCTCAATATAGATTTCGACTAGTTGAGTAATTCTATGTGTAGAATTTCAGGAGTAAACTTAACCAACAATGCATAATTTGTAGATGTCTTCTGTAACTCATCTGAATGTAAAATATTTTGACTGCATTTGAGCATCTCCACTCCAAAAGGCTTACTAGATTAGAGCACCAAAGGTTGAGTGATTTAGTATACATTACATGGAACCTAAGGCTTCAAAGCCGGTATGTTTCCTCAATATAGATTTCAAATAGTTGAGTAATTCTCAGTGTATAATTTTAGGAGTAATCTTAACTAACAATGCATAATTACTATCAACCATCTTTCAAATAGTTGATGCAATTAATGTCGTGAGGATTCTGTTATGTATGATGAAGATCCACCTTTGTTTGATAATAATGAAGTTGAAGAAATGTTTGAGCAACTTGAACCCCCAACCTTCTCAAGTTGCTCAAACATTTCTACAACCTCATTATTATCAAGCAAAGGTGGATCTTCATCATCCATAACCCAATCCTCAAAGACATTAATTGCATCAATGTCAATAGGATCAAAGTTTTGTTGCTTCAGAAGACGTCTACAAATTATGCATTGTTAGTTAAGTTTACTCCTGAAATTCTACAGATAAAATTACTCAACTATTTGAAATCTATATTGAGCAAACATATTGACTTTGAAGCCTTAGGTTCCATCTAATGTATACTAAATACTCAATCTTTGATGCTTTGATCTATTCCGCCTTTTGGAGTGGAGATGTTCAAATGCACTCCAATTTCTTTTACACCTAGATGAGATACAAGTTTGGCTCAAGACAGATCTTGCAATCTTTTCCAAATTGGGAGCCTCATCCCCAAACATTTTCCACCACTAGCCTACCTATTACAAACAAGATGTTCATATGTAAATAAAATGTGAACTTGACAACAAAATAAACATTTAATTAGACTAACATGGTAATACATGGCAGTTGCTCATTGATGCAGTAAAGAGCCAATTTTCTCCCGAAGTTCCCTTTGTTTTTGAAATTCTCCAATTCCTTTGTAAATTTTTGTAGGAGAGACAAATTACTATCAACCATCTTTCAATAACATCATACAATTCAATAGTAATCCCAGAGTGCGTACAACAATTAGTTGTATCATAATGGAATTTAGGGTTAAGCCAATAGCCAACATCATGTAAATTTCTATGCAATTGTTTGTCCTATCTTTCATCAATGATTTTCCAATATGGCACATATCCTTTCTTTGTATTTGCAAAGTTTCCTTATTGCCTATTTGGCCCTATCCATAACCTCTCCCATGGAAGGTCTTTCACCTGAATCTACTATCCTTAACACCCTTACCAAGGGCTCACATACTCTAGTGATAGTGGAGCAATTCTTCCAGAACTCCTGATTCGAGATAAGTTCTTGTACTAGCTTTCCTTTATCATTGGCATATCTAAAATGATGAAAATTCTTGCTAAGGAAATACTCTGCAAATCATGCTTATCGGCAAGCTAGCTCTGCACAACAAAGAAATTTGTTACAAACGTTGTAGGACTTGGGAGAACTACCTTTGTCCATGCCTCCCTCGTTCTGAGTAGATGCAACACATAATATGATTGTTGACAAATATGGTCATCTTGGAAGCTTGAGGAACCACATCTTTGATTAGCGGCATAACACCAATGCCTTTTAAGAGTAGATTTAAACAATGTGCTGCACAAGTAGACCAATACAAATGGCGATATTCATTTTCAAGTAGTTTTTTGTGTTAAGACATAATTAGATGCATTATCAATTACGACATGAACATCATGGTTAGGAGTTAGGACCAACCCATTCTATCATGTGCTTGAGTTAGGACCAACCCATTCTATCATGTGCTTGAGTAATGAAAACAAGTTATCAATAGTCTTCACCAACTTACTAGCATCCACAGATTTTATAAACATTGTCCCTTTAGGACAATATACTAAGAAATTGATCAATATCCTGCTTCTTGTGTCTTTCCGTCCATCAACCATAATTGTGCAACCTGTCTCACTCCAGAATTCACGCAAAGAGTCCACAAACGGTTGCATTTCCTTTTGTTCCCTCTTCAAACAAGTCATTCTCAACTCATGATAAGAGGGTCCCACAAAATCAGGTTGCATTCCTGCTGTCCTATCAATCGTAGGTTGAAACAAGGAGAGTTAATTGTGTTGAAGGGAATTCCTATATCATACAACCACTTGGCAACTAGTTGTTTCACATGATCCTTTGCTTCTCGGGACATCAACACACTCCTCAGGCTTGGTTGAGCACCGACTATAATCTAGGAGTAAAGAAGTGAGATACAATTCCCTTCTTTGATTGGAGTTCTGTGGTTTCAACGTCCACCACAGTCTTTCCCCTAGTGGAAGCGTTTTTGGCAGCTTCACAACTACCAACAGTCCCACTAGACTGACTATGCAATGCAAGCCCATATTCATGTGAAGACATAGTCTCGTGCCACTTTATTTTTCCTCTCTTCTATTTCCTTAAGAAACCCAATCATTTGTTCCCTAACGTCATGAGAAACTTTTCTACAGATCTCTATATCACCAAATTTCCCTACCAAGTGGTGCTTCATTTGATTTATCCCCCATATATAGTGGACATCCCACTAGCAACACTTCTAAATCTTCTTCCCTCTACTAGGGTCAATAGACTCATCTACATGTGCACAAGCATGATTACTCCTTTCCCAAACATTTTGATGTGTTGACACATTTGAGTCTTGTGGTGTTGACATCTATAACAATAACACAAAAAGGAATTGGAAAACCAAACAAGTTGAATACTTGATTGTAGTAGAATTGTATAATAACACAAACAAAAATCATCCATGAAACAACTTAATGGAATAGTTAGTTTACTGTAGAATTGGTGTTGTTGAAGAAATTTAAGAAAAATAGTGTGCCGTTCAATACTCATAGCATCTGATTTAGCAACAAGATTAGCAAAATACTAGTAGTTAATAGTAGCAAGTAGCAATACAGTGGGTATTTTGAAATGAAAAAAATAATCAGCGGTAAGAATAAAGAAACAACCAACTTCACGGCTTCAACTCCACCTCTATCCCATTCAAGAATATGAACGGGAAAGACATTGTAGCAGGTGCATGGCTGAAGAAAAAAAAGGAAAAGGGAGGTGGGGAGAGGAGGAATAGGATGGGGGGCGAAAATGTGGTACCTGTACTGCTGGAAGTGTAACAAGGGCATGTTAAGTTTTGCAACGACGGGCTTCAACGTTAGCTTGTTGCTGCAAGCCTGCAATGTCTTTGGAACGGGGTTGAGAAGTAAACGCCAACAATAACAAGCTCGCGGAGAAGAGAGTGCACATCAAAAACTCGCGAAGAAGAGGACTTAGCATTTTCTGTTGCCGGCGACCATGGTCATAGAAGGCAAAGACATCGACGATGGCGGCCGTAGTAGGAGGCACTGACGGCGACCAGAGAGGTGGAAGGAGTCGAGCCCTAGCTTTGTGTGGCGGAGAGCGCGAGGGAGCGGGGATTTCTTCAGCGAGAAGTTCCAGGGGGTTTGTGTGGAATTAAGAGTGAGGGCCATGGAATAAATGAATTTGGAGAAAACTGGCTGGGTCACTAGAACCATGACCGGTTCGACGGGTCAACGGTTCAACCGTCTGGGTCGGCGGTTTTTGTGCTTCCCCCCTCAAAAATAGGTATTAGAGATGCTTGACCTACCCATGCCTCCAAGTGGCGGTTCAACCGGTTGAACCGGCCAGTCTGGGTTGGGTTTCAAAACTCTGGTATTACTAGCACATTCTGATGTGGTTGAATAATTGATAAGACAATCAAGATATGCAAGAGGTTGATTCTATCCTAGTGGATGATGGGGATGGCAACAAGGATGAAGATGGTGATGAAGAATGGATGAGAGATTATTGATGATGTCTTTGTAGTTTACTAGTTTGTATTCATGTCTCATCATTTTGTTTCCAAACAATTGACTTGGTGATGGATAGATGCTAGACTTGGTAGCTTTTTTTCTTCTATATGAGACATTAAGAATTTGTGATTATCAGTTATTAGCTATAACTCATGTATGATCCTTTGCAATTTGAATGTACCTATTGGTTTGCTTAATTGCCATGCCCTCGTTTGAAATTTTAAGTGATCAATGATGACATGATGTAGTTGCGTATGTCCTTTATATATATATATATATATATATATATATAGAGAGAGAGAGAGAGAGAGAGAGAGAGAGAGTCAGGCTAGAATACACTCGAGTGTATTCAGAGCAGGATACAGTCAAGTAGTTTTTCATGATGCAATATGTTTTTCGAAAATCTAATCCGTTGATCTTAAAAATGTTGTGAATAGCTCATACACAAAATTTGAGCACATTTGGGCATTTATAGGTCATGTTATAAAGACTGCAAAAATTATGCATTTCAAATTAGTTTTGTGCGTCGATTTTGTTGCCCTTGGATGAGTGACTTACACTCAACCAAATGGGCTCAAAATTTGTATGTAGCCTAGTTATAGTATGACGGTGAAGATCAATGGTTTACAGTTTGCAAAAAATAATCTTGATATGCAAACACACTTGAGTGTATTCGTGCGATCTGTACACTCGAGTGTATTCTAGCATGACTCTCTCTCTCTATATATATAGGTATATATAATATATATATAGGTGTATATATACATATATATATATATAGGTATATATGTATATATATATCTATATATATATATATATATATATAGGTATATATAGAGTTAGGCTAGAATACACTCGAGTGTACAGATCATGTTGTACACCCCAATGGTGTTTGCCTATATAGACCATATTTTTTCAAAATGTAATCCATTGATCTTCATGGTTACAATAATAATAGGTTGCATACAAAATTTGAGCTCATTTGGATGAGTGTAAGTCACTCATCCAAGGACAACAAAATCGACGCACAAAACTAATTTGAAATGCATAATTTTTGCCACCTTTAGATGCACGACCTATAAATATCCAAATGAGCTAAAATTTATTATATAGTATGTTCTTATGATAATTAAGAAGATCAACGGTTTAGATTTTTCAAAAATTTATTACATCTTTAAAAATGACTGAGGTGTACGGTGCCTCCGGTAAACTCGAGTGTACACTAGCCTGACTCGGTATATATATATATATATATATATATATATATATATATATATATATATATAGGTATATAGGTATATACATATAGTTATATATATATATAGGTATATATATATATATATATATATATATAGGTATATATATATATATATATAGGTATATATATATAGGTATATAAATAGGTATATATATATATATAGGTAGAGTCAGGCTAGAATACACTCGAGTGTATCCGGAGTGGAATACACTCAAGTAGTTTTTTATGATGCAATATATTTTTTTTAAATCTAATCCATTGATCTTCTTAAACATCTCGTGAACAACTCATACGCAAAATTTGAGCACATTTAGATATGTATAGCTCATGTTATGAAGACCGCAAAAATTATGCATTTCAAATTTGTTTCACGCGTCGATTTTGTTGCCCTTGGATGAGTGACTTACACTCATCCAAATAGGCTCAAAATTTGTATGTAGCCTAGTTATAGTATGACGGTGAAGATCAACGGTTTACATTTCGCAAAAAATAGTCTTGATATGCAAACACACTTGAGTGTATTCGTACGATCCGTACACTCGAGTGTATTCTAGCCTGACTCAGTATATATAGGTATATATATATATATAGGTATATATATAGGTATATATATATAGGTATATATATATATACCTATATATATACCTATATATATATACCTATATATATATACCTATATATATATATCTACCTATATATATACCTATATATATATAGGTATATATATATATATACCTATATATATAGGTATATATATATATATACCTATATATATATATATATATATATATATATATATATATATATATATATATATATAGGTATATATATATAGGGCAACGATCCAGTGAGAAACATATCTGGTGAGAGCACGAGAGGCATTTAAATAACTCTCCACATAGATCAATTTTTCATAATCCAACCGTAAAGATTACAAGTATACCTTAATATCTACCTTCCTATAAAATTTTATCACCATCCAATTTGTAGATCATTCACAACAACCATATATTTTTGACGCTCTATATTGAATTACAGGCTGACCGTTGGATGTACAAAGTGTATATTGTACATATGGACATGTAAACAATGTCTGATTGCAATGATTTTTTGCGACAAGGTAAATGAAATGATGCTTTTTCCATCTATACGGTTGGATTTTAAAAAATAGTTACTAATTTGTAGTTATTCAAATGCCTCTCATGCTCTCACCGTAGGATGTTTCTCACTGGATCGCTACCCTATATATATATAGGTATATATATATATATACCTATATATATATAGGTATATATATATATAGGTATATATATATAATATAGGTATATATATATATATATATATATAGGTATATATATATATATATAAATATATATATATATATATATATAGGTATATATAGGTATATATAGGTATATATAGGTATATATAGGTATATATATATATATATATATAGGTATATATAGGTATATATATATATATATATATACCTATATATATATATACCTATATATATATATATATACAGGGTGTCATCATTGGATACTTCAATGAAATCTTTACTACCTCAAATCCCATGAACAAGATGAAGCATTGGCAACATGCGAATAGTTGTCTCCATGGATGATGCAGACAACTTGGACAGGGCACCGAGTGAAGCTGAGGTGTGGGAGGCTTTATCAAGAATGCATCTGGACAAAGCACCGGGTTTAGACAAAATGAAGGTGATCTTTTAGCAGAAGTTCTGGGACATTGTTAAAGGAGCACTCATGACATTTATTTCAGATTAGTGGGAAGGTAAAGCGTCACTGAAGGAAATTAACAAAACTGATATAGTTCTTATTCTCAAAGTCCACAATCCAAAAAGAATTTTAGAATTTGTCCTATTAGCCTGTGCAACGTTTCATGTAAAATGATCACAAAGGTGAAGCCTCTATTGGAAAAGATGATCTCCGAAAATCATAGCGTCTTCATTAAAGGGAGGATGGTCACTGACAATGCATTAATAGAATATGAGTTGTTCCACATGATGAAATGAAGGAAGACTGGGAAGGAGGGTTTTATGGCACTGAAATTAGATATGAGCAAAGGCTATGACGGGATTGAATGGAGTTTTCTTGAAGGGGCGATGGAGAGGCTGGGGATCCGGGCAAAGTGGAGGTTTAAAGTCCGGGATGTGTCTCGTGTGTCTCACATTCAATCATCATCAATGGGGCGAGGAGAGTATCTGTAACACCAACAAGAGGATTGCGCCAAGGTGACCCCCTTTCTCCTTATTTATTTCTTTTTTGTGCAGAAGCACTTTGTACTTCTTTACTACAAGCAGTTCAAGAAGGAAAAATACATGGGCCGTGCGAGTAGGCAGGGATCACAGGTATCTCACATCTTTTTTGCAGTTGACAACATTGTGTTTACTAGAGCCACCGCTGAAGAGAGCTCGTATGTAACTGCAATTGTCAGCCAATAATATGAGAGCCTCAGGTCAGAAAATAAACTATGAAAAATCAGAAGTGGCTTTTAGTAGCAATGTTCGAGTAGAGAGGAGGGAGGAAATAAAACCACTATTGAACGTGGATGAGGTTGACAGACATGCCAAGTATTTAGGGCCTTCCACCGCATTGGGAAGGTCCAAAAAGCTGGTGTTTGCAACTATCAAGGGCATGATCTGGAAGAAACTGCAGGGGTGGAAGGAGAAGCTCCTATAGAGACTAGGAAAGGGGGTCTTGATCAAGGCATCATACAAGCAATCCCAACATACTATATCAGTATTTTCTAGCTGCCAGACGGATTCATTGATGACATAAACAGGATGATAGCTCATTTTTGATGGGGGTCCAAGGAGGGAGAGAGGAACATATACTGACTGAATTGACATTCGTTGTGTGCTCCCAAGTCTAATGGCGGAATGGGTTTTCAGGATTTGAATCTTTTTATTTGGGCATTGTTGACCAAGCTAGGCTAGCGACTTATACACAACTCGGAGTCACGGATGTGTCGGGTCCTGGGCGCAACCTATTTCGGGACAGGTAAAATCTTGGATGCAAAGGTAGGTTTCAGACCGAGTTACTCGTGGCGAAGCATCTGGGGAGGTATTCCACAATGCAAGAACGGGATGCTATGGCGGATTGGGAATGGTGCAAGAGCACATATAGTGAAAGATCGATGGGTACCGGGTTTAGCGGGCTTGTTGGGGAGATATGGAGTATTGGAAGGTCAGCGCAGTAGGGTGGGAACTCATCGATATGGACCACTTGAGATGGAACCAACATGCGATCCACGACCGCATGCCCTCTCACATAGCCATGAAAGATCTGAGCATCCCCCTCGTAGCAGGAGAGGGGAGGACCATGTGGTGTGGGAGCCAGACGATCAGGGGTTCTTCTCGGTTTGTTTGGCGTATTCATTCCTGAGCAACTGCGTGGATAGGGAGGGGGAGATGGAGGAACAGACGTGGAGCAGACTGTGGAAGAAGTGTTGGCCGCCAAAATTCGTCCACTTTACCTGACGAGTATTCAAGGGGATCCTACCAACAAGAGCGAGATTGAAGTGACGCCACATCATTGACGACGACACTTACCCCAGGTGCGGGATGGCACCAGAAGGTGGCTACCACGCCTTGGTGGTTTTAAAAAAGCAAAGCAGGTTTGGTCGCTCACTGACTTTAAGATACACGTTTGGATACGGGAAGGGACACCCATTCATGCACTTTGCAAAGCACTGCTACTGTGCTACACCATAAAGATGAAAAGGAGGTGGAGGAAGGGGTTACCGTGTTGTAGATTGCCTGGACGGCTCGTAACAAACATACATTTGAAGAGGAAGAGGTCTTTCTGGCGGGGTTAGTCAGGTGCTTCAACAACCTGATTAGCGATTACAAAACTTATCACTCCAAGGCCCATGCAGGCAACAAGGAGACGATGGTAGATGAACACGCGATGGTTGCCTCCACTAGAGGGGACAATCAAATTGAACACAGATGTATCATGGACACAGGATGCACCAGGGGGAATCGACGCTGTCATCAGGGACCACCGGGGGAAGATAGGAGCCACGCTACAACAGAAGGAGGGCATACACTCGACGTTCATGGGAAGAGAGGCAATCAAATAGAGTTTGCTGCTATGCGCCCAGATGAGTTTCAAATCAGTGGTAGTGGAGTCAGACTGTAAGGAGATCATTCAGGGAATCAAGGATGGAGGAAGAGGTCGGGGTCATGCGGAACTACTCATACAAGACATCTATTTCCTCTTGGAAGGAATGGAAACTATCAACCTCACTTACCAGCCTCGTACCTCTATTAGGGTTGCAGATTATTTAGCAAAAGATGCTTGTAACTGGGTTAACAGAAGGGTAATCCAGGGTCCTTTCGACAATGATCTTCTTGTAATTGCCAATACCAATACTGAATAGAAGATGTCTTTAGCTTTCAAAACACACACACACAGATATATATATATATATATATATATATATATATATATATATATATATATATATATATATATATATATATATATATATATTTATCAAGGCGCCCGCCTCAAACTGGGCGCCCAACCCCCTAGGCGACTCAAGTGACTGCCTGAGGCCTTTTAAGCCCAAATTAAGCCACTTGAAGGCTAATTTAGCATAAATTAGGTCTGAATTTGATCAAGTTGAGTCATTGTATGGTTGAAATAGGTTTGAATTATCTCAAATGTGGTCAAATTAGGGTAAATTAGGTCTAATTTGTGGAAAACATGCCTGGTTTGGAGGAAATAGTTCTAATTTATGGGAATTAGGTATAATTTGGGGAAAGTAGGTCTGATTTGGTCATGTAAGGCCTAATTTAGACCAATATAGGGAAAATTAGGGCTAGTTAGGTTTGATTAGGTCATGTTATGCAAAATTAGGTTTGGTTTTAGGCCAAATTATGTAAAATTTAAGCGTATTAGGTCTGATTTGGGGAAAATAAGTCTGATTTTGGGGGAAATGGGTCTGATACGGTGATATTAGGTCTGATTTGGCAAAATTAGATCTTGCTTAGGTCAAGGTAGGTAAAATTTGGGGATATTAGGTCTGATTAGGTCATAATATGCAAGATCAGGTTTTATTTAGGTGAAATCATGTCAAAAATGGGCACATTAGGTCTACTTTGGGCAAAACAAGTACGGTTTAAGGGAGATAGTTCTAGCTTGGGAAGATTAGGACTAATTTGGCCAAATTTGGCCAGGTGAATATATGAAAACTTTAGGGAAATCGGGTATGTTTGAGGTTATTTATACAAAATTAGGTATTGTTTTGGGCCAAATTAGGGTAAACTAGGTCAAATTGGATCAATTGAGTTCAAATTAGGGCACTTCTAGTTTAAATCATGTTGGGTGTCATTTAGCCTAAATCATGCATAATATTATGTAATAATGTCATTATTTAATATTTGCATATATGAAAATATGAATGTAAATATAAAAAATCATCACTTTTCATAAAAAAGCAAAAATCCTGGGCGCCCCCTCAAAAAGGCCAAGGGCCTAGCCGCCTTAACAACTATGATATATATATATATATATATATATATTTAGAGAGAGAGAGAGAGAGAGAGAGAGTAAAGCAATAATGCACTTGAGTGTATCTGAAGCAGAATACACTCAAGTAGTTTTCATGATGCAATATATTTTTTTAAATTTGATCCATTAATCTTTTTGAACATCTTGTGAATAGCTCATATATAAAATGTGAGCCCATTCAGACATTTATAGGTCATGTTATAAAGACCACAAAAATAATACATTTCAAATTAGTTTCGTGCGTCGATTCTGTTGCCCTTGGATGAGTGATTTGCACTCATCCAAATGGGCTCAAAATTTGTATGTAGCCTAATTATAGTATGGCAATGATGATCAATGGTTTACATTGTTGCAAAAAAATAGTCTTACTATGCGTCATCAAGGAGACCTCATCTCCTCGACCCCTCATTGACCTGTAAAGGCCTGACACAGGAGTAAGGTAAACCAAGGGTGCAACCCATTAGTTCCGACGCAAACCACGTCAGACAGAAATCCCAATTTTATTCGTCCCAGTGAGGATTTGAACCTGAGACCTCTGCCTGCGTTCATAGTCACAATATACTCCGACTTTTTGAAAAAATCGTGTTTAAAACGCGAATTTTTCCCTAGACGTATGAAACTCCTGAATAAATCTAAATTCCCGAAAATTACGTACTATTCCCGTATTTTCACGAATTAATCACGTTTAATTTTTTTCCCGTTTTATACGTTCTTTTCCCCTATTATGCTGATTAAGACTCTTAACTTAGTTTGAGTGTATATATGTGTCTGTGTGTATGTACATGCATATATGTGTGTATATGTATGTAATGTATGTATATGTGTATGTAAGTAATAGTTATAGATATATGTATGCAATATATATATATATATATATATATATATATATATATATATATATATATATATATATATATATATATATATATATATATATATATATATATATATATATATATAAGACATTAACGAGGGTAAGAAGGACCTTTTCCTGAGGGAAAAAAGACAATACCCTTTGCGGGGTAAGACTGATTATGGAATGGCACAAACCACCCCCCAAGGGGAGGAAGAGTACGAGGGTCGAAAGCTCTGCTTCGATCCTCCTCCGGGTTACCTTTGAAAAGGGAAAGAAGCTTTTCTTCGGAAAGATCAGTGAATTGTTTGCCTACCCGCGCTCACTAACTTCGCTAGCCGAATTGCTTTCTCTCTTCCCTCTTCGCCCACCTCTATTCCGTTGAATGCTATTCAGTCTGGGATCGTTCTATTTGGGTTATAGCTTTCTTCCAACAGCGGATTCATTCGAAGATTTTCGGGATTCAAGAAATAGTAAAAAAAAATGGCTGGACGGGACTTCTACTTGCTTGTTGAAGCTTTCACGTTCGTTGCCTTTAGCGTATCATTTGGTCATTTCGGAGAGATGGAATCGACATTTTGAAGCTGTAACATTTTGATTTGATGCAACAAAAAGCGCTTCGCACCTTGTGGGCATGACTACCCTTCTGATTGGGTATCAGAGGCAGGTGCATATATGAACAACTCGTTTTTCCTTTCGCTAGACCGTAGTTATATATATATATATATATATATATATATATATATAGAGAGAGAGAGAGAGAGAGAGAGAGAGTCAGGCTAGAATACACTCGAGTGTATCCGGAGCGGAATACACTCAAGTAGTTTTTCATGATGCAATATTTTTTTTGAAAATCTAATCTGTTGATCTTCTTAAACATCTCGTGAACAATTCATACGCAAAATTTGAGCACATTTGGATATGTATAGCTCATGTTATGAAGACCGCAAAAATTATGCATTTCAAATTAGTTTCGCGCGTTGATTTTGTTGCCCTTGGATGAGTGACTTACTCATCCAAATGGGCTCAAAATTTGTATGTAGCCTAGTTATAGTATGACGGTGAAGATCAATGGTTTAGATTTTGCAAAAAATAGTCTTGATATGCAAACACACTTGAGTGAATTCGTGTAATCCGTACACTCGAGTGTATTCTAGCCTGACTCTCTCTCTCTCTCTCTATATATATATATGTATGTATACATATATATACATATATATATACATACATATACATACACACATTTGTATGCTATATATGTATATATCCTCCGATTTTTCCCGAATAGTTGACCGTACTTTTACCGTACATTGACTGGTTTTTACCTGATTTTCCCGTATAATTGCAAAATTCTGAACTTTTCAACTCAACCGAGCGTATCCCGAATACCGAATTTGTGATTATGCCTGCATTCACGGTCCGATCACCAGTAAGGTAAAATAGTCTTACTATGCAAAAACACCACTTAAGTTTACCATACGATATGTATACTCAAGTGTATTCTAGTATGACTCACTCTTTCTCTCTCCACACACGCACGCATGCACACACACACAGATATATATGTATGATGTCATGACGATGCCACTGGGTCAACCTGACGGTTCAACCGTGACCTGGGATCTCTGCCGGATTGACCTACGAGTCGGGTATGAAAACTTTGTAGGCAGCGGGCAACCTGGCGGTTTAACCGTGACCTGGGATTTCTGCCGGATTGACCTGCGGGTCGGGTATGAAAACTTTGTAGGCAACGAAAAGGCTTTCTGAAGGAAGGAGCCAAAACTGGGGACCTGGGGGCAATGTGACGACTTGCCGGTTGAGTCCAGCCTGTCTCCACACATTGGTGGGTGATCGTGATTGAGGCGGGAGTGGCGATGAGACGAGAATCTCAATGGAGCTGGTGTGGAAGAGTAAGCAGGAAATGGCGTGCTATGAGATAAGTCGATTCGAGCACGATGGTGGCTGGGAAAATGACGAAACAAACAAGAGGGGAGCAACAAAGTTAGTGGTGGGTTTTATAGAAGGTCTCGATGGTTGGGGTTAGGTTTCAAATCCTTACAGTCGTAAGAGTAGGATAAGGAAAGGTGGAGTCTGAGCATCTGCTTATAGCCTCGATTCTAGTTAAATGAGGTATGTCAGGGGCCACTTTGATGATGAGAGGTTTGGGACGAAAGAGAGTGACATTTGCTCCCTAGAGACGTGCCTTCTCGCTGGAGCTTTCACAACTGTCTAACCCGCTAATTGTGGAGGTAGATGGCGAATACTAGCTCGTTGCATTGCACAATCTGTTGACAACCCGATCCAACAACTCTCATTTGTCGAGCCATGGCTCAACTTGCGGCCATGGTGCAACTAAGAGGCGGGCTATCATTGGATCTGCCGATCTAAGGACTGAGAAATAAACAACAGTTAAACAAAATGAAAAAGGAAAAGAAAAGAGCAAAAGGTAAGGTTTTGATATTATAGATATATTGTGTTGTTTATTTGTGTGCTGCTTTGTTACTCTTGTAATATTAGTCCCATATTGCTCGCTTGTACTTATGTCTCTACTCTCAGTTGCTATATTAGAGACTACCCGCCGCTGCCCCCCCCCCATCCGTCGACACCACCACCCCTCCCCTCC
Organism: Alisma plantago-aquatica; assembly: GCA_963693085.1. NCBI lineage: Eukaryota > Viridiplantae > Streptophyta > Magnoliopsida > Alismatales > Alismataceae > Alisma > Alisma plantago-aquatica. The sequence continues at coordinate 755,773,056 of OY856409.1, forward strand.
TCCACTTCCCCGCCGACGCCACAACCCCTCCACTTCCCCCCCGCCGCCCACCTCCCCTCCCTCCCTTCCCAGCCGCTGCCACCCCCTACCTCCTTCCCCGCTGCCACCCCCACCCTCCTTTCCCGCCGCCGACCCAACCCCTCCTTCCTCCCTTCCCACCGCCACCCGCAGCCACCTCTTCCTCTTTTTTGCCGCCCCAGCTACCCTCCTGCCCCTCCTCCTTTCTTCCCTACTACGGCTGCTACTGCTCTTTCCTTCTCTCTCTCTACGTCGGGTAAACTACATATCCACGTTTGGACAACAATAGGCCCTCTACGTTGAGAGTCTCACCTCACCGTCGTCTCTGCCTGCGCCTCATGAAGGAACATTAGTATTCTTCATGACGGCGTAGGTTTCTCTATATGCATACTCTGCCCTATACGGGTTCTCTGATCTGACTTGTCAGATCCCTGCTGCTGTTATCTGCCCCGTTGTGGGTCCCTGATCTATTCTGCTGCTGGGCCGACTTCTGCCTCTGCTATGGCTTTATCTGAGCCTCCCCGCTCTCTGTGTGTTACCACAGTGAAGCTTGACGGTGGCTCCAACTATCATCTATGGTCGGCGTCCTTCATCCTGTATGTCAAAGCCCAAGGCCGATATCACCATCTTACAGCTGAGCCTCCTGCTGTTCCTACTGGTGATGCTGATGACAAAACCAAACAAACCTATGCACAATGGTGCAAGGACGACTCTGGAGTTATGTCGTGGCTCCTCAACAACGTTGAACCAAGGATCAGCCAATCTCTACTCTGCCTTCATGATGCTAAGGCCATGTGGGATCAACTCTCACATGTCTACTCTCATCAGGAGAATCCCAAACGAGTTTTTGAAATTTTCAAAAACTTGGCCAAGAAGGAGTTCTCCCTTGACACTTCTATTGAAGACTTCTACAATCAGTGCTCAGCTCTGTGGAATGAGTTCGAACTCTACCACCCCTTAACGACCGACATCAAAGTAGCCCAGAAACAACACAACAAACTTCAGCTAGTTCAGTTTTTGACTGCCCTTCCTGCATCCTTCTCTGGCGTGGTCGACCAGATTCTATCTAGTGATCCGCTGCCTACCCTCAGAGATGTCCTCAAACGAGTCCAACGACTACCATCCATGACTCCTGCTCTTGCTATTGAGCATCCGACGCTCATTGCTCGCTCTGCTGATTTTGGCCATGGCCGTGGTCGCGACCGTGGACGTGGAGGTCGACCTCCTCCCTCGGGTGGTCGTGGCTCATCTACTCCTGGACGTGGTGCAACTCCCGGCCCTCGCTACTGCAACTGGTGTGGCCGGGACAACCATACTGAAGATCGCTGCTGGATTAAGCATGGCAAGCCCGCTTGGGCTAACCAGGCTTCTACAGATTCTACTGCTGACACTGACTCTGACGCACATGCTGCTCCGGCAAATGCAGACTGGCTTCGTTCTGAATTTGAGAAGTTGTTCCAGGAGCGTATCACCCAGCTACCTTCCTCTGCAGCGGGATCCTCTGCTATGCTTGCATCTCCAACTACTGGTAACAATAAATGGTGTATTGATTCGGGTGCATCTACTCATATGGTTGGTGACATTCGCCTATTTTCTGCTCTCAATAAATCTGCTACTATCTCTTCTGTTACTGTTGCAAATGGCTCCAAAACTACAGTTCATGGCACTGGCAGAGTCCCTCTTTCACCGAAACTATAACTAAACTCTGTTTTATATATCCCACAGTTTCCTGTTAATCTTTTATCTATAAGTAAGATGACAAAACAATTACAATGCTCTATTAAATTTGATCCTTCTGGTTGTGTTTTGAAGGATCTCCGCACGAAGACGAGGATTGGTTCGGGCCATGAAGGACCAGATGGGCTGTATTATCTGGATGGACCTCCTGCTGCATCTGCTCTGCTGTCTACTTCCGTAACGGGACTACAATGGCATTTTAGACTGGGTCACCCATCAACTGCCAAATTAAAACATTTATTTCCTGCTTTATCTGAGAACATTTTTACTTGTGAAACTTGCGTGTTGGGCAAACTAACTCGTTCTGTTTTTCCTGCTAAGAAGGTTATTGCTTCCACATAAATTTTTGATATAGTTCATGCTGATATTTGGGGTCCTTGTTCTGTATCGAGTCACTCAGGTGTGAAATATTTTATGACTTTCATTGATGATTACTCTCGCACCACATGGCTGATTTTGCTTAAGGGTCGAGACACTGTGTTGGAAACTATTCGTACTTTCTTTGCTGAAATTCACACCCAGATTAACAGGCCTATTAAAATTTTTTGCATTGATAATGCACTTGAGTTCATGCAAAAATCTGTTACCTCCTTCTGTGCCACTCGTGGGACAATACATCAAACTACTTGTCTTTACACTCTTCAACAAAATGGCGTAGCTGAGAGAAAAAACCGCCACTTACTAGAGGTTGCTTGCACTCTTCTCATACACTACAAAGTACCCCATCATTTCTGGCCTGAAGCTATCTCTACGGCTTGCTATCTTATAAATCGCATGCCTTCCTCTGTTTTGCAAAATCAGTTTCCTTACGCCATTTTGTTTCCTGATAAACCTTTATTCTCTCTTCCTCGCATTTTTGGGAGTACTTGCTTTGTGAAAAATCTTCGCCTTGGACTCACAAAACCTGATGCCCGCTCAACCAAGTGTGTTTTCCTGGGGTATTCCCGTACACAAAAAGGCTACCGCTGCTTTGATCTGGTTCAAAAACAGTGGTTTGTTAATGCATATGTGACTTTCTTTGAGCATATGCCTTACTACTCTACTGATGGAGCAAAACTGTCTACTGATATTATGGCCAACACACCTTTATCGGATATTGTTGAGGATTTACCTTCTCCTGATATGCCTACGGAACGCCCATTGAAAGTCTACCAACGCAGGTCAAAGAAAACTACTTCTGAGGATGATCGCCACCAGTTTCGGAGACTGGTAGGCAAACTTATCTACCTGACGGTCACTAGGGCTGACCTGGCAGCTGTTGTAGGATTCATAAGCCGGTATCTTGATAAACCCCAGCAGTGCCACTGGGATGCTATCTATCACATCTTACAATATCTCAAAAGCTCGCCAGGGAAAGGTCTTCTGTACAAAAAGCATGGCCATTGCAATTTATCTGGATTCTCAGATTCTGATTACGTAGGAAGTCGATCTGATCGGAAGTCTACTTTTGGATATTGTACCTTTGTGGGAGGAAATCTAGTCACCTGGCGAAGCAAAAAGCAGACTGTTGTTGCCAGATCCAGTGTTGAAGCAGAATACAGAGCCATGGCTCATACTGCATGTGAGCTTCTGTGGGTCCGTCGCCTTCTACGTGAATTTGATATTACTTATTCCTATGTTCTGTGACAACAAAGCCTCTATTTATATTGCGAGCAACCCCACATTTCATGAACGTACAAAGCATATTGTGGTTGATTGCCACTTTGTTTGGGAGAAAGTTCTATCTGGGCACATCTGCACTCCATATATCAACACTGACAAGCAACTTGCAGACATCTTCACCAAAATTTTGCCTAAAGCTCGGTTTCATACTCTGATTGACAAGCTGGGCTTGTTTGACATCTACGCTCTAGCTTGTGGGGGAGTATAGATATACTGTGTTGTTTACTTGTATTTAAACTATAGCGTATTTCACCTATATATATGAATATGTAAACAAATAAGCATACATGTATAATATGCCAGATATATGTATATATATGTATATGTGGGTGTGCATTTGTGGGTACCCGTATATTAATGAGTAAATAAACAAGATAACTGATAACAGAGTACACACGCGTAGTCTTTATATGACTGCATATTCGCCACATATGGACGTACATGCACCACATATTTGGCCATGATCGCATAATGGATTGCATAGACATATACGCTTTATAGAGAAGGCCAAAACGCATATGTGGCCTGATGTGGGGGCATATGAGAACATTAGATAGTATAATTAACGATGATTTAATCCATTACAATGAAGTGAGTATTATAATATATTTAATTTAGGGAAATAAAAATATAGGAAGAATATTGCAAATCCCACTTCATCCCACAAATATTAGTGCATGTAATCGTATAAACTCAATATTTGTACATATATTACACACATTCCTTATTTATATACTTATATTATATGAACATATCATACACACATTAATATGTCCACATCAAAAATATATAATAGCATATTGTATACATGGGTGTGCGTTTGTGTACCCGTATATTAATGAATAAATAAACAAGATAACTTGTAAGAGAGTACACACATAGTCTTTATATAATAACGTCGCCTTCTTATAATAAGTTTGGGAAAGATTGGCATATGTTAAATGGTCCAAATGATCATAATGGTAATTAGGGTTTTAATGCACATTTACATAATAGTTGTAATCTAAAATTACAAAGAGATAGTATTAATGTTTTGAAAAGCGATATGTGGTATGCATTCGATCAGGGCGTTGTAGAGTATATGCAAAATGCGGGCGCATGTGCAAGCCATATGCGGTTTTGGATTTTTTTTTAAATAATTACATGAGCATAATTGTAATCAAACTATAGCGTATTTCACCTTATATATGTATATGTAAACACATAAACATACATGTATAATATGCTAGATATATGTATATGTATGTATATGTGGGTGTGTTTGTGTACTCGTATATCCATGACTAAATAAACAAGAAAACTGATAATAAAGTACACACATATAGTCTTTATATGACAGTCGCATATTCGCCGCATATGGACGCACATGCACCACATATTTGGCCGAGATCACATAATGGATTGCATAGACATGCGGTTTAAAGAGGTGGCCAAAACGCATATGCAGCCTCATGCGGGGCATATGAGAACACTAGATAGTATAATTAACGATGATTCAATCTATTAGTATATGTGCTTTATTGCTTAATGTTTATTGTTATTTTCTATGTTATGGGCTTTAGACTTGTCTTGTCTCTACCCCTTTTGTTTTATCCCAATTTGCCTATCTTTGATAATTGGCTTACTCTCTTATCTAATAAAAGAGATTCCTCTATAACTTGTTATAATCATCCTATAGAGATATCTTGTGTTCTGTTATGTTTTGTTGAGTGTCATGTGCATAGCATGTGCCTCACTTATGCTTTCACTTTTGTAATTTAGTCCCATATTGCTCACCTCTGCTTTAGTCTCTATTCTCTTCTCTTATATAAGAGACTGTATTGTACACTGTTTTACTCACTCAATAAACAATTCTCAGTTTCTCTATATGGTATCAAGAGTAGGTCCGGTTCTCCAGTTTTTTCTTTCCTACCCTGCCCCTATGCCCTGAGACTTCGCCCCCCCCCCCCCCCCCCCCGCGCGCGCGCTGCCGCTAGCAGCCCCTCTCCCCCACTCCTTCACCCGCCGCCCGCCTCTCTCCTCCCTTCCCTGCTGCCGCCGGCTCCCTTCTCCACCTCCGCCGCCCCTCTACCCGCCACCGCCGGGCTGCTCCTCTCCACTTTCTTTCCCCACAGCCACCGCCCTCCCTCTTCTCCTTGTTGCCCTCTTCCTCTCGGGTTCCCCCCTCCTTTTTCGCACGTACAATCTTCCGGACAACCATAGCCATCCCACGTTGAGAGTCTCCTAACTCGAATTCTTTTTCTGCCTGCGCTTCATGATGGGATATTGATTTTCTCATGCTGGCGTAGGTTCCTTTATCAATCTATCTGTCCGACACAAGTTCCTTCTGATCTGATGCATCAGATCCCTACTGCTGCTACTGTCCCATAGTGAGTTCTTTATTTGCTGCCTGTTGCTGCTGCGCCGCCACCTCGTTACTGTCTGCTTCTTCTCATCATGGCTTCAGTTGAGCCTTCTCGCTCTCTGTGTGTTACCACGGTCAAGCTCGATGGTTCGAACTACCATATGTGGTCGACATCCTTTGTCCTCTATGTTAAGGCTCAAGGCCAGTACTCACATCTTACCACTGATCCACCTGCTGCCCCTGCTGCTACTGTTGATGAAAAGAGCAAATAGGCTTATGCTCAATGGTCCAAAGACGACTCTGGTGTTATGTCCAGGCTTCTCAATAGCACCGAGCCGCGCATTAGTCAGTCTCTGTTATGTCTTCATGATGCTAAAGCAATGTGAGACTAGATTTTTCGTGTCTACTCCCATCAGCATAATCCTAAATGGGTTTTTAAAATTTTCAAAAACCTGGCCAAGGAGTTCTCTTTAGATGCTTCAATTGAGGACTTCTACAACCAATGCTCTGCTCTCTGGAATGAGTATGCAATCTACCATCCGCTGACTGCTGACATCAAAGAGGCTCAGAAGCAGCGCAATGAACTACAACTAGTTCAATTTTTGGTTGCCCAACCTGCTTCTTTTTCTGGCGTGGTCGATCAAATTTTGTCTAGTGACCCTCTGCCTACTCTTCGTGATGTCCTCAAGAGAGTTCAATGGCTACTATCGGTGTCCTCCACTCCTGTTATTGAGCACCCTGCTTTAGTTGCTCACTCTGCTGATTCTGGACGTAGCCGCGGTCGTGGATGTGGTTGTGGTGGACGTCCACCTCCTACTGGTGGACGAGGCTCCTCTACTGCTCCTGGACGAGGTCAAGTCACTGGACCTCGCTACTACAACTGGTGTGGTCGTGATAATCACACTGAAGATAGGTGCTGGATCAAGCACGACAGGTCAGCCTGAGCGAACTAGGCCTCTACAGAAACTACTACTGATGCTGCATCTGATCCACCAGCTGCCCCTTCGACTACTGAATGGCTTCGCTTTGAATTCGAGAAGTTTTTCCAGAAGCACATGACTCAGCTACCTTCGACGTCTGCTGCCGGTTCTTCTGCATGCTTGCTTCTCCTTCTGCTGGTAACAATAAGTGGTGCATTGATTCTGGTGCGTTTGTCCATATGGCAGGCGACATCCAATTATTTTCTGCTCTGTCTAAAACATCCAATATTCCATCGGTCACTGTTGCAAATGGCTCTGAGACTCCTGTTCATGGAGTTGACACAGTTCCTCTATCTCGCAAGTTGAATCTTCACTCTATTTTATACATACCACAATTTCCTGTTAATTTATTAATAGTCAGTAAAACTGTTAAAGAACTTTAGTGCTCCATTAAATTTGATCCCTCTGGTTGTGTTTTGAAGGATCTCGGCACGAAGACGAGGATTGGTTCGGGCCATGAAGGACCAGATGGACTATACTATTTGGATGGACCGCCTGCAACTTCTGCTTTCTTGTCTACATCAGTCACATGTATATATATATGTATATATATATATAATAGTCAGTAAAACTGTTAAAGAACTTTAGTGCTCCATTAAATTTGATCCCTCTGGTTGTGTTTTGAAGGATCTCGGCACGAAGACGAGGATTGGTTCGGGCCATGAAGGACCAGATGGACTATACTATTTGGATGGACCGCCTGCAACTTCTGCTTTCTTGTCTACATCAGTCACATGACTTCAGTGGCACTTCCGACTAGGTCATCCATCTGCTGCAAAGTTGAAACTTTTATTTCCTGCATTATCTAAAAACCATTTTTCTTGTGCCTCGTGTTTTGGGAAAACAAACAAGGTCTATCTTTCCTGCTAAGAAGGAACTTGGTTCTAAATTTATTTTGATATTGTTCATGCGGACATCTGGGGTCCATGCTCTGTTCCAAGTCAAATTGGTGTTAAATATTTTGACATATTTTGATGATTATTCTCGTGCTACCTGGCTGTTTTTGCTCAAAGATCGTGGTACTGTTTTGGACAATATCTGCATTTTCTTTTTTGAAATGCAGACCTAGTTCAATAAAACCATTAAAATTTTCCGTACCGATAATGCCCTGGAATTTATGCAGAAGTTTGTCACTTCTTTTTGTTCCGATCGTGGCTCCATCCATCAAACCACTTGCCCTTATACTCCACAGCAAAATGGTGTTGTTGAACGGAAAAATCGCCACTTATTAGAGGTTGCTTGCACCCTTCTTATTCATTATAAAGTTCCTCACCGTTTTTGGCCTGAGGCAGTCACTACGGCATGCTACCTTATAAACCGCATGCCATCGTCTGTTTTACAAAATCGGATACCTTACTCCATTTTGTTTCTTGATGCACCTCTTTTCTCTGTTCCTCGTATTTTTGGGTGTACTTGCTTTGTTAAAAACTTACGCCTAGGAATGACAAAACTTGACACTCGATCCACTAAATGCATTTTCTTGGGTTATTCGAGAACTCAAAAAGGTTATCACTGCTTTGATCTGATACTGAAACAGTGGTTTGTCAGTGTGGATGTGATCTTTTTTGAGCATATGCCATACTTTTCTGATGATGGAGCAAGACTATCCCATGATATGTTGGCACCCTCACCTCTGCCAGATATTGTTGAAGACTTGCCTTCTAACCGGCCTGAAGATCGTCCACTGCAAGTGTACAAACGCCGGCCGAAGACAAGTACTCCTTCCATGGCCCCTCCCCAACAAATTCCTCCATCTGTGGATGATCAAATTAACACTGAGGTAACTTCTGACTTGCACCTACCTATCAGTCTGCGCAAAGGTGTTCACTCATGTACTAAACATCCTATCAGTAATTACTGCACTTCTGCCAATCTGCATAACAACTTTGCCTGCTTTACTTCTGCAATTTCTGTTGTCACCATTCCGAAAAATGCTACAGAGGCTCTTGTTATCCCTGCATGGAAGCAGGCAATTGATCAGGAAATGTTGGCACTCTGCGATCGCAAGACATGGGAACTTGTGGATCGTCCTTCTTCTTACCCTACTGTGGGCTGCCGTTGGGTCTTTACCATTAAATATCAACCTGATGGGACTATTGAATGCCTGAAAGCCCGCATTGTTGCAAAAGGCTACACGCAGACATATGGTGTTGATTATTTTGAGACCTCTCCTGTTGCACGATTAAACTCTGTTAGAATTCTGATTTTTGTTGCTGTTAATAAAGACTGGTCTCTCTTTCAGCTAGATGTTAAAAAGGCATTCCTTTATGGAGATCTACGGGAAGAAGTATACATGGAGCAACCACCTGGGTTTGTTGCTCAGGGGGAGTCTGCCCTCAAAGTCTGTAAGCTGAAAAAGGCTATCTTTGGTCTCAAACAGAGCCCACATGCTTGATTTGACAAGCTCTGTCAGATATTAGTCACTTTTGGCTTTCGTCACTCTCATTCTGATCATTCAGTATTTATCTGCAAAACTGGACTTGTCATTCTTATTGGTTATGTTGATGATATTATCTTATCTGGCAGCGATACTGTGGGTATACAAGAAACTAAAACCTACTTAGAAAAACATTTTGTCACTAACGATCTCGGAAAACTACAATATTTCTTAGGCATTGAGGTCTCCAAATCATCTGTAGGATTGTGTCTCTCTCAGAGAAAATATGTAATTGATCTCTTGCAGGAAACTGGTATGCTGGGCTGCAAACCAGCCAACACTCCACTTGATCCAAACATGGAATGGGATGATGCAAACTCACCTCCATATGCTGATCATCACCAGTTCAGAAGGCTGGTAGGCAAGCTGATCTATCTGACCGTCACATGGGCTGACCTCACTACTGCTGTCAGATTCATCAGCTGGTATCTTGATACATCCTATTCCAGTCCTATACGGATGATTTGTAACAATAAGGCCTCCATTTTTATTGCGAGCAACCCCACTTTTCATGAGAGGACAAAACTTATTGAGGTCGATTGTCACTTTGTTTGAGAAGTAGTCCTTTCTGACTGGATTTGCATTCCATATCTCAGCACTGACAAGCAAGTTGCGGACATCTTCACGAAGATAATTCCCAAAGCTCGTTTTCAGACTCTAGTTGACAAGTTGGGCATGTTCGACATCTACGCTCCAACTTGAGGGGGAGTATAGAGATATGTTGTGTTCTATTATGTTTTGTTGAGTGTCACGTGCATAGCATGTGTCTCACTTATGCTTTCACTTCTGTAATTTAGTCCCATATTGCTCACCTCTGCTTTAGTCTCTATTCTCTTCTTTTATATAAGAGATTGTATTGTACACTATTTTATTCACTCAATAAACAATTCCCAATTTCTCTATACATCTAATATACAAAATCCTTTTCTATTCTACATGGTATCAGAGCAATCCAATCCCCCTTTGCTTTTCCACCCTAACCCTAATGCCATCCCCAACCTAGCCGCCACCCCCTCCCTCTCCCTCTCCCTCCTCTGTCGCCCCCCCGTCACCACCAATCCCTGTCCCATCCCTTCTCCTCTCCAACCCCACAACCCTAACCTAACCCCTATCCCACCCGCCACCACCCCTCCCTCTCCAACCCCTACACCCCGCCACCACAACCCTTCCCAACCTCCACCTGCCGCCGCCGCCCCCCTCCTCCAGTCTGCCTGTCGCCGCCAACTCCTCTTCACTACCACAGTCCTTCCTCCATCATCCCTCTTCCCCGCTACATCTACCGATTATTCAATCCCTTCATCTAGCCACTCCAATCACTCCATCTCTTCACCACTAGCCTCTGGACGTCTCCTGTAACTTTCTAACAATTACACATTGACGGGTTAATCAAATTGTTCTAGCTGTCTGCCTACGCCGCATGGTGGAGTAAGTCTCCCTCCATGCTGGCGTAGATTTTCTATCTCTTCTTCTGCCCTTGTGTGGGTTTCTGAGATCTGATGCGTCAGATCTGCTACTTCCGCATGCTGCCCCCGCTGCGGGTTTTGCTAGATATACTGATCCGGGTGTTCTACTGCCCATGTGTTGGGTTCCTCTCTTATCAATTGTTTGTTGATTGTTGTTTCTACCTGCTGTCTGCTCCTGCGGCGTGCTCCTTCCTGATTCTGCATCCTGTGCTTCTCCGCCTCTGCTCAAATGACGTCCACCGATCCACTACGGACTCTGTGTGTTACTATTGTTAAGTTGGATGGCTCCAACTACCATACCTGGTCTGCATCCCCCGAGCTTTATGTCAAATCTCAAGGGTGTTGTTCACATCTCATCTCTGAAGGACCGGCTATACCCGCCGAAGGAGTTGATGCCAAAACCAAACATGCCTACGATCTTTGGTGTAAGTATGACTTTGATGTAATGACTTTGCTGGTTAATAGTTCTGAATCGAAGATTAGTCAATCTCTTCTGCGCCTGAAGACTGCCAAAGCCATGTGGGACCACAACTCTCACATGTTTACTCTCATCAGCAAAACCCTAAAAAAGTATTTGAGATTTTCAATCAACTGGCTAAGGAGTATTCTGCAACCGTCTGTGTGGAGGATTATTATAATCAGTGTACCACTCTCTATAATCAGTGTACCACTCTCTGGGACAAATTTGAAATCTACCATCCTCTCACTGCTGATATTACTGAGATACAATGACAACACAATGAATTGCAACTTGTGAAATTTCTTGTTGGCTTACCCCACTCCTTTTCAGGGGTAGTTGATCAGATATTATCTAGCGATTCCTTACCTACTCTGCGAGATGTCCTCAAATGGGTTCAACGTCTAATGTCTGTCTCCCAATTACCACCTGATCACTCTGATGCTGCTCTTGCTGCTCGCTCGAGAGATTCTTTTCGTGGCCGCGGTCGTGGTCGAGGTCGTTCTACTACTGGACCTGGTTGTGGTTCATCTTCTTCAGACTCTTCTATATCACACTATTATAACTTCTGTAAAAGAACCAATCACATGGAGGATCGCTGCTGGATAAAACATGGTAAGCCTACTTGGGCAAATCAGGTCACTACTGATTAACCTGATTCTACACCATCATCTTCTTCTCAGCCTTCTGTGGATTGGCTCCGTTTTGAGGTTGAGAAGCTACTCCAGGCTCGTCCTGCTAATTCCACTTCTGATATCTCTCCTGATGGGGGTTCTGCCCTTCTTGCATCTTCTGCACTTTCTGGTAAAAACACATGGGTGATTGATTTTGGCGCCACCTCTCATATCTTGGGCAATGCTGACTTGTTTTCTAATCTTCGTAAAACTTCTTCTATTTTACCTATTACCTTAGCCGATGGTTCTCAATCGCCGGTTGTTGGAATTGGAAATATCTGCACTCCTGGAAATTTGCTATTGCATTCAACACTTTATGTTCCAAAGTTCCCGTTAAATTTATTATCTGTTAGTAGAATTGTCAAGAGCCTCCGCAACTCTATCACTTTTTGACCCAGATGGTGTTGTGTTTCAGGATCTGCGCACGAGGATGGAGATTGGTTTGGGCCGTGAGGGACCAGATGGGCTATATTACATGGATTTGCCAAAGCCGACTGCTCTACCGACTGCTTCTGTTACTGGACTTAAATGGCATTACAGACTGGGCCATCCATCCGTTGCAAAGTTGAAACATTTCATTCCTGCCATTTCTGATTATGCTTTTCACTATGAAACTTGTACTTTGGGCAAACAAACTCGTGTTACATTTTCTAAAAAATGTATTGGCTCAAATGCACTTTTTGATATTATACATGTTGACGTTTGCGGACCGTGTTCTATTACTAGTTACTTTTGGCTTTCCTTTCTGATCTTATTTGATGTTTTCTCACGAACCACATGGTTGTTTCTTTTAAAGATCGCTCTCACATGCTTGACACTATCATAACCTTTTTTGTTGAAATCCATACCAGCCTATCAAAAATTTTTGGACTGACAATGCTTTAGAGTTAATGCAAACATCTGTCAGCCAGTTTTGTAGAAAAATGGGTACTATTTATCAAACCTCTTGTTCACATACTCAGCAAAGTGGGGTTTCCGAACACAAAAATCGGCATCTCTTGGAAGTTGCCCGTACTCTTCTTTTTCATTATCATGTTCTCTAAACTTTTTGGCCTAAAGCTGTCTCAACTGCTTGCTACTTGATTAATCGCATGCCCTCATCTGTTCTTGGTAACCACATACCTTTTTAAATTTTGTATTCCGATGCTCTTCTTTTTCATGTACCTCCTCGGATCTTTGGAAGCATTTGTTTTGTCAAAAACCTTCGGCTAGGTTTATCTAAACTTAATCCTTGCACTACCAAATGTGTGTTCTTGGGTTATACTTGGACTCAGAAAGGTTACAAATGTTATGATCCTACTGCTGCAAAGAAATGGTTTGTTAATGCTGATGTGGTATTCTTTAAAGAGTCTCCTTTTCTCCATCAGGTTCAACACTAACATGTGATCTGCTTGATACAACTTTACCTATGATGGTTGATACTAACGTCTTCTCCGGATATGGCTCTCGCTGCGCCTCTGAAAGTGTATCGAAGACACCCAAGAAATAGAACTCCCTCTATGGCCCCTCCATCTTCCATTCCTCAGTCCTCGTCGGCAGATCAGGCTTCTCCTCAAGTAATTTCTGATTTAGATGTCCCTATTAGCTTGCGAAAAGGGACTCGATCTTGTACTCAACATCCTATTGGAAATGTTTGTACTACTGCTAACCAGGGGATGAATTTTGCAAATTTTACCTCTGCTTTATCTGCTATTTCTATTCCCAAGAATGCTGCTCAGGCTTTAGCGCATCTTGCATGGCGTCAGGCCATGAAAACTGAAATGCAGGCACTTACTGATCCTGATACATGGGACTTAGTTGATGCACATGCCTCTTGTTCTCCTGTCAGCAGTCGTTGGGTCTTTACTGTCAAATACCAGCCCGATGGCACTGTTGAACGTCTGAAAGCTCGTCTTGTTGCTAAAGGATATACCCAGACTTATGGCATTGACTATTTTGAGACATTTTCTACTGTAGCACGTCTCAATTCTGTTCGTGTTCTTACATCTGTAGCAGTTGATTGTGACTGGCCTCTCTTTTAGCTAGATATTAAAAATGCTTTTTTGTATGGTGATTTACATGAGGAGATATACATGGGACAGCCACCTAGTTTTGTCACTTAGGAGGAGCATTCCAAAGTGTGCAGGCTACGTAAAGCAATATATGGACTAAAACAGAGTCCCCGTGCTTGGTTTGAGAAGCTCAGTAATATCCTTCAACAATTCAACTTTCGTCGTTCTCATTCTGATCACTCCATGTTCATTAAGAAAACTGTTTCTGGCCTGGCCATCTTAATTGTGTATGTTGATGATATTATAGTATCTGGGAGTGATCAAGCAAGCATTCGTGCAACTAAGGAATATCTGGCAAAATATTTTGTCACTAAAGATCTGTGGGTAAATTGAGATGTTTTTTTGGGTATTGAAGTTTCACGGTCCTCCTCAGGTGTGTGCTTATCTCAAAGAAAATATGTTCTAGATTTGTTGTCTGACACATGACTTCTTGGTGCAAAACTCACTGCTACTCTTTTAGACCCTAATACAAATTGGGAAGATGATACTTCTCCATATCTTGGCCACCATCAATATCGACGACTGGTGGGTAAACTTATATATATGACAGTGACTCGAGCTGATGTTACTTCTGCGGTTGGCTTAGTGAGTCGATATCTGGATAAACCTCGACAATGTCACTGGGATGCGGTGTCACATTTTGAAATATCTGAAAAATTCTCCAGGAAAGGGCTTCATCATCATCATCATCATCTAAGCCTCAGTCCCAACTATGTTGGGGTCGGCTACATGGATCCTTCGTTTCCATTCAGCTCTACAGGGATTCATAATCTCTCTTTATAAGCTCACCTCATGTTAATTTAGGCCTTCCTCTTCTTCTATTTATTGTGCTTGACTCAGTAGCATTGTTTTGTATAGGCGAATTAGTCGGACTGCGTTGCACGTCCATACCATCTGAGTCGGCCCTCGCGCAACTTGTCCTCAATGCTCGCCACCCCCACTTTATTCCTGATATAGTCATTTCTCAGGCGATCTTTTCTTGTCTTCCCACACATCTATCTCAGCATACGCATTTCAGCCACGTTCATCTTGTTGAGACCTTGTTTCCTCCAAGAAAGGCCTTATTGTACAAAAATCATGGGCACTGTAAAATCACAGGCTTGTTACCTGGCGCAGTAAAAAACAAACTGTTGTTGCCCGATTAAGTGTTGAAGCTGAGTATACAGCTATGATTCATACTGCATGTGAACTTTTATGGGTCTGCGGCCTTCTGAAGGAATTTGATATTTCTGACTTTGCTCCTATTTCTATGCATTGTGATAATAAGGCTGTCATCTTTATTGCTAGCAATCCAACCTTTCATGAGCGGACTAAACACATTGTGGTGGATTGTCATTTTGTCAGAGAAGCTATTTTGTCTGGTGCTACCTCCACACTCCATACACTCATACATTTGATCAAGTGGCTGACATCTTCGCCAAATCTCTTCCAAAGGCCAGATTTCATAGCATGGTTGACAAGCTGGGCATGATTGATATCTATGCTCCAACTTGAGGGGGAGTATTTAATATATGTGCTTTATTGCTATTTTCTGTGTTATGGGCTTTAGACTTGTCTTGTCTCTAGCCTTTTTGTTTTATCCCATGTTGCCTATCTCTGATAATAGGCTTACTCTCTTGTCCTATACAAGAGAGTCCTCTGTAACTTGTTAATCATCCAATATACAAAATCCTTTTCTATTCTACACAATCCATTACGATGAAGTGAGTATTATGATATATATAATTTAGGGAAATAAAAATAGAGGAAGAATCTTACAAATCTCACTTCATCCCACAAATATTTGTGTGCATATATGTATAAAACTCAATATTTGTACATATATTACACACATTCCTTATTTATATACTTGTATTGTATGAACATATCATAAACGTATATTAATATATCCACATCAAAAATATTAATTGCATATTGTATATTTTTAATTTATTATTTTTAAACCTAATATATCATTCTTTAATTATGTAATTAATTTATTAAAAAAATCCAGAATCACATATATTCCAATATATACTCTTGCATACCACATATAATATGCATCTCCCCCTCTGCCCGTACACCACATACTATTTTTTGTATAATGAGTGTAATGAATAATATTTTTAGATCACATTTTAGTTAATCTTCTTAAAAGCTCTTTATTACCAATAAGTTATTAAAAACTTTCTTGTTTTTCCTGGTCTATTCGGTATTGTTTAAAATTTTGGTCAAGACGAAGTTTAGACTGAAATTTCAATTTTGATGGTGACCAGAAATAGAAATGGAATTACCTCAGGCTTCTTCATACATTTTGTGAAATTCAACAATATTTTCAAAATTTCAGCAATTTGACGAATTTTGCCCGATTTGGGCATGAATTTTGAGAAATCTTGACAAAATTTGCTAATTTATATTGATAAATTGTGTACTTTGACTAATGTCTTTGTTATTAACTGACCGGGGAGGAGATATTTCTTGGGGGGGTCTTATAGCTTCTACCTAAGGCATAATAGCCCTAAACCAATCTAATCTACTTCCATCTTTCACTTCTACCCTATTAGATCAACAACTACATTTTTTATCCCGAAAATAGGTGTTTTACAAGTTGTAGAGCCACCCAAATTAGGAATCTAATAGACTAATAGTTGATGCTTGAAATTAAGTGGTATCACAATTTAGTGGTTTCTTCACATAGTAAAGTAAAAAACAAATAACAAGTATCACATTTTTCATTTCGAATAAGTAGTTGCAACTTGTAACAACAAAGAGTATATGGATATGATGAGGATGACCAATTGAAAGCTCTGGAGAGACGTTGGCTCATCTACCCCCATACATGTACAACCTCCCCATGTGCAACAACAGATTGGACAGTCACTTGATGAGGATAGCATGAGTTTGACTGTCAATCATATGACCCACCTTATGTTTGGACAAGAGCAATCAGGTTTGGGTCATGTACCTGATCAACCACCATGCCACTCTAGTTTAATTAAGTAATTCAATACTTTTTTTATGCTACAATAAGTTGATATTCAATTGCATCAGCTGTAATAGATTGTTGCTTGATTTTTTTAAAGATGATTTCTCTTATGTCACCGAAATTAGCAAAACAGTTAGGCTTCTTTTCACTTACATATGTAGGAACCTCCCCCCATCCATATATATTTTAATTGCATAAATAGTTGTATTGTTTATTAATTTGCTGTTGACTTGTAGTAAGTTGTGAGTCCCTTCATACTCACTAACCAACAATGCTTTTGTACACCATGTCATTCCCAACTAGAGGTCCTACAATCCTAGACCATATTATTTTTGCATAGATTTGCGTTGTTAAATCTATATATGATTTTATTGTACAAATAGTAGTATTGTTTATTGATTTGTTGTAGACTTGTCGTAAGTTGTGAGTTCCTTATTACTCACAAACCAACAATGCTTCTATACCTGATCAACCACCATGCCACTCTAGTTTAATTAAGTAATTCAATACTTTTTTTATGCTACAATAAGTTGATATTCAATTGCATCAGCTGTAATAGATTGTTGCTTGATTTTTTTAAAGATGATTTCTCTTATGTCACCGAAATTAGCAAAACAGTTAGGCTTCTTTTCACTTACATATGTAGGAACCTCCCCCCATCCATATATATTTTAATTGCATAAATAGTTGTATTGTTTATTAATTTGCTGTTGACTTGTAGTAAGTTGTGAGTCCCTTCATACTCACTAACCAACAATGCTTTTGTACACCATGTCATTCCCAACTAGAGGTCCTACAATCCTAGACCATATTATTTTTGCATAGATTTGCGTTGTTAAATCTATATATGATTTTATTGTACAAATAGTAGTATTGTTTATTGATTTGTTGTAGACTTGTCGTAAGTTGTGAGTTCCTTATTACTCACAAACCAACAATGCTTCTATACACCCTATCATCCCACCTAGAGGTCCTACCATCCTATACCATATTATTCTTGCATTAATTTGACTCTTTAAGTCTATATATTGTGCCTGCAAACTATAGTGACTTGATTTATTCATTTCACTATCAAATTTGACATCAAAATCCCCATCGGATTAGTTTAGCTTATTTCACTTACACATGAGGAGAACCCCCTCTCCCACATATCCAATATGAAATATTATTGCATATTTGAGTAGATCTATACTAGTAGAACGTCCTCGTAAATCTCATAAATTAAATCGTTCATTTAACCTTCGAAACACCAGGAACACATCTGTCAAAATTTCTGTTTCTGCGGCCATTGAAACGACGTTATAAGCATACATTTTCTTCCATGGTATTTGGATCTATAGTTTTCTCGTTACTTGTTGTTTTGATGTGGTTGACATGCTAGCATTCCAAATTTATTGTTATTTTCTAAAACTAAACAATAAATGATGAATGATGTCTGTGATGTTGACTTTGAGTTGACATTGCCAAGTAAGGAAGTGGGTGTGTGTGAATGCTAAAAATATAATTTCTGCAGAAGTCGGTGAACCAAACTTCCATGAGGAATGCCCTAGAATTTGTGGATATCTTGAGTGAAAACTTCTAGATTGCTAATGAGATAAATGATATCCCTTATTTGATTAAACAAACAATTTTGTAGTTCTTTGATTATCATTTACTAAATGATATCCCCTATTAAATATGACAACACATTTAAACAAACAATTTGTAGTTCTTTGATTACCATTTACTACTATTCACTACAAGCAACAAAAGTTGCACATAGGTATATATTATTTATATTTTTGTTTATTAGATGCAAATAAAAAAGATAGTAATGATGTGTTTAAAGGTATGGAAACTTCAACATATAAGATAATATTCGCATCAACTATTTTCATCAATAATATGCAAGTTCTAATATTTAATACAATTTTTCTTGGTAAAAAAAATTGGATTGGTCATTTTTAACACAACCGAATCAGGTAATTCATTATTTATAAGAAAGACAAGATACATGGTTGCATAGTGCAGGACTCCGACTTTGTGTCGACTTCACCAGGTGAGGAGGTGGAAGTTTGGGGAAAGTTTGAGGAAGTTTTGAGGAAGTTTAGATGCAAACTTCGATAAACTTTGATGCCGTTTTTTGAAGAACATGATTTGATTGAAAACTTCTAATTATGTTATACCTCTATCTTATATATGTTAATTTAACACAAAAACACGATAACTCTCTAGCCCTAGTTAGGTTGATATAACAATGTATTGCTCGCAAGGGTCAAATGTGCAATACACATACAAATACAATTTACCGTATGTATGCTATACAATATACAGTCAAATAGTAGTTTACAACACCCTCTTTAGGAAAGACTGGCAACAACAGACATAGGAGTTGAATTTAGAAGTTGTAAAGAGAGTTGGAGGCAACATATGTGCCTTATGTGGCCATTAGGGCACTAGTTAGGATTGATGTTTTGGGCCATCTCAACTTCGCCCCAACTTCGCCAACTTCGAGGAAACCTCGAAGACTTTAGAGAAGTTGAGACGAAAATACACACAAAAAAGTCAACTTCGCCGACATCAATGAAACTTCGCCCTAAAGTTTGGACGAGGCCAAAGTATTTGGTATTCTACTTCGCCTATGGTCGAATTTCGAAACTTCGGCGAAACTTCGCCAAACTTCAATGAAGTTGTGTTCCATGCATGGTTGTATTTTGTAATCATATCTATGACTTTTTGTTGCTTCTTGCCCCGTTTGAAAAACAGTCCTCAGAGCCGCATATACTCCTGCTTATATCTATTTTGATTGAGTGATCAATTAAACTCTGTTTTTAACGATCACCAGTTAAGCTCATATACACATATAATATATACATTTCATTTGATGTTTGATTATAAATCGTATATATATGTTTCCATTTTGATATGTATAAAAATACTACACATTTGTACATTTATATGCATACCTTTCGTTATATTCATATATGTACTTGCATATATAATATACCTACATATACACGAATTACATATATTTGTACATTTATCCCCCGTTTGGGAATGTGATCAGGGTTTTGGGACCTGGATTGAGTTAATCCAGTTGGTGAGACATGTGTAGTCTGGATTGAGATAAATAATTTATGGAAACACAATCTACTTTCAATCTAATTCTGGTCAGATTATCATGTCACATCGATGTTAAAATAGAGACACCAATCTAGACTGGACTGTGAAATCTTACTCGAAGCATGATTTCATAATCTGGGTTGAGTCTTGATTAGGGGATTAAAACTGGACTAGTAGACCGCGTTAGTCCAGTTTCAATCTAGTTTCTCATTGGTGTTGACAAACACCCAGAGCAGTAGCGTTGCAGTGGGCTCACTACATTTATGAACAAATCACTAGGTTTGGTCCCGTGCCAAATGTGGCCTTATGTATGTATTTGATTCATTCACATATATGTACACACACCCTCTGCATATCTTGTTACATTTATATGTACATAATTCTATATATGTAATTATATTACACACTCAAAATTCATCATATATATATATATATATATATATATATATATATATATATATATATAGAGAGAGAGAGAGAGAGAGAGAGAGAGAGATAGAGAGTCAGGCTAGAATACACTCGAGTGTATTCGAAGCAGAATACACTCGAGTGTATTCGAAGCAGAATACACTCAAAGTAGTTTTTCATGATGCGATATTTTTTTTCAAAAATCTAATCCATTGATCTTAAACATGTTGTGAATAGATCATACGCAAAATTTGAGCACATTTGGACATTTATAAGTCATGTTATAAAGACCGCAAAAATTATACATTTCAAATTAGTTTCGCGTGTCGATTTTGTTGCCCTTGGATGAGTGACTTACACTCACCCAAATGGGCTCAAAATTTGTATGTAGCCTAGTTATAGCATGACGGTGAAGATCAATGGTTTACATTTTGCAAAAATAGTCTTGATATGCAAACACACTTGAGTGTATTCGTGCGATCTGTACACTCGAGTGTATTCTAGCCTAACTCTCTCTCTCTCTCTCTATATATATATATATCAATATGTTTACATTTATATATATATATATATATTTTATATATATATATATATATATATATATATATATATATATATATATATATAAGTGTACAATCATGTTGTACACCCCAATGGTGTTTGCCTATCTAGACCATGTTTTTCTTAAATCTAATCCATTGATCTTCATGGTTACAATAATAATAGGCCACATGCAAAATTTGAGCTCATTTGGATGAGTGACACTCATCCAAGGATAACAAAATCAACGCACAAAACTAATTTGAAATGCATGATTTTTGCCCCCTTTAGATGCACGACCTATAATTGTCCAAATGAGCTGAAATTTATTATATAGTATGTTCTAAAGATATTTAAGAAGATCAACGGTTTAGATTTTCCAAAAAGTTACTGCATCTTCAAAAGCGACTGAGGTGTACGGTGCCTCCGGTACACTCTGAGTGTACACTAGCCTGACTCATATAGAGTCAGGCTAGAATACACTCGAGTGTGTGTGTGTGTGTGTATATATATATATATATATATATATATATATATATATATATATATATATATATATATATATTCAAATGTAAACACACACACACACACACACACACACACACACACATATATATATATATATATAGAGAGAGAGAGAGAGAGAGAGGCTAGAATACACTCGAGTGTATTCAAAGCAGAATACACTCAAGTAGTTTTTCATGATGCAATATTTTTTTCAAAAATCTAATCCGTTGATCTTCTTAAACATATTGTGAATAGCTCATATAAAAAAATTTGAGCACATTTAGACATTTATAGGTCATGTTATAAAGGCCGCAAAAATTATGCATTTCAAATTAGTTTCACGCGTCAATTTTGTTGCCCTTGGATGAGTGACTTACACTCATCCAAATGGGCTCAAAATTTGTATGTAGCCTTGTTATAGTATGACGGTGAAGATCAATGGTTTACATTTTGTAAAAAATCATCTTGACATGCAAACACACTTGAGTGTATTCGTGCGATCTGTACACTCGAGTGTATTCTAGCCTGACTCTTTCTCTCTCTCTATATATATCTATTATATATATATATATACGATGAATTTTGAGTGTGTAATATATTTTTAATGATGCAACATTTTTTTCTAAAATCTAATCCGTCGATCTTCTTAAACATCTTGTGAATAACCCATATATAAAATTTGAGTTCATTTGGACATTTATAGCTCATGTTATGAAGAGCACAAAAATTATGCATTTCGTCGATTTTGTTGCCTTCGGATGAGTGACTTACACTCATCCAAATGGGCTCAAAATTTGTATGTAGCCTAATTATAGTATGACAATGAAGATCATTGGTTTACATTTTGCAAAAAAAGTCTTGATATGAAAAGACCACTTGAGTGTAGCGTGCGATCTGTACACTTGAGTGTATTCTAGCCTGACTCAATATATATATATATATATATATATATATATATATATAGTGATATAATGTTAATATACGATTTATGATTATATACAATTAATTTATTGAAAGATGTTTTAAAATGGTATATACTCCCACATACTCCCGCATACCGCATATACTCTATGCGCTACTCTTTGCCTGAACACCACATCTTTTCTAAACAATGGCTACTTTTAATAAAAGCCTTTAGTTATTTGTGTAAGAAACAAATAAGGCTTTGTACTGAAAATTATAATATTAGGTCTAAATGATGTGTTAGATTTAACAATAAAAGGTTTGTTGTAAAACATTACAACAGAATGTCTAAGGGATGTTGTAGATTTACAAAAAAGTGCTTATTTAGAAATTAGTTAGATTTGGGTAGGGGATGAGATTAGACAAACTAATCAATTTAGATCTAAACCAAACTGTGTAGTGTGCAATCTTTTAATTCACAGTAAAAGAAAAAACAAAAATACAAGAAGTACGATGGTGCTCACCAAAATGGTGGATGTTTTTGCCGCTTGATGTCAACACTCGACATCCATCCTCGACATAGTTGGACTTTTTACATGGATCATGCCTTCAATGACATTTGGATCAATGAAGTTGAATCTAGAAGTTTATATGGGTTCAAAATCATGATAGTCGAAATCAACAATATTTTTTAGTTTGTGCTCAATTCCAATATTATCACAAGAAATAAGAACTTGAAGGCGTGATCCATATCAAAGCATTTTTTTTGTCTCAGCAAGGCAAGGCTTACACCTAAAAAGTGCATGTGGCTCATAGATATGTGTGTATATGTTGTACAAATTTTGTAAACTAAATGCTATGGACCTTAGGCTTTGGCTCATGTGCCTTACCCATAGTCTTAACTAATCCTGACCCAAATAATCATTATATACCTCAGCCTCACCGAAGAAATCAGTGAACAAGTCACTCCACTCAATCTCTAAACTGACAACTCTAAGCCTTTGCCTCGATCCCTAAACTGTGTTGCAGCCCCCACTACAAGCTTCCTCAACTCTAGGAGCTAGCAACCACCAACGCGTCACTGACCTCAAGGTGGTACCAACCATGAACATTGTAAAAGTTGATGCGAGGCCAACAACAAAAAAACCCAATAACAACACGCAACACTTGCAACAACCTGCGAGGTAGGTTTTTGACCACTCTTCCACGACATCCTGCCTTACAAAAAGGCTACCGCCTCATCAAGGCCACATATTTGTGCCTTAGGCTTTGGCCCATATGACTTATCCATAGTCTAACTATTCCCAACCCAACCCATATAATAGAAATAAAAAAGAATAATATATACCTGACCTTCACCTAAGAAATCATGATCAACTCACTCCATCCATTCTCCAAATCTAAACCCGTGTGCTGATCCCCAAACTCTGTAGTAGCTACCACCACAAGCTTCCACAACTCTAGGAGCTAATAACAAGCAACAAGTCACTACCCCTAGGGTGGTAGCCAACATCAAACATCATAAAAGTTGATGCGAGGCCAACAACAAAAGTAACCCAACCCAATAACAATATGCAACAGTCACAACAACCTCGAAGGTAGGTTTTTGACCCCTCTTGCACCAGCTCCTCCCTTACAAAGAGGCTTATGCCTCGTCAACACCTCCTCGCCTCTGGGCCACCTCACATGTTTAGGCATGCTCCTCACATAACCTCAAGGCTATTCTTGTGGCACTGCAGGTCCGTCTTTCACTACCGGGGGAACAATTTCTATTAATATCCAAATTTGACATATTACATGACCTTCCTTTATCTTAGGAAGGTTTTCCTCCCCTTTTTGTTTTTTTGAGGTTAGGTTTTGCTCCACTTATTTATATGAATGCATAGAGAATTTGAGATTAGATATAATTCAGCTTGCTTGAAAAGGTTGAAAATTTGAGAGAGCATCTCATTGAATATGGAGTACAGTAACTTGCGTTCTAACAAACACATGCCACTGAAGTTATAAAATACTAGAGATTCAACATAAGGATGATCACATAGCAATGCAAAGGAGTTACTAGTTCATTACATGCAAAAACTTAACTAAGAAAGTGGAGCACAATTAGTTAATGGATCGGTCTTTTATTTTCAAGAAGACATCATATGACAAAGTTAAATCACATAGACAGTCTGACCCCCTCTTTGGTTGTAAATAAAAATGGCCAACTTCCTGCACTTCTGAATGACAATTTTTATCCTAGGCAACTGCCTGATGCCCTCAAGCATGAGTTCTACACAGTGTGCGGCGCAAGGAGTCCAAAAAATCGCAGGCCTCTTGTCCTTGAGAAGCCTTCCTGCTGTAATATTAGATGTGGCATTGTCAGCGACCACCTGCACGACATTGTCTGCTCCATCTTCCTCTATACAACTGTCCACCAACTTAAATATGAACTCAACATTGTGAATGTCAGTAGATGCATCTATAGCCCTTAGGAAACTTGTACCCTTCTTACATTTGACACAAAGATTCATTATACTTCTTCCTCTTCTATCTGTCGATGCATCTGTCGAAGTTGAGCAGCCACTCCACTCATCTTTGTGAATCTCCAACGAGTTCCTAGTCCATTCCACTTCTCTTTTTAAGAGAGGCTCCCAGAATTCATGTATTGTAGGGCCCCACGAGCCAAGACCAAATTGACCAACAACCTCCAACATTACATTGAAGCTCCTCAATGTCACTGTATTGATCGCTATCCCTACAATTTTTATAGTGTTTCATGTAAGTACATGCTTATGTAGGTATACAATATGCTATAATAATCCTAGGAACAAGATATAGTGATATACTAAACAAGTAAAGACATGCTTACCAACTTGATAAAACCATCTTGCAATAAACTGCACAACCTTCTTCCTTTCTTCTTTTTTAAACTTAATGTTAATTTCCTCTTGTTTTGATGACAACCTCTCCTTCACTACAACTTCTGGGTCCCTACTGAAATATTGGTTAATCTATCCCACCACCTTAGGCTTCTTTGGTCGTGAACCACCAAGAACTATCACATCTTCATCATCAGACTGCTCCCTAATGTTGACCTCCTCTCTAGCTTCATCCATTTCCTTTTGTTTCTTGGCCTTCTTTGCTACTAATTTATCCAAATACTCAATAATCTCCCTTTTTACTTCTGGTGGTACACTTATACAAGGATCCACATTCCCTCTCCTTCCAGCAAGGTGTTTCTTCAATATGAAAATCCCACCCGTAGACATGTTTACAAAAAGTACAACGAAGGCGATCTCTACGAGTCGGGTCTGGAAGTTCACAATATTTCCAATCCGGATCTTGCGACCTACTGTTGGAAGCAATAGTAACGTTTTCTTGATCCTAAGGGGATGGAGCAGACATATCATCGACAATCTACAAAAAGTCACAAAATAATACTGTGAAATGTGGTGCCGCAATGCAACGTGCAATGCAGCGTTGAGAGAGGCCATATGCCTTATCCCTTTTTATTAATAAGAGAAACTGGATAATTTACATAGAGGTCCAGCAAGATATAGCAATTACAAAATAGAATAAATATGAAATATATTAACACTCCCCCTCAAGCTGGAGTGTACACATCGTGTAGACCCAGCTTGTTGCAAAAACTCTGGAAAGCTGTTGGACTCAATGGCTTCGTAAGAACATCTACAAGTTGATCTTTAGACTTGACATGTGGAGTCACAACAGTTCCATTCCTGATCTGGTCTCTGTTAAAGTGGCAGTCAACTTCAATGTGCTTAGTACGTTCATGGAAGACTGGATTCTTAGCAATGTATATGGCCGCTTGATTGTCACATCTGAAATCTATAGGAGACAAAACAAGAATCTTTAATTCAGAAAGTACAGATTGAACCCACTGCAACTCACAACATGCATGTGCCATGGCTCTATACTCAGCTTCCGTGTTAGATCTTGCCACAACATTTTGTTTTTTGCTTTTCCAGGTAATAAGATGATTCCCCAGAAATGTGCAATATCCAGACGTAGACCTCTTGTCATTTAGATTACCAGCCCAATCTGCATCTGCATAACCAGTAAGAGAGTGTGGATACAGGAGTCTTCGGCCTATAATAGGTGATTCCCTTACCAGGTGCACCTTTCAGATATCTCAGAATACGACAACCAGATGTCCAATGAGACTGTTTTGGAGAGCTCATATGCTGACTCACCACTCCTACAACAAAAGAAATGTCAGGACGTGTGACTGTCAAATATATCAAATTTTCCACAATTTTCCTATAATATCCTGGATCTGGATAATCAGTATCATCAGTCATCTCCTTCACATGATAGTCCATAGGAGTCGACACAGGATTGGACTCACTCATACCAGTTTCCTGTAGTAAATCCAGCACATTTTCTCTGAGACAAATTGGTACCTGCATGAGATCTAAGTACTTCAATGCCCATAAAATATCTCAGTTTTCCCAGATCCTTTGTGTGAAAGTGCCCCTGCAAGCCCGCTTTCACACGAGATATGCCTGTGGAATCACTACCAGTGATAACAATATCATCAACATACACAACAATAATAATAGATCCACCAGAAGTAGAATAAAATAAAGAGTGATCAGTAACAGAACGAGAAAAACCCATCTTGAGCACATCACTGAACTTGTCAAACCAAGCTCTAGAGATTGTTTCAATCCATAGATGGCTTTCTTCAGTCTACACACCTTCGGACACTCCCCCTGAGCAACAAAACCAGGTGGTTGCTCCATGTACACCTCCTCTTTTAGATCACCATGAAGAAAGACATTCTTGACATCGAGCTGAAATAGAGGCTAGTCAAATGTAGTAGCCAGAGAAATAAGAATACACACAGAATTCAGACGAGCCACTGGTGAAAAGGTCTCAAAGAAATCAACCCTATATGTCTGAGTGTACCCGTTTGCCACCAGTCTAGCTTTCAATCTCTCCACAGAACCATCTGGATTATGTTTTATTGTAAATACCCATCTGCATCCCACAACATTTTTATCTGGAGGTAAGTCAACAAGTTCCCATGTGTTGTTCTGTAACAGAGCAGACATTTCAACATGCAAATCCTGTTTCCAGCCAATATCCTTCATAGCATCAAGATGATTTCATGGAATGACCATAGAATCAATCCCAAGAGCAAATGAGCGAGCATGCTGAGATAACTTGGAAAAACAACACACATTTGTAATAGGATGCCAAATAGTACATGAACGGGTATCTTTACGAACAACAATGGGAACATCAAGGTCAGATGGTTCTTCAGGAATCCCTTGAGTAGAGGAGGATGGGGAGGGCTCAGAGACTGGAGTCGCTACCTCCTATGGATCTTGTCTGCCTCGTCTGCTATAAACATGTGAATATTGCTGAATTGGTGGACTATCTGCTGGCTGCTCTTCCTGAATTATAGTATAGCCAGAGAAATAAGAATACACACAGAATTCAGACGAGCCATTGGTGAAAAGGTCTCAAAGAAATCAACCCTATATGTCTGAGTGTACCCGTTTGCCACCAGTCTAGCTTTCAATCTCTCCACAGAACCATCTGGATTATGTTTTATTGTAAATACCCATCTGCATCCCACAACATTTTTATCTGGAGGTAAGTCAACAAGTTCCCATGTGTTGTTCTGTAACAGAGCAGACATTTCAACATGCATATCCTGTTTCTAGCCAATATCCTTCATAGCATCAAGATGATTTCATGGAATGACCATAGAATCAATCCCAAGAGCAAATGAGCGAGCCTGCTGAGATAACTTGGACAAACAACACACATTTGTAATAGGATGCCAAATAGTACAGGAACGGGTATCTTTACGAACAACAATGGGAACATCAAGGTCAGATGGTTCTTCAGGAATCCCTTGAGTAGAGGAGGATGGGGAGGGCTCAGAGACTGGAGTCGCTACCTCCTCTGGATCTTGTCTGCCTCGTCTGCTATAAACATGTGAATATTGTTGAATTGGTGGACAATCTGCTGGCTGCTCTTCCTGAATTATAGTATAGTCAGGAATGATAAGTGGCACTCTCTCACTCTGATGTGGTAGTGGCACTCTCTCACTAGCATCTGATGGTGGCACTCTCTCACATAATTGCTCCACCTTACTGGGAACACTAGAGAAATATGGAGTGGATTCATGAAAAGTCACATCTCTAGACACAAACATGCGACGAAGACTTGGACAATAACACTTGTACCCTTTGCTAGTGTTCGAGTACCCAAGAAAGAGAGTGCTAATTGACCTAGGAGATAACTTATCAGCCTTAGGATCAAAATTGTAGATAAAAGAAGTACAACCAAACACTCTAAGAGGAACAATGAAAGGTTGATCTTTGAGACATAAGACAGAGAAAGGAGTACGTCCTTGAAGCACAAAAGAAGGTTGCTTGTTGATAAGAAAACAAGCAGTAAGAAGGGCGTCAGACCAAAAACGCTTAGGAACATTAGATTGAAACATGATTGTCCTGGTAATATCAAGGAGATGACGATTTTTCCTCTCCGCTACCCCATTCTGCTGAGGAGTGTGAGGACAGGATGTACGATGTATCATCCCAACTGAACTACAAAAATCAGCCATAGCATTTTGAACATACTCCAAGGCATTATCAGATTGAAGAACTTTAATATTGCAATTAAATTGAACATTTATTTCTTGATGAAAATGTTTGACAATAGATAGCACAGACTCTCGACTTTTCAACAAATAAATCCAAGTCATACGCGAGAAGTCATCCACAAAAGAGATAAAATAACAAAAACCATTATAATTATGATCTTTTACAGGACCCCAAACATCACTATGGACCAACTCAAAAGGACATGGCACCCGTTTATTGAAACGACCGGGATAAGACATTCTATGATGTTTCCCCAGTTGACATGACTGACACTCTAGAGACGATACTTGAGACAATTCTGGTTCTAACTTTCTCAGGCTCTCTAATGAAGGATGTCCATATCTATAGTGCCACAGTAAGGGAGAGCCACTCAACAGGACAGCTGGAGCAAGAGCAGACACTTGGTGAGGCAGACTGTCACCGTGGAAGAGGTAGAGATCACCTTTCCTAGGCCCCCCACCAATCGTCCTCATACTCTTGAGATCTTGTAATACAAAACAAAAAGGTCCAAAAGTTACCGTACATTTCACAATATCAATCAACTTAGCAACAGACAGAAAATTAAAAGGAAAAGAAGGCACATAATGTACGGATTTAAGATCGATTCCTGGAGTCAGAGAAACAGATCCACTGGCTAACACTCTCCTCACTGAACCATCCGCTATTGTTACAGATTTGTGAGGAATATGTGAGTCAATGGAATGAAGAAGTCTCCTCATACCAGTCATATGTTGTGACGCTCCAGAGTCAACGACCCATGATGAAGTAGAACCAGAAGCCAATAAAGAGGTAGCCTGATTACCAGTGGTGGATGCCAAATCGGCTGAAGATGATGATTCCAAGCTCAGATGCTGAGTAGCCAGAATAAATCTATCATATTCTTCCTTGGTGAGTGTAATGTCAGAAGGACCAGAACTCGAAGCAGGAGGCTCAGTAGACTCAGTAGTGGTAGCATAGTTTGTTGCTCCCACAGGTGGTGCAGCAGCTCAACCATGTTTCTTCCAACATTTCTCAACTGTGTCCAGGTTTGTTACAGAAAGTGCACTTAGGGCGAGTTCCACGTCCTCGACCCATACCCGTCCGTCCTCTCAATGCAGCAGCTACAGAAGCATGAGAATCTCCCTGAGATGAGACTGCAGTAGGATTAACAGGTTCAAAATTTGCCTGTAAAATCCTTGAATAGGCCTTTTCCAAACTGGGAAGTTTATCAGAAGCTAAGATAACACTGCAGGCTGAACTGCACGAAGAACTCAGACCAGATAAGAATTTTGCTGTAATCAAGTCATCTCTGTCTTTGACTTGCTCTTGGACAGTTACTGGATGGTAGAAACTCAACTCTTGTGCAATACCTTGAATCACTCCAAAGTATTCTTCTAAAGGTCTGTCTCCCTGTCGTTCTGCAAACAGACGATCATATATCATGAACTGACGAAGCGCATTCTTCTCTTGAGAATAATGTTTCTTCACTGCATCCCAGATCTCTTTGGCGGTAGTGTAGAACATGAACCTCGAGGAAATCCCATGTTCCATGCTCCCCCACAACCAGGTCTTCACCAGACTGTTATGACGCTTCCATTCAGCATAGCCTTTGTCAGTAAGTGCAGGAGGATCAGAATCAACGTGTCTCGTCTTGTCGCGTGACTCCAATACAGTATGGACAACATTCATCCATAAGAGATAATTCTTCCTGTTCAGCTTGATGGAGGGGATAGGAGACATCTCACTGTAGATGGTAGATGCCTTGGTGTCCTCCATGATTTGACGAGAAGAAGAGTGACGGATTGATACACGTCACAAGAAGATATGGGTGACGGGGAGATACACGTCACGTTACAAGATCAGATGCGTATCTGACGCATCCACAACCCCCAACAGAGTTCAGCTTGATGGAGGGGATATGAGACATCTCACTGTAGATGGTAGATGCCTTGGTGTCCTCCATGATTTGACGAGAAGAAGAGTGATGGATTGATACACGTCACAAGAAGATATGGGTGATGGGGAGATACATGTCACGTCACAAGATCAGATGCGTATCTGACGCATCCACAACCCCCAACTGAAATTCCCTAATCACACATGGAGGAGATGTGATTATGAATTTCTTACGTACCGACGGACCCTTCGGTTTGGGATTTAGAAATCTGTTGGATCAATCGAAGGACTCGACGATCCGGAGATAGAAGAGAAGGGGGGACGGCGGCTACGACGCCTGGCCCAGGAGACGGCTGCTCTGCCCACTTTGGGCCGGCGGCGCGGCGGCCGGGGAAGGCCGACGACGTACTCTGTTCACGCAAGAATTACTGTTCATGCCACCGTACTGTTCACGCCGGAGTTACTGTTTACCGTCGGTGTTACTGTTCACGCTGCCGACCGGCGGCGGCGCTGGGTTGTGACAGTTGGGTAGGGTTAGGTTAGGAACCTTGCTCTGATACCATGTGAAATGTGGTGCCGTAATGCAACGTGCAATGCAACGTTGAGAGAGGCAATAGGTTTTCTCCCTTTTTATTAATAAGAGAAACTGGATAATTTACATAGAGGTCCAACAGGATATAGAAATTACAAAATAGAATAAATATGAAATATATTAACAAATACAATTTATAACAAAAGTATAATGAATTGAATATTGAATACATGAATTGAAATTGTACAAAATATATTTGTACTCTCTTTCCTTTTACTATTAGTAGTATAAAATCATGTACTAATTTGAACCACAGTAGAATTGTACAAGATATATATTGCAATATATAATATATAATTAAAATCAATATATAATATAATGACAATGTAAATATGTAATACTATACACATACAGGAAACATTAGAAAACGTTGCATGACAGTAAATAGTAAACACATATTAAATGTATTGCAGTTTTGTGCTATAAATTGTACTATTATATGACAAATACATAGGCAAATAGTCAATTATACACATACATAGTCATTAGGAGCATAATCATATAGTAGCAGCAATAACATTTAACTTTAAAAAAGAGAAAAAAGAAGAAACAGTACAACCGTCATATGTATTTATGGAGAAAAAGAGAAAAGGATGAACCAAACAATGGAAATAAGTCAGGCCATAGTAGCCCAGGTGGTAAGAGTTTGGTAAGTCCTAATGAAAGACCTGGGTTTGAACCACACTGAAACCTGGACATATGTCAGGACATGAGCTGGATATTTATATTTTTATTCTTATCTGAAATTGTGATGATCCAACCTTGGTGATAGATGAATTTCGGGTCAGCAAAGGATCCATTTATTTTTGTAGCTGGATCAATGTATTCCGAGTCAGCTACATGATGGATTCTAGACATGAACAGACAGCAGTTGATTTTTAAAATTCCAAGATAGTTTTGTTTCAAAAACATTCTTTTGCTTGGTAATTCTTTTGGATTTTCATGTTTGTTTATGTAGCAAAAAACGAAAATGTGTTTTTCTGGTGTCTTATATGTATCCTATTAACTCTTAGGGACAAGGGGCTTGTAACTTAATTTTATGGATCGATCATCTTCAAGGCAAGGAAGAGATGAAGCAGAACCTCCTTTCTCCTGAAGAAATTGAAGAGTTAGATGACTGCGAGCAACTCCCAAATGCCATTCAGTCGCCCAAAGAAGAAATTGCTCTTGCAAGTCCAATTGATCTTATGACTCAGGAGGAGTACGACACATATATACTTGAAGCAAAACTCTCTCTTAAAAAAAGGGACGGCGCAGAGTTTCATTTGTCATCGTTTGCAGAAGAGGTAAGACAAAATTTGAAACTTTTATATGCTGCATATGGGCTTAAACTTATTTCTGGCATTGTATACTGAACTACAGTCCCTAGATCTTCAAACTGAAGTTGCCTCCAACGTTTCAGAGGCCCCAGCTGTTACAGAAACGACGGAAGGTTTGACCTCGGAGGAACTCATGATGGTGGATGAAATTACGTCTAATGCTGTCATGTATCGTGGCCCACAGAGGACAGTGCACTATGTAGCAAACCAGGTAGCAAACTGTCAAGCAAAAACCATCTTTCCCCGCCACCAGATTTCGTTTCGACAAAGAGTGACCGAAACATGGGCACAATGGCTGATCGGAGATGGAAGCTTATGACGACATTTGATGAGTTCATGAGAGGTTGCTTTCAACTTAACCGTGGCATAATCAGCTGCAGGCTTTTGACTGGGCACATCACTTGAGTAGAGAGCTCACTTGTAAAGTATATGGATATCAGGGATGTACTTTGCTATGGTGTTGACCGGCTGAGAATTTAGCTTACTAACGCTGACTAGGAAATCCTAGCAACATGTATATTAGGGGTTTAGATAATTGGAAAAAAAGGATCCATGTATGCAACCCCAACATGGTTAGGATTACGACTTTAGATGATAACAATGATGATGATGATGATGTATATTAGGGGTTTATGGTTCAGGGTTATAAGACTGAGTACAAATGTGCCAATGTAGCTGGTAAAAATTGAGTTATTTCATACCATCTTTATATGGAGACTACTTGCTGGTGTTGGTGTCAAATTCTGGGCACCACCTTTTCTTTGTTGAAGTTGTCATTTTTAGACCATATAGTATGATATAGAATATTAATCTGGAATTTCATTTATTTTTCTTGCTGCCGAGACATGAGTTCTAGGACATTTACTTAGCTAATAGCAGTATCGCCCTAGATAGTAATTTAGATTGTTCGATTGGTGATTGAATTTACAAAGCCTCTTTAATTTCTGATGTGGTCTATAATTCTATAAGCGGTTGATAGGTTGTAGTTCTTACCTACATTTGAATGCCATATTACAAACATTTGGATGTCACATTACAAGCTACAAGCGGATTTTAATGTATTAGCAGTGCATAAAATATAAATCTAGTAGTCAGTAATGTCACGAATTGTTTCTATATCTCCCTATAACAAGAGGGAGTCTAGCTGCATGTGTGCCTGCTCATCGGTGCTGGGTGGGTGTGTGCTTGTATTTTTGTGGTTGTGTTTTTTTTTTGTACTTTTTGGCTGTCTATGTATTCATCGTTGCAGCATTGTAGGGTGTGTAGCCACATTTTTTTTTGCTACCGTGTCAGTCAACAGACTTGTGTTAAAGAAAATAATTCCGTGCTTGATCTGCGTGTAAAGTTTGTCTGCAGTGTGTGTTATATTCTCAATTTTGACAAAATTGAATTATATAAATACAAGCATGAGTTGGTAAGTTCTCTAATTGAATTATTAATGAAAGAATATAGTCATCTTTTTGGCATATTGGGTGCAACCCATGGCCTGTATAAAGTCCCATGAGACTTTGCTTTGCAAATAGGTCCTTGGAACACAAGATAAAGAAATAAAAGATTTTGTGTATAAATAAATGACAATGACTTTATGAATTGTTAAATAAGAAAAATATGTGATAATATGCAAGTTGCCAAAGGAAAATAAGATGTGTGGTGTTTTTGATGATTAAACGAGTAATTATGTGGCTAGGAGTAGTGACAACATAATGTTTGAGGCTACAAATAATAATTATTTTGGTCTAACTTTTGGCATACTACAAAATAATAAGGAAAAGAAGAGAGTTTTAGAAAATTGGGAGGAAAATGACTTTTCATATGACAATGATAATTGTTTTAAATTAATGTTTAAAAAGAACACATTTTGTGTAAGATATTCCTACAAAACCCCAGAATTTGGATATATGTGGGAAAATATCACTAATTACCTATATTTGAGTTAAGGAATGTATCGAAGAGAGAGAGGGGGGTCAAGAATAATCTAGTATTCAAGCCATGAGGAATTTCTTAAAGGGTTAATAAATGACAACCCATTATGTGCCTTTATAGATTTTGGGTTTGCCAAACCAAGATGGAAAGATTAGAATGGTAGTTTTCTTAATAGGAATATCTAACTATAACTTGAAGCCAAGATGCATAAATTGTCAATGTTCTCCATATCAATAGTTCACAACTCTCTCACCCGTGGTTATGAGAAAGGAAACATTGCTTTCCATGATGCCATCCCCTGCCTTACAATCAAAGGGGAAACAAACCCTAGCTTACCACCATCTCTCCTCCCTCCTCACCATCCTCCTCAAACTGTAAAGAACCCTATCTATTGGTTATAAAAGAAAGCATAGGAGCCCTTGCCTCCAGGGAGAGTTGGCAGAGACTCTGTAGACAAATATGAAGCTTTGAGTAGAATTGCTACCACCCAAAACCTTCCTGATCCCATGGGAGGTGACAGAAGACTGTGCACCGATTACTAGAGGAAGACCTGGGTGAAGGAATTTCTCATCTAACCATTGTGTTGCCATACTCACCACACAACGAGCATGAGGAGGAGAGCCTAGGTTGACCTGGGCGCCACCCCAGACAGTGGTGCAGAGTGCGTGATCTCCAACTCGCATGCACGAGATGTTTCCTTCTGTTGTTTGGTTTTGCCTTTGCAGAACCATAGTAGACCTCAACCCTGAGTCCCTGACGGTCGTCGACTGTAACCATTGCCTGGCTAGGAGTGGCGAAGGCCAGTGGGGCCACCCCGACTCCCTCCAACCTTCGAGCCCATGAACCAGGGGGAGGGTTAACACGACAGGGATCGCGAGGGTTGGAGTTTGTTTCCATCGTGAGGAAGGGGTGACTTGGGGTCAAATGACTTGGAAGCCCCCGGTCTATGTGTAAACCACAAGGGTATTGTGGACATTTCCCAAAATCTTCAGCCGTCCCAACAACAATCTAAAATAAGGCCAATTGCTGACGTGTCAGTAGTTGATTGGTCTGATAATGTTAATGTTGGGAACATTTGTAGAAAATAACGGGCAACTCAAATGAAAACAAATTATGTATGAAAATTGATTTGAAAAATGAGAGGAATGTGAATAAAATATCAATATTTCTTAAATATGATCCCAATTCTAAAACTAGTTGTAATATGTGTTAAAGGGGTGATTAAAATATAAAAATCCTAGATTTTGTACATCGACATGATTGAATACAATGCACTTAATTCATGTTATAATCTGATATTCCGGGATGACCATGATCATCACAATGATACTTAGGGTACCTAATGTGAATAATCATGCATATGAAGCATTAGGGTTAAAGATCATATTTTTGTGATGTTGTTAATTAATTTAATGTGATCTAAGTGTTCCTAAATGAAAGGATATGGTGGATCTAATGATTAGGGTTTAGAACCTAATCTTCTTTATCATTAGCATCTTAAGTTGCATAATCTAACATAGTTGCTCCTAATGACATAAAAGGCCTAACTTGATAATCAGAGTTACACATGATGTATAAAGTGCATTAATAACTTTAATAAAGTATTGTGCAATGAAATGATGGTTTGTACCCTTCTTCCTCACTCAAATACGAGACAACTCTAAACCCTAGATTAAGACTCGAGTAGGGTTTGATATGATTAATGTGATAGTGACACTTTAACATTTACATATATGCAAATTAAAGTTGATTGCTTGATTTGCTTGTTTGATTGGATAATATGTTGAACGACTGCAAGATATGCATGGTTTCACAAAAGGTATGTGGTTACGGTTATGACTACCCACAATGTAGTTTGCCGATATTTGCCAAGATTTTCTCGAGGATTATTGAAATAAATTGTTGGATGTTTATTAACATTCTGCTCAATTACAATGCCACTATGAGCATCACATAAAGATGAGAATATGTGAATAAAATGTCAGTTTATTTTTGCAAGTAATTGTTTGATTATATGTTGTTATATAACCTACATTTACATGCATCTTTGATGAAGTGAATTTTTGGATACATAATGAATAAGTGAATTCATGTATTTGTATTATATTAAGAAGCAGCAATGTATGCTTAAAGTTTGGATGGTATTCAATGTTGACATCATGAAGAATATATCTAAGTTTATGCCTTTTTGAGGTAATTAATTGACTGGTCAAACAAGTGAGTTTTAGCATTAAAATTGGATGAGATGTCGTGCAGAAGCTTATAAATCTATGACTAAAGTTTTATTAGGACCAATACAGATTGGAAGCGTGGCAGCATCCTAGAATTTAGATAGATAGATCGGATGGACTGGCTTCATCCATTACTTTCTGTCAAATCTGAGATTTTGGTGAATGAAGTCGGGCTCCTGCTTTCTCCCATGACGGGAACGTGGAGGGAGTCAGTTTGGATGAGCAGTTCACCTCGGATCAGTGCAAGGAGCAGTTAGACCCCATTTTGAAGTCGTGAGGGCCAGTGAGCAGGCAGAACGAGCTCCCGATTTCCCGTACCCCTCCACTACTGTTCGCAGGTAGTGGGGGGAGGAATGCAACCGCGCTCAAGTGGAGATCGGAGGGAAACAATGACAAAGGTTGCAGGAGTTCATCCCTAGGCATTTTAAGTCTCATCGACGAGGCCATGAATATGCAGCTTGAATCTTCTGGCGACCCTATAAGTTCGCAAACAGGAGTAGCACGAAGATGAGCTCTCACCAGAGAGAGAACCTCACGACGGCTGCCTCACTGCGGAGACAAAAATGAGGCTGGATACTTTAACAAGAGATGACCGAGCAAAATCGTGGAGAAGAGGTGTAGATCTTGGTCGGTCTCTCGCCGCTGTGGAGTCGTGCGGTGGCGCCCGCACAGAACATGGACGATGCTCACGGCGAACGGATGGAGACGCACAGATCAGGCGTACACTGAAGGAGAAAGAGAGGGTGCAGACCTCCAGGAGGATTCGTCTAGGGAATACATCAAACTGACACGTTCTGAACCTTTTCTCTGTGGCATTAGGCTGGGGCGGCGGGGAGCTTCTCGAGCCATGGAGGGAAGGAGCAACCTGCGGGCGATCACCCTGCCGGAGAAGTTCCTAGTACTGGCGCTCAAGGAGGCGGAAGGGGACGCACTCACAGGAAGGATTACGATGGTGGAAGCTCGTTGAGAAGAACAACAGGAGATCGACCTCTCGCCGGAGGTCCAAGCCACGGCGGCGGCTTGCGCCGCGGACTCACGCCTAGACCTGTCAAAAGGGTGGGTGGGTTGGGTTTGGGTTGGGTCGTTGCGGGTTTGGGTCTCGCGGGTGCGGGTCAAAAAGATGTAGTTGTAAACGGGTGGAACAAAGACAAATCCAAACCCGACCCAGCGGGTTGTGGGTTGCCCGCGGATGCCCACTTAAATTTTTTTAAAAATATATTACTAGTGTTTGTTTATATAAGATATGGCACAAAACAATCACGTTGTATACATTGTCACATAATATTTACTTATATATCCAAAAATATGTTACAAGAAGAGTATCAAAATGCAATGCACTCATGAACAAGGTTGCAACATGTCTATTAAAGAAGAGCCCAACTGGATGAATTAAGTTTCTGAATCACATAAATGCTGGAATAGCAGTGTACTACAGACATTAGACGTTCATACATTAGTCTTAAATAATGACCACCTATAGCAAACAACAACAAAAAATACAACAATATCTAGTATGAGTTGTGGCATCCAAATAAGACGAAGAATAGATTTTGGAAACTAAAACAAAGACTGAAATTTAAGTCAGTTCTAGTCAGACTGAAACTTAAGTCTAGCAATCCCTGCTAGACTTAGGTTCCCTCTTGGTTTACTTTTGTTTCATGATCCGATTTTGGAGTCTCCATTATTGTGATTTGTTAACTTGAATTGTAATATGCAATTGTGATATGAGTATAGGACTGATTTAATATTTGCACATTACTACTAAGCCGCATTGATGCAAAAAAACCAGTGTAATTAAGCGGGTCACCCGCGGGTGCCCGCAGATTGCCCATGAAACCCGCTAAGTAAACGGGTGAGTATGGGTTTGGGTTTTTTCCGGCGGGTGGTAAATTTTGTGACCCAAACCCAACTTAAACGGGCCGACCCATGGGCGCCCGCGGATTTTGACCCAGTTTGACAGGTCTACTCACGCCCAGTTGTCGACAGGAGACGCGAAGAAAAGAGAGAAAGAGGGTGGCTCCGAACCGGGTCCAGCCCAAGTCAAAATTGTCCGGTTCAACCGTGAACCCAGATGACCAAGGCAAAGGAGCTGCGCCTCTCACATGCCACGTGGCGACATTTTATTGGCCCAAAAAGATAAAAATCTCAACAAATGTTCAGATTTTGTATAATTAATAGAAAATAGCCTGCTTATCAGACAATTACAAATAATATATCAAAATGTTCAGAAAAATGAGAAGAACAACATGGAATCATCATATTAGTCTTTTTATGTTTAAATCACAGTTATATCATGTAAGATGTTATACACTTATTTTATGGATAATAAATATCAAACAATGGTCTAAAATTGTGATAAAATGTCAGTGAATCCATAATCATGTTTATAATGCACCTGATGTCAGTGATTGTAATATTGGTGTATGAAATCATGTAATTTTCTCCATATGGCTAATTAGGGCTAATAACCCTAAATAAAATGCAATAAATACTTACATTTTCAATAAATGATGAAAATTATGGAACACCCTCATATCTGTAACTGAAAGTTAATATGAAACTTGGATATCAGTTAGATGTATAGAATTCATGTTATATGAAGATGACCCTTAATACATGTTATGAAACCCTAATTTAGGTTAATGCATGTACCTTAGGGTCAATATGCGCACATCATTATGTGAAATATAATTATCAGTTAATGAAGCCTAATTTTGGAACATAACTAAATTATCACATCAATAATCTAATTTCAAGACAAGAATGCAAATGATAATGGAAATATCCTAATGAGATAAGGTAAACCCTAAAATGAACATAGCTAGGGTTAAGATGATGAGAATCTAATGATGGCACACATGGTCTTGTCTTTATCAGGGTTTGACCAAGAGGGATATATATGACTCAGGAATATATGATGATTAGATTATCTTGATCAAGGTACACCATTACCTCTTAATTGACTTAGTATACAATATGCTTGCATTATATGTGTAGTAAATACTTGGCATATGATATTGGATGAAATGATTGTTCTTGTATGATATGTTGCTTGATGTTTTTCATACTAATATAGCTATGAACATATGAAGCATAATATATCTATTCCATTATATGAAAGTAATAATTCTCTTTGGTAGCATAGTGCTTGAAAGTGATCATTCTCTTTGGTAGCAGATCACATTATACAATGCTCTAACTCTTTGGTAGTAGATCATAAGGCCTTACATCTCAAACTCTTTGGTAGATGTGGTGATGCATTATTCCCACAGGTGGAAAATGCATGGATGATATAATGGAAAATAATCTTAAAACATGTGTTCTCTTTTGTTAATGAATATCTTTGTGCAAGTATACACTTTTTTTATATTTGTTTAATGCTGCCAAGTCTTAGTTTTATCTTATTGTCAAGATATGATGAGAGGTATATGAAAAAACACATAGGCGTACTTAGTACAATATTCTTGAATAATGTGTTGATGTGCACCACATGTAATCTTTTGTTTTAGGTATGTGGACATGTGATCATATTTGAACCAGGGATAGTTGAGAGTTGTGTGGCGAGCTGATGTACAGGTGGACCTGTTGTCTTAAGATCATGTTGTTTAGTGGTAGTACATGTATATGCAAAAGTTTGCTGTTTAATATGTAATATCAAATGTTGTAACAATTCATGTTGTAATTATATATTGAATGGTGAATATATGTTGTATGGTTTGTTTATTGTTCATGTGCATGTGCTACTGTTGTTTCCCTTTGACCTCCTCTAATTTTCTTCTTCTTACCCTAGTGTGAGGTGTTTAAATTGGGATTCTTGCTAAGGTGAGGGTTTCAATTTAGACGTCACACATCAGATTAAGTTTTAGAAAATCTGGGGACGTCACAACATCCCACATACACAATATATTTCGATATACTGATCAACATTTTTGTTTGACGTTGTTTTAGATAGAATGTAATATATAAAGATATTGAGACTTGATTAATCAAATGAAATCTACCTGAAGGCATTAAAGCTAAGTAAAGGAGGATTAGTTAGACACTTCTTCTCATATGTATAATTCCGATGATAGAAATTCATGTAACTCCTTAGAGGAGCATTGTTACATATTTTGTAAAGAACATTTTGAATTAATAAAAATTGTTTGCTATTATTTATTATTTGGTTAAATCTGAATCCTTGGGAATTTTAAGTAATGGCTCTCAACTTTTTAGTCTTTTCTTAATTGGGGGATGCTGAAAAGTGAAGTTGTTACAATCTGTCTTGTGAGCTCATTGGTGTAGCATGTCTGTGTATTTTTTCAAGTATGTATTATGTACCCTATGCATTCCTAAAAACAAAGAGTAGAGATAGTTCTGATATTGACACATTATATGAGAGGGAGTCAAAAGTGTTATAAGTAGAGATTACGAAGTCAGAAGAAAAAAATCAATTTTGTGTTTAAAATTTTATTGGCTATCGACTCATCAGTCACTTTACTCAGTTTAGGCTCAAACCAAACAAGGATGAAAATCATAATATTTAAAATGACATGTATATTTGTATCCTACATATTCTGAAAAATAAAAAATCAAGATAATTTTTGTAGTGACATGTTTCATATCAGATGGAGTCCACTGGCATTCATTTCTCTATATTCTACCTTACTTATAATAAGAAGGAGTTTTATCTTGATGTGTTCCTACTAATCGCACTAGTGTGCTTGCCTGTTAGCTTCTCTTTTTTCATTTTCTTAATTGATTCCATCACATATGTGGTTTTAGGGATGCACATGTTTTCTCATCTTATCAGCATATTACATGCATCATCAACATGTTTATGACTTATGCTTGCACGTTTTCATAGCAGATTACACAATTTATTAATTAGTCTACATACTTTAGCAGGTATGATATATTTAAAGATAAATTTAATAATCATGCTTTGTAGGTTGGAAGGAGTCATTCAACAATTCATTGAGTTGTTCTCTTTTAGAAGATTGCATGTAAATGATTTATTATATATTAACTATCAATATGCACGTGCCTAATAAAATAAGCACAAGTAGTTTTGGTAAAGACAAACTACAAGTGAAGGGATTCAACTTGTACTGGATTGTATGTAAATTATTTATTATCTATTAATCATCACTGTGCACATGCCCAATAATAGGAGTGCGAGTAATTTTACTAATGACAAACTACAAGATAGAGGGAGTCAACTGGTAATTAATTGAGTTATTCTCTTTTACTGAGTTGTATGTAAATTATTATGAGTGTAGTTACATGACCTTTTGGAGGAAAGACAAATTACACACATGTTGGACAATTTATTGAGATGTTCTCTTTTAGTGAATTTTATTTTAATTATTGTGAGTACTATACATATAACTTTTTGAAGCATAAGTCATTTTGGTAATCACATGCTACAAATTGGAGGAAGTCGCCTAACAGTTAATTGTCAACTGACACGTGTCCAAGAAGAACACATGTATTTCTACTAATGGTTATAAATTAGAGGGAGTCACCTACAAATTAGTCAAATTATTCTTTTTTATTGCTTTAGTTCAATTGCATAATACGTGCTTAGCATGTGTCTTCTGCTAGTATATTATAGAAGACGAAGAGGTTTTAAATTTCTGTCAGAATCAACTGATGTCAGAATTTTTCCCCAATTATAAGATACTTTAAGTTCTTAGTAGCTGGCATTCAAACCTAAACAAATTCACACAACACTGTTTTTCCAACATTGAAGCCATTTTTGTGCCATTCATCGGTGTTCTAAAAACTCCATCGAAACAAGATATTAGTGTTACTGGGCTTTTCATGGATTTTGATGCTTTCTAACATCCTCATAAAAAAAAGCATGCTTCATGTGATCACTACTATAGAAAATGCTTTTTTACAACAGTTCATTTTTCTATTTTACAACATGTATCAACTATTGTATTAGATCGTGTGGTCTTATGAGGGGGTGATTTATACAATAGGTTTGTGCATGTTGTGATACATGTATTTTACACAATAATTGAAGCATGTTGTGTTTCACTGAACACACTCATTGTTTTACGGGTGTTTTCTACAACATGTGGTGTGCCTACTGTAATATATATGTTTATACAACAATTGAAGCATTTTGTCTTTAAAAAAACACACTCATAGTGATAGGAGTGTTTTCTACAACATGTGGTGGGCTTGTTATAATATATATATATATATATATATATATATATATATATATATATATATATATATACATGTACAACATACAATACAAACAACACACAAAGCGTGCGACGTCTCCCTTGGGTCCGTCTGGGAGATCTCCTGGTGACTGCAAACCCTAGGGCATGATGCCCACGTTGGCGACCACTCCGCCAGCCAGCGTCCACCCTCACCCACACCACACCCCAACCGGCCCCCACGCACCTGATCCATGAGAAAGAGAGGAGAGACACTGATGGCGGTGCTGACCCTAGCGGCCAGGGATTGGACGGTGGCCAGTCGAAGGTGGCCCTATCTTCGGGTGTCGGGGCGATGCCGAAGGAGATTCGGAAGGATTAGACGCATATCCTAAAGGAACCAACACCAAGCAAGACAATCGAGGATGACTATCTGATGCCAAGAAAGGCCGACGGTGAGATTCACATAGAACTGGCGACATATGAGTTTGAGAAGATGAAGGATGTTTGGAAATATGCAATCATGGTCTATGTCATCGGGAAATGACCCTTCTACCCGCACTTTCTCACTTGGATCAAGAGGACCTGGGGTCCCAAGGGCTCTTTTGATCTAATATCAAAGGATTCCAGTATATTTGGCGGACAAGCAAGCCGTCCTCAACCTCGGGCCACAGTGGTTCGACGGTCAACTGGTGGTTGCCAAGAACTATCGGTTTGGCGATGAGTTGAGGTGCGATGCTTTCACCACGATTCCTACGTGGGTCACCTTGGGATCTATAAGCCGGTCATGGACTAGGTGGGCGGCTGGCACCATTGCGGCGGGAGCAGGGAGAGTCCTTCACATCGACGACTGCTCTTTGGTGTCCGATGAAGCTCATGTTTTGGTGGAACTTAATGTTGAGGAGGATATCATGGAACAAGTGTGGCTAAATGTCCGCAGACGGGAGGCTATCCTTGTGCGGATCCTCTACGCTCACAAACCATCGAAGTGTAGCCACTGTAGGTTGTTTGGCCACCCGGATGGAGCTTACAAAGGAGAAACGACGGCCAAGTCAGAGAATGAAGGCTCAAGTTCCTTACAGTGGGTGGAGAAGACTCGTAAAGGCATGAAGCCAGTTGA
Source organism: Alisma plantago-aquatica (assembly GCA_963693085.1). NCBI lineage: Eukaryota > Viridiplantae > Streptophyta > Magnoliopsida > Alismatales > Alismataceae > Alisma > Alisma plantago-aquatica. The sequence goes on from OY856409.1 coordinate 755,817,151, forward strand.
TGAGTCTACTGCTGTCGATGCTGCTGGGATGGATGGTGGGTCTACTGCGGTGGGAAAATCTAATGAGGATGAAAGGAGTACCGACGCTAGCGAGCAAGAGAAAAGGACCGATGCGGAGCAGTATACCTCCGCACCTGGTTCTGATGAGATGGGCGAGCGACCACCTTCTACTGCTAAGAGGATGGTTGGGTAGGTTCCGGATGGGTAGAAATAGGCAGCCACACCTTATGTTACTACTGAAGATAACACATAGGTTACAGGACAAAGAGAAGAAGGAGAGTTTACTCCCACACCAAGGAGGAAAAGTCAAAGTGGGATCCCAAAAACACAGGGTGTTGGTTCCATCCTGGAGGCTACCAATAGATTTGATGCATTCAGTGAGTCGGATGTAGAAGAACCTAAACAGGTGGAACCAAAGAAGAAGAGAGAAGGCAACAAGAAGAAGGAGCAGCCCAGGCATACTCGGGAAAACAAAAATATTTAATATGTCCATTCTATTGTGGAACATTAAAGGGGTGTGTGACAGGAATAAAAAGAAGGAAATCTGGGAGTGGATTGGTGCTAGTGGATGTTCTATTGCAGCTTTGGTAGAAACTAAGATCAGGGAAAACAATAAACTAAGCATTGGCTACCTATTTCCACAAGGGTGGGAACATGTATCCAACCTCCATTATTCTGAACTGGCTAGAGTGTGCGTGGTGTGGAAGCCCAATACATGGTAGATGACAGTGAAAATGATGACAGATCAACATATCACTCTGGATTGCAGGAATGCAGCAGGCCTGCACATGTGCTTGACAATTGTATATGCTCAAAATGACGCAAAAAGTAGGGTGGAGCTTTGGCATGACCTGACTACTCTGTCTACACAGGTGACGACACTGTGGATGGTGATTGACGACTTCAACAATTTTAGACTACAGGGTGAGAAGATTGGGGGCAGACCTGTGCTACGTGCTGTGACTGATGCCTTTAACAGTGCTATTGATAAAGCAGAATTGATGGAGCTTCCCATGACAGGAGGTGACCTTTTTACGTGGAATAATGAGCAAGACCCGAAGGACAGGATAGCAAGAAAGCTAGATAGAGCCCTGGTTAATGAAGAATAGCTGAAAATGTTTCCCAATGTACATGTCAAAGCTGGTGGTTCCGAGCTTAGTGATCATGCTCCTCTTCTTGTACACATCATAGAGAAAAAACAAAAGAGAAGACCTTTCAGATTTCTAAACTATTGGGTTGATTGGAAGGGCTTTGACGATATTCTGAAAGAGGTATGGGGTACACACATTCATGGGAACCCTATGTTTGTCTTTGCAAAAAAGTTTTCACTGCTAAAAAATACACTGAAAGAGTGGGCAAAGGAGATGGTGAACATTCCTAACCTGATTGCATCAACAAAGAGGGAGTGTAGCAAAGTTAGAAAACTACTGATGGTTGATCTGCTCAATGGGGAGTTGATAGAGAAGGATCGTGAATTAAGAATGATGCTTGTTGATCTAAAGAAAGCTGAGGAGAAATTCTATTGGAAAAGGAGTAGAGAGAAATGGTTGAAAGATGGTGACAGAAACACCAAGCTCTATCACATGACAGTTAGAAGAAGGGAGGCCACTAATATATTATGTGAGTTGATTGACAAAGACGGGTAGGTGGTTAATAAACAAGAAGACATTGAGGACCAAGCCGTTCAGTTCTATAGTGAGATCTACAACTGAAACTTTGAAAACTCAATTGAGGAGGAAGACATCGAATGGAAATTCAAGCTCTCTAGCACCCACAACAACATTCTCACAAGGGAGGTCATCGAGCAAGAAGTTAAAGATGCACTGTGGAGTATTGGCTGCAACAAATCCCCCGTGTCAGATGGATTTAATGCTTTCTTCTATAGGACGGCTTGGGAAACTATTAAACAAGATCTTCTGAGGTACGTGAGATGGTTTCTTGATGGCGGTAATATGGTTATACAAGTCTATTACGTTTTCTTGGTCCTCATTCCAAAGAAGAAGGTCACAAAATCTCTTGCGGATTTTCGACCTATTGCTTGCTGCTCTATCCAATATAAAATTATTGCAAAAATCTTAGCAATAAGACTGAAGATGGTTCTCCCCTTTCTGATTTCTGAAAACCAATGAGCCTTTATTACTGGTAGGAGCATTAGTGATTGTGCCCTTCTTACTGATGAATTCCTAGCTGATTACAATGTGATGAGAGGGAGTAGAAAGGCTTGTCTAAAGCTTGATATCTCGAAAGTGTATGATAGCGTGAGATAGGAAAAACTATGGTGGAATCATGAAAAAATGGGCTTCTCTAATACATGGATACAATGGATGCAACAATGTGTTGGAACAACTAGTTTCTCAGTGCTCGTTAATGGTACATCAGCTGGTATGTTCAAAGGCAACAATGGTCTAAGGCAAGGCGACCCCCTTTCTCCACTCCTCTTCACCATTGTCATGGAATAATTTATAAGGAAGTTGAAAGTTGTGGAAGACTAAAAAATAATCAAAGCATATACAGTCCATGGGATGAAGGTAATGGGCCATCTTATCTTTGTAGATGATGTCTTACTATTTCTGGAGGCCAAAGTTGATATGTTAAAAGAGCTGAAAATTTTTCTGGGAGAGTTTGGTGAGCGGACGTGACTGTGGATTAATGCTAATAAGACTCAACTCTACCTATCAAAGAACTGTCACCAGCTGGAAGCTAGACTGCAAGAGTCCATTGGTGTGGAGTTGGGTAAGTTTCTGACTAAATACTTGGGCTTCCCTCTTGCTGGGGGAAATCTACAGGTTAAAGATTTTACTGAATGCATTGATAAACTGGATGAGATGATAGCCAGATAGCCTACACAAAAGACATCCATTGCGGGCCGCGCTACCCTCATCAGATCAGTTATAAAGGGACTCCTTATTTTTTGGGTTTAACAAGGCAAGATACCGAGTGCTGTGCTTGACATGTTGGAGGTGAAAATCTCAAACTTTATCTGGGCGGGTGAGTACCATCCCATGGGCTACTCTAGACTGGCTCTACCTAAAGATGAAGGAGGCTTGCAACTGAAATCTCCAAGAGACATTGCTAGATGGGGGACTTTGAAGAGAATTATCTTGTACCAGACAGGTGGCTCCATATGGGGAATATGGATGAGGGATAGATACCCACAAGGATTGGATTTCCAGCCCCGCACTAGAGAAGGAATTTCACACACCATTCATGTGATGAGGGGTCTATGGCCACAGGTCAAGCATCTTTTCTGTCTGAAGCCGGATGGGGAATACATGCTAAACCCAAAATCTGATTTGTCGGAGATCACAAGGACAAGGGCTGAAAAAGATGGCACTATGGCATGGATATGGGATGGTAGGCAAATTCCTAAATGGTCCATATGTGTGTTCAAAATACTGCATGGTGCTTTAGCGACACTAGACAAAGTACATTAATGGAACTGAAATACTATTGTCACCTGTTACCTATGCAAGGAGAACGATGAATCCCATAGTCATCTATTCGGTTGCTGCACCTTCATGAAGAGATTATGGGAGAAAATTTGCAAAGAGTTCTTGTTGAATATAGAGCTGAATGAAGACCTAAAAAGACATTCAAACGCTGCTCCAACGAGGAGAAGAAGCTGCTTCTTTATGCTACCATGTGCTTCCATGTTTGGAATGAAAGAAACACTCGTAAGCATGGATGATTAGATAGTAGTGTGAGTTCTATTGCTGTAAAAATTTGTAAAACTATAAAAAAGAGACTATGTGTAAGCTAGTTGGATGAGTTGCTCACATACACGTCGTATAGAGAGCATAGGGCTATATGTAACTCTTGACCCTCCTATAGTTGTAGGGGGGAAGTCGGAATATATTTACCTGATTCCGATACTTACATACATACATATGTATATATATGTGTGTGTGTTTATATAACAGTCAAAGCATATTGTCTTTCACAAAATGTACCCATTATAATAGGGGTATTTTGTACAACATGTGGAGCACCTATTGTAATATATATGTTTATACAACAGTTGTAGCATTTTATCTTTTAATAAATACACATGTTGTGATATGGGTGTGTTTCCCAAACATATCAATTGTGATATGGGTGATTTACACAACATGTGTTGTTTGTTGTAATATAATACCTTTTATATCATATCATTAAATATTGTATTTGATTATACTTTTCCTCTCCCATCAAACTAATTTAATTGACAAATTAACTATATTTGAAATATTTTATAATAAATATATGATTGATCTTTCTACATATCATAAATAAGCACATAATTGTACAAAATATGTACCAAATTTTAAAGAAAGCTTGGTGCAAATTCTATAAATAATCAATCATCCATACAAAAATTCAATCATACAAATAAGTGTTTTATAGATTCATAAACTAGTGAGTACACACTTAGAGTCAAACTGAACAATAGCTACAAAAGTTTTAGACATTTTTATATGTTAAAGAATAGACGTCGCCTGCTCATGTCAGATAATTTTGTGTATGCTCAAGAACACTGATGGAGTTTTGCAACACCACTAAAAATCCTAATGTGATGAATCCTTAGGTTTAGCCTTGCTAGTACTATGGTAAGAACTCCACCCATGTGTGTTAAGACACGCGGAAGTCTTATTGTAGTATAGTTAAGGGTCGAATCCTCGGGACAACGGTCTTGATGAAGTCAAGATGGAAAACGTTTTAGTTCTACTTAACTACTTAACAGTTGATATTTAGATCGAAAGTTTGATGTTGGTTTTAAAGCTAAATGCGAGGAAAGTAAAGCAAGAAAGTAAAGATTAAGGTTGTAAACAATTGATAAAAAACCACTAGGATGTTATCGGGTTTCACACCACTACACATGGATCAAGTCATGCAACATAATAAAACAACCTGCAAAAAGAGTCAAATCAGTTAGTATCTTGTAGTCCTAGCTTCCTTTCGGATAACTAGCTACGAGAAGCGTGGAGTATTGCAATGCCAGCCATTCCATAATGAATGGTCACATGCTTTGCATTACTCCTTCATGAAATGTGTTCCTCGACCTTACCAAGGTTGCACTTCCATACGTCAACTGATTCCATTTCATAGTATGAAAGTGCAACGATGGGGGTGAGTTTACTCCACTCCTGAAAACACTTCTAGACACCGAAACAGACATATGGTGACTACATACATCCATAACCAACATTCAATCGATATTTAGATCTAAGGGTACAAACGTAGACAATTCATACCAAAAGACAATATGTAACACAAGTTGATGATCAAGCAACTAGTATTCATTAAGCGATTGAAGTCAAACTGAAAGGAAGAGTATCTTTATTACAAGTTATTGAATTACATCGCATGAAATGAAAACATGGGTAGCGGGGCTACTCCCCGCACCCTAGTGAATGAAACTACTCGCTCATGGCAAAGGAGGTGAGAAGAGAGAGAAAGAACGTCATCTCCACGGAGGAGGGAAGGTTGAACCCTTGGTGAAGAGAGCAACGATCTTCGCACTTCGTGGTTGCTTTGATGAAGGATTTTCTCTTCCCACCTTCTTTGTTGAAGAGATGGAAAGAAGAGAGAGAAGGAAGCTTGATGATGAGCACGGATCTCAAAACTGGCAGCCTTGGGGCAGTGGACGGAAGACCTGAGTGCTCTGGATCTGGAGAGGCAGCCTTTGGGCGTCTTGGAATTCGATCCCTTTGAAGTGGCCCTTGAGGTCCTATTTATAGGCTCAAGTTGAGCCCAAACGGTCTTGAGACCGTTTGGTCTCAAGCGGTCTTAAGACCGTGAGGCTTCTCGCGGTCTTGGGACCGTGAGGCTTGTCGCGGTCTTGGGACCGTGAGGCTTGTCGCGGTCTTGGGACCGTGAGGCTTCTCACGGTCTTGGGACCGTGAGGCTTCTCGTGGTCTTGGGACCGTGAGGCTTGTCACGGTCTTGGGACCGTGAGGCTTCTCGTGGTCTTGGGACCGTGAGGCTTCTCGCGGTCTTGGGACCGTGAGGCTTCTCACGGTCTTGGGACCGTGAGGCTTCTCGCGGTCTTGGGACCGTGAGGCTTCTCGCGGTCTTGGGAATTTTTTTGTGTTTTCTGTAATGAAAAAGAGGAAAAGTTAGTTTATTGATGTATCTGCAATAAAGTAAGAAGGTTTAATGATTCTATTTAGTTTATCTAAGAAAGAGTATGGAAAACTAAAGATAACTAATAAGATAACGTCACAAAATGAGAGGTTATCACCCCCCCTAACTTAGAGTCTACCTTGTCCTCAAGTTAGATAGAGCTAAGGCATGTAATGGCGAGGCGATTTTATTTGATTAGGGTTTCCATACTCATGCTTCAATTCTAGGTCAGAGATCTACCGAGGTCTTATCAGGGCTTCTGCTTACACTAACTCTTTCGAGTATCAAAAGTTGCATGGATCTCAGGTTCCTTTTATATCGTGAATCTCGCATTGGGACCACCTTTCTTAATGTGTGCATGTCATCGACTCCAATCAGTTTTATACTTCTTTGGAGAAACCTACTGGTAGCTAGAGTGAGTATGAGGGCTGGCTTAAAAGGCTTATTGTGTAACTCCCCCTTCAAGTGGGGAAAGGTTTGTCTATGCTTTTTAGAGATTCACTACCGGGCACGACACATCTGCCTTCATGAGGGCAGCTGAATGTACCGGCCGGGTGAGCTCTTTTATCAGCCTTATCATATATTAGGAAACCTTAGGATCTCATTACCGGGCACGACACATCTGCCTTCATGAGGGCAGCTGTATGTACCGGCCGGGTGAGATCTTTGTTGGCTCTTCATATAGGTCCTTATGCATGGCACAACTCTCATGTTTTTATTCAACACTCTGGCTTTTATTCGAATCTCACAGGCTTAGGAAGTGGGTTTTGTTAGGGTTTTTGATTGGGCGGCCAAGCCTCTTTTAAAGAAGAAAACTGTTCTTGGGGTTCCAGACATGCACTTTTTTTTTGATGGTCCGCTCGCGAGATTTTCTTGATTTTGGATTTCCCTGATTTCCCTCTTGACTTTGAGAGTATTCGGTTCACTTTGGCCCTGAAGTTGACCTGTGAAGAGTCTGAGATAGAATTGAAGCAAAAGTATAGAAACCAATAGTGAATGAATTTTATGGATTCGCCATTTCAAGCCTATAAGCTAATCTTATTATTTATATGAGGACTACTTTATCTCTAACTTAGGTAAGGGTGATACTTTTCATGATGAAAGTTATACTTAGAAGTTGTTTTATTGAAAAAAATACTGGAAAAAGTCTAAGTACGAATAGAAAGTTTGAAAATGATGTGCGGGAAAAAATGAGTTAGAAGAGTTGGAGAAGGATGATACCTCGCCCTTGTCCAGTGCACTCCCCCCTAACTTATCACGCACTCTGTCCACAGAGTGTCAAAGGGATAGGTGGAGAGGTGCATGGACAAGGGCATTTAGGCGTCAGTTAATCCTGAGCTTGCCCCTGGTGCTTGGAGGAGCTTAGCTGCAAACTGTCCACGCAGGGCGTGATAGTCTACGTCAGTCATATCCTCTACTGGTTTCTGAAGAACTAAGATGGTATACATCCAGTAGAGGACATGGAAGCCGCAGTCGTTGGATTGTCGGATTTGCTGGGGACACTTGTGGCAGAAGGAAGGGCGGTGAAAGTGTTCTTTGGCATAAGCTTTTGTGTGCTGACTAAGGAGATCAATTAATCTTTCAACACATTCTTTTGCCACTACCTCTGTGGGTGTTTTTGGCGTTACGACGTAAACTTTCTGTCGTGGGTTGTACTGGCTATCGGAACTGTTATAAATTGTAATTGTTCCATCCGATAGGTTTGCTGCCAGAAGTAGCCAGTGTTCATGGTAGAGGAAGGGTAGCATGATGAACTTCGGCGTTGTGTGTTGTAGATATGAGATTAGTGTTTCAGCTGCGCCGAAGTTCTTTAGCTTTAAAAGATCATCCTTCAGATATGGAGACGCCATGTATGCTGTGGGGTGATCTTGTCCGAGTAGAAGCTGATAGGCGGACATAAGGCCAACAGAGAGGGATCCTTTAATTTGTAAAGATTCTCGCAGAGTGTCTGCCATTATAAGAATGTCACCAGACATGAAAACGAGCTCATCATTCTCGGCGGAAAGCTTTGACATAATGAGACGTAGTTCGTAGCTGGATAGGCCTTTGCAAGCACTGAGATCGAAGTCTGGAAAAGATGGTGTGATGGCAGACAACGGGTTTTTGGCGTCTTTGCTTTGCTCGGTAGCGGAGGCCGGTCCTTTTGATTTCTCTGACTCTTTTAGAGCTTGGCGGAAGGGTCGCCGCTGTGGTCGCTGGATAGCAGAGAAGAGGTAGCGAGGGACATCATCTGGTGCCATCGTTTGGTCCTTGAAGAACCGTCTGTCGCAGATGAGTTCCATCGCATAACGTCCTCTCAAGGAATGAAAATCTTCAGTGACCAGGGCAGAGAAAGGGATTTCTTGGTTCAGCGCTTGGATGTGATGAATGGTGCAGAAAGCGCAATCCCCGGATCCTTCTGCGGCTTGAACTGGAGGGTTTATAATTTTGAACCAGGGCTGGCTCCAGTCTTGGCGGAGAGATGGGCGTGCAGCCCAAATTAGCTTAAGCAGCCGAAAGGGTATGCATCTTGCTTCGCCGGCTGCTTCACCCACAAAGTTTATCGTGCCGGCGGGTAGCTCGGTGCTGCAGACGTTATAAACTGTGGCGTACCGAGCCTCTGTATCGACAATCATAGCTAGCCAATGGTTTAAAATTTGGAATGGCACAGTAAGATAACGTGCTCGTCGTGCTAGCCCGATACGCAGACGTTCGATGGATTTTTCTTGGATATCCTTGTATAGGAGGCCCAAGGATAGGGCGGGTGAGGCATTGAAGACAGGCTGCTTCCTCTTGTGGCTTCTGTAAATTTCGATACAGTTGGCGAGGAGGACACGGAAGATAGACATTGGCATCGTCGACCCAGGTCGCAGGATTTTGCGAAAATCTTCACGTGTCAGCTTGCGCTTCGTTTTAGTGTTGTGGTAGATAATATCATCTCCTGCCTTTGTATCGTCCACGATAGTATTCAGTATAAAGATATCCTGGGTATCTAAAGTGGAAATGGCCGCCATATCAAGGTCATGCATTTTGTGCGGCAGGGGTGGTGGCGGGGGAAGCTCCTATAGAGGGGGGGAAGGATGTACTTCAGGAGCTTCCTCAGAGCCAATAGTGTCGTTGTCTGAGTCCGAGGCAGAATCAAGCTCTTCATCAGTATCCAATTGCACTCGTTCTGACTCGTACTCGTCGAGGGGTGAGGTTGCTGTCGTGGTGGGCACTGAGAGGGGTAAGACAGCTGTTGTAGGAGGGGTGGCGCCAGTTCCGATTATGCATTGGTGGAACTCGGCGAATGCTGCTTCTTTAGCAGCTTCCCCGATGGATCCCATAGCAGAGTAGTCAAGAAATTGATCCCCATATGATATATTAACATTATCATGGTGTGGGGAGTTGGGATCCTTATCACCGTCATGGTGATCTTTTTGTTGTCTGGGTTCTTCTCCTTGGCTTGGACCCTCCCCAGCATCATCTGGTTTGTCGGAGTCTTCATCTGAGGAGGTACTGTTGGTGGAGTCTGCTGAAGAATCAGAATCATCATCATTATCAGCATCATCGTCATCGTCGTTAGTTGTCTTCTTTTGTGCTTTCTTTTTGCACAGATGATGGATGGATTGGAGTTCATCGTAAGCCACTTGCACGTGTTTGTGTGTTTCAAGCAGTGCTTCGTGGGTTTCTTTAAGATCTAAATAACGTTGTTCAGCCGAGAGGAGTCTTGCTGTGAGATCTGTTACTTGAGCTCTTAGCTGAATGAGCTCATTATTTGATGATTCCTCCTGGCGATTATGTAGCTGCGTGAGGGTGGTGGTGATGTCGTCCAGGCGCATGCTGAAAGCTTGTTGTTGTTGCTGCAGCTCGCGTAGGGTCTCTGGCAGAGGTAAAGTCTGCGCGGAAATCCTATCGACTTGCGTTGCCAACACTTCATGCTGGCGTTGTACTCCCTGGATCAACTTGGGCAAGTTGTTGCAGTGGCCGTCGATGTGGTCGACTTGCTTGGCCACTGAAGCTTGACGTTGTTGGATTCCTTGGAGGATGCCTGGCATGGCGCGGTTCTGCTCGCAGATCTGGGCAACCTGCTTAGTTAGACCCTGCACACATGAAAAAATAGAATTTAAAATGTTAGATGGGTCGGTGAGGAGGTTTCGGATGGTGTCAAATTGACGTCCGAATTCCTCACCGACGTTAGTAAAAAGGACCCCAGTGATTGAAGGGTGAGGTGGCTGGGGTTGGGGTGGAATGATAGTGTCATGCGGAAAAGACACTGTTGATGGACCCACGAATTGCGTGGTGACTGTAGATGGAGTCACTAGCGATGTCGGGGTGGTGGAGGATGGAAAAAATGGTGGCATTCCCGAAGATGGAAATGGATTCGGGAATGTTGATGGAAAGTCGGTGGATGTGAAGGAGGAGAATTCGGGCATTGTGGTGGAGAATGGGGTGCCCGAAGTAAAGAGGGGTGGAGGTGGTGGAGGGGTGGTGGAGCGGAGGAAGATTGAAGGGTGGTTGATGGTGGTGGGGTGGTGGATATTGGGGTGGTGGAGGGTGGAGAGGTGGTATTGAGCTCAGCATTTAGACTCATTATAAAAGAGTCTAATGATGAGGATGTAATATTTTCTTCAGGGAGGTGGGGTTCAGTTTCAGGGTTAGGTTTCGATGTGGGTGTCCCTGACAGCTCATGAGCTTTGACGAGCCTTCTGGAAGGTCATTTGACTAGGAGCTTTGCTGTTTTAGCTGCCGGGGCAATTATACTAAGCTCTGCCTGCCCTGCCTTTGCTTTCTTTTCTCTGGCTTTGACTGAAGCGATGATTTTGGCGATCTCGTCTTCAGTGAACAGGAGCTTGTCTTTATCATAGTCAGCAAGCTCAGGAAGTGGCAACAGGATTCGTGAAGATTTTGTGGGGCAGAATACGTAGTGCAGCCTTCCATCCTTATCCTTTAAGATGTAAGAGTTCTTTAGTGTCTGTTCATTGGTAAGAATGTCGCCTTTTATTGGGCTGCATTTGGGTAGAAGTCTATCCATCTTGAGATATTTGATGATAGATGTGATATGACCACCCGTGCAGATTTCTTTCCCGAGGGCGAAGGCTGAGAGCTTGATCAGCATGTGCCGTCCAATGTTGACAGGCAATCCGTTGAGGACTGACCAGAGGACAAAAAGGTCGGATATGAGAATATTTCCTCCTTCAGATCTAGGGAAAAGTGCGCCGACGATAATTTTGTGTAACGTGCGCACTAGGCCAGAATGAACGTTGGAGGCCTTGCTTGTCCTTGCATCGAAGGTTGGTAACCCTGTTAATGACTTCCAGAAGTTATGCTTGTTGAAACTGGGGTGGTCTGTGCCAGCAGCTTTGGCATTCTTCAGCTGGTCTTTATTGTCGATGAAAATTTCGTTCAGGACATTTTCGGTGATGACCACCTCATTGTTGAAGATTCTGGAGGTTATTCTACGGTCACCACCGTAACTTTCTTTATGCAATATGTCCACCACTTCTTTGTTGAAGTAGGTGAAGAATTCAGTAGTTGGCTCAGAGTAGGAAATTTCCGATACAAAGCAGAGCCGGGAAAGGTTAGAATTGTCAAGAAGAGTAAGGATTCTGTGGTAGATCCCCATCTTCATCAGTATGCTGGGGCAGGCATACTTGGTTGGTTTAAGGAGTTGGCTGATGGGGGGAATGATTTGGAGGTGAAGGTTCTCGGGTGGTGGTGCTGTGGTGGTGATGGGAGGAAAGATAGGAACAGTTATTGTGGCAGGGTTGGTGACGGTGGTGGAGGATGGTGGGATGTACCCTGCTAAGATTTGTTCTCTTGTACAGGCAGGGTGGACCTGCTTCCTGGCTCTCTTCTTAGATGTGGGCTCAGTTGTTGGTTCTTGAGCCAATCTCTTCCCCTTAGATTTTGTAGCGGGTGATTCTTTCTCAGGGGAAGGCTGGTATTTGGAGGCCTCGTCGGATGAGGTCTCTTCGACCTCCTCGTCAGAAGGTTCTTCATCTAGGCAGCGGTTGATTCACTTGATGTCCTTCATGACAGTAGTCAGGTTTACTTCTACTGGGACTTTTCCAGTCCTTTTGAAGTCATCAACTAGGCTTTGCAGATTTGCTCGTTCAGCAATGAGCTTCTCTTTTGTCCAGAAGGGAGCGTCTGTTGGTCCTTGCTTAGCAGGTGAAGTCATTCTGAAATAATTGATAAGAAACAAAAGTTAGAAATCTTAAAATTTGAAATTATAACAAAGTAAAATTATTTTGAATATGAGTTTTATTAGTTTGATTTAGTTCAAACGGTCCTGAGACCGTTTGGTCTCAAATGGTCTGGAGACCGCGAGGATCCAAACGGTCTTGAGACCACAAGGATCCAAACGGTCTTGAGACCGCGAGGATCCAAACGGTCTTGAGACCGCGAGGATCCAAACGGTCTTGAGACCGCGAGGATCCAAACGGTCTTGAGACCGCGAGGATCCAAACGGTCTTGAGACCGCGAGGATCCAAACGGTCTTGAGACCGCGAGGATCTAAACGGTCTTGAGACCGCGAGGAAGACGAACCACGCGGGAGACGAACCGCGCGGCCGTTCGTTGGCTAAGAGCTGCAGAAACGATGATGGCGACAACGGCGGGAGGGAGCTCAAACACGAGTTTTAAATGGTGATGCGTCAACCTATCACTGCGGTCGGTGGGTCGGCGAAGGGGTAGCTGCTGCAGAGCTGTCGATAAGCCGGGAGCGACGACGAGCTAGGAACGATGACGACGAAGTCGAGAACGACGGCGACGAAGCCGAGTCGTCGGCGAAGCACTTGAAACAGCGACGCGCGGGAGTGTAGAGACGAAGGTCAGAGCGGAATGAAACAGGAGAGTTCGAGAATTCGAGAATCAAGAAGAGGAGCGCGTAGGTGGGGGGTATATTTATAGGTTTTTAGGAGCCCTCTCGGTCAGGTGACCGAGAGAGCTCAAACGGTCTGGAGACCGCGAGGGGCCTCACGGTCGTGAGACCGCGAGGAGCCTCACGGTCTGGAGACCGCGAGGGGCCTCACGGTCGTGAGACTGCGAGGAGCCTCACGGTCTGGAGACCGCGAGGGGCCTCACGGTCTCGAGACCGTTTGACCGCAAGGTCAAGTGGATTTTTATGTATTTTTGGATTTAAAGAAAGCAAAAGAAAAAGGGAAAAACAAAGATAGATAAAATGGTGTTTAAAAACAAAAGAAAAGGCTAGGGAAGGTGATATTCAGGCCTTGGGTTGCCTCCCAAGAAGCGCCTTGGTTTAGCGTCGCTGGCTCGACAAGATTATTGCCCCGGCTATGCTGACTTTATAGGGTCATGAATCTCGATGGTTTGCCTTGATAACTTGTCTGCCGGAGTGTGGTACTTTTTTAATCTGTGGCCATTTACGGTCCTCTCTCCTCCATTATCATCAATAATAATGACAGCTCCTGTCGGGTATATATGTTTGATTGTAAAGGGACCCGACCATTTAGTACGCAATTTTCCAGGAAACATTTTTAATCTGGAGTTGAATAGGAGGACTTTGTCTCCGACGATTATATCTTTTCTTTTGATGTGGCCATCGTGCCACATCTTAGTTTGTTCTTTGTAGATTCTTGCGTTGTGGTAGGCTGTCATTCGTAGCTCTTCTAACTCTTGGAGTTGAAGTTGTCGGAATTCACCAGCACCTTTGAGATCGAAATTTAGTTGCTTAATGGCCCACCAAGCCTTATGCTCTAATTCAACTGGCAAATGACAAGACTTCCCATACACTAATCGAAACGGTGTTGTTCCGATGGGTGTTTTGAAAGCTGTACGGTAAGCCCATAGAGCGTCAGATAGTTTGGTTGACCAATCGGTGCGGTGTCGATTGACAATTTTTTCCAGAATAGCTTTAATTTGCCTATTGGAGACTTCAACCTGTCCACATGTCTGTGGGTGATATGGTGTAGAAACTTTGTGGTTGACTCCATATTTTCTTAATAAGGCTTCAAAGCTCCGTTCCAAAAAATGTGATCCGCCGTCAGATATAATCGTTCTTGGGATGCCAAATCTGGGAAATATTATCTCTTTAAACATCTTGATTACCGGTTTTGAATCGCAAGAGGTGGTTGGTAGAGCTTCTACCCATTTTGAAACGTAATCCACAGCAACCAAGATATACTTGAATCCATAAGACGAGGGGAAAGGGCCCATATAATCTATTCCCCATACATCGAAAAGTTCGATTTCTTGCCATATGTTCAATGGCATTTCATTTCTTTTGGTTATCCCTCCGGATAGTTGGCACTTGTCGCATGATCGCACGTATTCATGTGCGTCTTTTGCGATGGTGGGCCAATAAAAGCCAGATTGCAAGACCTTGAGGGCTGTCTTCTTAGAACTCATGTGCCCCCCAGTGGGGCTTGAGTGACAGTGCTCAAGGACCGGAGTGATTTCTGTCTCTGGGATGCATCTACGAAAGAGTCCATCTGCGCATAAGCGAAAAAGATAGGGCTCGTCCCAGAAATATTGCTTAGCGTCGTGAATGAACTTCTTTTTGTCGTGATAGGATGCGGATGGGTGAATGATTCCTGTTGCCAAATAGTTGACAATGTCGGCATACCAGGGAAATCCATTGGAGACTTTCATTAGGTGGTCGTCCGGGAGGGAATCTTGGATAAGAACTTTGTCTTCATCCTCGACTCTAATACGGCTGAGATGATCGGCGACGACGTTTTCCACTCCGCTTTTGTCTTTAATTTCCAAATCGAATTCTTGAAGCATTAGCACCCAGCGGATAAGTCTAGGTTTTGCGTCTTGCTTCTGAATCAGATATCGTATAGCGGAGTGGTCAGTGTAGACAATGACTTTAGCTCCTATCAGGTATGAGCGGAATTTTTCAAACGCGTAGATGACAGCTAAAAATTCCTTTTCTGTAGTGGTGTAATTTTTTTGTGCTTCATCCAGTGTTTTAGATGCGTAGTATATAACATGGGGTTTCTTGTCGATTCTTTGCCCTAAAACGGCCCCTATGGCATAATCGCTCGCATCACACATGATTTCGAAAGGTAACGACCAATCTGGAGCTCGTAATATTGGTGCAGAAATCAAGGCATCTTTCAGAGTTGTGAAACTTTGCAAGCATTCTTGGTTAAAGTTGAACTCTGTGTCCTTGGTCAGCAGTTGTGTCATGGGTTTTGCTATTTTGGAGAGATCTTTAATAAATCTTCTGTAAAACCCAGCATGTCCTAAGAAGGCACGTACTCCTTTTACGTCTTTTGGTGGCATCAATTTTGAGATAACATCAATTTTTGCTTGATCCACCTCGATCCCTCTGTCGCTCACTCTGTGTCCTAAAACAACACCCTCTGTTACCATAAAATGGCATTTTTCCCAATTTAAAATGAGGTTTGTTTCCTCACATCTTTGTAGGACTTGAACCAGGTTGAGCAGACAGTTGTCGAAGGAGTCTCCATAAACTGAAAAATCATCCATGAATACCTCCATTATAGACTCTGTCAATCCCGCAAAGATAGCAGACATGCATCTTTGGAAAGTAGCTGGTGCATTACAGAGCCCGAATGGCATTCTTCTGAAAGCGTACGTCCCAAAGGGACAGGTAAAAGTAGTTTTCTCTTGATCGTCCGGATGTATCAGGATTTGGTAAAAGCCGGAATATCCATCGAGGTAACAAAAGAACTTCTGATGAGCTAGGCGCTCGAGGACCTCATCTAGGAAAGGCAGGGGGTAGTGATCTTTTCGTGTTGATTTATTAAGTTTCCTATAATCAATGCACATACGCCACCCTGTAACGGTTCTAGTGGGTACCAGTTCATTTTTGTCATTAAGAACAACGGTGGTTCCCCCCTTTTTAGGGACCACCTGCACTGGGCTTACCCACTGAGAATCAGAAATTGGGTAGATAATGCCTGCCTTTAGAAGCTTGAGGACCTCGAGGCGAACCACCTCTTTGAGGTTGGGGTTTAACTTTCTCTGGTGTTCTCGCGATGGTTTAAAATCTTCAACCATGGGCAGTTTGTGCATACATAAAAAGGGTTTATGCCCATCAGATCAGTCATTTTATAGCCAATTGCTTTCTTATGCTTCTTCAGTTCATCGAGGAGTCTGTTTTCTTGATCATCCTCCAGAGTGGAGCTGATGATTACTGGACAGAGCTTCTCATCATCAAGAAAAACATGTTTAAGCCCCTCGGGTAAGGCTTTCATTTCTGGAGCCTTAGGTGGCTCAGTGGCTTCTATAATTGTGATGGCTTTAAGTTCTTCAAACGTGGCTGTCGGAGCTTCTTCAGCTTTTTCTAAGTATTGCAGGCACTGTTGTACTAGTTCACTGGCCGAGAATTCTACATCCAGATTTGTAAGAGTATTTTCCAATTCGTCGGATGGTTCAGACATTTCTAACTGGGACATTTGATATATAGCATCCAGGAGAAAGACTTCCTCCTGAATGCTTGGACCTTTCATGCTGTTTAGAACTCTGAACTGGAAAGCCTCCCTCCCAAGTCTCAAAATAATAGTTCCTGCTTCGACATCAATGAGAGCTCGGGCGGTAGCTAGGAAAGGTCTTTCGAAGATTATCAGATATCTCAGGTCTTCTTGTATGTCCATAATAACAAAATCACACGGGACATAAGAATTTGTTCCTATTCTACGATAATGCCAAGAGGGGCAGTTATGGTAGAGTCGGCTAACTGAATTGTCATAGTCGTAGGTAACAAATCAGTGAAGCCTAATCTTTTACACATTGAATAGGGCATAATAGATATGCTTGCTCCTAGGTCTGCCAATCCTTTCTTGCTGGAGCCATTTCCAATGGAACACTGAATGCCGAAGGAACCTGGGTCCTTCTTTTTCTTTGGCATTTTATTAAGCAGAATATCTGAAGTGGTCTGAGCAAGTTTCACTGTTTCATGCTCCTCTGTCATATACTTTCTCAACAAGAGGGTTTTCAGGTATTTTGCCCAAGCGGGCACTTCGGAAAGGGCATCAAGAAAAGGAATATCAATGTATAACTTTTTCATAGCTTCTTTAAATTTTTGGAACCTAGTGTCCATTTTGGTTCCTTTTAGTCTGTCTGGGTAAGGAATTCTTGGTGGGACTTCTGAGATTGGTTCCTTTTCCTTTTCTTTCTCTGTAGAATTTTCTGTTTCTCTGCTTGAATTCCCTGTTGGGGAAAGAATGGTTACGTTATCATCATCATGGTCGATTCTTGTGACATCAGGCAGGACACGACCAGACCGCGTGGTGACGGCATTAAGTTGTTCTGGTCTGTTTGGGTTATGACGGGGGTTTGCCTCTGGTTGCCCAGCAAAAGTGCCGGCTTGAGGTTTCAATTGAGCGGCAATCTGTGCCAGTTGGGCTTCTACGGCTTTTTGTTGAGCTTGTTGGTTTGCAAGCATGGTTTGTTGCGATTGAAGCATTTGTCTAATCAAGGATATCTCATCAGATGATTGGGGAGGAGCACCCCTTTGTTGATACTGAGTGACTTGCTGTCCTGGTTGTTGTAGAGGTGCAGTTAACTGTGGCTGCTGGGGCTGCTGCAACTGGGGTTGCTGTGGCTGCTGCAACTGGGGTTGTTGCAACTGAGGGTGCAGTCCTGAATGGGCATATTGGTAAGAAGGATTCCTGGGATAGTTAGATCTTTGAAAACCTTGTCTGTAATTCCCTTGATTGAAGTTATTCTGAAATCCTGGTGGTTGTCTATTGAAAGATCCACCTTGTGCCTACTGCTGTGGGTTGGCAGTCCCTGCAGGATTCCCGTATTGAAAACCAGGATGGTTCCTTGGTTTGTCTGGGTTGTAATACACTTGGCCAGGTATTGAATGTATGGAGTTGACTTGCTCTGGCATTTGGTCTTCGGGATGCTCGATAATGGGTTCATATTGCGGCATAGGTGGTTGTAAATCCATCATGACATTGTATAACAGGCCACATGATAATGTGGGATGATCGGATGCATGACAAGCTTCACAAGTTCCAGTAGCTGCCTTAACTTGTTGAACCTGAGAGCTTTTCTTCTTATCATATTCCCCGAAAGAAGTTTTGAGGGCTTGTTGCTTGCTAGCAATAGTCTTCAAAGCCTCAGCAATGGCCTTGAGTTCCATGGATTCTTCCGCTTTGTAAACCTTGAGAATGCCTTTGGGTTGGTTAGATGACCTTCCCCAATTGGATTGGTTCTCGGCCCCCAACGTAACTATATTCCAGGTATCTTCATAATTCTTTCTCATAAAGTTTCCTCCAGATGAGGAATCTAGGAATTGCTTAATATCATCACTTACTCCTCTGTAAAATGTTTCTATTAGTTGATTTTGAGATATGCCATGGTGAGGACACTTTCTCAGGAGTTCTTTGAATCTTTCCCAAGCTTCAGCAAGTGTTTCTCCAGGTAGTTGGGAAAAGTGATTAATCTGTCCCCTAATCTCATAGGTTAGCGAAGGTGGGAAGAATTTCTCAAGAAACTTCTCTTCTAAGGGAGTCCAAGTAGTGATGATGGGGTGTCTATCCAAAACGTTGTACCAGCTTAGTGCTCTTCCAGATAAGGTGAAGTGGAAAAGGTGTAACATGATTGCTTCCATTGCAATTCCTGCTTGGGGTACAAGTCGGCAGAGTGACTTGAATCTCTTAAGGTGATCCATGCAATCATCTCCGGGTGCTCCGGAGAAAGAGATGCCTTGCATGATCTGGATCCATTGCGTCCGAATTTCAAAGTGTGTTATGTTAATAATCGGTGGTCGGACATGATGATCGTCTTCATAATTCTTTGGGACTGCATAGTCCCGAAGTTGCTTGTTTCTTAACGCAAGTTGAGCAGCAGCATGCTCTGCTTGGATGCGGGCTTGTTCCTCAACTCGGATCTCAGCTTGCACTTGAGCACGAGTGTCGGCAATAAGTTGTGCTCGTTGTGCTGCTATGGCGGCGTTGACTCTTTCTGCAACAAGGCGTTGCTCTTCGGCCATCTGTCTGGCTCTTTGGCGGTTAAGTCTATTCCTTCGGTGGAAACTTCTTTCTACCTCAGAATCGTATTCTGGTTCAGGGGAGAATCCGATGCTATGCGGGGGTTGCATACACGTTTTCTACCTGAGTAGAAGGAAAATCACACGTTAGGATAATGGAAGGAAATGAAAAAAATCAAGAAGTATTGGAGTGGTTATCAAGAAAAAGTGTAAAATCCTAATCAACCAAGAAGTTGGTAAGTAAAAACTAAAAAGTTCCGTTGTCCCCGGCAACGACACCAATTTTTGATGGAGTTTTGCAACACCACTAAAAATCCTAAGGTGATGAATCCTTAGGTTTAGCCTTGCTAGTACTATGGTAAGAACTCCACCCACGTGTGTTAAGACACGCGGAAGTCTTATCGTAGTATAGTTAAGGGTCGAATCCTCGGGACAACAGTCTTGACGAAGTCAAGATGGAAAACGTTTTAGTTCTACTTAACTACTTAACAGTTGATATTTAGATCGAAAGTTTGATGTTGGTTTTAAAGCTAAATGTGAGGAAAGTAAAGCAAGAAAGTAAAGATTAAGGTTGTAAACAATTGATAAAAAACCACTAGGATGTTATCGGGTTTCACACCACTACACATGGATCAAGTCATGCAACATAATAAAACAACCTGCAAAAAGAGTCAAATCAGTTAGTATCTTGTAGTCCTAGCTTCTTTTCGGATAACTAGCTACGAGAAGCATGGAGTATTGCAATGCCAGCCATTCCATAATGAATGGTCACATGCTTTGCATTACTCCTTCATGAAATGTGTTCCTCGACCTTACCAAGGTTGCACTTCCATACGTCAACTGATTCCATTTCATAGTATGAAAGTGCAACGATGGGGGTGAGTTTACTCCACTCCTGAAAACACTTCTAGACACTGAAACAGACATATGGTGACTACATACATCCATAACCAACATTCAATCGATATTTAGATCTAAGGGTACAAACGTAGACAATTCATACCAAAAGACAATATGTAACACAAGTTGATGATCAAGCAACTAGTATTCATTAAGCGATTGAAGTCAAACTGAAAGGAAGAGTATCTTTATTATAAGTTATTGAATTACATCGCATGAAATGAAAACATGGGTAGCGGGGCTACTCCCCGCACCCTAGTGAATGAAACTACTCGCTCATGGCAAAGGAGGTGAGAAGAGAGAGAAAGAACGTCATCTCCACAGAGGAGGGAAGGTTGAACCCTTGGTGAAGAGAGCAACGATCTTCGCACTTTGTGGTTGCTTTGATGAAGGATTTTCTCTTCCCACCTTCTTTGTTGAAGAGATGGAAAGAAGAGAGAGAAGGAAGCTTGATGATGAGCACGGATCTCAAAACTGGCAGCCTTGGGGCAGTGGACGGAAGACCTGAGTGCTCTGGATCTGGAGAGGCAGCCTTTGGGCGTCTTGGAATTCGATCCCTTTGAAGTGGCCCTTGAGGTCCTATTTATAGGCTCAAGTTGAGCCCAAACGGTCTTGAGACCGTTTGGTCTCAAACGGTCTTGAGACCGTGAGGCTTCTCGCGGTCTTGGGACCGTGAGGCTTCTCGCGGTCTTGGGACCGTGAGGCTTGTCGCGGTCTTGGGACCGTGAGGCTTCTCGCGGTCTTGGGACCGTGAGGCTTCTCGTGGTCTTGGGACCGTGAGGCTTCTCGCGGTCTTGGGACCGTGAGGCTTGTCGCGGTCTTGGGACCGTGAGGCTTGTCGCGGTCTTGGGACCGTGAGGCTTCTCGCGGTCTTGGGACCATGAGGCTTCTCGCGGTCTTGGGACCGTGAGGCTTCTCGCGGTCTTGGGACCGTGAGGCTTCTCGCGGTCTTGGGACCGTGAGGCTTCTCGCGGTCTTGGGAATTTTTATTGTGTTTTCTGTAATGAAAAAGAGGAAAAGTTAGTTTATTGATGTATCTGCAATAAAGTAAGAAGGTTTAATGATTCTATTTAGTTTATCTAAGAAAGAGTATGGAAAACTAAAGATAACTAATAAGATAACGTCACAAAATGAGAGGTTATCAAACACACATCAACCACTCAGTTCGGACCTCGTGGATCTCTACTTGGTTGAAGATATGGCTAATATACTTCGAATAATACTTAATCATATGTCAAATATATCAACATATTGTAAATTGTTCAATGTATTTAGAAGTTTGAACAAACTAAAAGAATATAATATGTAGCTTACATTTTCAGAAATATTTGTATTTTAATCTCAACGATATCTCTCAGGAACTTGATCACGTACCCACAATCTGTATTGTTTGTCTACTTAGGGCACTATATAAAATCAATATTAGATAAAAAATAAAATCTTGATTTTCTATTAAAGAGATTTGTATTTCAAAGTGAAGTGACATAACATTTTAAAATGAAGTAACTAATAAACTACATAAATGATAAACTAGACACAAGTCAAAATTGTGACAGATATAAGACATGTTAGAAATATAAACAATGCAAGTATAAATAATTTGTATGAAGGATTATCTTCTTCAAAAGTAAACATGGCTCAAGGGGGGTTTTCATCAAAAATTATTGATGAGAGGTTTGACATGATCAACAAGGATACACACATGCTATAATGGCAACTTTCAGTGTAATAAAGGGACGAAAGTTCGGCGTTTATAAGTTTGGCAAAGAGTCATACTGATTCATAGTTGAAAACATGCAACTTCAGTTTAAGTTAGATAATACAAAATTGGGTGTAGTATACTCTTACAAGTTTGACAAAGAGTTAGACTAATTCCAAGTTGAGAGATTTTACTTGGACCCACAAATACAAATTCAAAACAGTTAAGCTTCATACGGTAACCAACTTATGTAACGATGAGTATGTTTAAAATTGAAAATGATATTAAGTTTACAATAACACTATGTGACTCACAATCTGTAACGTCAGTCTCAAATAGAATAGGATATTGTGATGGGAGGGTGTCTACATTTTCAATTCTATTGAATGTGTCTTCAAATGAAACTATACAAATTATCAGCCTTTCTCATAAATGGATACTGCATAGATAGAAAGCCAACACTAACTTTGTTTTCACAGTCTAGATTATTAAAAGCTAGAGCCATGTTGTCCTATACGTTATGGAATTGATTTTAAATCTACTAGTTATCCTCCTTATCTAACAAGTAGAACTTCGTCACCTACATTAAGGCTCCAATTGCAGTGGTGATCATGACCAGTTGGGGGCCAAAGGTATGCTATAGAGTTAAAGTCTATTAAGTCTGGTTAAACTTAAAGTTGATATATTTTCTCTTTTATTATAGGCATATAAAGTAAAAGCTAACTTTAAATAATAGAATTATAACAAAAAAACATATAATATTAAATTCAACATAGATGTTTTGAAACTAGTATATATCTTTACCTTTAAATATGGTATTTATTTCTTTAGGTCTTTGAATCAACTTCCAATCAAGTCAGTTTCACGTGACTAGCCATTATTTGTATTTCATAATGAATAATCATTGTATATAAAGGGACTCTAAATCTATTTTACCGTCTTTTATAAATATCTTCATAAAAGCTTTGTAGCAAATCCAAAGAGGAAGAATGACAAGAATAAGTGAAAACTATGAATGATAAACACAAAATGCTAAATTAGAAAAAGAAGAACTATGATAAAATATATGTATATGAAGTAACACGCCTTTTCTTAATGGCACAACTGTCAAACTTGTAAATCAAACATGTCATACGAGAAGATTCAAATATTTTGTTTTCAAAAAATTGATAAATACAAAATAATTGAATCATTCCTATAAGAAGGCTCAACCAATCAGAATTACTAATACATTTGCTTCAATTTTGATAAAGTTGACATGGTTTGAGAGGAATGAGAGAGAACAACAAGAAGAGAAAGAGTTTTAAAATTTGGTTAGATAGAGTAATATGAAAGTGAGGATAATGTAAGGGAGTGAATAAGAATAATTTTATTCACTTTTTAGAAGATCTTTCCCCACAAATTAGAGAAAAGAAAAGAAGAAAGAGGAATGTATATATATATATATATATATATATATTATAGAAAAAATATAATGAGAAATGGAGAACAAATAGGGAGAAAAAGATAAAAGTATAAAGAAACTTTTTCAATTGAATTTTGGGTTAACTTTGAAGGAGACTTAAAATCTATCGTAAAAAATTATAGTAAGTTTTTATATAAAATTCATTGGAAACATGGAGAAAAATATAGAATAGTTATATTATAAAGAGAAAATAAATATACAAATAGAAATTTAGTGAGAAACATACTGATATGTAGAGCAAAACACTTATATATCCCACAAACCATGTAAAAAAGTAATTTTACTACATTCTTATAGCATAAGTTTTATTTGTTTTAGGATAAATTTTACAAAGATAAATGACAATACCTTATGTTCTATATTTTTATGTATGTGTATTACAATTTTGTGTTATTTTACATTGTAACTTAGTGTTAAATGGTTAAATTGTATTATGTTTCATAAATGTGTTTTTTAAGGTTCACAAATGTGTTTTATTATGTAGACTAAAATATACTATTAAATGATAATTGACTATTTGTACCCAAAAATAATCTCATTCAATACTAGCTACTATTTTTATATTCTAAATGAATGAAGAGAAATTTTTTTATATTGTAACATCATACTTTGATATGAATAATTACATATGATGCTCAACATCTCTAAGGGTTCGATATGCACTTTAAAATCTAGTATTTATTAGAAATTACAACATGATATCAAAGTATGATTTTTTATAATAAAATTGGGGGGGGGGGCGTTCCCCCAATCCTACATATTGCATAACAAAACATTATTGCACAAAAAATCATATTATATAAATAACAAAATCTTAAATATCAAATGATGGTGTAAGTCATTGTAGATCAGATCACAAACTGTATATTTTTATTTATCATGTACAATAATCAAATAAGAAAAAATTGACTAAGAATATTCTACAAACAAATCTAGATAATTAGATCGGTCAAACTAGAACAATAGCAAAAATTTTGTGAATAGTATGACATATGTCCACAGAGGTTGAATCAACTGCATCACATATCTGAGATGCATTGAAAAATCAAAAGTTTTCCATTCACATGTCCATAAATATTAAAAAAATCAAAATCTCTAAGAAAATGAGAAGAGAACCAGGAGATGTGATTGAAGTTTGGTTGCAAAGTAAAAGAGAAGATGTAATGGGTTTTATAGACTATTATTATCGTATGAGAGACTGATTCAGATGGGCACTATGAATATACTAGTAGTGTTCAACTCGGATGACGCTCCATGGTGAGAGGCAACACACAATTTTTCTATGCCCCATCACAAGAATGGAACAAAGGGGAAAGTTGTTTTCCCCCTTTTTTCCTTAGAAGTCAGGAAGTAGACTCGATATATAGTAAACAAGTTTCCGACCAAGTTTTTTCCACCAACATATTTTGATTTCTCATTAAAACGTATATTTTCTAAATACTATTTATGTATCTTATTTCTGTGAGCAAAAAAAAATCGGCTAACTTTTATTTATTTAATTAATATAGTCATTACTAAATAAGATTATTTCTTTCTCGATAGAAAGATCCTTTCTAAGAATATATTTTTACTTTAGTGTAAAATAAATATTTTCTCTCTGTGATTGTCATTCCCATCAAGTAAGGAACCTCCTTCTAAATATATTTCTTACCAAAAGTTGAATTTCTATCTAATTTTGTTTTTCCATTAGGGTTGGACAAGAAACCAAACTTGTCCATCAGACTAAACTGAACTTGACCAAACCGCTTGGTTAAGTCTGGTTTAGGTGAGTATTGTGGTCAAGTTAGGTTTGAAAAGTGTTCAAAACATCTTTAACTGGTTTGGTCACAGTCTAGGAAGTTGGTTAACCATTCAAACCAAACTTGACCAACTTTATATATTTGTATGTATGTATGTCTATATGTATACTCAAGTAAATTGTTCCCGTCATGATTTATTTGATGTATATGTTGGTATGTATGCCCAGAGAGCCAATCATATGATCATTGGATTGGCATATGTTCTGATTGATTTGATAAACATCAAAGGCAAGCTTCCAATTTATTCTAGATCAATCAATTATGAGATATATGATGGAGCAGAATGAATGTCTAAGGAATGACAATACTCAATGACGTATGTCTTTGGGTTGACCTGAACAATGAGATCATACGGATGTTAAGAGTATGTGCATTCTTGTTATGTCCCTAGTCAGATGTCATTGTGTAAGGTTGATTTACAACAATGACACATCGAGACTATAATGTGTTGGTTGATGACAGTGTCTCATTAGTCATGATATATGATATCAAACCAAGCATACAAATACATGTTGGAGAACAATGTATCAAAAAGACCCACCATGAGAGTGACACATGGAACCATGACATGGTAGTCAAAATCATCTCTCATAGTGATGGTGGTGATTATGATTCTTAGACCTAAAATCACTGCACTCGTCGAATGTAATTGGGTACACTTTGACATCATCAAACGCAGTCCTGAAACGTGGGTTCTTATAACAGTGATGATTGGGTGGCTTTAACGCATGAGATAGACTGTGAGTGATACATATGGGTTTTTTCCCTCCTAAGGGAGTATGATGTCCAAGACACTTGATAAGAGAGACTGAGAAAGGCATGTACATGCACATGTAAATCAATATATGATATTGATGTCACACATATCTCAGACAGTCTGCTCTAGTTCAAGAAACATGAATGAATGTTGAAAGGATGACAACTCCATGCCTTGAGTTCATTCAGGATGTCAGAGACAAAGGAATTATACATTCATTAGAATACCAATCACAGACTGTAGGATTGAAAGTTGTTCTCCAACTTTTCTTTTCATTTGGGTAGCACGGATGTATGACTAGGTACCGCTCTTTGCTTGTGATGTCATAAGCTAGTTATGGACATTCACTGCCAACGTGAAATGGGACCTATAGGGTCACACACATAGGATTAACCTAGAAGAGGAGTTTATCCATGAATGATGTTTGGATTTATTACTAAAATATTTAGGTACTCAATCAAACATTTAATCAATAGACTTGACTCAGAATCATCAAGTTCAAGTGTCGAACCAACTAATTAGAGTGTCAAAATGATTGAGAACCGAATTGATTGTGTTATGTACAATTTGGACCACGAACCGATCGGTTCACTGGGTGAACCGATCAGCTCATGGTTAGTGAGATGACCGGTTCACTCTAGTGAACCGATCGATTCAACTAGACCAAACAAGTAGTGTTGGGTTGTCCCAGTTTGTGAGAGAATTTTTTCATTTCACTTGTTCAATTTGATTGGGACAAGAGTTAATCTTTACATTAATTAGAAATGAATAAGGAAAGTCAATTGCAGGCAAGTTTGGGAAGTGAAATGATCATCTCACACTCCCAACTGATCAGTTCACTAGTGAACCGATCGGCTCACACTTCCAACTGATAAGTTCACTAGTGAACTGATTGGCTAACCTTGCCAAACAACCATTTTAGTTATGAAACGACTGGTTCTCCTGTCACAGTGCAAATTGTTCATGGAAATTCTAAAACCTTATACTCCCTCACAGACTGGGAACCCTGACCCTACCCTCTACTATAAATATAGGGGGTACATGGGGCTTCTCCATAGACACAACTCAAAACATTAGTTGCTCTACAAAGTTGTTGTCCTCTCTGGTTGTGGTAACTGAGAGAGCCCAAGCAAGTTCTACCCATCCAAGGAGGAACAATGAGGGAAAGACAACTATAGAAAAGTAATTGGTGGCAAGAGAGGGTGTCAGTGACTTGTACGCTGACAGAAGGGGACAAATCCTTCTTGTCCATCCATAAGGTCGAATAGAGTTCCCGGTGGTCTGTGTGGACTATCTATAGAGGCGGGAGACTTCTTCCGCTTAGGAGGACGATAGTCAACTGCAGTCTGGGTCAAGACTGGGAGATGCACAGGTGCCGTCAAAGGTTGGTGGTTGAAGACCACACTTACTGTGAGGTATAGTCACTGAGCAAGACTCAGGATCTGGTATATCTCGCTAAAACCATCCTTAACATTACATAGATGTTGATGCGATCATTTGGTTTTTATGGTCAAGTAAATTTTTTGTTTCCACTGCCTACTCTAACCACGTAAAACCCAATAGTGGTATCAAAGCCACACCAATACTCTATATTTTAGGATAATCAATATGATCAGATTTTGATTTTACTGTCTTTTATTTATTGCATACGATGCGAATATTTAAATGACTAATGTGAATATCCGATTAATACCACATGATCCCAAACTAATATATACATATATGATATGGTATATATGCAATCGATACGCGTCACCCTAAAATGGTTTTGATGGTGGATGTGTAGCATGGTTATGGCCTATAAACCCTATGTGCATGTGTGTGGTTGATTATGGTTGTTTGCATCTCGATCTGTGCACTGAGCCCTTGATGCGATGATTTTGAGTCACATTTATAGACCTGTTTTATATGTGTTTTATGCTTTAATTAGTCATTTCTATGGTTAATATCACATAATTCATCCAATTTGGTCTTTGTTGCTATTTTATGTCAAATCCCCTTTATTTCATCATTTTGAGCATTAATTGTCAAATTATTATTATTTGTGTGAATTGATGTGATCTTGTCTTTGAATTTCAGGACAAACAAGTATTTGCTTCCGTCGATACCATCGACGGATGTCGATACCATCGACATGGTCACAGGTTGCCAACCGAAAGAAGCAGGAAAAAGTCGATACTACCGACTTTGATGTCGATGGTATCGAGTCACCTTCATGTTGTTGGCGAAGAAGCAGTCGATAGTATCAACACCAAGTCGATACCATCGACGCACGGAGGCTACAACGTCGCAAAACGACAAAACCGACGCCTAAAGGAAGTCGATACCATCATCCTGAGTCAATGGTATCAAGATGATGTCGGGCGTGACAAAGAAAGGGTTCGCTACTGCCGCGGGTCGGTACCATCGACTCGCGTCAATGGTATCGACGCCGTCAGATATGCGTTGGATTCAGATTGATCTCAATCAGACGGCTGGAGTTAATTAACGACCTAATTAGGGACTTATACCTAATGACGGCCGCCCAGCAGAGGAGGAGGATCTGATTAGCCATTGCACAAGTGCCGAGGAGGAAGAGAAAGGAGAACGGAGGCCAGAAGTTCATACCTGTCGATCTGGACGCTGCTGAAGACAGATTTCACCACCGAGAGGCGGGAAAGCACGTGTTCTATGCAAAGGATCAACCAGTTCTTCTCCGCTCAGGGGTTTTCCCATTCAATTCACGTTTTTCATATGATTTCCCCTATTTCTACCATGTACTTGTGTGAGATGAACATGCGGGGCTAATCCCCTCCATCTTTAGGACCGGGAGTAGCCCGAGAATTCATTGTATGACAATTTTATACTAGTAATTCATATTTTCTCTTTTAAATTCGTGGCATAGCTTCGTTTTCTCCATATATTGTTATGCTTGATCACCATAATAATAACCTAATGCCCTTAATCACTTCGACAGAAGGATTAACGGCTGAAAAGAGACAAAACCTACATTAATCGATAAATCCCTTGAACAAGGTGGTGTAAAATTAATGGTGGATACTGAGAGATCGTTCGTAATGCACTTAGTTTAGGGGATAGGTTACTACGACGGTGGAACCGACCTAAACCTAAGTAGTGAATTGCACCACGACAGTGGGCAATTCTGTTTTCAGGCCACTACCCGGATAGAGAGAGGAGATTGAGGCATTATATAAAATCTAATACAATGAAAACCCGCGGTGAAACCGCAATCCTAAAGATATCCTTTTGAATTGATTAAATTAACCTTTAATCGATTGTTTGCTTTGTTTTATTTTTAGTTTCTTTTAATTTTATTCAATAACCCCAATTTGTTATTCGGCTTAGCTGATCGCAAATAGTTAGTAGGAGTCTCCAACATTTCTGAGTATCCCTGTGTTCGACTCGGGCCTCACAAGGCCTGTACTACTCGACGCGTACACTTGTGTTTTTAGCGCGTAGTAAAATACACGTCAAGTTTTTGGCGCCGTTGCCGGAGATACGGCGAAATTGTTGGCACTTCGAGTGCTACGAGCGGCCACTGTAGGCCACATTTTTTATTTTTCATTCAACTTCAAATATTTTCTTTCTAGTGTTCGTTCATTTTTATACTTGTCAAAGCACTGTACTGAACTGAATTTTCTTATTTCAGGTGCTGTGTATGGTGCAAACGCGCAATACTGACTACGCGAATCTCACACTCGAGGTTCCGCTGTCGGGACCTGAGGACGAAGATTTTAACGAACAAGATCACCAAGAAGAGATAGATTCTGAATCTGAACAAGAAGACATGGCCGAGCCATATGGGAGAAGATCAAAGCTTCTTCCTCATCAGCTTCAAAGGGCCCTATAAAGAAGCAGGCGATCAACATACCGACATATAAGATCAATCCAACATTGATAAATTTGGTGAAATCAAATGCGTTTCATGGGTTGAAGAATGAGGATCCTGTTGCACACATCATCCAGTTTGTTGAGAACTGCGACATGGTAAAAATTGACAGGTTTCCACAAGATGCATTGTATCTCAAGCTTTTCCCAAGTTCATTGGCAGGAGCAGCACGAGAGTGGTTACATAATCTAGACGATGAGTTTGTGGAGTCCTGGGACCATATGGTGGAGGTCTTCTTTGAGAGGTTCTTCCCTCCTGAGAAGACTAACGACATGATCCGGAAGATTCATAATTTCACCCAACAGGATGGTGAAACATATTCTGAGACCTGGGAGCGATTTCAGGTTATGCTGAGAAGGTGTCCGCATCACGGGCTGGATAAAGAGACGCAGGTGAAAATCTTCTATTTTGCTCTCTTCGAGCATGATAGGAGTAATCTGGATTCAGCCGGGTCGGGATTTTTTCTGAACAATACAGACACCAGATGCTGGGAAATACTCAAGAACATGGCTAGAAAGCAGTCCTGGGGTGAAAGAGAAAGAGGCCCGGTAGAGCAAGCACGAGTCGTCAGTGAATCCAAGGCGATGAGAGAGCTGAATGAGAAGATGGATCTTCTCGCAAAGAAGCTACTGCAAAAGGAGGATAATGAGTCCAAGGATGAGGCTCAAGTCAAATATATGAGACAACAACACGGGTATAGGAACAATGACTACTCATGGAGAAAGGACAAAAAGTTCTCGTGGAAGGATCCGAACAATTTTCTGCAGGATCTGGAGGCCAAGCCCTCGCCAGTTGCAGAAGACAAGAGCACGGAGTTTCTCAATCAGGTCATCAAGCAAAATCAAGAGCTAATGAACACATTCAGGTAGCAAATCAAGCAGAAAGGAGAATACATGAATCAATTCAGGCAGACATTGCAGAGCCATGGGGCTCAAATGAGGACCATTGAGACATCCATGGCACAGATGGCAGCCGAGATAGCTAGTTTGAAGAAATTGGCACATCTGGGTTTTCCGGGGAATACCAATGTTCCCGGGGGAAACCAGCAAGCTAAGGCTATCCTGCTTAGAAGCGGTAAGAAAGTGTTGAATCCAAGAACTGATGAAACAAGCACACCGCGAGATGAAGTTGAAGGTGAAACCACTACGGAGCAGCCCACACCAGTCACAGGGCAAGTTGAAGACATAGCCGTGGATGGTAATGAAGAACAGGTTGCAGAAGAGGAACCTCAGAAAAAGACGCCTTATGTGCCATCTCACCAAAGGGCACAAGTTGTTCCGGTCCCGTATCCAAATAGCGTGAAGGCAAGGAAGGTAGATGCACAGTTCAAGAAGTTATTGGACAGTTTTAGGAAGCTTTCAGTCAATATTCCTTTACTGGAAGCCATTGAGCAAATTCCTTCATACGGGAAGTTTCTAAAAGATGTCATTACCAAGAAAAGAAAAATTCTGGATACAGAGGTCGTAGTGCTAAAGGAGCAAGTGAGTGCCTTCATCATGGGCACTTTGCCGCCAAAGAGACAGGATCCAGGGTGTTTCAACATTTCTTGCTATATCGGGAAGGTTAAATTTGGCGAAGCATTATGTGACTCAGGGGCAAGCATCAACTTGATGCCCCTTTCTACATTTAAAAAGATGGGATTGAAGGAATCACGGCCAAGCAATATGACGATTCAATTGGCGGATAACTCTGTGGTAAAACCTTATGGAATATGCGAAGATGTGTTAGTGAAGGTGGATAGATTTTTCTTTCCGGCATATTTTGTAGTCATGGAGATGCAGGATGAACATGGCAACGAATTGTTACTTGGACGTCCTTTCCAAGCTACAACCGACATGATCTTAGAGATGGGGAGAGGTCGCTTGACCTTGGGCATAGAAGATGACCGCTTTGAGATGGTCATGCCTTCGGGCACTGCGTCATCTAAATCAAAAGAGCAATGCAATATGGTGAAACATCTGGATTGCAATATTTCACTCTGCCTTGGAAAACCATTTCTGGACATGGCTCATGTGATGAGCAAGGTGGACAATGGAACCTTAGCTGTAGATATCATGGAGCAGACCAAAGTAATTTCTTTGTGCAAAGCTGTGGGGTTCCTGAATGATGAGAATGAGGACATTCCCCTTTTTCTGGAGGATGATGTGATCTCTAATTCTATTTCTGATGCATATCCGGAATTACCGTTGGAGGCTTGTTTGTTGAATATTACATATGATTGGATGCGGAGTAAATCACTCAAGGAGTGTGCTAAAATGCTTCAGATGCTTCCATGCTTCTATGCGAGGCACTATGAAGATTTAGGTGCACTTCCCCCACCACTGCAATCATCTCTTATCATCCCACCGGAGTTGGAATTAAAGCTGCTGCCCCCGCATCTCAAGTATGTCTTTCTAGCTGAGGAAGACAAGTTACTGGTAATCATTTCTGCTTATTTGAGTGCAGAAGAGGAGGAGAAATTGTTGATAGTGCTGAAGAACCACCGAGGAGCTTTTGGGTGGTCCGTTGCAGACATCAAGGGGATTTCCCCTACTCTATGTCAGCACAAGATTCGGCTCGAGGAGGGAGACAAGCCCGTGATTCAACCTCAACGACGTCTCAATCCAAGCATGATGAAGGTTGTGAAGAAGGAGGTCATTAAACTTCTTGTTGCAGGTATTATTTACGCCATATCAGACTCGACATGGGTGAGTCCTACACAGGTAGTCCCTAAGAAGGGGGGAATTACTGTCACTCAAAATTTATTGAATCAACCTGTCACCACTCGATTGGTAACCGGGTGGCGAGTTTGCATTGACTACCGCCGTTTGAATGCCGCCACGCTAAAGGATCACTTTCCTTTACCGTTCATTGATCAAATCTTAGAGCGTCTTGCCGGTAGATCGCATTTCTGTTTTCTTGACGGGTACTTGGGGTACAACCAGATCTCGATTGATCCTTCGGATCAAGAGAAATCTACTTTCACTTCTCCCTATGGGACTTTCGTGTACCGCTGCATGCCTTTTGGTTTATGCAATGCACTGGCGACGTTTCAACGTTGTATGCTCGCCATATTTTATGACATGGTAGAACGTTGTCTCGAGGTTTTTATGGATGACTTTTCGGTGCATGGTGCATCATTTGATAATTGTCTCTATAATCTGGACAAAGTGTTACAGCATTGTGAGGACACACACTTGGTCCTTAACTGGGAGAAATGTCACATGATGGTGAATGGGGGAATAGTGCTAGGACACAAGGTGTCTAGCAAAGGTCTAGAGGTGGATCCGGTAAAAATTGAGGTCATTTCCAAATTGCCCCCACCAAATTCAGTAAAAGGGGTAAGAAGTTTCTTGGGACATGCCGGGTTCTATCGACGATTTATAAAGGATTTTTCTAAAATCGCGAAACCTCTATCCGAGCTTTTGGAGAAAGATGCAGTTTTTGATTTCAATGATAAGTGTCTAAATGCGTTCGAAGTGTTAAAAGAAAAGCTAATTTCTACACCGGTTGTTCAAACACCGGATTGGACAAAACCCTTTGAACTAATGTGTGACGCTTCGGATTTTGCGGTAGGATCCGTATTGGGGCAGCGGGTAGACAATAAGCCCGCCGTGATTTTCTACGCTTCAAAAACTCTGAATGATGCCCAATTGAATTACACAACTACTGAAAAAGAATTACTAGCCGTTGTGTTTGCTTTCGAAAAATTCCGGCAGTATTTAGTGGGATCTAAAGTAGTTGTATGGACTGACCATGCCGCGATAAAATACTTAATGGAGAAAAAAGATGCAAAGCCTAGACTCATTAGGTGGATTTTGCTCTTACAAGAATTTGACATCGAAATCAAGGATAATCTGGGATTGAAAATGTTGTTGCGGATCCTTTGTCTAGGTTAGAAAGGGTGGATGAAAAAGATTTACATATACCCATAACTGAGACGTTTCCAGATGAACAACTGTTGAAAATTAACTCTAAAGAGCCTTGGTTCGCTGAAATTCTAAATTATTTGGCCTGCGGGATCATCCCAGAAGATTGGTCATATCAGGAAAAGAAGAGATTTTTTCATTCTTTAAGATACTATTTTTGGGATGATCCAATTCTTCTCAAGCAATGCAGGGACGGTATTTTACGTAGGTGTGTTCCTGAAGTGGAGTACGAGAGTGTTCTCCATCATTTCCATGCATCACCTACGGGGGGACACCACGCCAGCTCGCGCATGGCAGCTAAGGTTTTGGAAAGTGGCCTTTATTGGCCAACTTTGTT
Source organism: Alisma plantago-aquatica (assembly GCA_963693085.1). Classification (NCBI taxonomy): domain Eukaryota; kingdom Viridiplantae; phylum Streptophyta; class Magnoliopsida; order Alismatales; family Alismataceae; genus Alisma; species Alisma plantago-aquatica. Next base: position 755,850,902 of record OY856409.1, read on the forward strand.
TTGGGATGCCTACGATTTTGTGAGGCAATGTAATCCTTGTCAGCGAGCAGGTAATATTTCAAAGCGACAGGAGATGCCCCTGAATGTATTTCAGGAAGTTGAGGTATTTGATTTGTGGGGCATAGATTTCATGGGACCCTTTGTGTCCTCGAACTCCAATCTATATATTTTGTTAGCAGTTGATTATGTGTCGAAGTGGGTGGAAGCAATCCCCAGAAGGACTAATGATTCCACTGTAGTGTGCATGTTCGTGAAGGAGAATATTTTCTGCAGGTTTGGGATACCCCGAATGATAATCAGTGATGGGGGTACACATTTTAGGAATCAGAAGTTCTCGACATTATTGAAGAAATATGGGGTCAAGCACAACATTGGCACCCCATATCATCCGCAGACTCAAGGCCAAGTGGAGGTCTCCAACCATGAAATTAAGAAGATTTTAAAGCGAACGGTGGCATCCACGAGGAAGAACTGGAGTGCCCTACTACCGGATGCGTTGTGGGCATATAGGACGGCTTACAAAACACCTATAGGCACCACGCCTTTTAGGTTGGCGTATGGTCGGGCTTGTCATTTGCCGGTTGAGTTGGAGCACAAGGCCCATTGGGCGCTTAGAAGGCTAAATATGAGTTACAATGAAGCGGGGAGAAAGAGGATGCTTGAATTGAATGAGTTGGACGAGCTAAGGATGACGGCGTATGAGAACGCACGGATATACAAGGAGCGCACAAAGCTGATCCACGATCGCCACATCAAGTTGCGCACATTCAAGAAGGGAGATAGTGTTTTGTTGTTCAACTCACGACTCAAGTTGCATCCCGGGAAGCTCAAATCCCGGTGGAGTGGGCCGTTCGTGGTGGAAGAGGTCAAACCACACGGTGCGATTCTAGTGCGTGATGGTGATACCACGTTCTTGGTAAATGGACAAAGGCTGAAGCTCTATTTTGGGGAGAGTTATAAGAGGAAGGTGAATGAGGTCAAACTCATTTCACTTTTGGATGATTGAGATTCCCGAAAGCAGTCTAGCCTAAGACGTTAAATAAGGGCGCTTGTTGGGAGGCAACCCAACCATCGATACATTAGGATAGATTATTTATAATCGTAGGTTGCTTTATTTTTGTTCAATTTTTAGTGTAAGGAAGATACCTTGATCCGTTTGTTCATTGTGCAGGCTGAGGCAGAGTCGATACCATCGACACACTCGTCGATGGTATCGATAAGGGTACAGGTTGATGACTACAGATTTCATTCTGAGTCGATACCATCGACGGCCTCGTCGATGGTATCGACACACCTACAAGTGGTCGAAATGGAAAAGTCGATAGTATCGACACAGGCGCCGATACCATCGAGTTCTCTGGAGAAGTTCAGACCGATTTGTCTCAGTCAACTCGATACCATCGACGACCATGTCGATGGTATCGACATGGTTACAGGTTGAAATGCAAAGTGGCGGTGTCGCAATGAAGAAAAGTCGATACCATCAACCTGAGTCGATGGTATCGACCATCCATGTCACCGATCCGCGCAAACAAATTGACGGCGATCGCGGCTTCCACGTCATCGATCCAGGTGCAGCGTCGATACCATCGACCCAGGTCGATGGTATCGACACGTCAGCGATCTGTGTTTCAATATCCAGCAATCGACGACCGTCGATACCATGTGAGGGGTGGATAGCATCGACCAGCGTCGATGGTATCGACGGGCTAACAGTGGCGCCGGCCAAGTCTATTTAAGGAGAATCATTACGTCATTTGACGTCACACCTTCAGAGTGATCTCCTCCCTTTGCGCCGAGCACTTCCCCGAGCCATCCAAGAGCGAAGACCAGCATCACCGAGCGACGATCGTCACCGAGCGGAGATTCATATCTCCATTCTACACCTAGCTCTCTTTCTAATCCCTTTCTCGTCACCAACATGGTTCACGTCGCTGGAGCATCTTCTTCACGTGCGGACCCGGAGGAGATCCAGGAGTTTGTGCCACCTTCTCCCGGGTTGGTTGCACGGCCGCGCATGATGCATCCTTCCACAGAGGTAAAGAAGATCTATGAGGAGATCTTAAAAAGGAAGATAGAACCCACCCGGTATGTGGACCGGGAAATGATCCGAGACCTTGGATTCGAGGCCAATTTGTCCTATGTTCTGCAGGGGCAAGCGAAACGTACAAGCAGGAGGCCCGATGAATTACAGTACCATGCTGATGGCCAACCGTTTTTCGGCGAGTGGCCAACCTACAAAGAATTGGTGGCGGAGTTCATGGCATCACGTGATGTCTGCGTCGTGCCCAACGACATCGTCGCCACCGACCGTGAATGGATAAAGGGTCGGGTGTCTTTCCGGATGTACAACCGTGACTATACCCTCACGCTTTGCCAATTAAATAGGATCTTCAATTGGAATCATTCTCCGTACGACCATCGGCGGCCGGATAACCGCACCGACTACGACGCTCTCTTCTCCGAGTTGGTGACGGTGCCACAAGGGAGGTCGGTGAGCTACCACAACGCCGCGGTAGCCGACTTCGAGCACCCGTTTGTTCGGGTATTGCACCAGATGTTGAGTTCCACCATCTTTGCTCGAAGTGATCTGGTGCTAAGCAAATTTCAGGAGACGGATCTTTTCTTCTTATATCAGCTCCTGAAGCGCCAAGAATGCAATTGGGGTGCATTCTTTCTACAACAAGTATTGGCGGTGAAGAGGAGCTCGAGAAAAGCCCCGATTCATTTTGGGGGGGCTTGTCACCAAGGTAGCCCTCTATTTGGGCTTGAATCTTGATCATCTGACTCCTCTTTCTACGAGAAGCAAGGTCAACTTGCAACATCTACACCGAGCCAATCTCGTTCTTCTCCGAGCTGGCATGGCTTTTGCGCATTGCCACGTAAATCAAGAGTACCAGGAGTGCGCGCTGCCTGATCCGGTCTTCAATATCGAGGGAGCACAACATTTTCGATGGCCAATCATAGCTATCCCGACTCTGATGAAGAAGGCGGAAATGACGGCGGCGACGACGGACAGGACGACGAGGCTGAGGAGGAAGAGGAGACCCTTACACCTCTTCGAGCACGAGTAGCACCCCGGAAGCGCCCTAGGATGCATCTGGGTGCGTCTTCATCGTAACAGACTATGCCGCCTCCACCACCGCCCTCACAGCCCAGCGAGGATGCCTATTCCATACAAGGCATGTACAATATGCTACAAGACATCCAGCAGACGCAACATAGCCACACAGCTGCCTATGCCGGTATTCAAGACACCACCAACCGGCTCTTCGTCAACTAGCAGGCGATTTTCGAGAATGAGCGCCTTCTTTTTGCAAATCAGGAGAACATCCATGATCGGCTGCACAGGATGGAGCAGCAGCAGCAGCCGTTTTATGATCTTTACTGGAGCCAGAATTATTTTGGGGGGTATCCACAGCCTCCTCCGATGTCCCAGTATGATCCGACCTTTCAGGGGCAATACCCGTCTTGGGACCCCACGACGCCGCAATACCCGCCTCCACCACCACAGGACTGATCTGGTATCACTGTTCCATTCTTTAAGTTTGTTTTTGACTATGAGGCCATAGTCGAATTCAAGCTTAGGGGGATAGTTGGAACAACTCTATTTTTTATTGTTTTTTTTGTTTTTAGTTTTTAGCATTATTGCTTTTGTTCTTGTTATTTTCTTTCGTGTTTTTTTTAGTTTTTGTAGGATCCACATGCTATCTAGTGTAATCGTGGATGTCATAAAGTTGTGTCATCTCTTTAGTAGTGCAAGGGAAAATCACGGGAAATTTGAAAAATTTTTGTGTGTTTGGATAGCTTGTTTTGTTTAATCTTGGGCACACATCCTATGAAAATGATTGGTTCTGTCAACTCTAAAACAACAACTCACACATGTACTCCTAATGATTCATGAAAGTGGACGGAAATGGTTGTCTGAGCCTAATCTGACCAAATGGTAATGGGACTTTAATTGGATGTAAGAGAGAGAACCCTATAAACTACTACACAGGTCAGTAAGGAGGGATGCATAATATCTTTCTAAGGTTCAGCCATCTAGTCTTGTGATCGTTCCACTTCATTTTTCCATAATCCACCAAAGAATTGGAAGTAAAGTGCAGTTTTAATTCCTTTTGTTTGCATAGCATCTAGATAGGACTTGCATCGCAACTTTCCATATGTTTTGTATTAAAAGAAAAAAAATGAAGTATAGTGATTCATGCACATTACCCTTAGGTGCATGCCATGTAGTTGCATTCATAATTTTCATGCATAAAGTATATCATGTATCTCAATTTTTACCCAATGGTGAATTAAATTGTTCCATACCTTCTAATTAGTGCAAATTTCTGAGTATGAAGAAAAATTAGCCCAATGTAATTATCTTTAAGCAATTATGGATATAAGGGCTGGAAAAGAAGAAAGAAAAAGAAAAAAAATCTGAAAAATCTGCACAATGAAAAAAAAGAGTTATTTAGAAGAAAGTAGAATAAGAAGGAGAAAGGAACGTAATATCACCTGCATTTCAGGATAATTGAGTACATGATGTAACTTAACTCGATATCCATCTCATTTTGAGATGGATGGTTAGTGCATGCATCATTCCACTTAATCTTAGACATTAGGGCATTTCTCATGTGCATTTGCATCATTTAGGGCATTTTTGTTTTATGCATGTTGAAACAGTACGATACTTCCACTTTCTTCCATGAGCCACCCATTTCATCCACCCGTTGCTCGGATTGGTAGGCCACCGTGAATTTTTCCTCATTAATGTATATCAGGAGAACTGCTTCCATGTAGATGGTAGTTAGGGTGAGCAACGTAGTTTAGGAGATCACAAGATGCACCAAGTCTGAACCGGCGATTTTTATTATGTTAACTACCTTATGTGATAGTGTTCATCAGTTTTGAGGTCAATTTCTCTTATGGATGATTATTGTCGCCTGCAGGGTAATTACCATTCTATGGTTAGAGAGGGCCGGTATGTGAATGTCCGGTGGGAGTCATATGGGATGTTGATTGTGATGTGTTGTTCTTCAGTTGACATTAGCAATTCTATTCTAAGGATTAGTTGCTCGAGGGCGAGCAACGTTCAAGCTTAGGGGAGTTTGATGCGATGATTTTGAGTCGCATTTATAGACCTATTTTATATGTGTTTTATGCTTTAATTAGTCATTTCTATGGTTAATATCGCATAATTCATCTAATTTGGTCTTTGTTGCTATTTTATGTCAAATCCCCTTTATTTCATCATTTTGAGCATTAATTGTCAAATTATTATTATTTGTGTGAATTGATGTGATCTTGTCTTTGAATTTCAGGACAAACGAGTATTTGCTTCCGTCGATACCATCGACGAATGTCGATACCATCGACATGGTCACAGGTTGCCAGCTGAAAGAAGCAGGAAAAAGTCGATACTATCGACTTTGATGTTGATGGTATCGAGTCACCTTCAGGTTGTTGGCAAAGAAGCAGTCGATAGTATCGACACCAAGTCGATACCATCGACGCACGGAGGCTACAGCGTCACAAAATGACAAAACCGACGCCTAAAGGAAGTCGATACCATCGACCTGAGTCGATGGTATCGAGATGATGTCGGGCGCGACAAAGAAAGGGTTTGCTACTGCAGCGGGTCGATACCATCGACTCGCGTCGATGGTATCGACGCCGTCAGATATGCGTTGGATTCAGATTGATCTCAATCGGATGGCTGGAGTTAATTAACGACCTAATTAGGGACTTATACCTAATGACGACCGCCCAGCAGAGGAGGAGGATTTGATTAGCCATTGCACAAGTGCCAAGGAGGAGGAGAAAGGAGAACGGAGGCCAAAAGTTCATACTTGTCGATCCGGACGCTGCCGAAGACGGATTTCACCACCGAGAGGCGGGAAAGCACGTGTTCTACGCAAAGGATCAACCAGTTCTTCTCCGCTCAGGGGTTTTCCCATTCAATTCACGTTTTTCATATGATTTCCCCTATTTCTACCATGTACTTGTGTGAGATGAACATGCGGGGCTAATCCCCTCCATCTTTAGGACCGGGAGTAGCCCGGGAATTCATTGTATGATAGTTTTATAATAGTAATTCATATTTTCTCTCTTAAATTCATGGCATAGCTTCTTTTTCTCCATATATTGTTATGCTTGATCACCATAATAATAACCTAATGCCCTTAATCACTTCGACAGAAGGATTAACGGCTGAAAAGAGACGAAACCTACATTAATCGATAAATCCCTTGAACAAGGTGGTGTAAAATTAATGGTGGATATTGAGAGATCGTTCGTAATGCACTTAGTTTAGGGGATATGTTACTACAACGGTGGAACTGACCTAAACCTAAGTAGTGAATTGCACCATGACAGTGGGCAATTCTGTTTTTAGGCCACTACCCGGATAGAGAGAGGAGATTGAGGCATTATATAAAATCTAATACAATGAAAACCCGCGGTGAAACTGCAATCCTAAAGATATCCTTTTGAATTGATTAAATTAACCTTTAATCGATTGTTTGCTTTGTTTTATTTTTAGTTTCTTTTAATTTTATTCAATAACCCCAATTTGTTATTTGGCTTAGCTGATCGCAAATAGTTAGTAGGAGTCTCCAACATTTCTGAGTATCCCTGTGTTCGACTCGGGCCTCACAAGGCCTGTACTACTCGACGCGTACACTTGCATTTTTAGCGCGTAGTAAAATACACGTCAGCCCTCTTCTTCTATTTTGAATGTAACTCGAGATAACTCGAGCCTTCTATTCTACCTTTGCTCCCCTTAAATGTAACTCAGGGTTTCATAAAAATTATGTAAAATAGGATTAGCTTTATTTCTTATTATGACAAAGACTAAAGATGACTGCTTGATGGATCGAGACGGCCGACTGAGGAGAGTAGTTGATGGATCGATTAGAAGCCCAGATGACCGGACGAGCTGACCATCTTGTGGATCCAGATGACCGTCTGGAGGATATCAACTGACCGACCAAAGGTGAGTTGACCAGTTCAATGGTTGAACCAATCAACCCAGATTAGCAAGCACATATCTTCACCAATAATAGGTTGCATGTGATGTAGACCTTAGATGACTATAGTGTTGACCGAGAGGTTATACATTGTCCATATTTTGATAATGGCTCAACCATTCCATTCATATGTATCTAATATGTGTATTCAATATTGATCTCAGGTGTTAGGTACATAAAAAGAATCAATTTACACAAACCCTATCTTGTCAAAGTTCAAGTCAAAAGCAATGCAAGTGTGCTAATTAGGAAATCCATTCAAACGACCTTAGAAGAATTTTGTAATCACTTGTATGGATGATATGACTTTATAGACAATGATAATTGTACCATTTGCACCAAGGCTACTGAAGACACTTTCCACTATTTTTTTGAGTGCATTTACGCTGCTGAAATTTGGGGGAACAACCATCTCCTACACCTGATAAAAGATATGCCCAGAACTTCCTTTAAAGAGGCACTATCATGGATAAAGCAAAGAACACAAACATATGGGTTTAACCTTTTCTCTATCAACTATTTAGCCTCTTGGAAATCCCGTAATGTTCACATTTATGGGGATGAACAGCCAAAAGCATCTCTCCTTGTTGCTAGTCTCCACAAATGGGTGGCCCTTCACAAGGTGGAAAAATTTAGAGGAGTCAACCAATCAGGTTTCTGCAGAAGAGAAAATAGTAGACGGCAACCTCCTTTACAAGGGGAGATAAAGATCAACATCGACGCAACCTTGATTGACAATAAAAAGACCAGTTGTGGAGTTATTTTCAGAAACCATCACAGCACACCTTTAGTGATGGCTGCTAGAATAGTGGCTGGCTGCTGGAATTCTTTTGCTGTTGAAGCTTCGACCATCCTTTTTGCTTTAGATCTTGTAAGAAACATGAGGATGACATCCATTAGTGTGGAAACAGATGCTTTAGGGGTGGTTCAACTTCTGAATGGTGTTGTGAAAGGTGGCGGGCCTCTTTTCCAAATCTTCAAGAACATCAGTAGGTGGGTTTCTGATTTCAACAAAGTTGTATTTTGTCATGTCTTTAGGGAGGGCAACATTTCAGCACACACACTTGCTAAAATGGGGAAGGGTTATGTAAGTGATGAAATATAGGTAAAGGACTTTCCTGTCCTATGTGAGGATTTTTTATGTAACCTTGATTTACATTAATGAACTATGGTTTGAACTCAAAAAAAAAGATGAGAAAATTATATGGGACACTTTGTACCAAGTTTTAATCACTTTTTAATCACTTTAGAAAATTGAACACAAACTACTGATCGGTCGAGTTACAATCTCGATCGATCCCTTGGATCAATTTTCTAGAGAGTGCATCGGTCGAGTTGTGCATTCACAAAACTTGACCGATCGGGTTACTGACCAAATGTGATTTTAACTGATCGGTCAAGTTTCCCAGGACATACTTAAATGATAGTTTGAAAATCGAGTTTGTCTTTTAGCTGACCAATCGAGTTACCTTTATTGAATCTCGACTGGATGTACTATACAGAAAATGCAGAAAAAGAGATTCTAACCAATGGTGACTTGTTTGGACAAAAATAGATCCGTTGCCTTGTGCAAAAATGACTATATTTTGACCCTAAGTGTTCCCCAACTCAAGGGAGCACCCCCAGCTATAAATAGGACCACTTGGAGTTCATTCCAAGGTTGCTCATTCACGACATACAAGGTCCTTACTATAGTTGAGTGTGTTACCACCCCTTGAGCCCCTTTCTCTCTCTAGTTTACACATCATTTCATGATTTTTGAGTGAGTTAGGATTATTGTAAGAGAGCTCCACCTTTGTGCATGTAAAGCTCTCAATCTTCCACTACTTCCCCATCCCCTTTTTTCATGAATAAAAGTTGAAGCAAGCTCCATCGAGTGAAGAAGGAGTTGTAGCTGGTCCTCTTCAAGGTTGATGAAGAGGTGGTGATCTTCTCCAGGTGAAGGATAAGGCAAAGGTAGAAGATCCAAGAGGGGAAGAAAAGTCCTTCAAGGCCGAAGATTTGAGCTTGAATGGGTAAGACCTAGGTGAAGGATGAAGATTCAACCTAAGTGGGTAAGTTCCTTGTTAAGGTGGAGATCTGCTTGTGATTGGATGGGTAAGTTCTTTGGTGGTCTATTGTTGTAATCTTTGTAGTGATATAATAGAGAAAAGCACTTGCAAAGTCCTAAAGGTTGACCTCTCTAGGTATTGGACTGACTCACTTCTAGTTTGAAGTGTGGAACCACTCTACATCCCTTTGTTAAGTGCTTTTTATCAATCTCTCTCATCCTTGCTATGCTTGTTAGATAGAACTTCAAATTGCCATTAATCTAGTGCTCCTAATTGATATAATTTGAAGGTCTAATATGTTTTGTGAGAAATTTTGTAGCTCTATTCACCCTCCCCCCCTCTAGAGACCTTAGATCCAACAAGTGGTATCATAGCTCAGGATCTTCTCCAACAATCTCCCATGTGACGAGAAGATGGGTGACAACCTACTTTGTTCACTCAATCTAGAGGAAGGCATCTCCATGCGTCCTCCAGTCTTTGATGGCACCAACTTTCTCTATTGGAAGAGAAGAATGTAGTTCTACATTCAAGGGATGAATTTTAACATGTGGAAGGTGATGGTCACACCTTACAAAGAGCCAACCGAAGCTGTTGTAACATAGAGTGAAGTTTCTCTTAAGGAGGCTCAACTCAATGCAAAGGCCATTAGCATCCTCTACATAGCCCTCACTCCCACAAAGTTCAATCAGATCTCATCATGGGACACCGCCTATGAGATTTGGGACAAGTTGTACATCACATATGAAGGCACAAAGAAAGTCAAGGAGGCAAATATCTACATGTTGGGTAGCCTCCTAGAGAACTTCAAGATGGGAAAGAAAGAAGGCATTGTGGAGATGTATTCAAGGTTGAATGTCATCGTCAATGGGTTGGCTGCTTTGTGCACTCCTTTGGAAAGATGTGTCATCAACTCAAAGATCTTGAGAACTCTTCCAAAGAGATGGGAGTCAAAGGTCACCTCCATTTAAGAAGTGAGGAGCCTAGGTGACATCCCAATTGAAGAACTCATTGGTAATCTTCATGCCCATGAGCCTAGACTTGACAAGCAAGAAGAGAAGGAAGCCAAGAAGATTAAAGATAGTGCTTTAAAAGTACAAGTGGAGGATATCATCCTTCAACAACAACTTGCTTTCCAGACTTCTTCTCCCTCCTCTAGTGAAGATAAAGGCCCTAGTGAGCATGAAGCAAACTACATCAAGGGCAAGCACTTTAAGGGAAAGCAAACCTCCTCCTCCTCTACTCCAAGATGCTACAAGTGTGGTCAAAAGGGGCACTACAAGAGTGAAAACCCAAAGTCAAGAAAGTCTCACCACAAGAGCAGCTCAAGGAAAGATGAGGATCACAAGGAGAGAAAACAAAAGAGGAAGGACAAGAAGGAAAAGAGATACAAGAATGCAGCAAATACAGCTTGTGAAGCTTCATCTTCAAGCAGCTCTAGCTTCGAAGAAGATGGAGAGTGCCACCTTGCTCGCATGGCCTCTACAAGTGAAGACGTTGGTGAGGTAAGTGAGGTAAGCTTGCATGAACTCCCTAAAGAAGCTATTATTGACATTCTTGTTACTACTCGTTCTTCTTTTGCTAAATGTAAGTCTAAAAAAATGGTTAGGAAAAATCATTGATGATCTTTATGCTAAGCTTGAAATTTTGGAATTGAATGAGAAAAACAATCTTGAGAGTATTGATAACTTTCAAGGGAAATACCTTGATATTGAGATCTAATACAATGGAGTTGAAGTTGAGAATGGTGTCTACCTTAAGATTATTGAAAATCTGAAGTAAGAGAACCAAAATTGCCTAAAAGAACTTGAATAACTTAAAACTGAAAATGGTGAATTTAAGTTGCTTATTGATGCTCGTAGAAAAGAGAGAGATGTTTATCTCAAAGAGGTTCAAATGCTAAATTCTAAAAATGCTAGGTTGCTTAGTCAAGTAAATGATTTATCTTCTAGACCTTTGTTGCCTAATGTTGATGTGGCTACTATCTCTCTTGAAAAGGATTCATATCTTACTAAAGTTTCATGTCTTGAGGATGACCGTGTGCATGCTAGGGATGATATATCTAGTTTATCTTCTACTATTGTTTCTTTGAATGATGATAACCATAGATTAAGAGCATCCCTGTAGAAATTCCTGAAAGGGAAGAACTCCCTAAATGAAATCCTTGATCATTACCCAACAAAGTGGTACTAGTGGTTTGGGATTTGTAGGGGGAGCCTCAAAGGGCAAGAGCAAGGCCAAAGGTAAGAAAAAGAGCAAGGAGATGTCTTTCTTTGTAGGAGAAGCTTCAGGTACTAAGAATACTATGGTTTGTTCTTATTGTAAATGTGATGACTATTATTCTACTTATTGTCCTTACAAGCCTAAGGGGACCAACCCAATGATGAAATGGGTCCCCAAGCTAACTCTGGATCCCAAAGATTGAGTTGGGAACCAACATTCTCCTTTCTTGTAGGGAAAAGATAGATGGATTGTTGATAGTGGTTGCACAAAGCACATGATGGATGATGTAATCCATTTCAACAATTTCACAAAGAAGAAAGGAGGATATGTCACCTTTGAGGACAACAAGAAAGGTAAAGTCAAAGGTGAGGGTGATGTAGGTGAATACTTATGCATCAAGAATGTTCTTTTTGTGGATGACCTACATCACAATTTAATAAGTATTAGTCAACTTTGTGATAATGGTTACCTTGTCCTATTTACTTCTTTTGAATGTTTGATTCTAGATTCCCTCACCTACCAAGTTATATATAAGGGAACTAGAAGTGGAAATCTCTATGTTATTGTTCTTAACTCTATTAAGCATGTGGTTGGTAGATGCCTATTATCCAATTCGGATGATATTTCTCTTTGGCACCGCCAGCTTGGTCATGTAAATATGCATTCATTAAAGAAGTTGAGCAAAAAAGACTTAGTCAAGGGACTTCCTAAATTAGATTTTTAAAAGGATGAGGAATGACAACCTTGTATACAAGGAAAGCAAACCAAGTCCTCCTTCAAATCCAAAGGAGTCCTTAGTACTAAGAGAGCTCTTGCACTTCTTCATATTGATCTTTTTGGACCAATGAGAATGCAATCGCTTCGTGGTTCCAAGTATTGCCTTGTAATTTTCGATGATTTCTCTAGATATACTTGGACCTTCTTTCTCGTTTCAAATAGTGATACGCTTAATGTTTCCTCTAGTTTTTGTAAACGAGTTGAGAATGAAGCTTCTTTCCGGATTGTTTCCATCCGTAGTGATCATGGGGGAGAATTTGAAAATGAGATTTTTGAGCATTTTTGTGAAGAATCAGGTTATGCACACAAATTTTCTTCACCTCATACACCTCAACAAAATGGGGTTGTAGAGAGGAAGAATAGGTCTCTACAGGAGATGGCTAAGACCATGCTTCTTGAGTTTGATACTCCTAAGAAGTTTTGGGCTAAAGCTGTCAGTTGTTCTTGTTATGTGCAAAACTGTGTTTTCACGCATCCATCACTTAAGAAAACCCCATATGAACTATGGCATGGTAAGAAGCCTTCTATCGAGTATTTTCATGTTTTCAGATGTCCTTGTTTTGTTTTGAACACGAAAGATTCCCTTGACAAGTTTGATCCGAAATCATATAAGTCTTTCTTTCTTGGCTATAGCACTACTAGCAAGGCATATAGAGTTTATAATGTTGATCTTGCTAAAGTAGAAGAATCTATAAATGTAAAGTTTACTGAGACTGACCCCTCTATTCCCAAAGATAGTGTTTCAAATGATGATGTTGTAGATGAAGTAATTTCTATTCTTAAAGAACTCAACATCACTCAAAAGGGAAAAGAGGTGGCTTCTCAAGAAGAAGAAAAGGATGATTAAAAGAAGGATCCAACTCCCCAGTTTGCAAAGAATCATCCTAAGGAGATGATCTTAGGTGATACATTTGAGAGAGTGAAGATGTGGGTTGCTTTCAACAAAGAACAAGTCAACAACACCTTCATCTCACAACTAGAGCCTAAAGATGTCAAGGAAGCTCTTAGGGATGAAGAATAGATCCTAGCTATGCAAGAGGAGCTGGAACAATTTGAGAAGAACAAAGTTTGGACCCTTGTGCCAAGACCAAGTGATAGAAAGATTATTGGCACCAAATGGGTCTACCACAACAATCTAGATGAAAGCGGCAAAGTGGTAAGAAACAAATCAAGGCTAGTGGATCAATGCTACAATCAACAGGAAGGTATTGACTTTGATGAAACATATGCACCTGTAGCTAGACTTGAGTCCATTCATATGTTTCTTGTTTTTTCTAGTCATAAAAACTTTCTTTTTTATCAAATGGAGGTTAAAAGTGTATTTTTGAATGGTACAATTGAGGAGGAAGTGTATGTTGCACAATCTCTGGGCTTTGAACATGATAATCTACCTAACCATGTTTATTTGTTGCAGAAAGCTCTCTATGGAATCAAACAAGCACCAAGGGGTTGGTATGAGAAATTAAAGAATTGTTTGTTAGATCATTGTTATATCATGGGCAAAGTGGGTTCTACCTTGTTTCTAAAGCACACTTCTAAAAATTTTCTTATCATTCAAATATATGTTGATGATATCATTTTTGGAGAAACTAACCTTGATTTTTATAAAGAATTTAGTGCTTTTATGCAAAGTGAATTTGAGATGAGTATGATGGGTGAGCTCACATTCTTCCTCACTTTCAAATCAAGCAAACAAAAGATGAGAACTTCATCAACCAAGGAAAGTATACAAGTGAACTACTTAAGTGCTTTGGGATGGAGAATACCAAGCCGATGGACACACCCATGTCAAATACCGCCAAACTTGATAAAGATGAAGAAGGTGAAAAGGTAGATGAGAATCTCTATATAGGTATGATTGGAAGTTTACTTTACTTAACTGTATTTAGACCTCACATAATGTTTTGTGTTGGCTTGTGTGCTAGATTTCAATCAAATCCTAAGAAATCTCATCTTATAGCTGTTAAGAGGATTCTAAGGTACCTAGACAAAACTCAAAACTTTGGACTATGGTATCCCAAGTCAAGGGACTTTACTTTTACTGCCTATAGTGATGCCAATTATGTAGGCTGCTTGATTGATAGAAAGTGCACAAGTGGCACATGCTTCCTCCTAGAACCATGCTTGGTGTCTTGGTTCTCTAAGAAACATAGCATTGTGGAATTATCAACTACCAAGGCTAAGTACATTGCAGCCGGGAGTTGTTGTGCCCAGGTCCTATGGATGAAGCAAATGCTTGAAGACTTTAACATTCATTTTGATGCTTCTCCTATCTTTTGTGATAATACTAGTGCAATTAACTTGTCTTACAATCCTATATTACATAGTAGAGATAAACATATAGAGGTTCGTCATCACTTTCTTCGTGAGCACATTTCCAAGAAGGATATTTATATCACACATGTGGACATAGAAAATCAGTTGGCAGACATTTTCACTAAACCTCTAGTTAGAGAGCAATTTAATTTTATTAGATAAAAATTGCTTATAACTACTTTGGATGAATCAGATATGCCTTCTAGCTAGTAGTCATCTATCCTATATGTTTTGCATCTATCTTGATCATCTTTGAATGCTTATATGCTTAAAATTGCTTTTTCATGTTCATTTTGCCTTATTTTTCTCTTGTTCTTGGGTATTTTTTGTAAACGCTTGTTTTATCGTGAAATAGTACCCAATGATGAGTGATATGTGCCTAAGTATGTTTAATATACATAATGAACTTGAAAAATAAATTTAATTAGCATTCAAATGGCTAGAAATTAAGTTTGATGGTTTTAGGTCAAGCTGACCATCGGTCAAGTTTCCCCCAGGACAAACGCGATCGATCCATGGTTGAGAGTTATCCTGAATGGACCAATCAGTCGAGTTCTTGACTCATAGAACTCGATTGATCCACGGGATAAAGCCAACTTAAGTTGGATTCGACCGACTATTCTCCCTCTCAACTAGAGAATATTCGACCGACTATTCTCCCTCTCAACTAGAGAATATTCGACCGATTCCCATTCTCCTAGCCCTAAGCTCTCAACCCCAGACCTTACATTCCCAATCCTAGCCCTACTCTGACCTAGATAGACCTTCCCCCTTTCTCTTCCTTGGTATGTGAATGGTTTTGGTGGTTTGTTTTGTGTGTTTGCTCTCTTCTTCTCCTTCTTTTCACCTCCATGGATTCTCATAGAAGAAAGAGACCCACCCCTAGCAATGCACCATCCTCTTCTTCATCTTCTCACTTGATTCTATTCGATGAGACCCTCTTTGTCTCAATAGAGGCTGTAAATAGGTATAAGGACCTTCTTCCTAGGATTCCTTTTCCTTTTAGAGCCTTGTTTGAGCCTAGCCCTAGGCGTCAAGCCATCATCGATCAAGTGGAGAGATTGCTATCTGTTCATCACCTATCATCCCTGGCTGTCAAGCGTGATTGCTTTCATAATTCAATGTCTAGCACAAAAGCAGTTCATTAATTTTACACAAACTTGCGTTGGAATTACGACTCCCTTGTACCCCCTCTGAATACTCAAGTAATACTTACTTCCATGATCGTCGGGAAGAGATTCCAAATATCTGAGGATATCCTGAATGTTTTCTTTTTAGGAGCCGATGAGAATGACACCTTGCGTAAGGACTATGGTGAGTATTTTGACCTTTTAGACCATGAAGGTTTCTACAGAAAGAATGAAATCACTCTTCCCAATATCCATCACTGATAACACCAATTTTTGCGATGTTTTAGACTGCTTTTCTGTTATCAAAACT
Organism: Alisma plantago-aquatica; assembly: GCA_963693085.1. NCBI lineage: Eukaryota > Viridiplantae > Streptophyta > Magnoliopsida > Alismatales > Alismataceae > Alisma > Alisma plantago-aquatica. The sequence continues at coordinate 755,866,725 of OY856409.1, forward strand.
ACCATTTTCTTGCATTTCCCTCTCTTTTATATGCATTTTCGCAATAATTAGCCAAGCAATGCTCTCAGCCCAATATTTCCATCTTTTGCAGAGTTTCCTCCCTGTTTGGCCCATTTAGTACCAATAAGGACGTTCCAGCCCGAAAATAAGTCCAAGACTGTCTCGCCCCCCCCCTGACGCCCGATACACACGCTAACCGGAAAGGCTGCGCGACAGGACGACGCGCGACACAAGGACGCCACGTGAGACGGTACCGATGGACGACACGCCTCTTTACCCGACAGGGAGCCGAGCACGCCACAACTACTCCATGTGCCGCGTGATATCGACCACCCACCGGCAGGCGCCTCTCGCCACGATGCCCGACAGCCAACCTCCTTGTGTCGGGTGATACCCGTGTCAACCGACCGCCAACTGAACGGCGGAGAGGAGGACATGTGGCGCTTCGAGCACCATATCTTCTCACGACCAGCTGTCTATAAATAGCAGCTACAGGGAGCCGAAAAGACAGGCTTAGACAGTTCGAACAAGCTTGGCCACTTCAGGTTGCGGAGAGTCGAGTGATCTTTGGAGGAGGCTGTGAGAGCAGGCGTATCATGCTCCAGTGTTCGTACCGGGCGACACTAGGTGAGCTCTTCCTCGTCCCGAGAGGGAGGGGATTGGTTCACCTAGGACTGTACCGGGCGACACTGAGAGCCGATATCGGCCGATGTAGATACGCAACACGAGTGCCCGGTAGTAGGATACGCAGCTCCATGCCCAGCACGATACCGAACCCGATACGTTCCGCCCGTCAGGCGTGTCGCCTGAGAGGGTGTGCCGCCCGACTTGAGTGTATCAGCCAGGTCCTTGAGTGATGCAGTTGCCCGTCGCGTTGTGCCTCTTGAGAGAGCGTGCCTCCCGACATGACTGTATCGGGCTAGGCCCCTGTCCGATATCGGACGGGATGGTTACTGTATCCTGTCGTCCTTCTACATCAAGAAGGTGACACATATTGTAACATCCCTGACCTGGGTTATGAATTAACCCTAGGTGTTTTTCCTAAGATAAGTAATTAAATCCTTGTGATTATCTTTTGGCATGTAATTAAGTTCCTAAGGAACATACATTTTCATTTCTATCCTTTTTAAACAATGATTGTAGTATTGTTTGGTAATACAGGGACCTATGTGCAAATTACCCAATTAGAGGGGTTAACTTGCAAATTACATAGGTTAAGATGTTCCTCTAATAAAGAGACATCACATGAAGGAATATGATGAGGTATTATGGATTTCCCAAGTTTGGGCACCAAGGTGCAGCTTGTGGAGCAATCCTTGTGCTTAAACCCTAATTTTGGTGTAAAGTGCAATTTACCCAAAATGTGGGGTGCAACTTGTGCTATACACTTTCTAGAATATCTTTTATGACTCTTGACATCATTTAGAGAAGAAAGGATGAGAGGGGCGCTTCTATTAAATAATTGGATAAGAAGGATGACCTTTGTAGTGAAAACACCTAGTATGAGTAAGAAGACCCTTCATATATGTACCTTAGTAAGGATGTTGGTTTTATCTACCCTTAGATCTTGAGTTTTGATGAGATTTGCATAAGATTATCATGCTTGGACGTGCCTTAGAAATAAGAAGGGACTTAGATGAGAAATCTATGTTTTAGAGGTCCTTATGGTAGAAAATAACCTAAAGTATATAAGCCTAGTTCCTTGTAAAAACAACCAAATGTATTCCCTTCACTTCCTCACTTCTCATCTTTCTCAACCGACCAAGGCAAAGCTCTGGAGCTCAGGGAAACGACCAACCTGTTCTAAGGTAAGAAAGAACCATCTTCTAGCTTGAATTCATGGGGGAAATCCTTATATAAGGTTGGTTTCATGGTTAATTCACTTAGCTTTCTCTTCCTAGCCGATCCTTCCCAACCTTTCTTGAAGAAACAACCTTGGATGACCTTTGGAGCTCAAGCCACCATTAAAGTTTCGAAGCTTGGAAGCTTGGAGCTCTAGGAACAACGTTTGAGGCGGGTTTTATAACTCTACACCTTGCTTTGTTATGCATACTTTTATTCTTGCAAACAATAGTTAGTTCTTCTTCTTCCCCATCTTTCTTTGCACTCTTGCAAGCTTTTTCGTGAAGAACAAACCTTGGTTTCAAGGTTGAAGATGAAGGGTATTAATACCTATGTTGGTCCTTATCCAACTTTATCAAACGGGTTCACACTCGTTTCACCTCAAATGGGTTCAACTCATTTCATCTCAAATGGGTTCAACTCGTTTCATCTTAAATGGGTTCACATCCGTTTCACTTCAAATGGGTTAAACTCATTTCATCTTAAATGGGTTCACACCCGTTTCATCTCAAATGGGTTCACACCCGTTTCATCTTAAATGGGTTCACACCCGTTTCATCTCAAATGGGTTCACACCCGTTTCATCTCAAATGGGTTCACACCCGTTTCACTTCAAATGGGTTCAACTCATTTCATCTTAAATGGGTTCACACCCGTTTCATCTCAAATGGGTTCACACCCGTTTCACTTCAAATGGGTTCAACTCGTTTCATCTTAAATGGGTTCACACCCGTTTCATCTTAAATGGGTTCACATCCGTTTCACTTCAAATGGGTTAAACTCATTTCATCTTAAATGGGTTCACACACGTTTCATCTCAAATGGGTTCACACTCGTTTCATCTTAAATGGGTTCACACCCGTTTCATCTCAAATGGGTTCACACCCGTTTCATCTCAAATGGGTTCACACCCGTTTCACTTCAAATGGGTTCAACTCATTTCATCTTAAATGGGTTCACACCCGTTTCATCTCAAATGGGTTCACACTCGTTTCATCTTAAATGGGTTCACACCCGTTTCATCTCAAATGGGTTCACACCCGTTTCACTTCAAATGGGTTCAACTCGTTTCATCTTAAATGGGTTCACACCCGTTTCATCTCAAATGGGTTCACACCCGTTTCACCTCAAATGGGTTCACACTCGTTTCACCTTAAATGGGTTCACACCCGTTTCATCTCAAATGGGTTCACACTCGTTTCATCTTAAATGGGTTCACACCCGTTTCACCTCAAATGGGTCCACACTCGTTTAAGCCCAAATGGGTCCACACTCGTTTAAGCTCAAACAGGTCCATACTCGTTTAAGCCCAAATGGGTCCACACTCCTCTAAGCTCAAGTGGGTCCATACTCGTTTAAGCTTAAATGGGTTCAATTAAAGGATACCTTGTTTTATGTAAACCCTAATGACATGATAGTGGTGATTTGGTTTATGTTAATCAATAAGGACTTAATCCAACTCTATCTAGAGTGATGTAATCACCATTCATTAGGAAGGAGAGAGAGAAAGTACCATTTATGGTTAAAACTCAAATAAAGTACCTTCAATGTATATGAATATGCAGGATTAGGGTATGACCCATTTATGAGAGATCATGAAAACCCTAATTAAGATAATTGATGAGTCTTAACCTAATTTGAAAGCATCAATAATGATGATGTTTCTCATTCATGATGATGCTATAAGAAGTGAATAGTAAACCCTAATTCTAGGGTAATCATGAGTAATGTGAATAGTAAACCTTAATTCTAGGGTAATCATGAGTAATGTGAATAGTAAACCCTAATTCTTGGGTAATCATGAGTAAATGTGAATAGTAAACCCTAGTTCATAGTAATATGTTGAAATGAACAATAAACCCTAAACTCATGTTATTCCTTTAAGCATGAATTGTATGATCAAGATATGAGATGAGGAATCATTATTCCTAATCATAATAAAAGGGTTGAATGACCCTAAATGATGTAAACAAGGGAATTTTACCCTTTGTAAGGACACATAAGTATACCCTTTGAATTAAAGGATTAATTCTGTCTTATTGACTGCTGGTCTGACTATGAATTGTTGATTATTATCAATTGATTCAATCATGCAGGTTCTTATAAGAAAATAATCATATCCAGGTAAGGATCATGACATCATATTCATTGAAAGCATGTCAATAGCTTATGAATATAAATAATTATGTTACCTAGATGCAAGTGGTATCATATGAAACTGATATGCCTTAAGGACCATGAATGACATAAAGGTCATGCTAATAGATGACTTGATGCTGACATGTCATTTGATAGCAAGTGTTATGATGATATAAGGGTATGAACACCTATGTTCCTGAATTATAGTGATAAGATGATTAAGAATTGATATCCATCTGATAACTGATATGAGTAATACCTGTTACATTTAATATTCTTCTGTTATAGCAATGTCTAGTACTTGAATGTTTGGAAACATGTATGATGCTAAAAGAATACTGAAATGTACCTAATAACCAAGTTTAATCATATCATGTAGAGCCCTGATCATAGATCCATCATTGTCAAAGTTTAAATGATGGTGAAATAGGTTTTCCTAAGGGAACTCCTGGATCACACACTTTAGAATATGTGGGGGAATATGGATGTGTATATCCTTACATCCTAGTGTAGGAGTTGATGTGGATGTATCTTAATCCATCAACCCTTCACTATATGTTTATACCGGGATGATGTAACACTATTCTTCCAAGGGAATATTTTATACCGCATCGATGAGAGATAAACATGAAATATTTCGATAGCGAAGAGAGTGCAGAATGCCACTATGACTCTAATAGCGAAGTACCAGAATACCCTGGTGAGCTTATTAGCAGGGACAGTAGATGTCCTGCATGTTTATCCTCATTCTGACTGAGGTAGTTGAAGGTCATAAGAATCCGGCTCTTTCGATGACCTAGTATGATACCGATGCGACTTACTAGTGATCGGTTGGAGCATGAGCGGTATACCTCATCTCCACAGGGAATAATGATGTTTGCAAAACATAATCAACCACGTAGCATAACTGCTTAGGTTGAACTACAAGGAACATTGATTGATATTACATTGCTTGCTTTTAATATCCTGTTCAAGTATTAGTATACATGTTCTTCATATTCCTTAAATAAAGATGAGTATTTGTTATCAAGCCTGCTGTGAGTAACCTAAGTTACCTGCTCATGATATTCCTTTGATTGATTTTAACAAAGTTTCTGGCGGAGAGTTATAACTCTCGCTGGGACAATTATTTAAAATTGTCTCACCCCGTAGATTTCTACCTTTAGGTGGATGTCGAGGTCGAAGGAACCGATCTGCAGGTGGACAACAACAACAACAAATTCAGGAGCAGCAGTGACTTCAGGTGGAAACACTGTGCTGTCTAGTCTTGTAGTCAGAATAGTCTTATGTCGTCTCTGTACACTCAGGTCCTAGGAGTTTGTTGATCTGAGAATTTTAAAGTCTTGAGATTTTGTATCATGACGTATATAATCACTCGAGAAGTGATTTATTAGAGATGTAAACAGTTCATCTTACTTTTATAAAAGGAGTTTCAAGTTTTTGAGATCTCGTTTTCGAAAAGTTTTAATTTCTCGTGGTTTTCGTATTCTGTTGTTAATCGAATCGCTTCCGCTATGTTTATCTTGTGTTTTGGAGATCAGAGCCCATAATTAGTGGTATCAGAGCTCTAGGTTCGCTGAGTCTATAGAGACATAGGACTTAGAGTGTCAAGTCTATCTTTAGTACTTCTTTCTTATCTAATAGAGTCTTCTGCTCCTCAGGAGAAGAAGATAATTAAGGATGTCTGGACCACAGGAGGAGTACGAGGCAGAAATTAGTGTTGTTGCACCTCGAGAAGGTGCAAGGAACCTAGAAATAGAGCAACCTGTGCCGGAGCCACCTCAGTTTGACCCAGCTGACATGGGAAACCCAGCAGTTCAGACCATGTTTGGGCAGTTTATGACTGCCATGACACATATCACCGACAGGATGCCCATGCCTGCACCTAGGGCACCTGTCCAGTCTGAGGGTCAAGGTATCGGTAAAACGTTCGAGCGACTTCGTCGGGTCGGAGCAACTGAATATTTTGGAACAGCTGACCCTGCTGATGCTGATTTGTGGTTAACTGAGTTGTAGAAAGCTTTCAGAATCCTTAACATCCCCGAAGGTGAGAAGTTTAGACATGTTGTCTATCTTCTCAAAGGTAGTGTTGGTCACTGGTGGACCATGGAAGAGCAGAAGAGGCCTGGAATAGAGATCTCGTGGGAAGACTTTTGTCGGGAATTTGTCCGCAGATATTTTCCAAAGACCTTCCTGGACGAGAAGATCTCTCAGTTTGAGAGACTGAGACAAGGTATGATGAACATTAGCGAGTATGCGGCTAAGTTCATGGAGTTGTTGCGATTCTGTCCGCATATGGCTACCACAGATGAAGAAAGGATTAGGAGGTTTGAGAAGGGTTTGAATGCCGACATGACTACTCCCATGTCTGCACTAGAAAACCGGGAGAGATTCTCTACCTTTGTTGAGTCAGTCCGAAGGATAGAGAGATCCGTAGTCGAGAAAAGACAAACCCAAAAGAGATATCCACAGTTCCAGGGATCTTCATCTAGAGACTTTAAGAAGCCTAGATTCTTTGCACCTATACCTCCACTACCCAGATCGAGTTCTCAGACTCAGTGGTCCCCAAGTAGAGGTAGAGGATGAGGTTTACCGCCACGAGAGACTCACAGTTCAGCATCAATATCGGTCACAGGACCGCCAAGACCACAACAACTGGAAAGAAGTTGCTATAACTGTGGGAAGGTGGGACATCTGATGAAGGACTGTAGGTCTAGGCCTGTCAGTGTGACACAACCTCTGAGGCAGGATCAACAGGGATCACAGAGAAGGCAGTCTCAAGGAGCAGCTAGAGGACGTGGGCAAGCGTCTCAGGCTGGATTGTCAGCACCAACTCAACCTCAGGCGACAACGAGGTTCTATGCTATGAACCCACCAGAAGCAGTGGTCAATCCACGGGTTGTGGCAGGTTAGATGGAACTTTTATATTCTGATATGTCTAAATCCTGTGTGGTATCTATTTTGATTGACCCGGGTGCTACGCACTCTTTTGTCACTCGAAGAGTGATTCGTAACTGCAATATGACAGTTAGTCATAGGGCAGATAGCTTGTTGCTTGAAACTCCGTTGAGAGGATCTGCTGTTTTGCAAGAGGTATGCTCTCCCTGCATCCTCTTCTTTTCTGATCATCGCATTCAAGTGGATCTTATACCACTTGATATGCAAGGATTTGATATAATCCTGGGGATGGATACCTTGGAAAGGTATAGAGTTGTCTTGGGTTGTGAATCCAAACAGGTTGTGTTTGCTGATGAGAGCAACACATGGATCTTTCAAGGAGAGAGAAAGATTCTACCCACCTATCTTGTGTCTTCTATGGTTGCTGATAAGCTGGTGATGCAAGGATGTTATGCATTCTTGGCCCATGTGATAGATACCACCATGAAGAGTCCTAACCTTACTGAAGTTCCTATAGTCAGGGAATTTCAAGATGTATTTCCTAAAGAACTTCCAGGTATGCCACCGCCTCGGGAAATTGATTTTGAAATCAATTTGATCCCAGATACCCAACCTATAGCACAAACACTGTATAGGATGGCACCTGCTGAGATGGCAGAACTCAAGAAACAGCTTCAAGAGTTGCTTGAGACAGGTTTTATCCGACCAAGTACTTCACCTTGGGGTGCTCCGATCTTGTTTGTTAAAAAGAAGGATGGATCAATGCGGTTGTGCATCGATTACAAACAACTAAATAAAGTAACGATAAAGAATAAGTACCCTCTGCCAAGAATTGATGATCTTTTTGACCAGTTGCGTGGTGCAACCGTCTTCTCGAAGATAGACTTGAGGTCAAGATATCATCAACTTCGTATTAAGGACAGTGACATACCCAAGTCTACCTTCAGGACAAGGTATGGTCACTATGATTTCACAGTTATTTCGTTCGGACTAATTAATGCACCAGCTGCATTTATGGAACTCATGAATAGAATCTTCCGACCTTTCCTCAATCAGTGTGTTGTTGTCTTTATAGATGACATCTTGATCTATAGTAGAGATGCTCAGCAGCATGAACAACATCTTCGTCAGGCTCTAACTTTGCTAAGACAACATAAGCTATACGCTAAGTTTAGCAAGTGTGAGTTATGGATGCTGGAGGTATCTTTTCTTGGACATGTGGTATCTGCCTCAGGAATTCGTGTTGACCCTAAAAAGGTAGAATCTGTTCTACAGTGGGAACAACTGAAAACACCGATGGAGATTCGTAGTTTCTTAGGGTTGGCTGGCTATTATCGAAGGTTCATTAAGAACTTCAGTTCTATAGCCCTACCCTTGACGAAGTTGACCTGGAAAAATGTTCCTTTTGCCTGGAGTGATAAGTGTCAACAGTCTTTTCAGCTGTTGAAGGAGAGGTTGACAAGTGCACCTGTGCTTGTGCTACCTGAGCTAGGAAAAGGATATGTAATCTTTTGTGATGCCTCCAAGAATGGACTTGGATGTGTGTTGATGCAGGATAAACAAGTGATTTCTTTTGCTTCTCGACAACTTAAGAAACACGAGGAGAATTATCCGACACATGATTTAGAGTTATCTGCTGTGGTTCATGCCTTGAAAATCTGGAGACATTATCTTTACGGAGAAACCTTCCAGATTTTCACAGACCATAAGAACCTTAAGTATATCTTCTCTCAGCATGACCTTAACATGAGGCAACGTCGCTGGATGGAGTTAATCAAGGATTATGATTGTACAATAGATTACCATCCAGAAAAGGCCAATGTAGTTGCAGATGCCTTAAGTAGGAAATCAGCAACATCATCCTCTGATAGGGCACAATTAAACTCTTTAGTATGCCCTAGGAGAGATATGCTTATCTCCTTAAGGCAAGACAATGTACAGATGAAGGTGTCATGGATTGCTGGGTTGTTGGCTGAGATGCATATCAAACCCACCCTAAGAGAGCATATTAAGGAGGCACAACAAGTTGATGTTGCAGTTCAGCAGATCAGATCTGAGTATGGTGATGAGAAGCGAGAAGGTTTTCATGAATCAGATGATCAAGTGACATGCTATCATGGGAGGATGATAGTACCAGATGTAGATAACCTGAGGAAGTTAGTCCTGGAGGAAGCTCATTCTTCAATGCATGCTATGCATCCAGGAAGCACCAAAATGTATCGAAACTTGAAAGATATGTATTGGTGGCCTGGGATGAAGAAGGATGTAGCTGTGTTTGTTCTGAGGTGTCCGGTGTGTCAGCAAGTTAAAGCTGAACACCAGAAACCTGTAGGAATAATGCAACCTTTACCCATACCACAGTGGAAGTGGGATCATGTAACCATGGACTTTGTTGTTGGTCTACCTAGAACAAACAAAGGACATGATTCCATTTGGGTAATTTTTGATAGGTTGACTAAGACAGAACATTTCTTACCTGTCAAAACAACCTATTCTGCTGAAAGGTTATCCCAGTTATATGTTCAAGAGATAGTGCGTTTGCACGGAGTTCCTGTCACCATAGTTTCTAACAGAGGTCCTCAGTTCACAAGTCATTTTTGGGAACAGCTACATAGGGCACTAGGCACCCAGTTAAGGTTTAGTACAACCTTTCATCCACATACGGATGGACAGTCAGAAAGGACTATAAAGACCTTAGAAGATCTATTGAGAGCATGTGTTCTCCAGTTCACAGGAAGTTGGGATCTGCACCTAAGCTTGATAGAGTTTGCCTATAACAATAGCTATCAACATAGTATTGATATGGCACCTTATGAAGCCTTGTATGGCAGACGTTGTAGATCACCCTTATGTTGGTATGAGACTGGTGAACATCAGTTTTTAGGTCCTGATCTTGTACAGCAGACTACGGAAAAGATTAAAGTAATACAACAACAGATTAAGACTGCACAAGATAGGCAAAAATCTTATGCTGACAAGCGTCGTAGACTGTTGGAATTCCAGGTTGGAGACAGAGTGTATCTCAAGGTCTCACCTTGGAAAGGAGTCCTTCGTTTTGGAAGGAAAGGGAAGTTAGCTCCTAGATTTATAGGGCCTTATCCAGTCATTGAACGGGTTGGAAAGGTAGCCTATAGACTAGAGTTACCACCAGAATTACAAAAACTACACCCTGTGTTTCACATTTCTATGTTAAGGAAATGTCATCCCGATACCGAGTCAGTTCTACAACCTATGGAAGTAGAATTGAATGAAGATATAACTTATGAGGAAGGACCGATGTCAATCCTTGATAACAGAATTAAAAAGCTAAAGAAGAAAGAGATAAGTCTTGTAAAAGTTCTCTGGAATCACCGTGGTGTTGAAGAAGCCACTTGGGAACTAGAGGAAGAGATGAGAAGGAAATATCCTACTCTTTTCTCTTAATATGTTTTACCGATTTCGATGATGAAATCCTTGTAAGGGGTGGATAATTTGTAACATCCCTGACCTGGGTTATGAATTAACCCTAGGTGTTTTGCCTAAGATATATAATTAAATCCTTGTGATTATCTTTTGGCATGTAATTAAGTTCCTAAGGGACATACATTTTCATTTCTGTCCTTTTTAAACAATGATTGTTGTATTGTTTGGTAATACAGGGACCTATGTGCAAATTACCCAATTAGAGGGGTTAACTTGCAAATTACACAAGTTAAGATGTTCCTCTAATAAAGAGACATCATATGAAGGAATATGATGAGGTATGATGGATTTCCCAAGTTTGGGCACCAAGGTGCAGCTTGTGGAGCAATCCTTGTGCTTAAACCCTAATTTTGGTGTAAAGTGCAATTTACCCAAAATGTGGGGTGCAACTTGTGCTATACACTTTCTAGAATATCTTTTATGACTCTTGACATCATTTAGAGAAGAAAGGATGAGAGGGGCGCTTCTATTAAATAATTGGATAAGAAGGATGACCTTTGTAGTGAAAACACCTAGTATGAGTAAGAAGACCCTTCATATATGTACCTTAGTATGCATGTTGGTTTTATCTACCCTTAGATCTTGAGTTTTGATGAGCTTTGCATAAGATTATCATGCTTGGACGTGCCTTAGAAAGAAGAAGGGACTTAGATGAGAAATCTATGTTTTAGAGGTCCTTATGGTAGAAAATAACCTAAAGTGTATAAGCCTAGTTCCTTGTAAAAACAACCAAACGTATTCCCTTCACTTCCTCACTTCTCATCTTTCTCAACCGACCAAGGCAAAGCTCTGGAGCTCAGGGAAACGACCAACCTGTTCTAAGGTAAGAAAGCACCATCTTCTAGCTTGAATTCATGGGGGAAATCCTTATATAAGGTTGGTTTCATGGTTAATTCACTTAGCTTTCTCTTCCTAGCCGATCCTTCCCAACCTTTCTTGAAGAAACAACCTTGGATGACCTGTGGTGCTCAAGCCACCATTAAAGTTTCGAAGCTTGGAATCTTGGAGCTCTAGGAACAACGTTTGAAGCGGGTTTTATAACTCTACACCTTGCTTTGTTATGCATACTTTTATTCTTGCAAATAATAGTTAGTTCTTCTTCTTCCCCATCTTTCTTTGCACTCTAGCAAGCTTTTTTGTGAAGAACAAACCTTGGTTTCAAGGTTGAAGATGAAGGGCGTTAATACCTATGTTGGTCCTTATCCAACTTTATCAAACGGGTTCACACTCGTTTCACCTCAAATGGGTTCAACTCGTTTCATCTCAAATGGGTTCAACTCATTTCATCTTAAATGGGTTCACACCCGTTTCACTTCAAATGGGTTCAACTCATTTCATCTTAAATGGGTTCACACCCATTTCATCTCAAATGGGTTCACAGCTCGTTTCATCTTAAATGGGTTCACACTCGTTTCATCTCAAATGGGTTCACAACCGTTTCACTTCAAATGGGTTCAACTCGTTTCATCTTAAATGGGTTCACACCCGTTTCATCTCAAATGGGTTCACACTCGTTTCATCTTAAATGGGTTCACACCCGTTTCATCTCAAATGGGTTCACACCCGTTTCACTTCAAATGGGTTCAACTCGTTTCATCTTAAATGGGTTCACACCCGTTTCATCTCAAATGGGTTCACACCCGTTTCACCTCAAATGGGTTCACACTCGTTTCACCTTAAATGGGTTCACACCCGTTTCATCTCAAATGGGTTCACACTCGTTTCATCTTAAATGGGTTCACACCCGTTTCACCTCAAATGGGTTACACTCGTTTAAGCCCAAATGGGTCCACACTCGTTTAAGCTCAAACAGGTCCATACTCGTTTAAGCCCAAATGGGTCCACACTCGTTTAAGCTCAAGTTGGTCCATACTCGTTTAAGCTTAAATGGGTTCAATTAAAGGATACCTTGTTTTATGTAAACCCTAATGACATGATAGTGGTGATTTGGTTTATGTTAATCAATAAGGACTTAATCCAACTCTATCTAGAGTGATGTAATCACCATTCATTAGAAAGGAGAGAGAGAAAGTACCATTTATGGTTAAAACTCAAATAAAGTACCTTCAATGTATATGAATATGCAGGATTAGGGTATGACCCATTTATGAGAGATCATGAAAACCCTAATTAAGATAATTGATGAGTCTTAACCTTATTTGAAAGCATCAATAATGATGATGTTTCTCATTCATGATGATGCTATAAGAAGTGAATAGTAAACCCTAATTCTAGGGTAATCATGAGTAATGTGAATAGTAAACCCTAGTTCTAGGGTAATCATGAGTAATGTGAATAGTAAACCCTAATTCTTTGGTAATCATGAGTAAATGTGAATAGTAAACCCTAGTTCATAGTAATATGTTGAAATGAACAATAAACCCTAAACTCATGTTATTCCTTTAAACATGAATTGTATGATCAAGATATGAGATGAGGAATCATTATTCCTAATCATAATAAAAGGGTTGAATGACCCTAAATGATGTAAACAAGGGAATTTTACCCTTTGTAAGGACACATAAGTATACCCTTTGAATTGAAGGATTAATTCTGTCTTATTGACTGCTGGTCTGACTATGAATTGTTGATTATTATCAATTGATTTAATCATGCAGGTTCTTATAAGAAAATAATCATATCCAGGTAAGGATCATGACATCATATTCATTGAAAGCATGTCAATAGCTTATGAACAGAAATAACTATGTTACCTAGATGCAAGTGGTATCATATGAAACTGATATGCCTTAAGGACCATGAATGACATCAAGGTCATGCTAATAGATGACTTGATGCTGACATGTCATTTGATAGCAAGTGTTATGATGATATAAGGGTATGAACACCTATGTTCCTGAATTATAGTGATAAGATGATTAAGAATTGATATCCATCTGATAACTGATATGAGTAATACCTGTTACATTTAGTATTCTTATGTTATAGCAATGTCTAGTACTTGAATGTTTGGAAACATGTATGATGCTAAAAGAATACTGAAATGTACCTAATAACCAAGTTTAATCATATCATGTAGAGCCCTGATCATAGATCCATCATTGTCAGAGTTTAAATGATGGTGAAATAGGTTTTCCTAAGGGAACTCCTGGATCACATACTTTAGAGTATGTGGGGGAATATGGATGTGTATATCCTTACATCCTAGTGTAGGAGTTGATGTGGATGTATCTTAATCCATCAACCCTTCACTATATGTTTATACCGGGATGATGTAACACTATTCTTCCAAGGGAATCTTTTATACCGCATCGATGAGAGATAAACATGAAATCTTTCGATAGCGAAGAGAGTGCAGAATGCCACTGTGACTCTAATAGCAAAGTACCAGAATACCCTGGTGAGCTATATTAGTAGGGACACTAGATGTCCTGCATGTTTATCCTCATTCTGACTGAGGTAGTTGAAGGTCATGAGAATCTGGCTCTTTCGATGACCTAGTATGATACCGATGCGACTTACTAGTAATCGGTTGGAGCATGAGCGGTATACCTCATCTCCACAGGGCATAATGATGTTTGTAAAACATAATCAACCGCGTAGCATAACTTCTTAGGTTGAACTACGAGGAACATTGATTGATATTACATTGCTTTCTTTTAATATCATGTTCAAGTATTAGTATACATATTCTTCATATTCCTTAAATAAAGATGAGTATTTGTTATCAAGCCTGCTGTGAGTAACCTAAGTTACCTGCTCATGATATTCCTTTGATTGCTTTTAACAAAGTTTCTGGCGGAGAGTTATAACTCTCGCTGGGACAATTATTTAAAATTGTCTCACCCCGTAGATTTCTACCTTTAGGTGGACGTCGAGGTCTAAGGAACCGATCTGCAGGTGGACAGCAGCAACAACAGCAAATTCAGGAGCAGCAGTGACTTCCGGTGGAAACACTGTGTTGTCTAGTCTTGTAGTCAGAATAGTCTTATGTCGTCTCTGTACACTCAGGTCCTAGGAGTTTGTTGATCTGAAAATATGTTGGATGACTGCTATGTTTGGTATAATATGTTGGATGACTGCTATGTTTGGTATATGAACTCTATCTTGCATGTTTTGGATCGCGTTTCGCTTAGCTATCGAATCGTGTTTTCCCGTCGCAACAACTTCGAGAGTTGTGTTGTGGCTCTAGTGTTTGGTCCGATTCTGGAGTACGAGAGTGCCCGGAACGGAGTTGCTTTAGTAACCTTTCCACTCTAATTTGAGTCCGGTGACCCCTAGAGTGGAACCGGTGCCTTGTTAGAGGTGCCCGCTTCGAGAGGAGGGGTACATGATTGGTCCTACCGCCGCTTGCTTTACCGCAGTTTTATCCTTCGTACCTCGCCTTAGCTCCGAGTGTATCCTTCTGTTTCTGTTGCATGAAAACCTCTAAAAACTACTAAATGCTTAAAACCTTAAATCTTTCTAGTAACTCCACTTGGAGATAGTTTTCTTATTTTGTTCTTGACATCTTTATGCTTCCCTCCTGGGGAATTTATCATCTCTTTATACTTGCCGGAGTGTAGCGTGTCGATTCTGGGTTCTCAACACTACCCCCCTTGTCCCTGTGTTCGACCCCGTATATGTACTTCGACCCCGTAAGCAAAGTTGTGGGGGCCTAGAAGGATTCAGGTTTATAAATGTAAAAGCTCGACTACCTCAAATCTGCCTCCAATTTAGGACGCGCGATTTAGGCCGGTCAACTTTTTGGCGTCGTTGTCGGGGACAAGGCAAAAATGGTATTGTTGACGAATCCAAATCCACTAACTACACTCCTGTGCCTCAAGCTTAGTAATGAGTTTGACAACACCCTTTTTTCTTTTTCTTTTTCATTACTATTATTCCTTGCCTAAGCTTAATAATTCAATTTTCTAACTTGACTTTATATGCTCTTACAGGAACCTTGGAAGCTGACCTGCTCCACCGAGTTTTGATACCATGTCTCGTTGTGAGCAATCTCTTCTTGAAGGTGAATGTCAGGGCCGAGGCGAGAGGGTGAGCCAGCCTAGCTTGGTTGGTCAGCTTTCAACCTACATAAAAAGACAGGACACCATTATCAGCAAACTGGTACAGGGTGCGCTTCCCGGCCCCAGAGTTTAGAATTCAATGCAACACCAGATGGCGAGTCTGCAGATGCGCCAATGGGAAGTCGATCAACGATTGGCCCATATGGCTGCACTGATGAAGAACCCTGCGGGAAAGACACTCTCCTACCCGGAAACTGCCAGAATGGCGGTACTAAGGTCTGGGAAGATGGTGGAGCGTGCAGCTGAAGCCGAACCGGAGCCTGAACTGAGGTCTGAGAGCACCATTCCAGCAGAGGGCGAAGGTGGACAAGCAGAAGCTCAAGAGACAGCACGGAAGCCTTCAGATGAGGTACCTGGTGGGAGGAATTCCTATGCCCCAAGGCCGTCGTTCCCGTATAAGCTAATAAAGGCAAATCTGAAGAAGCGTCATGAAAGGTTCATGGACTCGATCAGGAAACTGCATCTTGAAGTCCCCTTCCTTGATGCATTGGAGGAGATGCCTATGTATGCCAAGTTCCTCAAAGACCTTATCACAAAGAAGATAAGGGGAGGAAGGACAAAGACGGTGTATCTAGCTTCCGCCTCCTCCACCTTCTTGAAGCCCGACACGCCAAATAAGAAAAGGGATCCCAGAGCTTTCACAATCCCGTTCGCCATCGGAGACAACGTCGAACGCAAGGGTCTGGCAGACTTGGGGGCTAGCATAAGCCTCATGCCCCTAAGTTTCGCACAAAGGGTGGGTTTGACCGACATGGTTCGGACTAACATGCGAATCCAACTGGCAGACCACACTTTCAAGAGACCTTTCGACATTGTCGAAGATGTACCGATCAGGGTCGGCGACTTCTTCATCCCTTGTGATATAGTCGTCATCGACACAGCTGAAGATCCCCGTTGCCCGATCATCTTTGGGCGGCCCTTCCTAGTGATAGGGAGAGCGCTAATTGATGTTTCCGAAGGGATGATCACCTTAAGGGTCGGAAATGACCATATGGACTTCAAGCTGAAAGAAATAATGAAGAGCTCGTCCCTCCCTGAATTAGCATGTTTCGCAGATAGCTACAATAAATTCTGCGAGGAAGCAGAGGAAGATATCCGGACAGTAGACCCCCTCTTGAGGGCTATAAACTGTCAAGATCCTGACCTCGAAGATCCTGAGGTCACGAAGCATCTCAACCTTTTCAACCTTTCTGATGAAGATTTGCAAGAAGGGGATACAGAGGTGGAGTCTGTGATGTATGCCTCTCTTAAGGGGGAGCCTCAGGAAAGGGCACCCAGACCAAAGCCAGAGTTTAAAGCGTTGCCCGAAGGCCTGAAGTACATGTTCTTAGATGAAGAGCAGAGAAACCCCGTCATCGTAAACGACGATCTTTCGAGCAACCAGCTGGACCGACTCCTTGAGGAGTTAAGGCTCCACAGGAAGGCTATTGGATATTCAGTAGATGATATCAAAGGCCTTAGCCTCGCCCTGTGCATGCATCACATCAACTTGGATGAATATTCCAAGCCTCTGGTTCAACCCCAGAGGAAACTGAACCAGATGCTCAAGGAGGTTGTCAAGAAAGAGGTAATAAAACTTAGAGATGCGGGGATCATTTACCCAATCAGCGACAACAATTGGGTAAGTCCGATCCACGTAGTGCCCAAAAAGGATGGGATGACGGTGCTTAAGGGTGAGAAGGGTGACGAGGTGGCGGTTAGGATCGTCACTGGCTGGCGGATGTGCATAGATTACCGAAAGCTAAATCAGGCTACAAAGAAGGATCACTTTCCGCTACCTTTTATTGACCAAGTACTCGAAAGGTTAGCACATCACAATTTCTTTTGCTTTCTTGATGGCTTTTCAGGTTTCTACCAGGTACCCATCTTGCCCGACGATCAAGAGAAAACAACGTTCACCTGCCTTTACGGCACTTATGCCTTCCAAAGGATGCCCTTCAGACTCTGCAACGCCCCCGCCACCTTGCATGATATCGATTTTCTAGAAGACGTCGTAGAAGTTTTCATGGACAATTTTTCCATCTATGGGAAGGACTTCGATAGCTGTCTGAAAAATCTGTCATTGGTTCTTCAAAGGTGCGAGGAGAACTACCTAGTTCTAAACTGGGAAAAATGCCATTTCATGGTGCGGGAGGGCATCGTCCTCGGGCATAAGATCTCGAAGCATGGGATCAAAGTGGACGCAAGCAAAGTTGAAGCAATATCCAAGCTTCCTCCACTAAGATCCGTGACGGGGGTGCAAAGCTTCCTCGGGCACGCCAGATATTACCGAAGATTCATCAAGGACTTCTCAAAGATTTCCAAACCGTTGTCCAATCTTTTGGTAAAAGACGCTGAATTTGTTTTCTCTAACGATTGTCTAAGTGCTTTTCAGGCCCTTAAAAATGCTTTAATATCACCACCTATCCTTCAAGTGCCAGAATGGGGTTTACCTTTTGAGCTGATGTGCGACGCAAGTGACTACGCGGTTGGAGAAGTCCTGGGGCAAAAGAAGGACAAGAAGCACCATGTGATCTGCTACGCGAGTCGCACGTTGGACGAAGCCCAGGTAAATTACACAACAACTGAAAAGGAGATGCTCGCGATCGTCTTCGCGTTTGATAAGTTTAGGTCGTATCTCATCAGAGCAAGGGTCAAGGTATACACAGATCATGGGGCAATAAAATACTTAATGCAAAAGAAAGACACAAAGCCCAGACTGTTGAGGTGGGCCTTACTGCTCCAAGAATTCGACCACGAGATTATCGACAAGAAGGGCACAGAGAATGTGGTCGCAGACCATCTATCGAGGATCGTGACTGAGAAAGAGAGAGGGCCTCCTATCAACGACGACTACGCCGATGAAGCTCTTATGTTGGCCGAAGCCCAAGAAGAAAGCCTACCCTGGTTCGCAGACATCTGCAATTATCTCGCTTGCGGAGAACTGCCCCCTGACATAACGTACAATCAGAAGAAGAAGCTTTTTGCAAAAGTTAAAAACTACTACTGGGATGATCCTCTCTTGTTCAGAAGATGCGCCGACAACTTATACAGGAGTTGCATACCAGAAGAAGAAACCGCGGACATTCTGAAGCAATTCCACGCCTCTGCCTATGGTGGTCACCTAGGCAGAGAAAGAACAACTGCAAAGGTGCTACAATCAGGTTTCTACTGGCCCTCCTTATCTAAAGACGCTGCACAGTTTGTGAAAGCTTGGAAAGAGTGCCAGTTTACGGGGAACATAGGGCGGAGGGACAAAATGCCAATGGCAAGCTGGATTGAAGTCAAAATATTTGACGTATGGGGGATCGACTACATGGGACCGTTTCCCCCATCTCGGGGGTATCAGTACATACTCGTGGCTATGGATTATGTATCAAAGTGGGTGGAAGCAGTAGCCACCCAAACCTGCGACGCCAAGTCGGTTATCAAGCTCTTTGAGAAAACCATCTTCTCTCGTTTCGGCGTCCCGCACACAGTTATTAGCGACGGAGGATCGCACTTTGGAGAAAGACAGTTTGAAGCACTCCTGCACAAGTATGGAGTGAAGCACAAGATCGCTACACCCTACCATCCCCAAATGTCAGGGCAGGTAGAGGTTTCCAATAGACAAATCAAGCAAATCTTGCAGAAAACTGTCAGCCGAACAAGGAAAGATTGGTCCATGAAGCTTGACGATGCACTTTGGGCCTACCGCACCGCTTATAAAACACCCATTGGAACCACCCCTACCGTCTCATCTACGGAAAGTCCTGCCACCTACCATTAGAATTGGAACACAAGGCCCTTTGGGCAATCAAGTTCCTAAATATGGACCTCGACAAAGCTGGGGAAAAGAGATTTTTGCAGCTTCAAGAGCTCGAAGAGCTAAGAATGAATGCCTACGAAAATGCAAAAATCTACAAACAGAGGACAAAGTTGTGGCATGATGCCCACCTCAGGAGAAAAGATATAAGCGAGGGGGAAAAAGTCTTGTTATACAAGTCTTCTATCCGTCTCTTCCCTGGGAAGTTACAAACGAGATGGTCGGGACCGTTTACCGTGTCAAAAATATACCCATCCGGAATGATGGAGCTCTACGACAAAGACAATCCAACCAAAGTATTTCAAGTGAATGGGCACAGGGTGAAAAGGTTCTACGAGGATGAGGCCTTTGTCAGGAGAGCAGAGATCGACCTACAAGATATGGGCACAACCAAGGTTGAACAAGATGATACCACACCGGTCGAGCTGGCAACGCGAACCTCGGCGCTTCTCGGGAGGCAGCCCGAGCTTTTCTTTCTTTCATAGAGTAGGATGCATTTTTCTATTATTTGCAAAAACAAACATTATGGCATGTAATAAGGCCCGAGTCAGTGCATGCGCCACATGCGCTGACTCTGTTTTATGGGCCACCGCTGTAATAATTTTCTGAGGTGGAGGGATTAACCCTTGGCCGATGATGTTTTACCCTTTGAGTGTTGTTTCCGCTCTTAGTCTCGGCCTCCTATTTTAACCATGTCGGGCAGCCGCTCAGCCAGCGCGCAGGACCGCCTGTACCGGGCTTTGGTCTTTAGAGCATCGCAACGGCCGTGACGTTTGGCGTTCCTGGGCGGCGTGCACCCTATCGTGCATAAGAATAAATGCCCTTAATGAGACTGACGTGACCATCGTATCGGGAACCGCCTGACCCGTTGGCCGACGTGCGCCCCAGAGATGTCCGTTTTGCCCCCGGCCGAGCTGCCTATAAATAAGAACAGAGATTTCACTGTGTCGGGTTGTCACACTTTACTCATTTTAGCCACCTGTAACGCATGTAGTAGTCCACCCTTTTTGCTCCCGTGTCGGCCAGTTGCCTTCACCGTGGTATCGGGCGATGGCTCCTATGAGCAAAGGTATAGCACGATAAGCTTATCACTCGACAGTCTTATCGACCGACAGGCTTATCACCCGACACATGTTTTTCCTATCGCACGCTGTCGATTTTGTATCGCCCGACGCAGTTAAGCACGACATAACGGTCAATGGTGTCTGCCCGACACACCATGTCGGGCGACACATTTTCTTTGATGCAATCCTATCAGGCAGTTGCTTTTTGGCGGTCTTATCGGTCGATATACCCATATCGGGCGGCATGCCTTTCACGTCTTGCTATCGGGTTTTTGTTTCATATGACCTTGTCGCCCGATAAGCTTGTCGCCCAATACACCTGTGTCGCGCAGTAAGTCGTATCGCGCAGCAACCTCGTATCGTCCGATCTCATATCGCCCTAGATCTACCCGAGGTTATATCGCGAGACAAGTTTTAACAGTTTTCCTTTTTATCTGCCTAACGTGTAAATAAATTTTAAATCTGAATAACAGGTATGGCTCGTACGGAGCAAACCACCGGCCGTGCCAGCAAGCACAACGCGGGGATCAGCAACAACTGTCGGATAGATACGGCACCAACAAGAAAGGGATGGATTCTTCATCATGTGATAGCTCAAATGGAGGGTCACCTTGTTATCAGCCTGTCTCTGCGGTGGTTTAGGACCATCTCCAGAGACAGCACGAGTACGGCGACCAAGGCCTCCGAATAAGTTCGGGGCATTCCGGTTCCGTCCTCCTAGGGGAGAGGGCCCACCCTGACTACACACTCCTGGGACTGAACTGGGACTGATAATCAGTCCTTTTGTTCATGTTCACAATGGAAATCTGGAGAAAAGGTGGGCCAGAAGTGAATTTTGAGGGTTTACGCTCCTGCTCAACCTCTCATTGGCAGCAGCAAACCCGCTAGGCAACCTCCCAATGGCATGCTGCAACTTCGTAGGAGCATATTACAGCACATCAGCGAACTAACCCTCACTGGCTAAACATTACCTTACCCTGCCTTCTTCACCACTCTGGGACAGAGTGTGGAGTAAGTTTGGGGGGGTACCCGTGTGCCAGTGTGGGAGGTATAAAATTCTTAACTCTTCAAGCTTTCTACGCTTAGGGGCTTCATTTTTATCTGATGTGCTCTTATAGATTCCTGTATACCTGATCTACGCATGTATGTCATATAAAAATTTTCAAAAATCTGCCCCTTACAAATTTTTGTCCCTATGTATACGTACAAAGTTGTTGTAATAATAATAAAAACCAGTTGTGACTTCTTGCAAAGTTGCTTCCTGTATGCTAAATGTGACGCAAGTCCTGTTATATCTTTTTGATAATGCTGCTTCAAACGAACAAAAGAATACGTTTCGTCTTGTCAAAAATTTTGAAAAATATAATAATCTCACAAACAGCTAAGAGACAAGTATGGAGAAGGAAAAAGCTGCCCAAACAGCAAGAATCTCTTTGTTTCCCCTACCCGACAAAAACCCTAAAAAGAGAGAGAAACCTTATGAGAGTGAATAAAAGCATGAGAGTTGTGCCCAATAAAAGAAAAAGAAAAAAAATATACACACACTTGTTTTCCAAAAGTACCCATCTTTAGGCATGGTAGATCCAGGGCAGTGGTACGTAGGATGTGAAATCATTGCTCTAAAGCCAACTGGCTTGGACTGCAGGGACCACTTGCCCATTAACGAACCCTTACCTGGATGGACCGATGGGAAACAAGAAGAAAACCCAAAAAGCCTTAGCCTACCCTATACACAACTGTCTGCCCCAAAAATAAAGCTGTTTGGTGTGGAAGCTAACTTCAGAGTCATACAACAACGTCTCGCCGAAGCTGTAGAGAAATAATCTTACTTAAACAATAAGGCAAGAAAGACGAAGTCTTTTGTTCGTAATGAGGCAACATTATCTCTAAAGGCATTACGATACTTGTTTTACATCTCGGCCTGAGAAGCATATTACGCAAGAAGAAGCATCGACAAATAAAGTTTAGATATTGATTGAGGACAATCAAAAAGTTAAGTTTGGGGGAGTTGATAACACCAATTTTTGTGATGTTTTAGACTGCTTTTCTGTTATCAAAACTGCCCTTTTCTTGCATTTTCCTCTCTTTTATATGCATTTTTGCAATAATTAGCCAAGCAATGCTCTCAGCCCAATATTTCCATCTTTTGCAGAGTTTCCTCCCTGTTTGGCCCATTTAGTACCAATAAGGCCGTTCCGGCCCGCAAATAAGTCCAAGACTGTCTCGGCCCCCCCTGACGCCCGATACACACGCTAACCGGCAAGGCTGCGCGACACGACGACGCACGACACAAGGACGCCGCGTGAGAAGGTACCGATGGACGACACACCTCTTTACCTGAGAGGGAGCCGAGCACGCCGCAACTACTCCATGTGCCGCGCGATATCGACCACCCACCGGCAGGCGCCTCTCTCCACGACGCCCGACAGCCGACCTCCTTGTGCCGGGCGATACCCGCGTCAACCGACCGCCAACGGAATGGTGGAGAGGAGGACACGTGGCGCTTCGAGCACCATATCTTCTCACGACCAGCTGCCTATAAATAGCAGCTACAGGGAGCCGAAAAGACAGGATTAGACAGTTCGGACAAGCTTGGCCACGTCAGGTTGCGGAGAGTCGAGTGATCTTCGGAAGAGGCTGCGAGAGTAGGTGTATCGTGCTCCAGTGTTCGTACCGGGCGACACTAGGTGAGCTCTTCCTCGTCCCGAGAGGGAGGGGATTGGTTCACCTAGGACTGTACCGGGCGACACTGAGAGCCGATATCGGCCGATGTAGATACGCGACATGAGTGCCCGACACCAGTGCCCGACAGTAGGATACATAGCTCCATGCCCGGCACGATACCGAACCCGATACGTTCCGCCCGTCAGGCGTGTCGTCCGAGAGGGTGTGCCGCCCGACTTGAGCGTATCGGCCAGGTCCTTGAGCAATGCAGTTGCCCGTCGCGGTGTGCCGCTTGAGAGAGCGTGCCTCCCGACACGACTGTATCGGGCTAGGCCCCTGTCCGATATCGGACGGGATGGTTACTGTATCCTGTCGTCCTTCTACATCAAGAAGGCGAAACATATCTTTAATTCTGTTATTTAATTCTTTACTCATGCATTGTAATTAAGACCTTTAATGCTTATAGAAATAGAAAAGATTAATTACTTGCTGCTCTATGCTTGGTATAATATTTTGGATGACTGCTATGTTTGGTATCTGAACTCTAGCTTGCATGTTTTGGATCACATTTCTCTTAGCTATCGAATTGTGTTTTCCCGTCGCAACAACTTTGAGAGTTGTGTTGTGGCTCTAGTGTTTGGTCTGATTCTGAAGTACGAGAGTGCCCGGAACGGAGTTGCTTTAGTAACCTTTCCACTCTAATTTGAGTCCGGTGACCCCTAGAGTGGAACCGAGGCCTTGTTAGAGGTGCCCGCTTCGAGAGGAGGGGTACAGGATTGGTCCTACCGCCGCTTGCTTTACCGCAGTTTTATCCTTCGTACCTCGCCTTAGCTCCGAGTGTATCCTTCTATTTCTGTTGCATGAAAACCCCTAAAAACTGCTAAATGATTAAAACCTTAAATCTTTGTAGTAACTCCACTTGGAGATAGTTTTCTTGTTTTGTTCGTGACATTTTTATGCTTCCCTCCTGGGGAATTTATCATCTCTTTATACCTGCCGGAGTGTAGCGTGTCGATTCTGGGTTCTCAACACTACCCCCCTTGTCCCTGTGTTCGACCCCGTATATCTACTTCGACCCCGTAAGCAAAGTTGCGGGGGCCTAGAAGGATTCGGGTTTATAAATGTAAAAGCTCGACTACCTCAAATCCGCCTCCAATTTTAGGACGCGCGATTTAGGCCGGTCAATCACTACCTGAAGAAACATGATGTTCCATATAAGAAGAAGATCACCCTACCCTCCTCCCCCTTAGATATCAAGAAGCATATATTAGCCCTAGTGGTCAACTACAACATTCACCCAAAGAAAAATCAAACAGATATTGCAGAGAACACTGCGGTGATCGTGTAACGCATCTTAGATAATGTCAGAGTCAAGTGGACTAGATATATCCTACACCATATGACTTGCTTTGACTCTGGCAAGAACACCTGTGGCACCCATCCTCCTTATCCTACCCTGATTTGTGGTCTTTTCTAGTTTTTCACTAAGAAACCACTCTTCTCTAACTTCCACTACAAACCTACCAGGAAGGGAGTGTGTATCAGTGAGACCACCATTCAAAAATCCGTGCCTATCCTTTCCTCCACCACACCCGGTGCCTCACCCTTTGCCTCAGCCTCAACTAGACCTTCCTCTACCCGAGCTCCACCTCCTCATCCACCCCGACCTAGACATACCTCATTCTATCTGTCCAATGAAGCCTTCATGGGTTACATGATGCACCAACATGCATACAACCTCCATGTCCAGGAGCATCTGCACCAGGATTTATGTTCAATCATGTCTAACATGAACTTATCATGTGCACACCCATACCCCACCTACCAGTCTTACCCAGGTAGTGATTATGCATCCTATGCATACCAACACTTCTACCCTACCCCTGAGCCTTCCACTATTACTCCCACACCTTCTAATGCTAGTGGACCTACTCCTATCTTCCTGTTGTTGCCTGCTGGCCCCTTGGCCACTCTACTTACAAGTATGGGTGATTCTGCTCCCTCCTTCCCTCTGGACAATGAGCTCTATGCTCTTGGTATGACTTGGGATGAGTAGAATACTTGTTGGCCCAGTTGTGGCTTCGTTCCTTCTGTGGACAAGGAGATGCCTGACTAGGATGATGTTGAGACTGCTAATGTTGATGAGGATGCTGATGATGGTGAGGATGTTGATGATGGCGGTGATGGATCTGGTGGTGACTTCGGTGATGACACCACCAGAGACGACGACTAGGAGCCTGATGCCGAGGATGATGATGATGATGATGTGGACATCGTTAGCTTAGATGTCTAGATGTTTCTTAGTTTTTAGTCTAGTTTGCTGATCATATATACCTTTCTAGGCTATTTTGTATTAAAAACATCTAGGCACATAATCTAAGATGTACTATTTTATCTTTAGCTTTCATCGATTCTCGCTTGTAGTTATTTTCATGAGAACATGCTTCATGGGTTGTAATCTATCTTTTATGCACTCGTTGATCATTTATATCTTATGAGTTGGTGCCATATTTCACCATATTTTGATTATGACCTAGCTTGTGTGTTTCTCTCGTCTCTATTTGATATATGTTATGAGATTGCATGTTTGAATATATGCTTGGTTGTGTTTGGAGAAGACTATTTGTATGCTCTTCTACCCCCCCTTCCTTTTTGATAATGTCAAAAGCGGGACAGAAATTTCAATGTCTTGAAACTCAATCATATTTCTATTATTTCTTAAGTGATTCTTTTCTTATTCTTTATATGCTTTATCATGTGACTTGCCAAAGCATCATATAGTACATGCATGCTATATTGCTTTGTGTAGAAAGAGAAATTATGCAGGTAAAAGTAAGCATAGATTGAGGGGGAGCAATTCACATTGTTAAAATCATGAATCCCCCTAATTCACAAGGCAAAGGTATACTTTCAACATTCTTTTCAATATGTTTGAGGAATGGTTTGTCATTGTCAAAAAGGGGGAGAATGTTGACCTATAGGTTATGCATTGTCCATATTGTGATAATGACTCAACCATTCCATTCATATGTATCTAATATGTGTATTCAAGATTGATCTTAGGTGTTAGGTACATGAAAAGAATCAATTTACACAAGTCCTAGCTTGTCAAAGTTCAAGTCAAAAGCAATGCAAGTGAGCTAATTAGGAAATTCATTAAAATGACCTTAGAAGAATTTTGTAATCACTTGTATTGATCATATGACTGATAACTAAGATGAGAAAATTATGTGGGACACTTTGTACCAAGTTTAATCACTTTTTAATCATTTTATAAAATTGATCACAGACTGCTGATCGGTCGAGTTACAATCTTGACCGATCCCTTGGATCAATTTTCTGGAGAGTGCATTGGTCGAGTTGTGCATTCACAGAACTCGACCGATCGAGTTACTGACCAAATGTGATTTTAACTGATCGGTTGAGTTTCCCAGGACAAACACGACCGATAGTTTGAAAATAGGATTTGTCTTTTAGCCGATCGGTCGAGTTATCTTTATTGAATCTTGACCGAATGTACTGTATGGAAAACACAAAAAAATGATTCTAACAGTTGGTGACTTGTTTAGACAAAAATAGATATGTTTCCTTG
The DNA here is from genome assembly GCA_963693085.1 of Alisma plantago-aquatica. NCBI lineage: Eukaryota > Viridiplantae > Streptophyta > Magnoliopsida > Alismatales > Alismataceae > Alisma > Alisma plantago-aquatica. The sequence goes on from OY856409.1 coordinate 755,893,197, forward strand.
TGAAACAATGGCTATATTTCGACCCTAAGTGTTCCCTAACTCAAGGGAGAACCCCCAGCTATAAATAGGACCACTTGGAGTTCATTCCAAGGTTGCTCATTCACTACATACAAGGTCCTTACTATAGTTGAGTGTGCTACCACCCCTTGAGCCCCTTTTTCTCTCTAGTTTACACATCATTTCATGATTTTTGAGTGAGTTAGGATTATTGTAAGAGAGCTCCACCTTTGTGCATGTAAAACTCTCAATCTTCCACTACTTCCCTATCCCCTTTTTTCATGAAGAAAAGTTGAAGCAAGCTCCATCGAGTGAAAAAGGAGTTGTAGATGGTCCTCTTCAAGGTTGATGAAGAGGTGGTGATCTTTTCCAGGTGAAGGATAAGGCAAAGGCAGAAGATCTAAGAGGGGAAGAAAATTCCTTCAAGGTGGAAGACTTGAGCTTGAATGGATAAGACCTAGGTGAAGGCTGAAGATTTGAGCTAAGTGGATAAGTTCCTTGTTAAGGTGGAAATATCCTTGTGATTGGATGGGTAAGTCCTTTGGTGGTCTATTTCTATAATCTCTTTGGTGATATAATAGAGAAAAGCACTTGAAAAGTCCTAGAGGTTGACCTCTCTAGGTAGTGGACTGACTCACTTCTAGTTTGAAGTGTGGAACCACTCTACATCCCTTTGTCAAGTGCTTTGTATCAATCTATCTCATCCTTGCTATGCTTGTTAGATAGGACTTCAAATTTCCATTAAGCTATTGCTCCTAATTGATATAATTTGAATATCTAATATGTTTTGTGAGAAATTTGTAGCTCTATTCACCCCCCTCTAGAGCCCTTAGATCCAACACATACTTCCTTGTGGCTCTAAGGAACTACAATAGGATGTCCATAATTATCGCTTTATCATTATTGCATGTTTTTGTTTGTGGGATATAGCATGTATATGATACATACTATATATGTGGTGATTGGATACATATATGCATATAGAAGCATATTAAAACCCCTCAACAAACATATTAAGTTGAAGATGCCTTCCAAAAGCAGCACACATGAAAAGCTTGATCGACTAAGTGTGGGCACACCCTAGCGTGGTGCACTGTCTATCTCATGGAAGTGTGATGGTGAATATGAGGGTCTGCCCTAACAGGGTGCATATTCATCATGTTGGCTTTTGGGTCAGACTTAACTAGGTGACCTTGATCGGATTAAGCACCTTGAGGTATGGAGATGATCATGACAAGGAGTTGTGCATGACATCTATCAAGAATTGCATAAGATGCAATTGGCAAAAGTTGCCTACCTGAAAGAATCTAGTTGTGGGTGACAGCCCTAGCTGGTCTATGGCTTAGATGAAATCAGGATCTTTCTCACTAGAAGGTTGTAAACTGCAATCTTCTGAATTGATGGTGAGGGCTACCAGTTTGATCAAAATAGTGGGACCGATAATTAATTAAAGACCTAATTAATATCGTCAATTTTCAAATCAAATCAAATCAAAAGATTTTTGGACTAAATTGCAAATTTCCTTTTGTAGAATAAATGTCTACCAACAACAATCACTTTTTGTTGCGGTCGGTCCTTGAGAAGGATAAGCTAAATGGGAACAACTTCCATGACTAGTTTAGGACATTGAGAATTGTTCTCACTCAAGAGAGAAAGCTCTATGTCCTAGATACACTAGAGCTAGAAGAGCCCACTCCCAACACACTAAAGGCTGAAAGGGATGCTTACAAGAAGCAACTGAGGATGTCATTGATGTGAAGTGCTTGATGTTGTGCTCAATGAACTATGAGTTGTAGAGACAACATGAGAACATGGACGTCATTGAGATGGTTCAACATCTCAAGAACATATATCAAGACCAAGCATGACAAGAAAGATATGATGTCTCCAAGTCATAGTTCAAGTGCGTAATGACAGAAAGAGATCCAGTAGGCCCTCACACACTCAAGATGATTGGGTGTGTGGAGAGCCTAACTCGACTGGGATCCCCTCTGAGCTAAGAGTTGGCTAATGATGTGATACTACAATCGTTTCCAGAATCCTACAGTCAGTTTGTGATGAACTACAACATGAGCAACTTTGACAGTCACTGACAGAGTTGTTGGGCATGTTGAGGACATCTGAGGCACAGATGAAGAAAGAAAAACCCAAATATGTGATGATGATCAGTAGAATAAGGGAAAGTCTAAAGGTAAGGGCAAGGGCAAAGCAAAGAAAGGTTCTGATGCTGGCCAACAACCCAAGTCATCTTCAACTCTCAAAGCTAAGGGAGGGATGAACAAGGGACGAAAATGTTACCATTATCATGAGCCAGGACATTGGAAGAGAAATTGCCCTCTCTACATAGATGAACTAAAGAAGGATGAGGGGATGGAAGTCTCCATCTCAGGTATTATGAAATAAACTTAAAATACTTCTTGATCTTAGGTATATGATACCAAGATATAGATCTGACAGATATAATGTGCAGGATCTGAAAAGAAGTGATGGCCTTTATGAAAGGACCAAAAAGGAACACTCATCAACATTGGAGCAAGTGTTTCTGCCATAGATAGAAGTACCTTTTAGTTTATTTCATCCCAAAGGGCATGTAATAGAGTTATGAACTGCTATTTCATTTTTCCAATAAATAGAAACATTTTATTTCTGCATCTTGTATTGACAAGGATGTCTATCAATAAAATTCATGTTTCAATTTCCAAGATATGATCTTTTATGGAAATGCCTTATTTATCTTGTGGTACTTGGTATGCATAAGATAAAATAATAATACCTAAAATTTATTGATGACTCAAACAATAAATTAGCATCATCATCTACACAAATGAATGAGATATTCATCTCTAGGTTCCATGTTGATGGATAAACTAGACTCTCTTGGTTAATGAACCATTGAGAGATATGAATGTCTTGTTTATTGGGCATGATAACAAGTCAATCTTTACTAGATGTAGTGGGAGAATGACTATTCTATTAGGTATAATACATATTTATATATATACATACCTATTGGAATAAATGTTAATACTTCAGATATGGTATTTAATGAATACCAATATGAATATCTTGAAATGTTCAAGAATATCATAACTGAAGAAAAAACTTGGTAAAAGTATTAACTCTTTGATATGATCAATGAATGAGATACTTAAACCAAATGTTTGAGGACCTTGTGAGTAACTATGATATTGTATCATAGAGAACTCATGATTAAGGCATGATGATGTCTAAATAAAAAAAAAGAAATCATACTCTAAACAGTAAGAGCATGATCATCAAACAAATAACTAATCTTCTAGAATTCTTCTAAAGAACATGCTTTACACTAAATAAATGTATAAAAGGAGATTAAGAATCACAATTGTTGTGGATTCTCAAATTCCTTATGTATCAGATACACCTCATATATCTAGTACAAAACACCTTGAGCTTTATGGATAATAATATCCTACAAACTCAAAGGTGATGAATTGGTCATATGATGATGAGCCAATAATATATCTAGATGATGTTGAGGAACCAGATTTTGAGTTATGGCTTGACTCCATAAGACCCAAAATGACTTCCATGTGAACCAAATAAGGTATGATCTTAATGGTATCACTTATAGGGATAAAACCCATAAGTGAAAATGGGTCTTAAGAGTTAAGACTAACATGGATGACATGTGAAGAGTTGATTGGTTGAAATGAATTCAAGTGAGTTCAAAGTGTTGAACCTAATGATTTTATTTAACCAATTGTAGTGGATATAGGCCATAAAGGATCATGCTTGCTATTGGAACTTGAAGACTATGAAATTTGGCATGTGGATATTAAAACTGCATTCCTAGAAGGAATAACATGAGACTGTGTATGTGACACAACTTGAAGGTATTTATAATTTCGTTAATGCAAATGCAGTCTATAAGTTACAAGAGTTTAATCAATATGATTGATTAAATAAAAGCACCTCAGAATTGGAGTCTTTACTTTGATTATATATAGTCAAAAGGTTTGACTAATATATCGAAATAAAGAAGGGATATGTGATTATAAAGATTTAGTGGGAGTGTATTCATATTCCACATGATGATGAGGAATAAAACAAAACTGGTGTGGAAATACCTTCTTTAAGGGAATAAATAGAAATGTCCTATTTGATAGGAATAGAGACCTATAGAGATAGTTCTCCAATGTATCTTGACCTGATAAAGAGAGAGCATACATTGGCAGTTTGTGCTGAAGGGTTCAGTATGCAAAGATTCAGTGGGAGAAAACTTGTCCATATTACATGGAGTTAGTCTCTCAGATGCCTAGTGTCCCAAATTCTTACGAAGAATAGGAACACATAGATAGATGCCTTATGCATTCGCAATTGGATCTATCATGTATGTAATCATCCAATTATCTTGTATGTATCGGACATGACAAGAAAAAATATATACATTCATCATCTTATATGTATTAGACATGACAATATGATATGCTCGTCCAGTTATCTCGTATGTATTGGACATGATGAGTGGATGTCTATCTACTTCCAGTAAGAGTCACTGGAATACCATAAAGAACTTATTTATGTACTTATGAAGTATTAAAGGATTAGTTCTATGGTAATAAAAGGAATAGTTGAGAGTAAATGAGTTACATTGATGCAAGCTTCCAAAATGACAGAAAAATGATCTCAAAATATAAAAGTGAATATGTGTTGATATATGGAAATGTTCTGAGTAAAATTAAAAGCCATTTAATTTTAAAAGGGAATGGCGAGCTTCCTTGTGTTATGAACAACAGAGGATACTATATGGATCTAGAAGTTCATACAGATGAACTTATAGATATTCCAACCATTGATGACAAAGTAGAAATACTAAGTCAAACTATGGAGCTAATTGTTAGGAAAGGAATATCAGATAGCATATTATGGGAACTCCATCTCATATAAAATGTCATACAACATGGAGATGTAAAACATGGAAAATACTGACTAAAGTAAAATGTTGCTAACTCAGTGGATTAGCACTAGCGCAACAGAAACATGTGGGACATTGTAATATACTCAATCCCTGGCACATAGGCTTATCCTCCGTTCTTCTAGGCCCCTATTTTATTATGTGGATATCCAATCTCCTTTCCCTTTTTTTCAATTGATTACATTTGAATATCTAAATTTCATTGTGTTAGCATAAATGAAACCATAATTTGATCTTCAAACCCTAGATTGACTCATTTAGGGATCCTTAGAGATGAAGTCATATGATATTGCTTCCTTAGTACCTGAATTGGGAAACTTATTAACAATAATGATTATCTAGATTACTTTACACTAGATTTGTGTATTAGGATTGACTTGGGTATCATATAAGACAAAAATTGAGCTTAGGTGGCAGGTTTGGCCATTTGACTTAGTTCATTTCATTAATTGAATGATTTATGTACTATGGTTAAATAATAGCTAAGGAAGCCTCAAAACCCAAATTTAAGCCCATAATTGAGTTCCTCATAGCTTAATTAGTCAATCCTCAAAATTTGGGGTCATTTGGACATCAAATGCACCCTTAAATAAACCCTAATAGACTATGTAGGTTTTTGCCTTTAGTTAATGGTCGATTAATTGATTTAATTGGTCACATCCAGACCAAGGTGATGGGTCGGGTTTATTTCCAGTTTATTTTGCTCATGCGAGCGGGGCGGGTCAGGACCTGGTCGTCCCTAACCCCCCGACTATAGCGCGCAACTCAGGCTTTGGTTGGTGATGGAGTCCATCGCCGATATCTCCTCCTATCTTAAACTGAATCAATCGATTCCTTCACCAATGACTTCCCCATTCTCCACCCTTTCCAACGATCCCTAGCGCGGGCCTCGGGTTGAGCATTGATGAAACCCCTCTTTTAGGCCACTTGCAGCTGCCGCTGCTCCTCCCCCAAATCATCCACTTCTCACTTCGGAGCCACCACTGCTTCTCTTTCATTTCAGAATTAGTCTACGAAGCCTCCTCCTCAATTTTATTTGATCAATTGCTCGTATGGGTGCCTTGAAGCTACTACCGACATTGGTCTCCTTCTTCGATGAGGATGGTGGATAGCTGCTAGGATCGTTCGCCTCGGTTCAATTACTCGTAAGGTAACCATCTAGGACTCTCCTACTTTCTTTCCATGTTTTCGGTTTATTGCAAGATGCTTCTGTTCGTTTGGTCAATAAAATGCCTTCATCTCCCCTATTTCGGTCGCCACCTGTTCGATGGTGTTCAGTACTCGTACGACCTTCCATTTTGACTGTATTCTTCATGGACCTCTCCGTGAGGTGCTTCTCTGCCAAACCTTAGCCTCGCAGGCTAATGGTTGTAGGTCTAATCTCGCTCCCATCCTCACCTGGGCCATCTGAGGTTGTTCCCCTCACTGGGGCTCGCCCTCAGATGCGGCCACCCCAGGACCGGAGCAGCAGCTCCGCAGGTACAGGGCAAAGCTGTGAGGCCAGCTTGTTTCCTTGTGACCATCTTGCCCATGGTGGTCAGTGGCTAGGCGATCCTGGTGATCCATCCCTGTTTCATTGGCGCTGGGATTGCCAGACCCTTGTCATGCCTATTCAGGTTATCGTGCCTTCATTAAAGTCACCGAACCCATCTCATTTTGGTATAATGATCATCTATGATGGCTTTTTCCTCCCCAAACCTTGTCCCTTCATGCTCTTGACCCCCCGACTTGGTGCCGAGGTTGCCTTGACCGTGGTGACCCCTGGTTCCTTATTGGGGTCCGTTGAGTTCACAGTGACCACCTGAACCACTGTTCTGGTTTCCCGATCATGGAAGTGCCTGGATTCGAACACCCCTGGCCTTGCTTTATCTGAGCTCCTACAAAGCCATGGCGTAAGAGACAGGGAAGGCAATCCCTGGGGCAAAAGCCCAATCTCACCCAGGGTGCCTGTGACATTCATGTCATGCCCATGAGGGCAACATAGGAATGTTGGTTCCTATTTGACTCTGTTGACCCCGACATACCTTGATACTGATATCTCTATAGTCTTTAGATGCGTGACATCTCATTGATTTCCGCTTTCCAGTTAGGGGAAAAATTGTCATTTCACAATTCAATTTTTGTATTTAGCCAGAAATGACTCAAACTTGTAAAATTCATAAGAAATTATTCGTTTATCCAAATAGGGTATATATATATACATTTTTTAAATTAGAAAAATATGACTGATTTATTGGGATAGGTTTAATGCTCATATTTGCAACCTACTGTAGGGTCGATTTCTATGTAAAAGATTTAATGCATATTATATTAATCGAATGCACACATATTATGACAAGGTTGAGACAACCCTGACCCTGTTCTTAGGAGGTGTTATCAAATATCTAGGTCTGATCATAAGGTATGTACATACTCTATTTTATTTTGGGTATTATTTGACTAAAACCTACATTCATTTAATGAGGCATCTCTTGAACCTTTATTTTTCTTAAAAATCCATTTGCTTGAACATTAATATGTTCCTACTCTCAATTCATTACATTCATTTGGTTGTTGTGATACCTTGTTTATATGGGTTCTTGGACCCCTCCTATGGTGATTGTGTTTTAATTGAAATTGACTATAATGCCAGTCTTGCCACTCTACTTATGCATGCTACATGTTTGACTAGAATATCTAGAATAGTGGTACTTATATACAACCATACTTATATTGTTACGACCCCATCTGAGCTTAATTGGTAAACTAGGGTTTACCTGGATGATTGCATATTTGATTGGATTGATCATTGCTTAAATCTAATTAATGATGATATCTCAATTATAATATGTTAAATCTAATGAGAACCCCAAGCATGTTATCTCTTTGTATAATTAGGGTTTGAGGTGTATAAACTCTAGTCGGTTGAAATAAGGGTTTTCAACGAATGAGCTCATTTGGGAAGGAATGATAGAGTTAGGCATAGAAAAATAGAAATGATAGTTGGATGCTTGGGTAGCACGGCCATGGTGGGTAGCACGGCCGTGCTAGGTCTTTGGTGGCACGGGCATGCAAGGCCACACGGTCGTTTTGAAAGAATTAAACTATTAACCAACTTTTCTACTCAAATCTGCTGAAATCAATGTAGCATGGCCGTGGTAGGCAGCACGGCCGTGCTGGGTCCATCTTGCACGGCCGTGGCAGCTAGCACGGCCGTTCTGAGGCATTTTTGCTTCAAATGACATTTCTGTAGATTTCTGGATAGCAGTGCACTGTTCTATTTTTAATTATTTATTGGTAATTCCAAATGATCTCAAATTTTACCTGAAGCTTTAAAGATTAATTATAAACAACTTTCTAAATTCCCATAATTTTTTGAGAAGGTTTGATCTCTGAAATAAACGAATTACAGTAACTTTTGTATAACTGAATATTCAGCCAATATAATAAAAGTTGAGTGTGGGGTCAATATGCAATTGACCCAAGCAGCTCAAATGGTCCATATGAGCAACCACACACACAAGCAGCTCTCATTCTTCGTCATTCACTCCAGAGAAACGAAAATCTAGAGAGAGAGGGAGAGTTAGGGTTTGAGTGGAGAAAGATGAGGAATTGCTGAATTAGGGTTTTGCGGTTCCAGGAATGGTGAAATCAAGTAAGTTTGGATTCTTTGCATAGACTTTTATGGTGAATCTTCTCTCTCATGTCAAGATTTCCGTCCATGCTCTGATTTGATCCAAGATGATGTCGAAATTCCCTCTTTTCTCACCCTTTCTTCATAATCCTTCATTTTTAAGGTTTCCGAGTTGAATGGAAGAAGAATTGGGAGATTTGCTAGGGATTTGATATGAGTTCGAGATCCCCTGAGTTGAGCTGAAGTTTTGAGGGTTTTCACACCTTGGGGTGAGTGGGTTCTTCCTTCAAACAGTGTAATGCACGAAATTTGATTATAGCATCCAAATCCCTAATTGCTTAGTATGTGATTCTAAAACCTGAAATGTCCGTTTGATTTAAGTTGTTGCAAATTGATATGATATGGATTTCTTTCTCTATTTGAATGACTCTTAGATGGTAAATTCATATCAGAAACGTGTACAACACATCCTAGTAAGAATGCTTTTCAGATTTATACCGTATGATGTAATTAGGGTTTAACCTAATTGAGATCTCACTAGAGTTTTAATCCAATTGAAGAGATATCTAGACTTAAACCAAACCTAGGTCTAAATGCTCTTAATCAAGCTTAAGGCTATCATATTTCAATATCTAAACCCTTTGGGATTCGTCACTAAGTCCATGACTTTGATTTCACTAAGTTGAAGCTCAATCGAGCTGTGGCACGGCCGTGGTGGGTGACCACGACCGTGGTGAAGGGTCTATGCCACGGGCGTGCTAAGTAGCACGGCCGTACTAAATGCTTTTGAAACCCTGATCTCTATACACCACGACCGTGGGGGAAGAGCCACGACCGTGGTGAGGTGAATGTGCCACGGCCGTGGGGTGATACCACGACAGTGTTGAAGCAAACCCTAAATGAATACTTAAGAGTCAAAGTTAAATAAAGAAGACTGGTAATCCTATAAGTGGTTAGGATGTACCTCATGGATTATCTTATTGAATTTTATTCTTGATACATGATATCTCAGTGAATGGTATGGAAACTCTAAATTTAGTTAAATTTCCATGGTTTCATGTCTATATTGATTGCATATAATTTGTTGGAAACAATCTTTATTTAGTGAATTCTTATATCCTATGAAATTCTTATGAGAGTCATGTGACAAGTGAATGAGGCAAATGAAAAGGTGAATGAGGCAAATGAAACCCTAAGAGTAGGGTGTTGGCATGTGATGAATGAATAAAGCAAATGAAACCCTAAGGATAGGGTGTTCAATGAATCATGTCATGGTGATATGAAAGGTCTCGATATGAGATGTGGTGATGCTTAATTGCTGAATTATATGTTTCTAGTGCATTTAACTTTATATGCTTGTTCTCTCTGAGTTGATATCTGCATACTGCAGGGTTTCTTATTTTCAATACATATCTCGTAAATTGCAGGTGACGAGATATGACATGCCCTAGAAAGGGATGTTACTGAGACATGATATATGTTGAATACATGAGTTATGATGCTTCTTATGATATGATATGGCAGGCCGTGTGAGCCTTGTGAGAAATGTTAAATGAATTATGATTTATGTTTAAAATGTACCTATAATGTTAATGTTAGACTTAGGTGCCCTGAACACCGTAGAACCCCTTTGACAGGTCTGCTTCTTAGGGGTGAAACTCGTGTCCAACATCAACGCGTGCGATGTCACGGTGGCACGAGGATGGAAAGATAGTGTTCAACAACAACGCGTGCGATGTCACGGTGGCACTGGAGTAAATAGGGGTTATTCAACAACAACGCGTGCGATGTCACGGTGGTAACCCAGACCTCCTGAGCCTGTGTACTCAGGTTAGAGGAGGAGTTCAGAGCACTCGATGTAGTGCAGTGAGGCCGATGAGCCTGTGGTCCTGTAGCAGAACAGGGCTGGCGTCAGACTTAGCATTTCCCGGGTGTGTCGCTAAGTCTTGTACGGTGTGGTCATAGTGCACTGCGAGTCTCTATGCAGAGTACACTGCATAGATCAGGGCATAATCTAAAATATGATCATATAGGTTCATAGAGTCCTTTATAAATGAAAGAGTTAAGGAATACTAGAGCATAGTCTTCTAGTAACTATTCTTGGATGCAATATTTACATTCTTTGTTATTTCAATTATATTTTTTTAGAACTGCTCAGTGTAGTATTTATTGTTGTTAAATTTCATACCGTTTATTCAAATTATATCTGTAATCACATTAGTGCATTAGTCTGTTTCCATGAAGTACTCATTCACTGAGCGAGTAGGCTCACCCCTCTACTCAAACATTTTTAGGGTTAACCGCGTGGACTTGAAGATGGTCAGAGCATCAGTGTAGATCTACCACAGGAGTCAAGTATGAGATTAGTTGAGTCAGTCGGTCCTTGTCACTCTAGGTCCTCAGTAAGAGTTAAGAGAGAGAGTTGAAATTACAATGTGTAATATTGTTCCTCTTTGATATGTATGCCAATTAGCAAGTTTCATGTGCATAATGTGTGAGAAACATCATGAATGTTTATACATGTATCTTTACTATTAAAGTTTGATTAGTAAAGGAAATGTTCAGATTCCCTTGTTAAGATGTTTTATGTGGTTCAATGCGAAGAAACAAGAGTTTTTAAGAAAAGAAAAAGTTAAGGGTGTTCTTTGTGTTACATATAAATCCTATCTTATGCCCTAATCTCATGATTTGAGGAAATTGTGAGATCGGGGTGTAACATATATAGGGCGTGCGTTTCTGCCCGGGGTGTGCGTTTCCACCCTTGTTTCTTTTAGGCCATGATCCTATGGTGTTATGGCCCTGTTTTAGGTATATTTAGTCTACATTGTTATGCATGCAAATGTTTATTGTTTTAATATGAATCTGTTGATGATTGTTATGGAAAGACACTCTTTATTATCATGCTTGTAATCTGAAATTTAATATGCCTCGTTTCTTTTGTTACATTTCTCTTGAACTTACCTAATTGCAAATAGCCCCCTTCTTGTGGTAACATCTCTTTTTGCACTTTTAACCCAATATAATGCCCAAAGTTTATTATGTGTACATACTCAGCCTTTACAGACCTCTATGTTGTTTCCTATGTTTCGAGTGATGTTCCCTTCCACCCAGGTTTAGGTACATTGGAAGACAATGATGCTAAAAGATTATATATATGGACTTGGACATTGAGGATATCTTGGGATAGTTGGTTGTCCTCTGCAATTGGCCTTATGTGTTCTTAGGTGTATACCTTTTATTTTACTATTCGTCCCGCCTTATATTGTGAGGAACATTTGTATAGAGAAAATTTTATAACTATGTAATAGTTTTGTTTCTGTTGCTTATTCATTATCATGCTCTGTAATATGTACCATTTGAGAAATGAATGAAATTCCTCTATTACTTTTTACCTTTTGGTATTTTTGGGGTTGGATGGAATTATTCTTCAATTCAGTGAAGAGTGGATCCCCTATCGGGTCTCACTCTTTACAAAATGGTATCACAGCCTAAGCATTCGGTAACTTGACTATTTCAAGTTGTCCTTGGTTGACCCTTAATTAGATAGGTGACCCTTAGAGGTTATTTATAAACCTATTTCCTAGTAGTCAATACCAATTAGGATTTTCAATCCCTGATTAATTTGGTCACTTGCACTCCTCGACCCAGATATGTGAGCGTGAGTTAGTCTTTAGTAACCCTTCACACCCACACCTTCTTTATGGAGGTGGGATGAAGTCACATCGAATTGACTCTTATAGTGGTTGGTTTACATCTCATAATTTTCTAGGATATTAGCCTAAGAGCTATGAAGTGAAGATTGACTTAAATAGTCATACATAGGTATATTCTAGTTCTCACCTTAAATCCCTTTACCTTTGTTGTTCTCTAGCACGCTTTGCATACACCTACTATGGGGGTGCTGAGAACACATGAACTATAAATATAAAATTTCTGATGTAAATCTTAGGAATTTAGATGTTTCCCTTGTTACTAAGTGATGGTATGAACGAGCTTAGTTATTTTTAGGCATACCTTGCCTTCAATGTGAAGAATCACAACATAGGTATGTCCCAAGACCACTCATCTAAGGTTTGGATACCATGTTTGATTAGCTTTTATGCCTCACACATGAGGTTTAGTGGGAGGAAGCTATTAAGTTTTGTATAATATTCTTAGTAGTTTGCCTCTCTTGCCTCCATGGTACAATTAGATTACCCAGTGAATGATGTTATTGGTAAATTTACTATATAGTTCATCTTGTCTTCTGATGGGACTACAGTTGTAAATCGCCAAGTGTAGAAGGAACACATATACCTTACTATAATTATTGGATGATCATATGACTCCCTTAGGTCTTGCGATGAGGTTGTGTCAATTATGCTTAAGAGTGACATGGGGAATGGCAAATGTCTTACCATTAAGGTTTGATGAATTTGACCATGCGTAATAGGAAACCCTTCTCCCTCCCATGTAAAAAAAATATAGTTGAGGTGTATTCAATTGCCCTATGTGGTATGAAGGATTAGACCCTTGAAGTAAAAGGATGTGATGATAAAATAATAGTATGTGGTGGTTGAATTGGTTCTCTGGTTGATTTTGGCACCAATTTTGGATTTCCACCGCAAGTTTTGCATCGTCAAACTTATTTTCATTATTAATTTATATGTATAAAAGAAAAGTTCTCAGATTTTATTGATGGTTTTTGGAACCAAGTCACCATCACAAGAAAGTTGAGTAATAGAGAATCTCTTTAGTGAAGTACCCTAGGTTGGCATGTTCAACCCTAATACCCTAGGCCTACTACTGACATAGTTAGTTTCAAATATATATAGCAGACCTAGTGGATCCACCCTTTCCCCCTAGGTTACACACTAAGTTATAGTTTAAGCCTTTTAGGGGGTGGAGTATTGTACGATTTATTCATTAGGAATCAAACTAACTTGAGGAATGATCTTGATTAATAATAGTTACAAATAGTAAAACTTGGGTAACTCCTAGAAATAATGTCAAACATACGTAGAGGCTACCAAATTAGGAATTCTAGACGAGCCTTGCTAATCATACCATCCTACATGTTACTTTGATGATTAAAATAGATTTAAAATTTTATCTTGAGTTATCCTTAGAGGATGTATTTATATCTGATAGGGGTAAAAGTAAAATTTCACATAGAAGATCAAAATAATATCCCATACCCAAAATTACTAATAATTATATGGTAAGGGTGACTATACATTATAGGCTAGGGTGAACATACTGAGTATGTTGGAATTTCTGAATATTTCCCATGTGACCATGATAAATAGGGGTGTAAGGGGACTGACTACACATTAATCAAAACATGCATAATGTAATGTGTAAAGTTAACTCATGAATGAGAAATTCAATAAGTTTCATATATCACACTATAGTGCTCATCCATGAATGAGAAAATCCGTTGGAAAACACAACCCTAAACTTACACATCAACCCTACTATGCCTATTAAAGTATAACTATTATCTTAGTCATGTAACACATCATAATTTGCCCTTTATAAAATCTATAAATAAATTCAATTTAAGATATAACCCTAATTCTGGTAGGAAACAAAACATATGCGCACGTCTTACATAAAGTGACTATTATAAATAATAATAATATTGATAATAATGATTATGATGATGATGAGGATGATGAGGATGATGGTGAGTAGATGATGATGATGATGTTGAGGATGATGTTGATGTTGATGATGATGATGATGATGATGATGATGATGATGATGATGATGATGATGATGATGATGATGATGATGATGATGATGATGATGATGATGATGATGATGATGATGATGATGATGATGATGATGATGATGATGATGATGATGATGATGATGATGATGATGATGATGATGATGATGATGATGATGATGATGATGATGATGATGATGATGATGATGATGATGATGATGATGATGATGATGATGATGATGATGATGATGATGATGATGATGATGATGATGATGATGATGATGATGATGATGATGATGATGATGATGATGATGATGATGATGATGATAAGGAAAATGATGTGGACCATGATCAAAGAATGGAAAAATTATGATAACATTTAGGTAGTCCTGATGGATACAAAGTGGTCGACATAATCCTAGGACTTTTTGAACTTTTCTAGCCCAACATCTACCATAATCATATTAATGGATAAATGACACATGGAGACATATAGCTTCACCTTGAAAGTAGACCATAAGTGTGGCACAAATGGTGTGTTTTCACCCCCTACATTAGGTACACTAGAAATTTATAACTTGATTAAAAGTATAACTTAGTATACCATACCACAAGTGGATGTATTTCGGGGATGAAATCCCTTTTAAGGGGTGGAGTGTTGTATCATACTCAATCCCAGGCACATAGGCTTATCCTCCATTCTTCTAGGCCCCTATTTGATTATGTGGATATCCAATCTCCTTTCCCCTTTTTTTTCAATTGACTACCTTTGAATATCTAAATTTCATTGTGTTAGCATAATTGAAACCATAATTTGATCTTCAAACCCTAGATTGACTCATTTAAGGATCCTTAGAGATTAAGTCATATGATATTGCTACCTTAGTACTTGAATTGGGAAACTTATTAACAATAATGATTATCTAGATTACTTTACTCTAGATTTGTGTATTAAGATTGACTTGGGTATCATATAAGACAAAAATCGAGCTTAGGTGGTAGGTTTGGCCATTTGACTTAGATCATTTCATTAATTGAATGATTTATGTACTATGGTTACATAATAGCCAAGGAAGCCTCAAAACCCAAATTTAAGCCCATAATCGAGTTCCTCATAGCCTAATTAGTCAACCCTCAAAATTTGGGGTCATTTGGACATCAAATGCACCCTTAACTAAACCCTAATAGACTATGTAGGTTTTTGCCTTAAGTTAATGGTCGATTAATTGATTTAATTGGTCACATCCAGACCAAGGTGTCGGGCTGGGTTTATTTCCAGTTTATTTTGCTCGTTCAAGTGGGATGGGTCAGGACCTGGTCATCCCTAACCCCCTGACTATAGCACGCAGCTCAGGCTTTGGCTGGCGATGTAGTCCATCATCGATATCTCCTCCTATCTTAAACCGAATCAATTGATTCCTTCACCAACGACTTCCCCATTCTCTGCCCTTTCCAACGATCCCTAGCACGAGCCTCAGGGTCGAGCATTGACGAAACCCCTCTTTTAGGCCGCTTGCAGCCACCACTGCTCCTTCCCCAGTTCATCCACTTCTCACTTCGGAGCCACCACTCCTTCTCTTTCACTCCAGAATCAGTCCACGATGCCTCCTCCTCAGTTTTATCCGATCAATTGCTCATGTGGGTGCCTTGAAGCTACTGCTGACATTGGTCTCCTTCTCCAGTGAGGACGGCAGATAGCTGCTAGAATTGTTTTCCTCGGTTCAATTACTCGTGAGGTAACCATCTAAGACTCTCCTCCTTTCTTTCCATGTTTTCAGTTTATCGCAAGATGCTTCCGTTCGTTCAGTCGACAAAATGCCTTCGTCTCCCTTGTTTCGGTCGCTGCCTGTTTGATGGTGTTCAGTACTCACGCGGCCTTCCATTTTGAATGTATTCTTCATGGACCTCTCCGTAAGGTGCTTCTATACCAAACCTTAGCCTCACAGACTAATGGTCGTAGGTCTAATCTCGCCCCCGTCCTCGCCAGGGCCATCTGCGGTTGTTCCCCTCAGTGGGGCTCACCCTCGGATGGGGCCACCCCAGGACCGGAGCAGTAGCTCCACAAGTACAAGGTGAAGCTGTGAGGCCAGCTTGTTTCCTTGTGACCATCTCGCCCATGGTGGTCAGTGGCTAGGCGACCCTGGTGATCCGTCCCTATTTCATCACTACTGGGATTGTTGCCAGACCCTCATCATGCCTGTTCAGGTTATCGTGCCTTCATTAAAGTCATCAAGCCCATCTCATTTTGGTATAATGATCGTCTATGATGGCTTTGTCCTCCCCAAACCTCATCCCTTCATGCTCTTGACCCCCCGGCTTGGTGTCGAGGTTGCCTTGACCCTGGTGACCCCCGGTTCCTTGTTGGGGGGGCGTTGAGTTCATAGTGACCACCTGAAGCCACTGTCCTGGTTTCTTAGTCATGGAAGTGCCTGAATTAAAACACCCCTTGCCCTGCTTGATCTGAGCTCCTGCAATGCCATGGCGTGAGAGACAGGGAAGGCAATCCCTAGGGTAAAAGCCCAATCTCGCCCAGGGTGCCTGTGACATTCATGTCACGCCCATGAGGGCAAAATAGGAATGTTGGTTCCTGTTTGACTCTATTGACCCTGACATATCTTGATACTGATATCTATATAGTCTTTATACGCGTGACATCTCATTGATTTCCACTTTCCAGATAGGGGCAAAATCATCATTTCACAATTCAATTTTTGTATTTAGCCAGAAATGACTCAAACTTGTAAAATTCATAAGAAATTATTCATTTATCCAAATAGGGTATATATATACATTTTTGAAATCAGAAAAATATGACTGATTTATTGGAATAGGTTTCATGCCTAGATTTGCAACCTACTATAGGGTCACTTTCTAAGTAAAAGATTGAATGCATATTATATTAATCGAATGCACACATATTATGACTAGGTTGAGACAACCATGACCCTATGTTTAAGAGGTGTTATCGAATATCTAGGTCTGATCATAAGGTATGTACATCTTCTATTTTATTTTGGGCATTATTTGACTGAAACCTACATTCATTTAATGAGGCATCTCTTGAACCTTTATTTTGCTTAAAAATCCATTTGCTTGAACATTTATATTTTCCTACTCTCAATTCATTACATTCATTTGGTTGTTGTGATACCTTGTTTATATGGGTTCTTGGACCCCTCCTACGGTGATTGTCTTTTAATTGAAATTGACTATAATGCCAGTCTTGGCACTCTACTTATGCATGCTACATGTTTGACTAGAATATCTAGAATAGTGGTACTTATGTACAACCATACTTATATAGGGTGTGCGTTTCTGCCTGGGGTGTGCATTTCCACCCTTATTTCTTTTAGGCCATGATCCTATGGTGTTGTGGCCCTATTTTAGGTATATTTAGTCTACATTATTATGCATGCAAATGTTTATTATTTTAATATGAATCTGTGGATGATTGTTATGGCAAGACACTCTTTATTATCATGCTTGTAATCTAAAATTTAATATGCCTCATTTCTTTTGTTACATTTCTCTTGAACTTACCAATTGCAAATAGCCCCCTTCTTGTGGGAACATCTCTTTTTGCACTTTTAACCCAATATAATGCCCAAAGTTTATTATGTGTACATACTCAGCCTTTGCTGGCCTCTATGTTGTTTCTTATGTTCTGGGTGATGTTCCCTTCCACCCAAGTTTAAGTACATTGGAAGACAATGATGCTAAAAGATTGTATATATGGACTTGGACATTGAGGATAGTTTGGGATAGTTGGTTGTCCTCTGCAACTGGCCTTATGTGTTCTTAGGTGTATACTTTTTATTTTATTATTTGTCCCACCTTATATTGTGAGGAACATTTGTACAGAGAAAATTTTGTAACTGTGTAATAGTTTTGTTTCCACTGCTTATTCATTATCATGCTATGTAATATGTGCCATTTGAGAAATGAATGAAATTCCTCTATTCCTTCTTACCTTTTAGTATTTTTGGGGTTGGATGGAATTATTCTTCAATTCAGTGAAGAGTGGATCCCCTATTGGGTCTCACTCTTTACAGATATGTTTAGAGATCACTAAGAATATGATTCGAAGGTGATTGGCTCTAAGTGCAAGTGGGAGTCTATTGGTATGTATGCCCAGAGAGCCAATCATATGATGATTGAATTGGCATATGTTCTGATTGATTTGATAAATATCAAAGGCAAGATTCCAATTTATTCTAGCTCAATCAATTATGAGATATATGATGGAGCGGAATGAATGTCTAAATAATGACAATACTCAATGATGTATGTCTTCGGATTGAGAACCTGAACAATGAGATTGTCACACCCCCAATATTTATAAACCTAACTAAAAGGATCATAATGATAATGACGAAATCTGGATAGGTTGAAATTGAGATATATGGATCCTAGAGCGATAGCATTTGGCCCAATTTGAGTATGTTTCCCTTTTAGTATATAATCAAGTGTGAATATGTAAGTTTACCATCTTATGATGCTATAATGGGTCCCATGAAATCTTGGACTTGTATATAAGTTGATAGGAGATTTCTAGTCAAGTTCGGTGAGTTTTGGAAGTAGAAAAAAATGATAATGTACTTGTACGCAGATTGATCAATCTTGAATTCTTATAATATTCTAATATACATTTGAGGATTTTTTTTTCATATATAATTTCATTGAATTCGAGGATATTGTAAAAAAAAGAGTGGATTAGTTTAAAAAAAAACTATCTTTACGTAGAGAAAGATAGGATGAAACAATGAAAAAACAAAATCCAAGATCAACTGGGTTAATGATGTGATCTATGCAAATTTAAGAAAAATGTAATTTTAATACGCAAGTATTGGTCTAATTGACTAATGGGTCGGCAGTTCTATAGGAAAGCGTATGATTAGAAAGAAGAATATATTAATGTGCCAGCAATATTCGTGGTCCACTCATGGAAAACTAGAGGCACGTACGAAAGTTCCTTTCCGACTAGATTAGAAGCATTAAATATCCTTGGTGTGTTATAATATATCATTCCGAACTGAACAAGGATGTTAGGCAAACCGGGAGTCCTATTTTCTGTGGCTCATAATTCCTGCTTCGTTCAGGGCACAAATTCACACATCCATAAAAAGGGACGGAAGAATCTAGAATCTAAGGTGTAACTAGCATGGTGTTAGGGCATCACAAAATACAGTGAAAGGAGTTCGTCTCTCGCATACTACCACCGTCGGCGAGACGAGATAGACAAAGATGTCATGTCCTACGTGTTGGGCAGGTGAATGCCCATGCTGAATAGAAAGGAAGAGTGGGCAGTGATTTTCATGGATATTTGTAGCATGGGTCGAGAGTTTCACCTCGCCGGAGAAGTGCTAGGCGGCGGCGCCTGTTTTCGGGCACGAATAGGGGAGCAGCGTCCCCTTTGCTGCGTGCGTCTGGGACAGGTACATCAAAAGCCTGATGGGCCGGTCAGATAAATGGGCCACAACCAAGTGTCAGACTGAAGGAGACCGAAAGAAGGGAAGGCTCACATGCTTAATCCCTTGGATCTACAACCAACGCCTCAAATGAGTTTAAGCTAAGGTAACTTTCCTTAATCATATCTTGAGATAGGGAACTCATATTTGAGCAATAAAGGTGTCTATACAAAGCTTATAATGTCTTTTATTTTATAAAAATTAGTTAGAAGGGTGTTTTTGATGTATGATGTTTATTATAATTCGATTAATAGAAGCTATGCGATTTCAATGTTTTGGGCATTAAAAATAGCAAACAAGTTTTGAAATTATGAATATATTATATAATATGTATTTCGATATGCTAAACATTATTACAAGGTCTAATCTTTTAGATTTGATCCTTTACCTATGTTTTGATGTAAACCCTAATAAGGGTATATTGGGTATATTACTCATTATTTGACAATTAATTGATATGACATTTTTACCCACCCCATGTTATACAATTTTATTAATATTCCCAAAGTTTTGATATAGTTTCATGTATATTTATATATATAATGTGATTTATAATGTAAGTGGCCATTATGTATGATAATATATGACTATTTGAGACAACAACTAATATATATGCCTATTTGTTCTTGTATATGACTTTAATCGTATTTTCTTCTGGTGACATAACTAAACTCGTTGAGATTAGTATATACAATTATGTTATAGGATTTGTCTAAATATATGATGTATTTATATATTAGTATATAAGATGATCTTGCTTTATATGGTTATCTGGATACTATATCACATATGGTTTTAGATGTATATTCAACATTAAGATTTCTATCATAGTTTTGAAGTGAGTTATGCTCAATCTAAACAAGAAATCTAGTTTGGTTTATGGTGTTAGGGTGAAGGGATTAGGGTGTAGGATGTTAATGAAGATGACAATTAATATAAACCATGTTAATTTCAGGAACCCAGGAGTGACTCGAGGATAGGGAGACTATCTTAGGATTTACTTTACTCCAGGTAAGCGGGTCATGTCACTATACATATATACATTGGTTGAATTGGATGTTATGTATGATTTATGGATTAGGCTTTCAATTTCAAGTTCAATGCTCAAATCATGATCATCATATAAATTGCTTGATGTTTGCTGTATCATATGTCTTATGTTTATCATGTTCATTAAGATTATAGATTATGATTAATGATCAACAATTAATGGATTTTAAAGTTCATGTCTCAAGTGGGAGAAATCCCATCATGTTAAGTTCAAGGATCATGTTAATGCTAAGGTCATGTTAATGATCAAGTTAATTGAAATTGAATTAGTTTTTATCTGCTTCTCGAATCATGGACCTTTATGGTCATTATGGGATTTTATAGCCAAATCATGGGCATTCATGTCGTTATAGGCTTTCCTAAAAATCATGTGCTCTTAAGTGAGCATCATAGAGAGAGGCATATATTACTATTCAATTCTTCATGTTAATAGAATCATGTAATCAAGAATGCTCAAGTCAAATTCATGTCAAGGTTTTCTTTCAAGTCAAGTATACATGTTTATTTTCAGTTCTTATAAAATGTATAGTGTCACTTACTGATGTTTGTCTTTGTTTTTGCATGGTAGTGGGATGAGATGTCCCTAGATCAAGGAGCAAAGAAAATTGTAGTGAGTGCTTCAAAGTAGAACTTTCCAGGACTTATCTTGGTGGGGTGCCATCTACACCTTATAAGATCAAGTTTCCAAAGAAGAATTATGTCATAGATTTGTTCTACCTTTCATGTAGTAGATGTTAGTTCAAGGATGAGATTAGTTTATGATATTAGTTTTCTCTTTCAAAGAACAATGTATGAATCAAGATTTCCATCAAATGCAAGGTGTTTCATTTATGTTGTTGTTATCGTATATCATGTTTTGTAATGTTCCTCCTAGCCAAGTGACCCATGTTATGGACAACACAAGGTTTGCTTCCGCTGTCATGTATGCGCTTGGAGGGGCATTGCAATATGGTATCAGAGCAACAAGTAGATGGCCATTAAGCTAAAGATTCATATGATCTAACCCTATGTATAGAAGAAAGTAGGTGAAAGATATTAGAAACCAATGTAGAGGTCTAGTTAGGAGACATCGGCTAGGATAAGAATTAGGGTTATTTGTCTATATAGTTTTGGACTTTCACGTTAACTCTGAAATTGTATATAGCATACTCTCTCTTTTTCCTACATGTTTGTGGTATGGGACACATACTCATAGGGTTTTGTAGAGATAATGATATGTATATAATCATACTTGTCTTGTCCTTTTAAGTGCATGTGGTATGGTACATGTTTTTGAGGGAGGTACTAAGATAAGTGTGATAAATCATGTCACCTTTGCATATATGAGCGGTCGGGATGTATCCAAAGGTGACAAAGAAAATAAGAGTTGGCATTAAAAGTTTGAGACATATAGTCACCTAAACATAATTGAATACATAGTAAGACCAAGCATGCATACAAAGAGTAGATATATGATAAGAAAGTAAAATCCATTGTAGAATCTGAACCCCTAGAGGAAAGGTAAGAGAGACCCTATGAAGTGTCAATAATGATGTAAAATATTCATCAATAGTATACCTACATGTTGGTATTAATTATGAGGTCTAAATAGTATTTTACCATAAGAATGGGACTTTAAGATAAAACTATAAGTTAGTGTACCTACAATAAGTAAAACCCTAAGGTAGGTAGTATTCTAAGAAATTTTGAGGATGAAATTTCCCAAAAGGTGGGCAGTATTGTCACACCCCAATATTTATAAACCTAACTAAAAGGATCATAATGATAATGATGAAATTTGGATAGGTTGAAACTGAGATATATGGATCCTAGAGCGATAGCATTTGGCCCAATTTGAGTATGTTTCACTTTTAGTATATAATTAAGTGTGAATATGTAAGTTTACCATCTTATGATGCTAGAATGGGTCCCATGAAATGTTGGACTTGTATATAAGTTGATAGGATATTTCTAATCAAGTTCGGTGAGTTTTGGAAGTAGAAAAAAATGATAATGTACTTGTACACAGATTGATCAATCTTGAAGTCTTATAATATTCTAATATACATTTGAGGATTTTTGTCCATATATAATTTCATTGAAGTCATTGGTAGGTTGAGGATATTGTAAAAAAAGAGTGGATTGGTTAAAAAAAACTATCTTGACGTAGAGAAAGATAAGATGAAACAACGAAAAACAAAATACAAGATCAACTGGGTTAATGATGTGATCTATGCAAATTTAAGAACAACGTAATTTTAATAGGCAAGTATTGATCTAATTGACTAATGGGTCGGCAATTCTATAGGAAAGCGTGCGATTAGAAAGAAGAATAGATTAATGTGCAAGTAATATTCGTGGTCCACTCATGGAAAACTAGAGGCACGTACGGAAGTTCCTTTCCAACTGGATTAGAAGCATTAAATATCCTTGGTGCGTTATAATATATCATTCCAAACTGAACAAGGATGTTAGGCAAATCGGGAGTCTTGTTTTCTCTGGCTCGTAATTCCACTTCGTTCAGGGCACAAATTCGCACATCCATAAAAAGGGACGAAAGGATCTAGAATCTAAGGATACGAAGATATAAAATACTAGTACGCTTGGAATAATAAGCTATCACGAGGATAATGCCACAAGTCTCATGATCAGAAAGATCGAGAAGGGTGTAACTAGCTCGGTGTTAGGGCATCACAAAATACAGTGAAAGGAGTTCGTCGCTCGCATACTACCACCACCGGCGAGACAAGATAGACAGAGATGTCATGTCCTATAGGTTAGGCAGGCGACTACCGATGCTGAACATAAAGGAAGAGGGGGCGGTGATTTTCGTGGCTATTCGTAGCATGGGTCGAGAGTTTCACCTCGTCAGAGAAGCGCTAGGTGGCGGTGCCCTTCGCTGCGTGTGTCTGGGACAGGCGCATCAAAATCGTGATGGGCCGGTCAGATAAATGGGCCACAACCAAGTTTCAGACTGAAGGAGACCGGAAGAAGGGAAGGCTCACAGGCTTAATGCCTTGGATCTAAAACCAACGCATCAAATGAGTTTAAGCTAAGGTAAATTTCCTTAATCATATCTTGAGACAGGGAACTCAGATTTAAGCAATAAAGGTGTTTATAGAAAGCTTATAATGTCTATTATTTTATAAAAATTAGTTAGAAGGGTGTTTTTGATGTATGATATTTATTATAATTCGATTAATAGAAGCTATGAGATTTCAATATTTTGGACATTAAAAATAGCAAATGAGTTTAGAAATTATGAATATATTACAGAATATGTATTTCGATATGATAAACATTATTATAAGGTCTGATCTTTCAGATTTGATCCTTTACCTACATTTTGATGTAAACCCTAATAAGGGTATTTTGGGTATATTACCCATTATTTGATGATATGACATTTTTTTCCACGCCATGTTATACAATTTTCTTATTATTTCCAAAGTTTTGATATAGTTTCATGTATATTTATATATAATGTGATTTATATATAATGTAAGTGGCCATTATGTATGATAATATATGACTATTTGAGACAATAACTAATATATATGCCTATTTGTTCTTGTATATGACTTTAATCATATTTTCTTCTGGTGAAATAGCTAAACTCATTGAGATTAGTATATACAATTATGTTATAGGATTTGTCTAAATATATGATGTATTTATATATTAGTATATAAGATGATCTTGCTTTGTATGGTTATCTGGATACTATATCACATATGGTTTTAGATGTATATTCAACATTAAGATTTCTATCATAGTTTTGAAGTGAGTTATGCTCAATCTAAACAAGAAATCTAGTTTGGTTTATTGTCTTAGGGTGAAGGGATTAGGGTGCAAGATGTTAATGAAGATGACAATTAATATAAACCATATTAATTTTAGGAACCTAGAAGTGACTTGAGGACAGGGAGACTAACTTAGGATTTACTTTGCTCTAGGTAAGCGGGTTATGCCACTATATATATTTACATTGGTTGAATTGGATGTTATGTATGATTTATGGATTAGGCTTTCAAGTTCAAGTTCAATGCTCAAATCATGTTCATCGTGTAAATTGATTGATGTTTGCTATATCATATGTCTTATGTTTATCATGTTCATTAATATTAGAGATTATGATTAATGATCAACAATTAATGGATTTTAAAGTTCATGATTCAAGAGGGAGAAATCCCATCATGTTAAGGATCATGTTAATGCTAAGGTCATGTTAATGATCAACTTAATTGGAATTGAATTAGTTTTTGTATGCTTCTTGAATCATGGACCTTTATGGTCATTATGGGCATTCGTGCCAATTATGGGCTTGTATAGCCAAATCATGGGCATTCATGCCATTATGGGATTTCCTAGCATTATGGGCTTTCCTAGCAATCATGTGTTCTTAAGTGGGCGTCATAGAGAGAGGCATATATTACTATTCAATTCTTCATGTTAATAGAATCATGCAATCAAGAATGCTTAAGTCAAATTCATGTCAAGGTTTTCTTTCAAGTCAAGTATACATGCTTATTTTTAGTTCTTATAAAATGTATAGTGTCGCTTACTGATGTGTGTCTTTATTTTTGCATGGTTGTGGGACGAGATGTCCCTAGATCAAGGAGCAAAGAAAATTGTAGTGAGTGCTTCAAAGTAGAACTTTCCAGGACTTATCTTGGCGGGGTGCCATCTACACCTTATAATACCAAGTACCAAGTTTCCAAAGAAGAATTATGTCATAGATGTGTTCTACCTTGCATGTAGTAGATGTTAGTTCAAGGATGAGATTAGTTTATGATATTAGTTTTCTCTTTCAAAGAACAATGTATGAATCAAGATTTCCATCAAATGCAAGGTGTTTCATTTATTTTGTTTTTATCATATATCATGTTTTGTAATATTCCTCCGAGCCAAGTGACCCATGTTATGGACAACACGAAGTTTACTTCCGCTGTCATGTATGTGTCTGGAGGAGCATTACAAAGATCATACGAATGTTAAGAGTATGTACATTCTTGTTATGTCCCTAGGCAGATGTCATTGTGAAAGGTTGATACACAACAATGACACATCAAGACTAGAGTGTGTGTTGGTTGATGACAGTGTCTCATTAGTCATGATATATGATATCAAACCAAGCACACACATACATGTTGGAGAACAGTGTATCAGACAGACCCACCATAGAATCATCTCTCATAGTAATGGTGGTGATTGTGATTCTTAGACCTGAAATCACTGCACTCATCGAATGTGATTGGGTACACTTTGACATCATCAAATGTAGTCCTGAAACATGGGTTGTTATAATAGTGATGATTGGTAGACTTTGATGCATGAGATAGACTGTGAGTGATAAATATGGGTTTTACTCCTCCTAAGGGAGTATGATGTCCAGGCCACTTGATAAGAGAGACTAAGAAAGGCATGCGCATGCACATGTGAATCAATATATGATATTGATGTCACACATATCTGAGACAGTCTACTCTAGTTCAAGAAACATGCATGAATGTTGAAAGGATGAAAACGGCATGCCTTGAGTTCATTCAGGATATTAGAGATAAAGGAATTATACATTCACTGGAACACCAATCACAGACTGTAGGATTGAAATTTGTTCTCTAACTTTCCTTTTCATTTGGGTAGCACTGATGTGCGACTAGGTACCGCTCTTTGCTTGTGATGTCATAAGCTAGTTATGGGCATTCACTGTCAATGTGAAATGGGACCTATAGGGTCACACACATAGGATTAACCTAGAAGAGGAGTTTATCCATGAATGATGTTTAGATTGATTACTAAAGTGTTTAGGTACTCAATCAAACATTCAATCAATAGACTTGACTCAGAATCATCAAGGTCAAGTGTCGAACCAACTTATTAGAGTGTCAGATTGATTGAGAATTGAATTGACTATGTTCTGCACAATTTGGACCACCAACCGACTGGTTCATTGGGTGAACCGATCGGTTCATGGTCAGTGAGATGACCGGTTCACTCGAGTGAACCGATCGGTTCAACTGGACCAAACGAGCAGTGTTGGGTTGTCCCGGTTTGTGAGAAAAGTTTTTTGCTTCACTTGTTCAATTCGATTGGGACAATAATTAATCTTTGCGTAAATTAGAAATAAATAAAGAAAGTCAATTATAGGTAAGTCTGGAAAGTGAAATGACTGGCTCACTGGGTGAACCAATCGGCTCACACTCCCAACTGATCGGTTCACTAGTGAACCGATCAGCTCACCTTGCCAAATGACCATTTCAGTTATGAAACGACCGGTTCGCCTGCCGCAGTGCAAATTGTTCATGGAAATTCCAAATCCTTCTACTCCCTCACAGGCTGGGAACCCTGACCCTACCCTCTACTATAAATATAGGGGGTACATGGGGCTTCTCTAAAGACACAACTCAGAACATCAGTTGCTCTTCAAAGTTATTGTCCTCTCTGGTTGTGCTAATCGAGAGAGCCCAAGTAAGTTCTACCGTCCAATGAGGAACGGTGAGGGAAAGACAACTGTAGAAAAGCAATTGATGGTGGGAGAGTGTGTCGGTGACTAGTACGTCGATAGAAGGGGACAACTCCTTCTAGTCTGTCCTTTAGGACGAATAGAGTTTCTGGTGGTCCGTGTGAACTATCTATAGAAGCGAGAGACTTCTGCCGCTTAGGAGGATGACAGTCAACCGCAGTCCAGGTACGTCGTCGAAGGTAGGTGATTGAAGACCGCATTTGTCGTGAGGTATAGTCACTGAGCAAGCCCCAGGACCAGGTATATCTCGCTAAAACTATCTTTTCTATTACATAGATGTTGATGCAATCTGCTGATTATATATTTACGGTCAAGTAAATTTTTATTTCCGATGCCTACTACGATCACATAAAACCCAACAGTATAGACAATATTTCTAAAGATCTTAACATTTTTTTATTAGTGTTGAGAATGACTTTTATATGAATGTTTAGTGTGTGTGTGTGTGTATATTAAGAATTTAATATTTAATAATTATATGTAATATACAAAACATTTTATCTAATATTCTGATAATAATATTTAGTTCAGTTCTTAAAAGTATTATTTTCATGGAAGAAACTCAATAACTTATCATCAAAAGTTAATATTATTATTATTATTGAATCTTTGTTTGTCTTCATTTAAGTGCGCTGCTAGTAAATACCATGTAGTCATGGTTTTAGACCAAACATAACTAAATTTGATCACATTTTAGCGGTCAAGTTAAGTTTGGTCTAGACCCTTTTAGCATTCAAGTTTAGTCTGAAAAATTTTTAGACCAGTATTTGTGGTTTGGTCTATGGTTTTAGGGCTAGACCAGACCACAACCACCCCTAGTTTCCATCCAAATAAATAATTTGTTCTAAAAATTATTTCACTTCAAGAATTATTTTAATAATAAAAATTAGTAAATAACATGACACATGCGCTTATACAACAGGTTGGAGTCTGGTGTTTGATATTGGTATATAACAACGGGTTACATCATGTTGTTTAGTTGTGGTATATTATAATAGATAACTATTATAACAGGTGAACATTTGTTATCTGATTATAGTATTATTGAATATGTTGTGTAACTATGGTCTATTACAACATGTCAACATATATGACTATTATAACAGGTTAAAGAATGTTGTTTAATTGGAGTGTTTTACAATGAGTTTGAGTATCTTGTAACATTATAGTCTATCACAACACTTTCATTATAAACTATCGAAGTATCATGTATACTATAACAGACATGGACCGTTGTATTTAACTTGTGTTGTATAAAATATAAAATATACAACACGAAATAGAGTTGTTGTAATAAATATGTTAACTACAACGCAACCAGCAGAAATGTTATGTTTTTCCCATTGTAAAAAATATTTTCCGTACTACTGGATAATTCTATAGTCTAACCTTATATATATATATATATATATATATATATATATATATATATCTGTGTGTGTGTGTGTGTGTATATATATATATATATATATATATATATATATATATATATATAGAGAGAGAGAGAGAGAGAGAGTCAGGCTAGAATACACTCGAGTGTATCCGGAGCGTAATACACTCAATTAGTTTTTCATGATGCAATATTTTTTTTAAATCTAATCCGTTGATCTTCTTAAACATCTTGTGAACAACTCATACGTGAAATTTGAGCACATTTAGATATGTATAGCTCATGTTATGAAGACCGCAAAAATCATGCATTTCAAATTAGTTTTGCGTGTCGATTTTGTTGCCCTTGGATGAGTGATTTACACTCATCCAAGTGGGCTCAAAATTTGTATGTAGCCTAGTTATAGTATGACGGTGAAGATCAACGGTTTACATTTTGTAAAAAATAGTCTTGATATGCAAACACACTTGAGTGTATTCGTGCGATCCGTACACTCGAGTGTATTCTAGCCTGACTATAAATATATATATATATATATATATATATATATATATATATATATATTTTTATTTATAGTCAGGCTAGAATACACTCAAGTGTGTTTGCATATCAAGACTATTTTTTACAAAATGTAAACCGTTGATCTTCACCGTCCAAAACTAATTTGAAATGCATAATTTTTGCGGTCTTCATAACATGAGCTATACATATCCAAATGTGCTCAAATTTTGTGTATGAGTTGTACACGAGATGTTTAATAAGATCAACGGATTAGATTTTCAAAAAACATATTGCATCATAAAAAACTACTTGAGTTATTCCACTCCGGATACAATCGAGTGTATTCTAGCCTGACTCTCTCTTTCTCTCTCTCTCTCTCTATATATATATATAAATATATATATATATATATTCTTAGAAAATCATATCTGGGGGTATTGATCTCTATTTATGATATGCTTGAGTGATTCAGTCGACTACAATGAAATCAATGCATTGTTGGTTTATTAGACTCGTAACATTGCGTGAATGTACATGTGCCGGTATGTGGGCTTACGTCGGCAGGTGTGTACGTTCAAATATGTGTTGTAGATTTTTTGTTTGTCTTTGTGGGGATTCTCTTGGTGCATTTGTACATCATTATGTGTCGATGTCTTGTGTATATGATAATTTAACGTGCCTATATTTTGGTTACCAAACATATTCTATCTTTGTTGTGTGTCTTTTTTTTAATAAATGGAGGGCCTAGCTGCGGTATGCTCCACTCTTAAAAAGATTGTGACTGTGAATAGAATCCGTCAGTGAGTCAGGTGGGGGCTGCTAAGAACATGGCAGCTAGAACTCAATATCTGTCTCCAAAACATGCTGGGGCAGCTAGAGCACAAATAGGTGAGGATAGCTTGATGCGTGGCTATACAAAAGTTCGATCCCTAAAGGGAGTATTTTCTCAAGTGTCCTAATCTTATTCGTGGCCTTTTAATTTATTATTTTTAAATGGAATATGATACTTGAACTAAAAGTGGCACTTATTTTGGAACCTTTTTGTCCTCTGCATGAATGAGAAAGAAACTAAGAAAGTAACTTATTTCACTCCTTAATTTTGTTCTCATGCATATAAGAGGATAAAAAGGGTCCCAATATGAGTGTCATTCTGGCCCATATAGCAAAACTCTTTTTAAATTGAGTAGTTTGACATTCATATGGATAGGTATGTCGACCGTCATCTTCTGCAAGTTTGCTCACACTTCGTCGAATGGATGGAATATTAGACTATTGTCAGAGCTATATAAGTATATCGCTCTCCTCTTTGTCTCTCTCACCTTGTTTTATTTTGTGCATCATCTTACTCTCTCTTTGACTCTCACTCACTCACATGCAAATTTTGCATGTTTAGGTCATCAATAGCTTTTTGACTTCTTGCAAGATGACCTCTATATGGTCCCGCCAGAGCTCTAACAGGATAAGGACCTCCGACGAATAAAGTATCATATGTAGCTCTTTGTCACTGAGTATTTTAAAAAACTATCATGTATTGCACTCTTACCGTAAAATATTTTGTTGTAAAAGACGTTAGTTTTGATAGTTTTTCTGTTTTCCACATCGTCATCCATCATTGTTGATACCTTTTTAGTATTTTTCATGCATTCTTTTACAGTTTGACATGAGTCTGATGAAATGGATGATGATGGTTTAATGAAAAGCATTATAATGAGTCTAAAATACTTGCGACATGGTTTCGTTCACTAAAATGTGGTTTATGGGGTTTACAAATAGTGTAGGATATTGATATTCACAAACATTTTTATTAGGTTCCCTGATGTGGATATTGGTAGAGTTTGTTCACATTAAGTCGACATAGATCTTAATGTGATGTGGTTTGTGGAAAAGTGATTGAGTTACAAATCCACGAGTTATATGATATAGAACTTCATCTCATTTCATATCTAGATGAACTGATTCCCTTGGATGCACCTTAAGGTTCGTATTTAACGAGGCTCACATTGCTTAACCAATATTTGCATGATTGTTGAACCAAAATTGGTATTCACAATAGTAATTATTCAATATTTGTAAGATTAATGAACAAATATTGACCATGATAGGTCAACAACATATAAGTAAATCAACAAGGATTTACATTTGTCATTATTGAATATTGGCATAATTGTGTCAATCGGCTTTTGACTTTCATATGTTAATAGGCTATATGTTTTTAACCCAATGTATTCATCACCACTCGTAATTGACACAATTTGTGAGTCAGTGTTGACCTTCAATGGTTAACCACATAAGTTTGTTTAACCAGGATTCACATTCATTACCATTCAGGCTGGAATGATTTTCACTCAATACAACATACAAGTAAATTAACTGGGATTTACGTTTGTCTTCATTCAGTATTTACAATTTCCATCATTCAGAAACCCACTCTGTATTGAGGGTTTTGTTGATTAACTGGTATTACATTTGTCAATATTCATTGTTTGCATGGTTTGTGAAACATTGACTTTGATAGGTCAACATCATACAGGGTATACGGGAAAATTACCCAATATTCACATTCTCTATTATTCAATATTTTAAAATTTTATAAACTGGTATTGACCTTGACATGTCAACAACATATGTGTAAATTAACCAGGATTCACAATCCTCACCTTCATTGTCTGCACAGTTTGTCAAATATTACAACATTGGGGTTTTTAAACCTGTAATGTTTTTATATTACCAACATTCATGAACCAATGTTGACAATCATAGGTCAACAACTGAAGGTTGGACTCTCACCAAGACTTTTTGAGATATGTTTTTTGCAAGCTATATCTTCTTTAGAGATAGTTTCCAATCTACCCCTTTACTACTTTAGTGATCTAGCATTTGGCATTCCTTCAAAATCATCTCCCTCATAGCTTTTGTCTACTCTAATTTAGGATGATTTGATATATCATCTTAAATAGCACCCAAACTCCAAATGTAGTCATCACCAAGTGTATAAACTTTTCTCACCTAACCAACCTAGCCAAAGGCTCGTTATTATTCCCAAAATGCGCTATATAACAATAAGTTATAGAGGGGGATAAACATACAGGAAAACCCTAAATTCAATATTCATTCTGAAACAAAGCAATGCTACCTGGTGACCTCTATTTGTAGTATGAGAGTGAAAAGAGCCGATAAGGAATGGTTTTCTCCCTCCCATTTGGAAAAGCCACAAGCTAAAGATAGGACAAGGTTGGATTCATGTCATCATTGGATAATGCATCACATATGTATTGTTCCTTTGGCACTCAAACAAGCATATAGTACATGTATGGGGTTGGAAACAGCTTATTGAATACTTGAAGATAAAGGATAACACATCTTGTCCCTTACTCCCACTGATAACAACAAAATCATGGTGGCCCTCTTCCACGAAGATGGATGTAAGGACCCTGACCCACATTTTGGGATAACTTTATTTGTTTTTCTTAAGTATGTTGCTTAGGACCTTTCTCTAATCATCTGAGATGTAATTAGGGCATGTTGGAAGCTTGAGTCTCTTGTTTTGAGCTTTCTTGGTTTATGCTTGTGTTTTGTGGTGAAGTTTTTGTGCAAATTGCAATTTACCCAGGATA
This sequence comes from Alisma plantago-aquatica, assembly GCA_963693085.1. NCBI lineage: Eukaryota > Viridiplantae > Streptophyta > Magnoliopsida > Alismatales > Alismataceae > Alisma > Alisma plantago-aquatica. Next base: position 755,926,002 of record OY856409.1, read on the forward strand.
GGGTTTGATGTGCAAGTTTGCCACCTCTAGTGTGTTCCTTCTCTCTCTTGGAATCATCTAGAGGAGTGAGAGAGATGGGCACCTTGTTTGGACCTTAGTTGTGTCGTGACATCCTTGGTGATGTATTGGACACATGTTTGAGGTGTGCCTTGCACCTAGAAGTGTTGTCTCAGGCTTGAGAGCCTTGGAGAGGCCTTGTATCGATTTGTGGGTCTCTTGAGTTGCACCCTATCGGTTTGTGGGTGTCTTGAGTTGCACCCTATTGGTTTGTGGGTGTCTTGAGTTGCACCTTATCAGTTTGTGGGTGTCTTGGGTTTCACCCTATCGGTTTATGGGTGTGTGGAGATGTAGTATCGGGCATGACCATGATAGGTGACCTAGAGGACAAGACCTAGATCTTATCACCTCATTTGCATGGTGTTGCATGTGACCCTTCTTCATGGACAAGTGCCATCTTAGGTGATGACACCTCTTTCATGATCTCTCTCTCATCCCTCTTGTATATATACTCCTTTCTCTCCATGCAAGAGGATCATTTTGGCCATCTTTCCTTTTCCTCTCCCTTGATGGAAAACCTTAAGAAGCTAAGGAGTTAGAGGAGTCTCTCTTGTAGCTTGGTGGGCAAGTCCCAAGCTTGTGGTGTTCCCTTCATCTTCTACCTTGGTAATCCATGATTCCTAGCTCTTTTTCTCCCCTTCTTTCTTATTCTTGGCCATGGATCTTGGTTATCTTTCTTTCCTCCTCAAACACCCTTAACCTTGGTATCATCTTCTTCTTGGGAGGTGTAGTGGTGACCAAGTTTGGAAGATCTTCTTCTACCTTGAGCTTGTGAGCTTGGAGCTTGACCTTGGAGCTTGGATCTTGATGGTGATCTTTGAGGTGGGTTATATAACTTTAAACCTTCTTTGTTATTATCACTCCTTACATGATATCTCATTCTTCATCTTTGGTTCATTATATCTTGCATGTTAGTAGTTCTTCTTGGAGGTTTTAAGATCTGTTTAGAATAGGGAGTCTTGCTTAAGTTGTTTCCCATGTGTTACACTTTCTTGCCTTATTTAAAACGAGTGTCATAAGGTTGAAGATGACTAGGTCGACATGTTATAGCGGGTGGTCGTCATGACCTGAGTACAACATATCATTACACGAAGAGACAGGTCATCACGACTTGGTGAGGTTTAGGTCGACATGTTTTGGTGACACTTAGATCATCATGTCTTGTGCATTCTTAGGTCGTTATGGTCATGAAGGTTAGCTTGTCTTGATTTCTGGTCGTTAAACTGTTATGGAATTGATTGTCATGCGTTGATGATCTGAGAAGACGCTAGCCCATCATGAATTTGAGGTACCTAAACTGATATTGTGCTTAACTGATATAAAGGGTGTGATCTGTCATAGTTATGGTTGTACTTAGTGGGGTTGGTTTGTATCGAGGGCAACAGTGACACCCTTCTTGGACAGAGGCCGACACCCCCCAGTACAGCATTGCCTGATACATCCTTAGTTGGGATGCCCGTCATACCTTGAGACGGCATTTCCCGACATATCCTAACATGTAGCTAACCTTAAACCTAACACCTGATATACCTTGGTGATGCTCGACATGCTGATGCCTATCATTCTTTGGGTTGGTGTTTCCCGTTATGCTTTGAACTTCTCGTCACATCCAGGCATTGTAGTTGCCCGTCACACCTAGAGATGGTGTTGCCCGACATGCTTGAGTTTCTGTTACACCCTCCATAGGTGTTGGCCGACACACCCTCCATAGATGTTGTTTCCCGATACACTCGACATGGTGTGGTTGCCCGACACACTTAGGGATAAACCAATATACACCCCCCTTAGTGTGGTTCCCTGACACACCTTGGTGCTAAACCGATACATCGATATGCTAGCCTTACCCAATATCTTATGTTGGTGGTTACATTGCATCATGTTGATAGGGTTACATGTTAAGATGTGATACCCTATGGGTGATTGGGTGTATAATTACAAGAGATATGTTTCTATATATCATAACATGCCTCATAATGATAATGGAAGCAATGATCTAAGGGTGGTTGTTGATCCAACCTTGTAAACCCTAATTGCTTAAATGAAAACCCTAACCCTAATGATGTAATGTAAATGGCCTGGATCTTATGAGATGGTAATGATGATGATGTATTGTTCTTCTTGTTACAAGTCTCTAACCATGCAGGTGATACCAGTTGATAAGCACAACCAGGTATGAGCTATGTTGCCTATGATAAATGTAAATGGGCCTTGTGAGGCAAAAGTGTTGTTGACATCCTTGAAAGAGGAGGTGAATGGTCTTATGACCTAATGATGGCTTATTTCCTTATATGAGTTGGTGATTTTTCTCAATGATGAGATGAGGGGTTGTTACCCCTTGATATGTGATCATCATGATTAGAATTATGGTGAATGGCAAGCATCAAGTGATAATGTGATGAGATCACACCTTATATGTTCTAATATTTCCTGGTAATGTGTCATGCCCTTGTTTATGTAGAATTTGTTTAGAGGTTGTACTTTGTAACTAGATTGATGCAAAAAGACACTTAAATGACTTAACTAATCAGTGGAACCTAATCTTGTAGCTTGCCCTGTGCCATAGATCCATTCAGTGTCAGCATTTGCTGAATGGAGAAATGAGTTTAACTCAGGGAGCATATTTTTGAATATGTGGGGTGTAAGTTGAGTAATTTCTTGTATCCTTAACTACAGGATGTGTGAGACGACCATGTGTGAGTCGATCTAGTTGTGGTATGGATGTCCATGTGTGAGCCACTCCTTCTTGTTAGAACGGCCATGTGTGAACTTATACCAAGGTGGGCTGGTTATGATTGTATGTGGATGGTCATGTGTGAACCAACCCATGAGTTTGACTATATGTCATTATTGCAGTTGATTTCTATGTCTCTACGGTGTTTGCTCATGTACTGACTGTGTGGTGGTGAGTTCGTGGATTCTGGCTCTTCTATTAGACCTTGTATGGCACCGATTTTGACTTATCAAGTGGTCGGTGGGATTTGGGTGGTACGACTCAAATCCTTGGGGCATAATAAAATGTGTGATCAGCCATGTAGAAACATTGGATGAGGCTTGCTTGATCTTTATACAATACTATTGATAGGAATTAACATGTTCTTCATATTCCTTTTAAATTATTAAGATGTATCATAATTCATCAGTAATTGCTCTTCCTGATAATAATGATTACTTGCTTCACATAGTTGTAACCTTACTAGTGTTTTATTCATCTTATCTGTGATAATAATAGAGTTGGTGGAGAATTATATCTCCCAGTTAGATTTGGAATCTCACCCTATGGGTTTCCCACATCCTTTTAGGTGGGCGTGCATGAAGAGGTAGAGATCGTGCAGCTGAGGTTGAGCAACAGCAAGGAGAGTAGTAGCTGACAAGGTTGGAAGTGTTGTTGGATGTCTTTTGTTGATAGAGTCCTAAAGTCATCCCTGTACACTCGGATCCTTAGGGATGTTTTGTAGATATTCTATGGAAGTGCTTTCGATACGTGCTTGGCTAGTGTGCCCTTTTGTATACAGTAGTAATGGATGTATGCATATATGTTTCGGAATAGGTTCTCTGGTAACAGGTTGATGGCACACATAGTAAGTGCTTTGAGGCATGAAAGTATTTTTATGTAAAGGTTCTTACTATTTGGCAGTTTTATGAAAACGGTTTTAATTTTTAATGCTTTCTAGTAACCTGTTTGTTAATATTCTTTTGCAGTTCTGTTTTGAGAAATCTCGCTTTTGTGTGGCGTGGGGCATCACAATGGACATGGATATGACCCCCTCCCAATCTGAATTTTTTTTGTCACTCAAAAAACCTTTTACTATTAAAACCAAAAAACTTTAGGTACAAAAAGTGCCCCTTGAGGAAACAAAATAGATCCCAAGTCTCCACGCAGGGAGACATAAAAGGGATCCAACAAAAGAAGACTCCAAACTAAGAAAGACTAAGAGAAGGGCAGGATACAGAAAAGCCCGTAAGACCTAGCAGGGGGAGGGAGAGCATACAGGACCCAAACATAACACCCACAAAGACGCATGAGTGAACTCCATCACTGCTACCAACTCAAAAGAGCAAGTCATCACCTGTCCCAACCCCAAGAACAAACTCAGCAGGAAAACAAAAGATAGCAAATCGAGAAAGACATGACTGTCACTCATGGTCTTTCTCCCTGAAGCAGTGGCCATTTGCACCTGGTCATTACTTCATTCAAAAAAAGTCCAAGAAAAATAGTAGTTCGAGCTTAACAGGGGCATCGTCAACAAACATCCAAAGACTTTTGCAGCTGGAGACAAGCATCTATGGATCCTCTGGCATTCAGTTCACCCACAAGGTGAGGATATGTCTGACTATCATCACCTGCATACGTCTAGAGACATTTCTTCTGATATCCACCTTGAGCATGACTATGAATCTCACTAGAACCATGAGTTGCTATTTGCATAGCAACATTGCATCGAACCGAAGCTTTCCAACAACACCTTGATGGTGTCCTTCTCAAATGGCTGGAGGCTGGACTGCCATAGAATGCCTAGTGTGCACCCGGAGCTACAACGGCAAGAAGGCCTCTAGTCACCAGGCTTTGGCAGTGCAGCAGTAGCTTGTTGAAGCTTCAAGATGAAAGTCGCAAGGTTAGCAGGGGGTCACCAGGCTAATACCAGGTCGACGCCAAAGCACCTCATCCGCCCATCAGCCAGCAGAGATTACCAGTAGTGACGGCGGAGGAGGAAACCTCTACAGCCACCCCCCCAAATCAAACTACATGAGCTCCTGTAAACACAGAAGCCCCTCATCAAGCACCTATAGTGCATGAGATTATAGCTACAGAGGAGCCACGCAAGGTCAGGCGGTCATCGCTTGTCTTCAACAAGTATGTTGGCGGAATCGTCGATGAAGATGATGACAAGCTGCTCCCACCACCAAGAGTCGATACAGTCGAGACAGGAGCTGTCGTTGGAGGACCAATGAGGCAAACTAAGCCCTTTACAGGGCCCGCTTCCTATGCATATGCCGCAGCCGCAAAGGAGAACTACCTAGTGGTCCGTCGGTAGGGGGAGAGGCTGGAGCCCAATCACCGGACAGGGTGGACCAACAAACACCCTTACGCTAGAGGGAACTCCTCCCGAGCAGTGAACCCTTATAAGTTGTAGGGAATGCGTCGCCGATCTGGTCGAGACATCGTCGACCCAGTGTCGGTTCCATCCGCCACCGAAAGCATCAGGCAAAGGGTAGGGCGGGGTCAAACCCATCATCATCCTGGGAAAATCCGAGAGGTAGAGCAGCGATGAAGAGCCCAGATCTGGTGGGAGAAGCTCTTTCCAACTGTCACGCTTGAACGGCATGGAATCGACCGAGTCGACATGCCAATCCTCTGGCCCAGATCTGCTCCTCACGGCGCTGCTCATCCCTCACCAAAGCGCATCCGAGACGACGCCCTTCGACCGCCTTTCCCTCCAGGAGAGTTCAAAGCTTCGATCGTCGTCAATGATTGGAGGTCGGGGGGAGGGTGCACCAGAGAGGACGCTCCCTCCCCCTAGCGACGCCGCCGGGGTAGAGAGAAGATGGAAAGAACCCTAGAGAGAGAAGCCTTTACACCCAATTCAGAAAATTAGATTTTGTTTCCCAATCTGAATATTGATGATATGGATATCGTTCCACCACATGGACTAGGAGATCAAAATTTGTGAATCATCTGGAAAGAGTTACAAAGCCTATACCTCATATCCATGAATGTAAAATGTGTTAGCACTAGGCAAAGCTTACCTCAATGGGGATGATGAAACCATACTAGAAGAGATAGACAAAATGGGAGTTACATAAACCTCATAAGTCAGATCTAAATATCCAAAAGTATTCTTAGAGTTCAGCATCATGCCTCTTCAACACCTAGTTGTGATATGTGTGCATTGGGTTAATACTAATGAAATTATTATGTTTCATTACACCTAAAAAGTGACCTCTCTAAAGTGTTTAGATCTAGGCTTGGAAAACCTTACCAATCGATCAAGCTAATTATCCTTATTCCAAAAATATACAATTGCATTTTTATAACCCAATCATTAATTATAATTTTTATAAGTTAAATCAGTTTATATACTTTTAGTAAAATAAAATAGGAAAATAAATATTATGTCCCCATCTAATTATTAACTAATAGGATGTGACAGTGCATATATGTCATTTTTTGATGAGGCAAATCATGTGACCATTGATAAAACATTTGTTAGATTACTGGAGTGCTCACATATTATTATTCAATTGATTAAATCTGCAAGGGCATGACGATCAAAAGGCCCAAGGATCTTTTTATTTCTTTCTTCATGCTCAACATGCAACATTGGGACCAGAATGCATCCACCAATCAACGGGAAAACTTGATCTTGATTGTATTTAAGGTTGCAGATGTGATCCCCCCCGCCCTACAAAAATGAACCCAAAGAGCTTAGATCGAGTTCTAGGATGCAAAATAGTGTGATCTCTATGACATGTCAATGGTAGTATGTTTTGGGGAGTAAAACCTAGAAAACAATGCAAAAACCAAGATAATGTGTCAAAGTAGATTCATGTGTGTGTACGACTCTTGAATCGTCCTTCCTTGGGTCTAGGGGACTATTGCATAGGAATTGTGAGTTAATGACAAACTTGGAAAACAAAACATCTTGCATGGACATGATCAGAAAGCTCAAGACACACCTCCATTGTGGCTGGCAGAGGGTGTGAGCCTAGTACCAAGGATAACCCCCTCCCCCTGTGACATTCTATTAGCCTCTCCTAATGATTGTGTGGTGTTTGGGATACTTCTTGATTCAGATGCATAGAGGAAGAAACTGAATACAATATCCCAAGGTAGAGACTCATCTGGGTATATGTGATCAGGGAAATGTCCTCAAGGTTCATATAACCTCTTGACATATTTTCCATGGTTCAGGAACCTTGGGTTCCCCCTATGAGAGTGAAAAAAGGAGGGGGTCATTGTGGTGCTTACCAGTCTGTTAATTATAAAATGAAGGCGTGTGTAGGTGTCACATATATCTGGTAGCTGGAGATGAGATCAAGCTTGGCCTCGTCCACAACACAGGGAGCTAAGGATAAATTGAGGGTAGGGAAAGATGCAAGGGGGTATGGACTACCTTTTTGGATAGCTAGAGTATGGTGTGCTTTAGGGTAAAGGGTGTTCATGCTTTCTGAATGTAGCCATTGTAGAGGGTCCATAATGAGGATTTATGCATTTTGCTACTAGGGAAATAGAGGGGTTGAACAAGGGCTCTTTGGGTTCGTGAGGGTGAGAGGACTTGTTAACACAATAAATTTGTGGGGAGAGATTGAGAGTTGAGGGAGGTAACTGGAAGAGAAGACACGCCTCATGGTGGTGCTACTAAATGTGGTAAACCACGGGAGGTCGATAGGTAGAAGGTAAATCTCCCAACACCAGATTTCAATCCCAGGACCCCATTAAATTGTATATGGCCAAGGATTCATGTAACATGACATTATGTGCATGATAAAAGAAAATTGAAAACTTAAGGAATTTATTGATGCAGCCAATAAATTTTCAATTAGACGTGTTTATAATATACTATTTCCTATTTCAATTTTAGGGAGTAAACTGCCTTCAAATGCCAAAAACAATTTTGAGTAGCATAATTAGTCATGAGGAACTCAAATTTTACATTAGATGTACATTCTAAAACCATGAGGTGTACGACTTTATTACTTGTATATTATGTATTCATTTAAGGCATTTAGTCCACTTAATGAGCCAATTCTGACACCATAATACCTCTAAGTTTGATTTATTTCATGTTATACTCTTAGCAATATTATAGCATGTTAAACTGGAATCAAATTCATTAGCTAGTCTTTTTATAAGATTAACCCCAAATGTCACATTAATCCGCTAATTCATTGTAAATATACACATAAATGGATAATTGTTATTACATGAGGTTATTTAACTTCAATCATTTATAATTATATCCTAAATCAAAAGGGAAAGGGACTTATTATTATCCAAAAAGGCCTAGAAGTGGGAGGGTTAACTTAGATACATAGATTTGGTATGTTACAGATAACATGCGGGAAACATCATCACTACTAGGTGGCACTAATGAATGCATATTCATCACCTCTTAGCACATTGTCTAGGACTTTTGTTTGGGCTTTTCTACCTCTTTTCCTTCATTTTCAGGATTTACTGCCAATTCCTTGATTTTCCTCCTATTATATGAATTCTCATTAGTTTTGTCTTATTTTGTAAGTTTTTTCATGCTCGTTGTCATTACTTCCACCCAAGCCCATTCTCTAAAGGACATCAGAAGAATAAAAGCCTTCTTTGGCCCTTTCAAAGCCCGAAAAGGCCCAAAGCTCATAGATCTCTACTCTAAATTTCAGCACTTTGATCGGCCAATTCATTCGTCCAGTTGGGTGATGCAAGTGTCGCACATCTTATTCCTAGAACCCTAGTCGCTTGACCTACAAGCCTTGACCAGTCAGAGTTCACATTGAGAAAGTCATTCATTGCAGACAAAGTGAACGGTTTAGAGTGCCCCTGTCGAGCAACTCATTTCCTTCAGTCGCTCAACCTGCTTCCCAAAATATAGTCAAGTTTCAAATTAAGAAAGTTAATCGATGTGGTCAAAGTTTGACCAAGAGACTTCATCCTAAAGCAACAAAGTAACACCAATCAAGAAACTCAAGTCTTAGAGTAGATCAACTCAGACCCTGAGATAGGCGGTTGTAGCCATCACCAAGTCTTATTTTCATGGGTTTTTCCCTCCTTTCTCTGTATAAAAGTAGGGAGACTCCAAAGATAGAAGGATCCACTTTTCATACTCTAGCCTTGTTCCACTTTTATTATATCGGAGTAGTTCTCTCTTTGTCAGGATATGGGTAGTAACCACATGATCCCTCATATCTTATATTAGTTGTAAGGACCCTGACCTTTGTTTTGGGCTTACCATGTTTGCTTTGCCTAAACCTTGTGTTTTTCCCAATCACCCAAGGTGTGATTAGTGTTTTTTGTGTTTTGTTGTGGGGTTGAGGTGCAACTTGCAATTTACCCAAGTTCTAGGGTTTCTGTGCAAGCTTGTCACTTTGATAGGCCTCCTTATCTCTTTGCATCCTCTAAGGTTGAGAGGATGGGTTGGGCACCTTGCTTGAGACATTTGGTCTTTGTTTGAGCTTGGGCTTGGTGCTTTTCCCCCTTGCTTGGTGTATCGGCCAGGAAGTGTATCGGCCAGTGGGGTGTTGGTGGGTGTGTCAGGTTGCCATGTTGGGTGACACACACCCCTCCACCTAGAATCATGTGTGTCACCCTTTCTTGGACACATGGTGCTTGTTGCTAGCAAGTGGTGAGACCTTGGACAAGTGGTATTTGGGGTGTCAGCATGTGGCATGGCCCTTGGACAAGTGCACCTAGGTCGGGTGCCACCTTGCCTTGCTCTTCCCTTTACCCTCTTGTATACATGCCATGCATCTTGCTTGCCAGTAGTCCCTTTCATTCCTTATTTGCTGCTCCTCCCTTGCTGATTGAGAACGAGAAGAAGAGAAGGAGAAGAGGTGGTGGCCGATACATCTTACTGCAGCTGCTTTCTTCTCCAAGTTGGTGGCCGAAGCTTGAAGGTGGAGCTTGGAGCTTGGAGAAGCTTATGCTTAAGGCAGGTTACATAACTTCTAACCTAGCCATATTATCTCCTTTATATATTTCTTGGATGTTTTATATTGATCGGCTATGCTTATCTTGCTAGTAATGCTCATGCCTTAGTTAGTAATTGTGTTGCCTGATATGCTCCCTAGACTAGGTTGGATGATATGTTTCTTAGAACATGTTGGGTGATATGTGTAGATACCCTTGTGTTGGCCGATCCTTTGGGTTGTAGAATCTCAAAAAATACCCCTCTCTCATTTAGTTGAGAGGTGAGCTTAGGGTTTCTTAACCACAAGAGGTATGGTAGTGTGTCCTTGGGCAATACCCATCTCTCACTTTGTTGTTGAGAGGTGAGCCTATGTTCTAGCTGCTTGGGTGTCATGGTTAGTTGGCTTGGCCGATAGAGGTGCTTCCCTTAGTCTTGAGATGGTGATCTACCCTAGTTGCACGTTATGTCCTTGTTGGTGCCATGGGTGGCCATGCCTTTGATGGTGAGCGTTGAGCAACACCCCTCCTTCCTTGAGTTGTAAGGTGAACTCTAGCTCCTGCCTAATATGCTTGAGTTTGGCAATACCCCTGAATCAACCTGGTTGTTGCGAGGTGAGCTAACGCTCCTGCTAATCTTGGGCAATATGATGTGGATGCCCGATATCCCTCTTCTTCCCTTGAATTTAGGGTTTGGGTGATATAGTAGGTGGCTGCCTTCTTGACCCCTTGGGCGATATGTGTTTTGTGTTAGGCATTAAGGGTTGGATGGTGCTTCCCGACATACATGTAGAGTATGCTTCCCGACACTCTGTCTTAAAGACGTTGCCTACTGTGATGCATTGTCTGCTATGATGTGTTTCCCATCATGGGGCGTTGCACGATGTAGGTTGCACATTATGGCATTGCCCGACATAGTGTTGCTCGATATGATGTTGCCTGTTATGATGATTTGATTTTTGTCTACCTTGGACGGTAGAGCTGACCCTTTGGCTGGGCGATATGGCCTAAGTGCTTCCTGACATGATGCTTCATTCTAGATGGGAGATAGGGGTGTGTCGCTTGGGAATTATAGGTTGGTTCTTAGAGTGCTGCCCGATATTAGTTTGCTAGGTGCTTTGCCCGATATGGGTGTTGGCCGATAGTGTTGGTCGACACAGCTAGATGTGGTTAGTTGCCTTTAGCCGACACCAATAGGATTGGTTGTAACTGATACCTTTAGTGAGGATCATTGTACCTTTAGTGAGGATCTCTGCACCTTTTGTGAGGGTCGTGGTACCTTTTGGTGAGGGTTATTCCTTACCTGATGTGTTGTTAGGGGTTATGCTTGAAACCCTAATGTCGTTTGGAATGCTTATATGTGGATGTTATGTATATGCATGATCATCTAATGTTGCACAGATATATCTTAATGATGAAGTGTTTATCTACTCTTGAGCAGGCTAACCATGCAGGTTTCATTAATTGAGATGTGTACTTAGGTATGAGCTATAATGATGTCCTTGGTGACATTCTCTTGATATTGAGATAATGAGGAACACTATGTGTTATGTGAACTATGATGGTACATGATGAGTGTTGCCTATGTGTTGGTAACATGTGCTTAATGGTGGGATGGAATCCCTATGATGTTGGATCCTTGTGATGGATCATGATGATTGGCAAGAGGCCAAGTGGCAACATGAGATGTTGGATCCTTGCAATGGATCATGATGATATTAATGGCATTGAGAATAGCAGTAATAGTGTGGCACAAGTTAATGGAATCTATGTTGTTTACTCTTATTTATGGATTGCATAATATAACTTGGTTGCCCAACAATCCACTTAAAATGCATTAAGTAATTATAGATGAACCTTTCATGTAGTTTTCCCTGGCCATAGATCCATCATCGTCAATAACTGGTGATGGTGAAATGGGTTCTCCTGCGGGTTAATCCGGAGCGCATATTGTTGAATATGTGGGGTTGTCCTAGCCGAAAATAGGAGGATTAGAGTGCAGCTTTGGTTGTAGACTCAAGGTGTGTATAAGAGCATGGTGAATAGGCCCATGGCTCAGTGTGATAGAGAATGAATATGTTCTTGGCTCAGGAGCACGGTGAATAGGCGTGTGGCTCAAGGTATGCTAGCACCGAGACCTGTACCAAGGTGGGATAGAGGGAAGGGTATCTTGCGGAGCTGACCCTATGACTGAGGTCACTTAAGCAAGAGATTGCGGTCCTACTTTGGTTATCATGCACTGATCACAAAAAGGGTAAGGTTGTGGAGTCTGACTCTTCCATTGACCTTGTATGGCACCTGCTTTGGGTTTTGCAACCAAAGGTTGGATTTGAGCAGTCGGGGCATAATAAATGGTAATCCATCCGCATAGTATATTTGCTTAGGGCAAACATGGAACATTGGTTGAGGCCTTGAATATTATATTATTGTTTCATATGCATGCCCTAAGTACTTCTTGAAGCTAGTTATATGCTTCTAGGGTATCATGGTAAGCTGTTATACATATATAATCTTGTTCTTCATATTTCATAATATGATCTAGTTATCTGGTATATATTGCTTTAGATTTTCTGAGATTTTATAGTTCAGAGGGGAGTTATGTTTCTCATTGGGATTGTGTGTCTCACCCCACTGGTTTTAACCTTTTTAGGTGATCGTAGTGTTGCGGCTGAGCAGCAAGAAGATCAGTAGAAGGAAAGGTCAGATATGTTGTTGTTGTGGTTGTTTTGTAGTAGAGTCTTAGAGTCTTCCTTGTACTCTCAGGTCCTTGGAGGTGTTTTGATGAGGTTTCACGATGTATGATCTTAGTATGGCTTTTTGTAACCTGTTGTTGGCATGGCTAGGTCTGATATGTATATAAACAGGTGACGCATCCTTGATGTTTATGGAACAGATGGATCCTATGTGTTGGTGGACATATATCATGCTTATATAACATGTTTCCTTGCAAGTTGTGGATCTAGTTGTAATAATTCCTTCTTATGATGATTTCCGCAATCAGTTTTAATTAACTCATGTTTTTGGTAATATGTTGTTTATGGTGGTTCTGCACATTTTCGCATGGCATTTTGTTGTTTTTGTGATGGCGGGATGTCACAACAGTTTTTAGTATCAAAGCTCTAGGTTCGTTGAGTCTATAGGGATCTAGGACTAGGCTTGTGTCTATTTTTGTTATTTTTCCATATTTTCTTATAATGACTTCTGCCCCCAGTAGAAGATAAAGCTAAAAGATGGCTGGGAATCATGAATAACTTGTTGTCGAGAGCAGTGATGTTGCATCTGTTGATGGAGCTAGTGTGCAAGCACATGAAGATCAGGTGCCTGAGGTCCCCAAATTGACCCAGCCATTCTTGAGAACCCTACCTATCAACACCTTATGGGGCAGCTAATGGCTATAATGAATCACATGGTGGAGATATTGTCTGTTCCTCCTCCAAGAGCACCAGTTCCCCATGGTGAATATTTGGGTATTAGGAAGACCTTCGAGCGGCTTCACCGAGTTGGAGCTTTGGATTATGCTGGAAGGGCTGATTCAGCGGATGTAGATTTGTGGCTAACATGTATTGAGAAGGCCTTCTGGATCCTTGACATCCCTGAGGCAGACAAAGTCAAGCACATTGTCTACCTTCTGAAAGGTAGTGTTGGCCACTGGTGGGCCATCGAGGAGGAGAAACGACCTGGTGAGGTGATCGGTTGGGATGTTTTCCGACGAGAGTTCGTCAGTCGATACTTCTTGAAGACGTATCTGGATGAGAAGATCAGTCAGTTCGAGCGTTTGTGCCAACGTCCTCTGAGCATCACCAAGTATGAAGCCAATTTTATGGAGCTACTGAGGTTCTATCCTCACATGGTGGAAACAGATGATGAAAGGGTCAGACGGTTTGAGAAAGGTTTGAGTGCCGAGCTGACAACACATGTTGCTGCTTTGGAGAATTGGGAACGGTTTTCCATGTTTTTGGAGTCTGTTCGGAGGATAGAGTGGTCGGTCCGGGAAAAGAGATAGGCTATGTCCAAGAAAAGACCTAATCAGTTTCAAAAACAGAGGTTTGATGGTCCCAAGAAGCCAAGGTTTTCTGCACCTTCTGTGATGCAAGGTTCCAGTGTGCCGTCACAATAGTCACCAAGTAAAGGAAGAGGGTGTGGTTTTTCTCCATCTAGAGCCTATAGTACGGCTTTAGTAGAAGTGACAGGGTCGTCTAGGCCATAGTTAGGGGACAGGTTGTGCTTTCTCTATGGACAGACCGGGCATTTAAAGTTGAATTGCCCGATAAGAGACATTGAGGTGACGCAACAACTGAGGCAGAGTCAGCAAGGATCAGATAGACAGTAGTCTAATGGCTCCAGAGGGTGAGGACGCGGCCAAGCATCACAAGCGGGATCATCTTCTCAAGGAAGCAGAGGACGTGGGTGACAGCAAGCAACGACTCGATTCTATACTATGAGTCAGCTGGAGGCGATAGTCAACCCGTGAGTGGTGGTAGGTCAGATGGAGTTGTTTCATTCTGATTTGTCTTATTCTTGCTTTAATTCTGTTCTGGTTGACCCGAGTGCTATACGCACGTAGTATGCTTGATAGCTATCTTTTACCTCTTAGTTGTAAGAAAGATAGCATGTTGTTAGAAACCCCTCTTGTTGGTCCTGTGATGCTTCAAGAAGTGTGTCCATCGTGTGTTCTATCTTTATCGGGACACAACATATCAGTGGATCTCATACCACTTGATATGCATGGATTCGATGTAATTCTTGGGATGGATACCTTGGAAAGATATAAGGTTGTGATGGACTGTGGTTCCAAGCAGGCGGTGTTTGCTAATGGCATTGAGAAGTGGATCTTCCAAGGAGATAGGAAGATTCTTCTAACATGTATAGTGTCAGCAATGGTGGTGGAGAAGTTGTTGCGGCAAGGTTGTAGAGCATTCTTGGCTCATGTTGTGGATACCAAGGCAGAAGGTTCTAGCCTTAAGGATGTGCTTGTCATCAGAGAGTTTGTAGATGTGTTTCCCGATGAGTTTCCTGGTGTTCCTCCACCTCGAGAGATTGATTTTGAGATCAATCTAGTACTAGGGACGCAACTTGTTGCTCAGACACCGTACATGATGGCTCCAGCAGAGATGACAGAGTTGAAGAAACAGTTGCTAGAGTTTCTTGATAAAGGTTTCATCAGGCCGAGCACATCACTTTGGGGTGCTCCAGTTCTGTTCGTAAAGAAGAAGGATGGATCTATGTGTTTGTGCATAGATTACCGACAGTTGAACAAGGTTATGATCAAGAACAAGTATCCTTTACCAAGGATAGATGATATGTTTGATCAATTGTGTGGTGTGATAGTATTCTTAAAGATCGATATGCGGTTTGGATATCATCATCTCAGGATCAAGGAGGATGACACACCAAAGTTAGCTTTCAGGACGATGTATGGGCACTATAAGTTTGTGGTTATGCCGTTTGGGCTAACCAATGCACCAGCAACATTCATGGATCTGATGAACAGAGTGTTTTGTCCATTCTTAGATCAGTTTGTTGTAGTCTTCATAGATGACATTTTGATCTATAGTCGAGACAACCAACAACATGAACATCATCTTTGACAAGCATTGACTCTTCTTCGACAACATCAATTGTATGCCAAGTTCAGTAAGTGTGAGTTTTGGCTAAAGGAAGTGACTTTCTTGGGTAATGTGATCTCTGCAGAGGGGATCAGAGTAGATCCCAAGAAGGTGGAGTCAGTAGCAGAGTGGGAGCAACTGAAAATGCTGAATGAAGTCCATAATTTTCTGGGTTTAGCAAGATACTACCGGAGGTTTATAAGAAACTTTAGTATGATCATGTTACCTTTAACAAGGTTGACCATGAAGGAAGCTCCTTTTGTTTGGGATGATCAGTGTCAACAAGCTTTTCAGAGTTTGAAGGAGAAGCTGACAAGTGCTCCAGTGTTAGTGTTGCCAGAACAGGGGAAAGGCTATGTTGTTTTCTGTGATGCTTCCAAGAAGGGCTTAGGTTGTGTGTTGATGCAGGAAGATCATATGGTTTCTTTTACTTATCGACAACTTAAGAAACATGAGGAAAGCTATCTGACACATGATTTGGAGTTGGAAGTGGTGGTTCATGCGTTGAATATATGGAGACACTATCTATACGGGGAAGTGTGTCAAATCTTTACGGATCATAAAAACCTGAAGTACATCTTCTCACAAAATGAATTGAACATACACCGGTGGCGCTGGATGGAGTTAATCAGTGATTATGATTGCACCATTGAGTATCGCCCAAATAAGGTGAATGTGGTAGCAGATGCACTTAGCAGGAAGTCTCCTTCTCTTTCTATGAAGAAATGGTAGTTAAGTTCTTTGATATGCCATAGGCGGGATATGTTCATCTCTTTGCAGCAGATGAATGTATAGTTGGAAGTCTCTTTGTTGATAGGATTGTTGGCACATATGAAAGTGAAACCTACATTGAGACAATAGATCAAAGAAGCATAGCAAGTAGATGCTATAGTGCAGCTGATCAGATCAGAGTTTGGAAGCAAGAAACGCGATGGTTTCCATGAGTCTGAGGATTGACTAGTTTGTTACCATAACAGGATGATGGTTCCCGATGATGATAATCTAAGTAAGTTAGTACTCAAGGAAGCACATGCGTCTATGTATGCTATGCATCTAGGTGTCACCAAGATGTATCACAATCTGAAGGATCTATATTGGTGGCCCAGATTAAAGAAATATGTAGATGAGTTCGTGGCAAAATGTGCAGTATGTCAGCAAGTTAAGGCAAAACATCAGAAGTCGGCAGGTACATTGCAACCCATGCCAATACCCCAGTGGAAGTTAGATCACGTAATCATGGATTTTGTAGTTGGTCTTCTGAGTACAGCTAGGAATTATGATTCCATCTGGGTGATAGTAGACAGATTGACGAAGTCTTCACATTTCATACATGTGAAGATGATTTACACAGCAGAGAAGCTCGCTCAGGTAAATGTTGATGAGATAGTGAGTTTGCATGGTGTGCCAGCAACGATAGTCTCTGATAGAGGCTTTCAGTTAACAAGTCGTTTTTGGGAACAGTTGCATAAGGCATTGGGAACACAGTTGAGGTTCAGTACTACTTTTCATCTGCAGACATATGGACAGTCTGAAAGGACTATTCAAACTTTGGAATATCTTCTAAGAGCTTGTATTCTACAGTTCCTAAGAAGTTAGGACGTGCATCTCAGTCTGATAGAGTTTGCTTACAACAACAGCTACCAGTGGAGTATCAAGATGGCACCTTATGAAGCATTATATGGTAGGAAGTGTAGATCCCCTTTGTGTTGGTATGAGTCTGGCGAGTATCAGCTTTTGGGTCCTGAGTTAGTGCAGAAGATGACAGAGAAGATCAAGGTGATACAGCAACAATTGAAAGCGGCATAGGACAAACAAAAGTCTTACACAGATAATCGTTGCTGACCTTTAGAGTTCTAGGTGGGAGATAAGGTGTATCTCAAGGTCTCTCCATGGAAAGGCATGCTAAGGTTTGGAAGGAAGGGCAAGTTGGCTCCCAGGTATATGGGACCATATCTAGTGATAGCACGTGTTGGAAAAGTGGCTTACAAGTTGGAGTTACCACCAGAGTTGCACAGATTGCATCCAGTGTTCCATGTTAGTATGTTGAAGAGAAGTCATCCAAGAATGGAGATTTTGATACAGCCAGTTGAGGTCGAGCTTGATGAAGACATGACCTACGAGGAAGGTCTGGTGTTGATCCTTAATAGACGGGTGAAGAAGCTGAAGAGGAAGGACCTGGTTCTTGTGAAGGTTCTCTGGCATCACCGTGGCGTTGAGGAAGCCACGTGGGAGCTTAAGGAAGAGATGCAGAGGAAGTATCCCTCACTTTTCTCTTTGGATTTCGGGGGCAAAATCCTTTTGTGGGGGTTTATGGCTTGTAAGGACCCTAACCTTTGTTTTGGGATTACCCTATTTTCTTTTCCTAAACCTTATGTTTTTCCCAATCACCCAAGGTGTGATTAGTGTTTGTTGTGTTTTGTTGTGGGGTTGAGGTGCAACTTGCAATTTACCCAAGTTCTACGGTTTCTGTGCAAGCTTGTCACCTTGAGAGGCCTCCTTGTCTCTTTGCATCCTCTAAGGTTGAGAGGATGGGTTGGGCACCTTGCTTGAGCCGTTTGGGCTTCATTTGAGCTTGGTCTTGTTTTTGGGCTTGGTGCTTTTCCCCCTTGCATGGTGTATCGGCCAGGAAGTGTATCGACCAATGGGATGTTGGTGGGTGTGTCAGGTTGCCATGTTGGGCGATGCACACCCCTCCACCTAGCATCGTTTGTGTCACCCTCTCTTTGACACATGGTTCTTGTTTCTAGCAAGTGGAGAGATCTTGGACAAGTGGTATTTGGGGTGTTAGCATGTGGCATGACCCTTGGACAAGTGCACCTAGGTCGGATGCCACCTTACCTTGCTCTCCCCTTTACCCTCTTGTATATATGCCACCCATCTTGCTTTCTAGTAGTCTCTTTAGTTCCTTAGTTGTTGCTCCTCCCTTTCTGGCCGAGAACGAGAAGGAGAAGAGGTGGTGGCCGATACATCTTGTTGCAGCTGATTTCTTCTCCAAGTTGGTGGTTGAAGCTTGAAGGTGGAGCTTGGAGCTTGGAGCTTGGAGAAGCTTGTGCTTAAGGCGGGTTACATAACTTCTAATCTAGCTATATTATCTCCTTTATATGTTTCTTGGATGTGTTATCTTGATCAGCTATGATTATCTTGCTAGTAATGCTCATGCCTTAGTAACCTTGCTGCCCGATATGCTCCCTAGACTAGGTTGGTCGATATGTTCCTTAGAACAGGTTGGGCGATATGTGTAGCTACCCTTGTGTTGGCCGATCCTTTGGGTTGTAAAATCTCAAGCAATACTCCTCTCTCGTTTAGTTTAGAGGTGAGCTTAGGGTTTCTTAACCCCAAGAGGTATGGTAGTGTGTCCTTGGGAAATATCCCTCTCTCACTTTGTTGTTGAGAGGTGAGCCTATGTTCTAGGTGTTTGGGCGTCATGGTTAGTTGGCTTGGCTGATAGAGGTGTTGCCCTTAGTGTTGAGATGGTGATCTACCCTAGTTTCACATTATGTCCTTGTTGGTGCCATGGGCAGCCATGCCTTTGATGGTGAGCGTTGAGCAACACCCCTCCTTCCTTGAGTTGTGAGGTGAGCTCTAGCTTCTGCCTGATATGCATGAGTTTGACAATACTCCTCAATCAACTTGGTTGTTGCGCGATGAGCTAACACTCTTTCTAATCTTGGGCGATATGATGTGGATGCCCAATATCCCTCTTCTTCCCTTGAAGTTAGGGTTTGGACGATATAGTAGGTGGCTGCCTTCTTTACCCCTTGGGCAATATGTGTTTTGTGTTGGGCGTTAAGGGTTGGATGGTGCTGCCCGACATACATGTAAAGTGTGTTGCCCGACACTCTATCTTAAAGATGTTGCATGTTGTGACATGTTGTATGATGTGATGCGTTGCCCGTCATGGGGCTTTGCACGATGCAGGCTGCACGTTATGGCATTGCCCGACATAGCATTGCTCGATATGATGTTTCCCGTTATTATGTTTTGATCTTTGTCTACCTTGTATGGTTGCGCTGACCCTTTGGCTGGGAGATATGGCATGTGTGTTGCCCGACATGATGCTTCGATATGGATGGGCGACAGGGGTGTGTCGCTTGGGCGTTATAGGCTGGTTCCTAGAGTGTTTCCTGATATCAGATTGCTAGGTGCTTTACCCGATATGGGTGTTGGCCGATAGTGTTGGTCAACACAGCTAGATGTGGTTAGTTGCCTTTAGCTGACACCAATAGAGTTGGTGGTAACTGATACCTTTGGTGAGGATCATTGTACCTTTGGTGAGGATCGTTGTACCTTTAGTGAGGATCACTCCACCTTTGGTGAGGGTCGTGGTACCTTTTGGTGAGGGTTATTCCTTACCCGATGTGTTATTAGGGGTTATGCTTGAAACCCTAATGTCATTTGGAATGCTTATATGTGGATGTTATGTATATGCATGATCATCTAATGTTGCACAAATGTATCTCGATGATGAAATGTTTATCAACTCTTGAGCATACTAACCATGCAGGTTTCATTAATTGAGATGCGTACTCAGGTATGAGCTATAATGATGTCCTTGGTGGCATTCTCTTGATATTGACATAATGAGGAACACTATGTGTTATGTGAACTATGCTGGTACATGATGAGTGTTGTCTATGTGTTGGTAACATGTGCTTAATGGTGGGATGGAATCCCTATGATGTTGGATCCTTGTGATGGATCATGATGATTGGCAAGAGGCCAAGTGGAAACATGAGATGTTGGATCCTTGCAATGGATCATGATGATATTGATGGCATTTAGAATAGCAGTAACAATGTGACACAAGTTAATGGAATCTATGTTGTTTACTCTTGTTTATGGTTTGCATAATATAACTTGGTTGCCCAACAATCCATTTAAAATGCATTAAGTAATTACAGATGAACCTTTCATGTAGTTTTCCCCGGCCATAGATCCATCATCGTCAGGAACTGGTGATGGTGAAATGGGTTCTCCTGCGGGTTAATCCGGAGCGCATATTGTTGAATATGTGGGGTTCTCCTAGCCAAAAATAGGAGGATTAGAGTGCAACTTTGGTTGTAGACTCAAGGTATGTATAAGAGCATGGTGAACATGCCCATGGCTCAGTGTGATAGAGCATGAATACGTTCATGGCTCAGGAGCACGGTGAACATGCACGTGGCTCAAGGTATGCTAGCGCCGAGACCAGTACCAAGGTGGGCTAGAGGAAAGGGTAGCCTGCGGAGCTGCCCCTGTGACTGGGGTCACTTAAGCAAGAGATTGTGGTCCTTCTTTGGATATTGTACACTGACCACGAGGAGGTTAAGGTCGTGGAGTCCAGCTCTTCCATTGACCTTGTATGGCACCAGCTTTGGGTTTCGCAATGAAAGGTTGGATTTGAGCGGTATGGCTCACTTCCTCAGGGAATAATAAATGGTAATCCATCCGCATAGTATATTTTCTTAGGGAAAACACGGAACATTGGTTGAGGCCTTGAATATTATATGATTGTTTCATATACATGCCCTAAGTACTTCTTACAGCTAGTTATATGCTTCTCAGGTATCATGGTAAGCTATTATACATATATAATCTTGTTCTTCATATTTCATAATATGATATGGTTATCTTCTATATATTGCTTTAGCTTTTCTGAGATTTTATAGTTCGGCGGGGAGTTATGTTTCTCACTAGGACTGTGTGTCTCACCCCGTTGGTTTCAACCTTTTTAGGTGATCAAGCTAGATGTGGTGGTGATCGTGGTGTTGCGGCTGAGCAGTAAGAAGATCAGCAGAAGGCAATGTTGGATATGTTGCCATTGTGGTTGTTTTGTAGTAGAGTCTTAGAGTCTTCCCTGTACTCTCATGTCCTTGGAGGTGTTTTGACAAGGTTTCACGGTGTATGATCTTAGTATGACTTTTTGTAACATGTTGTTGTCCTGGCTAGGTCTGATATGTATATAAACAGGTAGCGCATCCTTGATGTATATGGAACAGATGGATCCTATGTGTTGGTGGACATATATCATGCTTATATAACATATTTCCTTGTAGGTTGTGGATCTGGTTGTAATAATTACTTCTTATGATGCTTCCCGCAATCAGTTTTAATTAACTCGTGTTTTTGGTAATATGTTGTTAATGGTGGTTCCGCACATTTTTGTGTGGCATTTCGCTATCTTTGTGATGGCGGGATGTCACATTAGCAACTACTATCTACTTGAAGATAATAAGAGGTGTGTTTCTATCTGTTCAATGACATAGAATGTGATTTGATCAGTCATGCTCCATGACAGTTATGATCGATGGCGAGATAACCTTGGACTTATGGACCAAAACTTTAGACAGAACTCATGTGTTCCTCGAAGAGACCAATGAATACATTAGACAATTGAACCAAGACCTACGGGACACCAATGAACACGGGTTTGTAGATAGTTTAATCGATGGGATCAGATTTCAAATAGGACAAATATCTATAGTCATGATCTAAAATTATCTAAAAAGGAAATTAAAAGTGGGTAAAATAACTATGGGGTCACAGTGGTGAAACCAAGACTTCCAACAATTCTATAAAATATAAATCAATCTTAATCGGTTGATTTTTTTCGCTCCTTGCTCTCTTACAAGTTTTCATTTCAGCAATTTTAATTTTATAAATTTTCATTTTAGCACTTTCTTCGGCACTTTCATTTCAACAACTTTGATTTTAGCAATTTTCATTTCAGCACTTCATTTTTAGATCCTTAGTTTAGTTACTCCCCCCATAAACTTGGCTTAAATACTATTCATCGCATTGATTCAATTTAATTCTCGACACACCATCTCTGAGGATTGATACCTTCTGTACTAAAATTTATTTGTTTACAAGTGGTTCAATTAGACATCAAAGGTTAAACTCCAAGGATAGTTTTTTCTAATGAATTTTATGTGTTAACGATAGCACATCAAATTCGGTACCGTTGTCGAGGACGGCATATGGAGTTTTTTTAAATCTAAATCACTTTGAATAATTAGGATTATTTTTCACCTTTTGTTTTTCTTTTCTTTGCCTACTGAGTCTCATTCTGCTAGTGTAGCTCCTCCTTCTACCGAGTTTCCATTCAGGTAGCACATTTTTTTTTGCATAATTTTCATACTTGATGATATTCAATCTTATCCTCTTAAAACCACCCAATTTCTATCCCTTTTCTCAAAACTTTCTAAGGGTACATGCAACACTCCCCAGGTGTTGATAATAAGACATGTCAAACTGGGTCAAAATTCACAGGTGCCTGTGGGTTGATCGATTTAAGTTAGGTTTGGGTGATAAAATTTTCCATCTGTTGAAAATTACTCAAACTCATACCCATCCGTTTATATAGCAAGTTTAACGGATGACCCACAGGGTCACCCGTAGGTGACCCAGTTAACTGAAGTCAATATATTTATATACATAATATACACATACAAATTTAAAAGATGTTATCTATTTTACACAAGTTAAATCTTTACCTTTAACTACAACAATTGTATTCTCTTTACTTTGTGTTTGCATCAGTCACAACAAGTACTTCTAATATTTAGAATGTCTAATGTTAATTGACAAAATCATGTGTTATTCTTTGTGATATTTATGTATTAAAACTACATTAATTTTCCTATTCTACATTGAAATACAACATATAGCTATTATTTTTTCTTTTAATTTTATATAAACATATGTCAACAACTAACTGAATGGTTTGACATAAAATATAGTATTTGTTTGGTTCCTTGCACTATATTTGACATAAAAAAAATAGTTACATGTTGTTTAAATTATTGTTTTTAGTGTTAAGGGAAGAAACTAGCAACTTGTTATTGACTGAAAACTAAAAAATGACTCTCTCTCTCTATCGTGCATTCTCTTCCATCTCTAGATTAGGGGCGAATATGGTGGAGCTAGGGCCGACGACCTACAGTGTTGTCGGTCAGAGACAAGACCTACCAGTCTCTGGCCAGGGTGGTGGTTCGACATCCAAAGGTAAGGAAAAGGTAGGTTGGAGCTCCACAGAAGCTAATGTCGACATCGCTAGAGATTGGGCCAAGGTGGTCGAAGGACCCCTATGCAGATCAGAGGATCAGTGGCAGATGATTCGAAGAAGCCTTTCTACAAAGAAGGAGATAAGAGGAAATGGACCAAGTTCATGGAGCCTATCATGGGGGAAATGGACGACTACCACAGATTTTCAGCGATCGTCCATATTGTTGGTACATCTGTGAACATCAGCCAGCTTTGTGGTTGGATGTTAAGAACTTAGAAGCTGAGTGGGGAGCTTGAAGTCTTCACTTTGGTCGACGGGCTTATCCTTGCCAGATTCGCTAATGAGTTGGATATGAAGTCTGCTATTCAGAGAGGGCCCTGGTTCTTCGATGACCAACTGGTCTTGGTCAGAAGATGGACACCTGATGCTGATATCCGAAGGACTGTGTTGAAGATGGCTCTGGTTTGGGTATCCCTCCCTGATGTGGGTAAACATTAGTCCTTCGGGGCCATCAACGTGATCGCCCATGCCATCGGGGAACCGCGTGCTATTGATCAGAGAGTGGATGAGACTATGCTGGGCTGCGTGAGGGTCTGTGTGGACATTACCACTGAGGAAGAACCCCCACCCGAAATCATGGTGGAACTACCATACGGAGGAGAATGGGAGGTGAAGCTGCGCTACGAAGCTGATGGAGCTTCCACTTACGTGGAATTGCATGCACCACTAAAAATCCTAAAGATGGTAAGTCTTTAAGTTTAGCCTTGCTTATACTAGATAGAGAACTCCAACCACGTATGCTAAGATACATGGAAGTCTTATTGCAGTATAGTTAAGGGTCGAATCCACGAGACAACGGTCTTGTTGGGAGCAACAAGATGGAAAATGTTAGGATTTCACTTTATCACTTGATAATTGGTATTTAGATCAAAAGGTTGATTTGGTTGTTTTAAGCTAAGTGCAAGTAAAGTAAAAGCAAGAAAGTAAGCTTAGGTTGTTAACAATGATAAGGGATCACTAGGATGTGATCGGTTTTCACCACCACTACACATGGATCAACACATGCAACATAAAAGCATAACCTGCAATAAGAGTTAGATCAGTTAGTATCTTTGTAGACTTAGCTTCCTTTCGGATAACTAACTACGAGGAGTGTGGGAATGTTGTAACGCCAGCCATCCATGTAGGTATGGTCACTTACTTTACAACATTCCCTCCACAAAGTGTGTTCCTCGACTCGTCAAGGTTGTACTTTCACACGTCAACTGATTCCATTTCATAGCATGAAAGTACAACGATGGGAATGAGTATACTCCACTTCTTGGAAGATGCCCCTAGATACCAAAACAGATGCATGGTGGATACATGCACCAAGAACCAACATGCAAACGAGTTTCAAATCTAATAGTACAAACGTAGACAATTCATACTAAAAGATAAAAGATAACACAAGTTGGTGATCAATCAACAAGCATTCATTAAACGTTTGATGTTGAACTGAAAAGATATAAACTCTATATTACAAACTATGGATTACATTTACATGATATGAAAGCATGGGTAGCGGGGCTACTCCGTGCACCCTAGTGAGAGAGACTACTCGCTCATAACTAGGACAAAGAAGGAGGCAAGAAGAGAGAGAGAGTGTTATCCCCACAAAGGAGAGAGGAAAGTCAACCCCTTGGAGAGAGAGAAATGATCCACCATCTTCACAGGTTGCTTGATGACGAGATCTCCCTCTTCCCACCTTCTTTGGCAGAGAGAGAGAGAACAGCTTTGAGATGGAGTGTGGGTCTCAGACCGACAGCCCCTGGGTGGAGGATGGAGGTCGGATTTTCTCTGGAGTGATTGAGGCAGCCTTTGGACATCTGAAACTTCATATCTGATGGAGGACCCTTGGGGTCTTATTTATCGACCTTAAGTGAAGTCCAAATGGTTTGGAGACCGTTTGGACCTCAAGACCGTTTGGGTCTGAGACCATTTGGATCTCAAGACCGTTTGGACCTTGAAACCGTTTGGCTCTCAAGACCGTTTGGACCTCAAGACCGTTTGGACCTTGAAACCGTTTAACTCTCAAGACCGTTGGACCTCAAGACCGTTTGGACCTTGAAACCGTTTGGACCTCAAGACCGTTTGGACCTTGAAACCGTTTGGCTCTCAAGACCGTTTGGACCTTGAGACCGTTTGGACCTCAAGACCGTTTGGACCTCAAAACTGTTTGGTCCTCAAGACCGTTTGACTCCATGCGGTCTCGGGACCGGTTGGCTTCATGCGGCCTTGAGACCGTGTGAATCCATGCGGTCTCGGGACCGATTGTCTTCATGCGGTCTTGGGACCATTTGACTCCATGCGGTCTTGAGACCGTGTGACTCCATGCGGTCTCAGGACCGATTGGCTTCATGCGGTCTTGGGACCGTTTGACTCCATGCGGTCTTGAGACCATGTGACTCCATGCAGTCTCGGGACCGATTGGCTTCATGCGGTCTTGAGACCGTGTGACTCCATGCGGTCTCGGGACCGATTGGCTTCATGCGGTCTTGGGACCGTTTGAGTCCATGCGGTCTCGGGACCGATTGGCTTCATGCGGTCTTGGGACCGTTTGAGTCCATGCGGTCTCGGGACTGATTGGCTTCATGGTTTTTTTGTGTCTTTTCTGCAAATATAAAGGGGAAAAGTTAGTCTAAAGATATATTTACAAAAAGAGGGACTATTTAGGGATTATGGCTGAATTTAATTGAGGAAAGAGTGGAAAACTAAAGAAAAGACTAAGATAATCATCCAAAATTGGAGGTTATCACCCCCCCTAACTTAGAGTCTAGCTTGTCCTCAAGTTAGATAGAGCTGAGGCATGTAATGGCGAGGCGATTTTATTTAGTTAGGACTTCCATACTCTTGCTTAAGTTCTTAACATGAGTTCTCCTAAGGTCATATCATGTCTTATTGCTTGCCTTACTCTTTCAGGTTTCGAGAGTTGCTTGGGTCTCAGGTTCCTTCTGTATCTCGTAGCTTGCATCGGGACCACCTTTATTCTGTGCATGTTGTTGACTCTAATCAGCTTTATACCTCTCTGAAGGACCTATTGGAAGCTAGAGAGGGTATGAGGGTTGGCTCAAGGCTTGAAGTGTAACTCCCCCTTCAAGTGGGGGAGGGGTTGTCTATGCTTTTAGGATCTCACTACCGGGCACGACACATCTGCCTTTGTGAGGGCAGCTGAATGTACCGGCCGGGCGAGTCCTTTATAAGCCTTTCATATATTTGGATACCTTAGAGTTTCACTACCGGGCACGACACATCTGCCTTTGTGAGGGCAGATGAATGTGCCGGTCGGGTGAGACCTTCATTGGTTCTTTATATAGGTCCTTATTCATGGCACAACTCCCATAATTTTATTCGACTCTCTGGCTTTTATTCGAAAACTCGCAGGCTTGGGTTTTGGGGTTTTGATTGGGAAATTATTTTGGGCGGCCAAGCCTCTTTTTATTTTGACGAGAGGAAAGCTGTTCTTAGAGTTTTTCAACATGCACTTATTTGGTTTGTGGTCCACTTGCAGAACTTCTTGATTTGGAAGTTGCCTGATGCCCCTCTCATCCTTGAGAGCCTGGCTTATTTCTGGCTTGATATTGACCTGTGGAGAGTCAGATAAAGAACTGGAGTAGAAGCATGAAAATCAATAGTGGAGGGACATTATTAGATCACCATTAAATGTCTAAGTGCTATTTACTTTTAGGGACTAACATGATTCTAAAGTTAACTGAGGGTGACTTTATTCCAAAGATTTATTGCTGGGTGAGTTATTTGAAATGGAAGCTAAATGTGTAAAGGAAACTAAGAAAATTTGTTCGAAAATGAAGGAGAAGAGGGATATAGAAATGATACCTCGCCCTTGTCTAATGTACCCCCCCTAACTTATCACTCACTCCGTCCTCAGAGTGTCAAAGTGATAGGTTGAGAAGTACGATGACAAGGGCTGCAGGCTAAGTTAATTCTGAATTTTCCCCTGGTGATTAAAGTAGATTGGCTGCAAACTGTCCACGTAGAGCGTGATAATCCACGTCAGTCATATCCTCTACTGGTCTTTGGAGGACGATTATGGTGTACATCCAATAGAGGATGTGGAAGCTGCAGTCATTTGATTCTCAGATTTGCTGGGGACATTTGTGACAAAAGGAAGGGCGATGAAAATGCTCTTTGTCATAAGCCCTTGTGTGCTGACTGAGGAGGGCGATTAATTTGTCAGCGCATTCCTTTGCCACTACCTCTGTTGGCGTCCTTGGTGTCACGACATAGTTTTTCTGTCGTGGATTGTACTGGCTGTCAGAACTGTTGTAGATTGTTGTTGTTCCTTCTGGTAGGTTTGTTGCTAGGAGCATCCAGTGCTCATGGTAAAGGAAGGGTAGCATGATGAACTTTGACGTTGTGTGTTGTAGAAAGGAGATCAGTGCTTCAGTTGTTCCGAAGTTCTTGAGCTTTAAAAGATCATCCTTCATGTATGGGGATGCCATATATGTTGTGGGGTTATTTTGTCCGAGTAGAAACTGATAAGCGGCCATTAAGCTTACGGAGAGAGATCCTTTAAACTGTAAAGTCTCTCGAAGTGTGTCTGCCATTACTAGTATGTCACTAGACATGAATACGAGTTCATCCTTCTTGGCTGAGAGCCATGACATAATGAGACATAGTTAGATGTCGGAGAGACCTTCGCAAGCATTGTGATCGAAGTCAGGAAAAGTTGGTTCTATGGCAGACAAAGGATCAATGTCTCCTTTACTTTACTCGGTAGCTAAGGTCGGCTCCTTTGATTTCTCCAACTCTTTCAGGGTTTGTCGGAAAGGTCACTTCTTCGGGCATTGGACAGTTGAAAAGAGGTAACGAGGGACGTCATCTGGTGCCATTGTCGGGTCCTTGAATAACCTTCTATCACAGATGAGTTCCATGGCGTAACGCCCTCGCAAAGAGTGAAAATCTTCAGCAACTAGGTCAGTGAAAGGGATTTCGTCATTCAGTGCTTGGATGTGATGTATGGTGCAGAAAGCACAATCCCCAGATCCTTCGGCAGCTTGAACTTGAGGGTTAATTATTCTGAACCAGGGCTGGCTCCAGTCTTGGTGGAGAGACGGGCATGCGGCCCAGATTAACTTAAGCAGTCGGAAGGGTATGCATCTTGCTTCACCTGGTGCTTCACCAATGAAGTTTATTGTACCGGCGGGTAGCTCGGCGCCACAAAAGTTATAGACCTTGGCATCCCGAGCTTCGGTGTCGACGATCATAAAAAGCCAATGATCCAAGATTTGAAAGGGCATGGTGAGAAAATGTGCCCGTCATGCTAAACCATCACGCAACTTCTCTATTGATTTTTCTCTTATGTATTTGTATAAAAGGCCAATAGATAGAGCAGGCGAGGCATTGAAAACCGGTTGTTTCCTCTTAGAACTTCTATACATTTCTATACAGTTGGTGAGAAGGACACAGAAGATTTCCATCGGCATCGTAGACCGAGGTCGCAGGATGTGGCGGAAGTCTTCTCGTGTCATCTTGCGTCTAGTTTTGGTGTTATTGTAGATGATGTCTTCCCCTGTCTTTGCATCGTCCACAATAGTGTTCAGTATAAAAATGTCCTGAGCATCTAATGTGGAGATGGCCACCATATCAAGATCATGCATTTTGTTTGGTAGAGGTGGTGGCGGGGGAAGTTCCTGCGGAGGGGGGGAAGAAGGTTGTTCCAGGACTTCTGCATAGTCCTGCATCTTGTCATCCGAATCTGAAGTAGAATCGAGTTCTTCATCTGTATCTAAGCTTACTCGTTCTGACTCGTCCGGGTTTTGGGGGGAAGGCACTGCTTTGTCAAGAGCGGAGGGAGGTTGAGCTGTTGTTGTTGGCGGGCTTGCGTTGGTTCCTAATATACATTGGTGTAACTCAGCGAAATCCGCGTCTTTGGCAGACTCCCTGATGGATCCCAAAGCAGAATAATCCAAGAATTGGTCCCCATATGACATGTTGACATTTTTGTTGTGGGGGGACCTGGGGTCTTTATCGTCATGTTTTGATGCAGCTCCTCGGCTTGTGCCCTCCCTAGCATTGCCTGGGTCACCATATTTGTCCTCTGAGGAGGTGCTATTATTAGAATTAGCCGAGGAGTCAGAGTCCTCATCATCATCTTCTTCTTCCTCATCTTTGTCAGCCGCTGCCTTTTCTGATGGCTTCTTGTGTGTGGTCTATTTACACCGCCGATGGACGGCTTGCAACTCATCGAACGCCACTTGTACATGCTCGTATGTTTCGAGTAGTGCATCATGGGTTTCTTTGAGGTTGTTATATCGGCCTTCAGCGGAGAGGAGACATGTTGTAAGTTCTATTACTTGAGCACGTAGTTGCTGGATTTCATTATTAGTGGACTCCTCTTGGCGATTGTTTAGCTGTGTGAGGGTGCTACTGATGGTGTCCAAGCGCGTGCTAAGAGCTGCTTGTTGCTGCTTGAGCTCGCGGAGAGTCTCGAGCAGAGGTTGGGTCTGCGTAGAGATCTCATCGACTTGCTTAGCCATCGCTTCTTGCTGGCGCTTCGCTCCAAGGACCAGCTCGGGCAGGTTGTTGTAATGGTTGTTGATATGATCAACTTGCTTAGCCACCTCAACTTGTCATTGCTGAAAACCTTATAGGATGTTAGGCAAGGTGCGGTTCTGTTCGTCGATCGTGGCCACCTATTTTGATAATCCCTGCACATAAGAAAAAATAAAATGTAAGATGTTAGAAGGATCGGTGAGGAGGTTTCGAATGACGTCAAATTGACGTCTGAATTCCTCACCAGTATTGGAAAAGTGGGCCCCAGGGGCAGAGGGGTGGGGTTGCTGGGGCCTTCGTGGGATGGTGGTAGTGTCTTGCAGAAGAGACACTGATGGTGCCCCAAACTACGTGGTGACTATGGATGGGGTCACCAGCGGTGTCGGGGTGGTGGTGGATGTGAAAGGTGGTGGTGTTGATAGTGATGGGGTAGAGACTGTGGAGGTGGATGGGAAAGTGGTAAAGTTGGGCATAGGGGTAGAGAAGGGGAAATCTAAAGGGAAAAGGGGTGAAGAAGAGGATGTGTGTGGTAGCGTGGTTGTGGGGAAAGAAGGAAGGGTGGTGGGTATTGGAAAGGTGGAAGGTAGTGAGGTGGTGGCGGTTAGTTCAGCATTTAGACTCATAATGAAAGAGTCTAAAGATGAGGTGGTGATGTGCTCGTCGAGGAGGGGGTTGTCTTCTGGATGTGGCTTTGATGTCAGTGTCCCCGACAGCTGTTGTGCCTTCAAATGCCTTCTGGAAGGTCGTTTGACAGGTATTTTTGATGGTCGAACTGTCGGGGCTGTGATACTTAGCTCCGTCTGTCCCGCAGTTGCTTTCTTTTCGGCTGCTTTAACCGAAGCTAAAAGTTGTGAAAGCTCATCGTCAGAGAAGAGGAGCTTGTCTGTGTCATAGTTTGCGAGCTCCAGAAGCGGGAGGAGTGTTCTTGATGACTTGACCGTAGGGCATAAGACATAATATAATTTCCCATCCTTTTCCTTGATGATGAAGGAGTTCTTCAAAGTTTGTTCATTGGTAAGGATGTCACCCTTTAGTTGCGTACAGCGAGGTAGGGGTCTGTCCATCTTGAGGTATTTTATAATGGATGTGACATGACCCCCCATGCAGATTTCCTTCCCCAGGGTGAAAGTTGATAATTTCTGGATCATTTGTCATCCAATGTTAACTGGCTTTTCGTTAAGAATGGACCAGAGAACAAAGAGATCCAAGATTGTAACGTTCCCCCCTTCTGTCCTGGGGAAGAGTGCGCCAGCAAGAATTTTGTGTAGGGTGCGCACAAAACCATAATGTATGTTCGATGCTTTGCATGTCTTAGCATCATAGGTGGGGAGCCCAGTTAGAGATTTCCAGAATATGTGTCTGTTGAACTCAGAGTGCTCGGTTCCCACCGCCATGGCTCTTTGCAGTTGCTGCTGATTGTCAATAAAAACTTCGTTCAGCATGTTTTCTGTTAAGACCACCTTGTTGCCGAAGATTTGGGTGACTAGCCTTCTGTCACCTCCATCCCGTGATCTATCCATGATATCTACGGGTTCTTTTGTAAGAAAGGTGAAGAATTCAGTGGTGGTCTCAGAGTATGAGATCTCAGGTACTAAACATAGCCTTGCAAGGTTGGCTTTGTCTAGTGTGTTGAAGATTCGGTCAATCATCCCCATCTTAATTAGTACGCTGGAGCAAACGTACTTAGTGGGTTTGAGGATTTTGTCGATGGATTGGATGGTGTGGGTGTAAAGGTTTTCTGGTGGTGGTGATGTGGTGGTGACAGGAGGGAAGGTGGGGGTGGTAACAGGGATGGTGGTGGTAGGTGTTGCAAGGGGTTGGTCCATAGCAGAGGCAGGGCGAACTTGTTTTCTTGCCTGTTTCTTGGAGGGTTGTCCGGGTGCAGCTTCCTGGACCTTGCGTTTCCCTTTTTGTTCTTCGGTTGGGGATTCCTCCTCGGGATTTGGCATGTATTCCAAGCCTTCGTCGTCGTCGGAAGAGATTTCTTCCACTTCTTCGTCAGTTTCCTCTGCTAGACATTTGTTGAGGCGGTCAATGTCACACAGAACCTCCATCATCTTGACTTTTGGGGGGGCCTTTCTAGTTTTGTTGAAGACATCCCTGATTTTTTGGAGTTTGGCCAGTTCTTCCATCATTTGCTCCTTTGTCCAGATTGGAGCGTCTTCAGTTCCCGAAGCGTACTTAGCTGGTGATGCCATATCTGAAAAAATGGAGAAATTATAAGTGAGAACACATGCTTAAAGAAAGGATTGAATGTTATTTGTATTTATTTGGTTATATATATATATATATATATATATATTTTATGAGACTTAAATGATTTTGGAAGGACAAACGGTTTGGAAGCCATTTGGTCCCAAACGGTTTCAGGACCGTTTGGTTCCAAACGGTTTGAAGACTGTTTGGTCCCAAACGGTTTCAAGACCGTTTGGTCCCAAACGGTTTGGGGACCGTTTGGAAGGCGAATCGTCAGGTTACAGCCGGCGAAGGCGAAGACGAAACGGCGAAGGGGAGGTGGAGGCGTCGGCAATGAAGGTGACGACGAAAGGAGCCGACGGCGATAAAGATGTAGGAAAAGAGGATTGCGGCGAGGCTGGCGGTGGTAAAGATGAAGACAGCGGTGCGGGGTGCCACGACGCCGCCGAAGGTGATGGCAGAGGTGAAGAAGATGGTTGCGGAAGTAGGTGACGGCTGCGGCCGAACTACCTTGTTTCTGTGAGCAGGGAAGACGACGGCGAGAGCGTTGGAAACGAAGGTCGTGCGGGAGCAGGGGAAGCAGAGGTCGACGGAGGCGAGTCGCGCGGGAGAAAGGGAAGCGGAAGTCGATGGGGGTGAAACGCGCGGGAGTAGGAGGGTGCAAAGGCAATGGAACAGCTTTGCGCGAGAGTTTCAGAAGGCTCAGGAGTCGAAAGAAAGAAAAATGAGGGGGTAGGGTTTATATTTATAGGAAACGGGGGGTTGACTTGACAAAAACCCTAGGTCAAACGGTTTAGCGACCGTTTGGATTCCAAACAGTTTCGAGACCGTTTTGCTCCAAACGGTTTGAAGATCGTTTGGTCCCGGATGGTTTCGGGACCGTTTGGTTCCAAACGGTTTGAAGACCATTTGGTTCCAAACGGTTTGAAGACCGTTTGGCTCCAAACAGTTTCGGGACCGTTTGGTTCCAAACGGTTTCAAGACCGTTTGGTAGGGTTAAGGTCCCAAAATATTTTTATGTTTGTTTTGGTTGTATAAATTTTTTTTGTATTTTCATAAGATAAACCTAAGGTAAAGAGAACGGGAAATAAAGAATGAAACTAAAATCTTGGGTTGCCTCCCAAGTAGCGCCTGAGTTTTACGTCACTGGCTCGACGAAGCTGAGACGTTGTTATGCTGACGGCGTGGCGTCTTTGATTTCTATGGTTTGTCTTGGCATTTTATCTGTCAGAGAGTAGTATCTTTTTAAAAGATGACCGTTGACCATCCTTTCTCCTCCGTTATTGTCGATAATTATCACCACTCCAGTTGGATAAATATGCTTTATGGTGAAGGGCCCGGAACATTTTGTTCGAAGTTTTCCGGGGAACAACTTGAGCTTGGAGTTGAAAAGGAGTACGTTGTCGCCGACGGCGATGTCTTTCCTTTTGAGATGACCGTCGTGCCACATTTTTGTCTGCTCCTTATATATTATGGCGTTCTAATAGGCGGTCATTCGGAGCTCTTCTGGCTCCTGCAATTGGAGTTGTCTATTCTCTCCTGTACTTTTGAGATCGAAATTTAATTGTTTGATGGCCCACTAGGCTTTGAATTCCAGCTCTACTAGAAGATGACATGACTTCCCGTACACCAAACGGAACGGGGTTGTTCCGATTGGTGTTTTATATGCAGTTCGGTATGCCCAAAGGGCATCAGGAAGTTTGGTGGACCAATCAGTGCGGTTTCTGTTCACCGTTTTTTCAAGAATTGCCTTTAATTGTCTATTTGATATCTCAACCTGTCCACTAGTCTGTGGATGGTAGGGCGTGGAGACTTTGTGATTGACTCCGTACTTTTTCAGTAATGCTTCAAAACTTTGTTCCAAGAAATGGGTCCCGCCATCTGATATGACAGTTCTTGGAACTCCAAATCTTGGGAAAATAATATCTTTGAACAATTTAATAATAGGCTTGGAATCGCTGGACACAGTGGGTACAGCTTCGACCCACTTTGAGACGTAGTCCACCGCGACCAAGATGTAAGAGAAGCCATAGGATGAAGGGAAAGGGTCCATGTAGTCTACCCCCCACACATCGAAAAGTTCAATTTCCTGCCACATAGTGAGGGGCATTTCGTCTCTTTTTGATATGTTGCTGAAAAATTGGCATTTGTTACAAGCTTTCACAAAATCATAGGAATCCTTTGATATGGTGGGCCAGAAGAAACCAGATTGTAAAACTTTTATAGCTGTTTTCTTAGCACTCATGTGCCCCCCCGTGGGTCCTGAATGGCAATGCTCTAGGACCGGGGTTATTTCTTCTTCTTGCAAACAACAACGGAAAAGTCCGTCAGCACAAAGGTGAAACAGGTAGGGTTCATCCCAATAATATTGTTTTATGTCATGAAGGAACTTCTTTTTGTCATGGTAGGAAGCAGAGGGGTGGATAATCCATGTGGCTAGATAATTGACGATATTCACGTACCAAGGGAATCCATGGGTGGCCTTCATAAGCTGGTCGTCTGGAAGAGAATCTCGGATAGGGATTTTGTCTTCTTCTTCAACCTCGATACGGCTGAGATGGTCAGCTACAACGTTCTCTACTCCACTTTTATCCTTAATTTCCAGGTCGAATTCCTAAAGCATCAGGACCCAGGGGATGAGCCTGGGTTTGGCATCTTGCTTTTGAATCAGGTATCGAATGGTGGAGTGATCGGTATAAACAATGACTTTAGAACCAATCAGATACGAGCAAAATTTTTCGAACGCATAGATGACAGCCAGAAACTCTTCTGTGGTAGTATAGTTTTTCTGTGCTTCATCTAGTGTTTTGGATGCGTAGTAGATGACGTAAGGTTTCTTATCAATTCGCTGTCCTAAAACAGTCCCTATAGCGTAATCACTTGTGTCGCACATGATTTCAAAAGGTTGTGACCAATCTGGGGCTCTTAGAATAGGCGCGGAGATTAAAGCATTCTTGAGGGTGGAGAAGCTTTGCATACATTCTTGATTGAATATGAAGTCAGTATCTTTAGTCAGAAGCTGGGTCATGGGCTTTGCTATCTTTGAAAAATCTTTGATGAATCTTCTATAGAACCCCACATGACCCAAGAAAGCTCTTACTCCCTTTATATTTTTCGGTGGCGACAGTTTTGAAATAACATCGGTTTTTTCTTTATCCACCTCGATCCCCCGGTCGCTCACCCTGTGCCGGAGGACGACAC
Source organism: Alisma plantago-aquatica (assembly GCA_963693085.1). Classification (NCBI taxonomy): domain Eukaryota; kingdom Viridiplantae; phylum Streptophyta; class Magnoliopsida; order Alismatales; family Alismataceae; genus Alisma; species Alisma plantago-aquatica. The sequence goes on from OY856409.1 coordinate 755,961,217, forward strand.
CTTCCGTTACCATGAAATGGCATTTCTCCCAATTCAGGATAAGGTTTGTTTCCTCGCAGCGTTGCAGAACTTGTCCAAGATTGATTAAACAGTTATCGAAGGAATCTCCGTAAACTGAGAAATCGTCCATAAACACTTCCATGACGGATTCAGTTAAACCGGCGAAGATGGCAGACATACAGCGTTGGAAAGTAGCGGGTGCGTTACACAACCCGAACGGCATTCTCCTAAAGGAATATGTCCCAAAAGGATAGGTGAAGGTAGTTTTTTCCTGGTCTTCCGGGTGTATGGGTATTTGGTAAAACCCGGAATAACCATCGAGATAGCAAAAATATTTCTGATGAACCAGGCGTTCCAGGACTTCATCAAGGAAGGGTAGAGGGTAGTGGTCTTTCCTTGTGGCTTTGTTCAGCTTCCTATAGTCAATACACATCTGCCACCTTGTTACAGTCCTGGTAGGCACTAACTCATTTTTGTCATTAAGCACTACGGTAGTGCCTCCCTTTTTTGGAACAACCTGGACAGGGCTGACCCACTGGGAGTCAGAGATAGGGTAGATTATGCCAGCTTTGAGTAATTTGAGGACCTCCAGGCAAACCACCTCCTTGAGATTAGGATTCAGTTTTCTTTGGTGTTCGCGGGATGGCTTGAATTCTTCAACCATTGGAAGTCTGTGCATACATAGGGCTGGATTTATGCCCGTTAGGTCAGTTGACTTATATCCAATGACCTTTTTATGCTTCTTCAGCTCATCCAGAAGCTTTTCTTCCTGATCTTCTGTAAGGGTAGAGTTGATGATGATCGGGCATAGTTTTAACATGTTTAAGCCTTGTGGGTAAAGTCTTCATTTCAGGGGCTTTTGGTGGCTCAGCTGCTTCTATAATGGTAACAGCTTTAAGTTCTTCAAAAGTGGTCGTTGATGCTTCTTCCGCCTTTTCTAAATGTTGCAGACACTGTTGAACTAGTTCGTTCATAGAGAATTCAACATTTGGATTGATTAGGACATTTTCTAGTTCGTCAGCTGGCTCGGATATTTCTAACTGAGACATTTGTTGTATTGCGTCAAGAAGAAAAACCTCCTCTTTGATACTAGGGCCTTTCATGCTATTAAGGACTCAGAATTGAATTGCTTCTTTTCCGAGCCTAAGGATGATGGTGCCAGCTTCGATGTCAATAAGCGCCCTGGCAGTAGCGAGGAAAGGTCTGCCGAAAATAATTGGGTATCTCAAGTCTTCTTTAATGTCCATGATAATGAAGTCGCACGGGACGTAGGCATCCTTGCCTATCCTTACTGGGATATCTTCAATGATCCCCAGAGGTGCGGTTATGGTGGAATCAGCTAATTGAATAGTCATTGTTGTAGGCAGCAATTCAGTGAAACCCAGACGTTTGCACATGGAATAAGGCATGATGGATATACCGGCCCCTAGGTCATCTAATCCTTTTTTAGTGGATGCATTTCCAATGCAACATTGGATTCCAAAGGAGCCTGGGTCCTTCTTCTTTTTGGGCATCTTGTTTAAGATGATGTCCGAAGTGGTCTGAGCAAGCTTAACATTTTCTTGCTCCTTGGTGATGTACTTCCTTGATAGTAAGGTCTTGAGGTATTTTGCCCAGGCTGGCACTTCGGAAAGAGCATCAAGGAGCGGGATATCAATGTATAGTTTCTTCATCGCCTCCTTGAACTTTTGAAACCTGGTGTCCATCTTCGTTTCTCGCAGTCTACCTGGATACGGGATTCTTGGTTTATATTGTAAAACTTCAGGTTCTGCGGACACTTGGTCTTTATCTTTGCCCTTTGTGCCCTCTGAGGGCTTCTCCATTCCTTGTTGTGGGCTCTCATTCGTCATAAAAGTAGGGGTATCATCATTATCTGGGGTGATCTTGGTGGTCTCATGAAGAGTGCGTCTCGATCTCGTGGTGACAGCATTCAACTGTTCATGTATGTTCTGTCCGTGCTTAGGATTTGATTCGGGCTGCCCTGCAAATGTGCCTGCCGGAGGCTTCAATTGTGCAGCAATCTGGGCAAGCTAGGCTTCTACTGCTTTTTGCTGCGCTTGCTGATTAGCGAGCATAGTCTTTTGAGATTGCAGCATCTGCCTTATCAAGGATATTTCATCTTCCGGTTGAGAAGGAGTGTTTTTCAGATGACTTTGTTGTTGGGCTTGTTGAGATTGTTGTGGTGGCAGTGCGAGATGAGGTTGCTGAGTATGCAGTTGTGGATGGAGCGGAGGATGAGTGTACTGATAGTAGGCTGATTGGTTCCTGGGGTAGTTAGCCCTAGGGAAGTTATTCCTGGAATTCCCTTGATTTTGGTTGAAATTGTTTGGGAATCTAGGTGGTAACCTACTAGAGGATCCCCCCTGTGTCTGATGTTGTGGATTAGCGGTCCCAGCAGGGTTTCCATACTAAAATCCTGGATGATTCCTTGGCTGATTAGGGTTGTAATAGACTTGTCCAGGGATAGAATGTATAGAGTTGACTTGTTCCGGTAGTTGATCTTCAGCTTGGTCAGTAATGGGTTCATATGGTTTTGGTGGTGGATGCAGATCCATCATCACATTATAAAGCATACCGCGGGAAAGGGTCAGATGGTCAGAAGCATGACAGGCCTCACAGGTCCCTGTGGCAGCCTTGACTTGTTGAACTAGAGGATTTTTCTTCTTATCAAACTCTCCGAGAGAAGTCTCGAGAGCTTGTTGTTTATGAACTATGGTTTTCAGGGCTTCAGCTATTGCCTTCATTTCTATTGATTCTTCAGCTTTGTAGACCTTGAGGACACCTTTACCGGCTGACCGTCCCTAGTTAGACTGGTTCTCAGCTCCGAGTGTAACGATTTTCCAGGTGTCATCATAATTCTTTCTCATGAAGTTTCCTCCAGATGAGGAATCCAAAAACTGTTTGATATCATCGCTCACTCCCCGATAGAAGGTTTCTATCATTTAGTTCTGGGAGATTCCAGGATGGGGGAACTTCTGAAAAAGTTCTTTAAACCTTTCCCATGCTTCAGCGAGGGTTTCTCCGGGTAGTTGAGAGAAGTGATTGATCTGCCCTCTGATCTCATAAGTCAGTGAGGGGGGAAAGAACTTCTCTAAGAACTTTTCCTCTAGGGGAGCCCAGGTGGTTATTATGGGTTCCCTGTCAAGTGAGTTATACCAACTCAGGGCCCTCCCAGACAGAGTGAAATAGAACAGATGAAGCATTATCGCATCAAAAGTGACTTCGGCTTGCGGAACTAGGCGGCACAGTGCCCTAAACCTTTTCAGATGATCCATGCAATCATCTCCAGAACCTCCGGAGAAAGAGATGCCTTGCATGATCTGGATCCACTGGGTCTGAATCTTGAAGTTGGGGATATTAATAATCGGAGGTCGGACCGGGTGGTTATCCTCATAGCTCTTTGGGACAGTGTAGTCCCTCAGTTGCTTGTTCCTTAACTCCAACTGAGAATCTTGGGTTGCTGCCTCAGTTTCAGCTCTGATGCAAGCTTGCTCTTCCGCACGAATCTCTGCTTGGATTTGGGCACGAGTGTCCGCGATGAGTTGTGCCCGTTGAGCGGCGATGGCGGCATTTACCCTCTCCATCACCAAAGCAGCCTCGCGTTGTTCGTCGGCCATTTTCCTGGCTCGTTGGTGATTGAGACGAATGCAGCAGTGGAAGCTTCTCTCTGCCTCAGAGTCGTACTCTGGATCAGGGGAGAATCCGAGGTTATGCACTGGTTGCATACACGTTTTCTACCTGAGTAGAGAGAAGAAAAACACCTTTTAGATGAAGGCGGAGATATAATGAATTCAAGAAGATAAGGTTTAATGATTAAAAGAAAGTGTAAAACCCTAACCAACTAGCAAGATACTAAATGAAATTAAAACGTTCCGTTGTCCCCGGAAACGGCGCCAATTTTTGATGGAGCTTCCACTTACGTGGAATTGCATGCACCACTAAAAATCCTAAATATGGTAAGTGTTTAAGTTTAGCCTTGCTTATACTAGATAGAGAACTCCACCCACGTATGCTAAGATACGTGGAAACTTATCGCAGTATAGTTAAGGGTCGAATCCATGGGACAACGGTCTTGTTGGGAGCAACAAGATGGAAAATGTTAGGATTTCACTTTATCACTTGATAATTGGTATTTAGATCAAAAGGTTGATTTGGTTGTTTTAAGCTAAGTGCAAGTAAAGTAAAAGTAAGAAAGTAAGCTTAGGTTGTTAACAATGATAAGGGATCACTAGGATGTGATCGGTTTTCACCACCACTACACATGGATCAACACATGCAACATAAAAGCATAACATGCAATAAGAGTTAGATCAGTTAGTATCTTTGTAGACTTAGCTTCCTTTCAGATAACTAACTACGAGGAGTGTGGGAATGTTGTAACGCCAACCATCCATGTAGGTATGGTCACTTACTTTACAACATTCCCTCCGCAAAGTGTGTTCATCGACTCGTCAAGGTTGTACTTTCACACGTCAACTGATTCCATTTCATAGCATGTACAACGATGGGATTGAGTATACACCACTTCTTGGAAGACGCCCCTAGATACCGAAATAGATGCATGGTGGATACATGTACCAAGAACCAACATACAAATGAGTTTCAAATCTAATAGTACAAACGTAGACAATTCATACTAAAAGATAAAAGATAACACAAGTTTGTGATCAATCAACAAGCATTCATTAAACGTTTGATGTTGAACTGAAAAGATATAAACTCTATATTACAAACTATGGATTACATTTACATGATATGAAAGCATGGGTAGCGGGGCTACTCCCCGCACCCTAGTGAGAGAGACTACTCGCTCATAACTAGGACAAAGAAGGAGGCAAGAAGAGAAAGAGAGAGTGTCATCCCCACAAAGGAGAGAGGAAAGTCAACCCCTTGGAGAGAGAGAAATGATCCACCAGCTTCACAGGTTGCTTGATGACGAGATCTCCCTCTTCCCACCTTCTTTGGTAGAGAGAGAGAGAACAACTTCGAGATGGAGTGTGGGTCTCAGACCGGCAGCCCCTGGGCGGAGGATGGAGGTCGGATTTGCTCTGGAGTGATTGAGGCAGCCTTTGGACGTCTGAAACTTCATATCTGATGGAGGACCCTTGGGGTCTTATTTATAGGCCTTAAGTGAAGTCCAAACGGTTTGGAGACCATTTGGACCTCAAGACCGTTTGGGTCTGAGACTGTTTGGATCTCAAGACCGTTTGGACCTTGAAACCGTTTGGCTCTCAAGACCGTTTGGACCTCAAGACCGTTTGGACCTTGAAACCGTTTGGCTCTCAAGACCGTTTGGACCTAAAGACCGTTTGGACCTTGAAACCGTTTGGACCTCAAGACCGTTTGGACCTTGAAACCGTTTGGCTCTCAAGACCATTTGGACCTCAGGACCGTTTGGACCTCAAAACCATTTGGTCCTCAAGACCGTTTGACTCCATGCGGTCTCGGGACCGGTTGGCTTCATGCGGCCTTGAGACCGTGTGACTCCATGCGGTCTCAAGACCGATTGGCTTCATGCGGTCTTGGGACCGTTTGACTCCATGCGGTCTTGAGACCGTGTGACTCCATGCGGTCTCGGGACCGATTGGCTTCATGCGGTCTTGGGACTGTTTGACTCCATGCGGTTCTTGAGACCGTGTGACTCCATGCGGTCTTGGGACCGATTGGCTTCATGCGGTCTTGAGACCGTGTGACTCCATGCGGTCTCGGGACCGATTGGCTTCATGCGGTCTTGGGACCGTTTGAGTCCATGCGGTCTCGGGACCGATTGGCTTCATGCGGTCTTGGGACCGTTTGAGTCCATGCGGTCTCGGGACCGATTGGCTTCATGGTTTTTTTGTGTCTTTTCTGCAAATATAAAGGGGAAAAGTTAGTCTAAAGATATATTTACAAAAAGAGGGACTATTTAGGGATTATGGCTGAATTTAATTGAGGAAAGAGTGTGGAAAACTAAAGAAAAGACTAAGATAATCATCCAAAATTGGAGGTTATCAGAAGCCTTGCCAAATAGATGCTCATCCTGCAAGGTTTTTGGCCAAAGTATTGGCACCTACCCTGGTGAAAGGGCCTCAAGCCCTTTACTGTTACCGCCCATTGTGGCGTTAGAGTTCAGAAGACAGAATAAGAGAAGGTCACAATCCAAACCTCCACCTCATCGTGAGTCTTTGCGGGGAGGTAGACAGGAGAAGCGTGTCCCATAGGAGAATCATGTCCCAGACACAGAGAAGAACAAGGAGAGCTCTTCAATAACAACACTAATCAACATTGAGGAGGGGGATATCCTTAACGTGGCTAATAAAAGGCATGTTACTCATGAGAAGAGAGAAGAATCGACTGAGAAAGGGGATGCTAATCCATTTTCAATTCTAGATCAAATGGGAGAGGAGGAACTCCCTACGAGCTCAAAAGGGGGTAGAAGCAGAAGTCCAAGGAGCACGAGAAGAACCACAGGTAAGTCCAAGAACAAACCCAAATCCAGTGGAGGAGGGTCTAAAGAGAAGATCTAATGACCTTCCTTGCATGGAATGTGCAAGGTGCTTCCTTACTTGGCACCCAAGCCAAGTTGAGGAAGATTTTGAAAAGGATACCGACTGATGCAATCTGTTATTTTGAGATTAGAATTAGAAGAAGCTACTCTGATCGAGTGAAGACCATGTTTCCTCAAAATTGGGAGTCTATTTCCAATCTTGAGGCTATGGATGGAGGAAGAATCGTGTTGGGTTGGAATCCTGAGAGATGGAGCATCAAACCTATCGCGATAAGGGATCGAATCATTACAGTAAGTTGTTTTAATCATGGGGGTTTCTCATGCATCTTGTATGTGGTATATGGGGAGAATCTGGAGGTAGATAGAGAAAGACTTTAGCATGATTTGAAAACTATAGCCCAAGACCAAATCCCTTGGATCGTCCTAAGGGACTTCAACAATATAAGGAAAGCAGATGAAAAGAAAGGAGGAAGAATTCCAGAGAGAATCCTAGGTAGTTTCAATAACTCCCTGGATGCCTCCGAGCTTGTAACAACGTCGATCGGACAAACGTTATTAACTAAGAGGAAGCAGTCACTAAAAGTGGATTAGCAAAAATCACTAAAAATTAAAACTTTTTGCAAAGAGATCCATTCATAGGAAAACTCTTTCATTCAGAACCAAAGTAAAACTTTACATCCTGGTTCATATATATACATATCATGTACTTTTGCTTCTCGAGGAATACAAATATTAACTACTCTGTCTTAATTGTACACAGGTAGTATAAAACCCTCGAGGCACTAATACCAAAATCTCGAAATCACTAACTACTACTACTCCGAGGACCTGAGAGTACAGAGACGACACATAGGACTTCTATATACATCTGAACATGACATGACAGTCAATGTCTCCACCTGAGACTTTACTGCTGTCCCTGCTACTGCTGCTGTTGTCCTTCACCTCCTAAAGGATTCCTATCTCCTCGTCCGCGTTCACCTAAAAAAATGTGGTTCCCACGGGGGTGAGACAATTATAAAAATTGCCCCAGCGAGAGATATAACTCTCCGCCAGAAACATTATTATTGCAACTTGCGAAGATGAATATGAACATGAGAATCATATCTATTTGACAGCAAATATTTTAATGTCTAACAGATTAGAACATTATTCTATATCAGAAGCATTGCAGTTATTACTTGATAGAATTAACATGTCACTTATCCTTTAATGAATAGGAAGAACATGTATAACATCTATTCAAACAACAGAATCATTACCACTGCATTAACTTTCTTCAGGCTTAGATCATATATCTAAAGCCTGGCATTATCAATGTGGAGTCATGGCCCGTAGCCATACTCTTTTCATAAGTGTTGGGATCTTAATCCCTCACTTCACCACTGGGTTTTTCTCATCCTTTCACAATTTCAATACCATAACCATGAAATCATGGGTATTCAAACCCTTTGTTCATCACTTGAGCATTGTTACCTCTTTCTCAGGTAACTAACACCTTTAGGTCATTTGACCAAGGTAAGTATGATACTTTCTACACAAGCATCCATCATGGCACTTGATGCACATTAACTCTCTTGCCACCTCTTACCAGGCACAAGGTATATTATAGCACACAAGGCCCAATAAAAAAATTCAAACTAATAACACATCATAGCTCATACCTGGCTATGCTCATCATCTCATGATACCTGCATGGTTAGCACATATAATAGTAGTACACCAATTATCTATCAATACCATGCAAAAACAATGTATTAATAAATTAAGGGTATTACCCTTAATCCTTTACCAGGATTTGGGTTTCCATCACACATGGCTCACAAAACTATTCACATCTTGTCACCTCTCACTAGGCAACAACTTTATTCACATGGCGCACAACGCCATTCACATCTTGTCACCTCTCACTAGGAAACAACTTTATTCACATGGCGCACAAGGCCATTCACATCTTGTCACCTCTCACTAGGTAACAACTTAAAACAAAGGCTTACAAGCCCAACTCATCTTGTTACTTCTTTCTAAGTAACAAAAACATAATGGCACATATGGCCAATCAATTCTTATCAAATAAACATCAACCCTTCAATCATATGCATACAACAATGATTAACATAGGGTACCAAGTCATTGGTCCTATCAGCAATTAGGGATGCATTCCCAATTAGGGTTTCTCATGAAATCACCCACAATTAGGGTTCCACATGGATGCACCCTCAATTAGGGTTTCACTTGGAATCACCCTCAACTAGGGGTTCACATGGAATCACCCTCAACTAGGGTTTCACATTGAATCACCTTAAACTAGGGTTTCACATGGAATCACCCTCAACTAGGGTTCCACATGGAATCACCCTCAACTAGGGTTTCACATGGAATCACCCTCAACTAGGGTTGAATTCAATAACCCTGTCAATTAGGGTTTATGTTCATGTTTAGGGTTTCATGATCTCTTTGGTTAAGGATCATAACCCTTATACACCACATGATTCATATTCATGTATGAATTCATGCTATCAGCTTCTTAACTTGATTAGGTCATATCAACTCTTCAGTCGAGTACATACAACTATGATTAACATAGTGTATCAAGTCATTGATCCTATAAGCAATTAGGGATTCATCCCTTAATTGGCACTTAATCACTTAGGTACTATTAGGGTTTCAACCTTTGTACCTTCATTTATTACCATTACTAATCATCATTGGATCAATAGAACATTCATCATCTTAATTCTCAAAAATTGAATTACATTGGACCTCCATTACATAAGGTATCCAAATGAATTAGGGTTTCCAATGTTGATTCCTTCAATCATTGGATTCATGGAACCAATCATCAATTGGACCTACCCTCATACTTCAATTGAGTTTAATAGGTCAACCTTCAACTGATTTGACCCTCAATTGACCCTCAATTAATCATCAATTAGGGTTTGATTCAATTGAATTAGGGTTTTTAATGTTGATTCCTTCAATCATTGAATTCATGGAACCATTCATCAATTGGACCTTCACCCATGCTTCAATTGAGTTTAATAGGTCAACCTTCAACTGATTTGACCCTCAATTGACCCTCAATTGATCATCAATTGGGGTTGGAATCAATTGAATTAGGTTTTAGAATCAATGAACCTTCAATATTCATCAATGTATAACTAGTTACTTCATAACTATTGAACCACCATTCAAATGGGGTATGTCCTGACCCCAAACGGTCTTGAGGTCGTTTGGATGACCTCCAAACGGTCTTGAGACCGTTTTCCCTATCATATCACTCAAATCCAAGCAATCTAATTAGGGTTTGGTTCATTGAAGTGCTCACCAAATCAGCAATCTATTGCAGATCAACTTGATATCTTTAGACCTTCAACCACTGAACTATACTCAACCCTAGACCTCCAAACGGTCTTGGGTGACCACCAAACGGTCTTGAGGCCGTTTGGATGACCTCCAAACGGTCTTGGGTAAATTGCACTTTTCACCAAAACTAGGTTTTAATGCACAACACTGCTTTACAAGCTTGTGAAAACCATACCACTACATCATATTCATTCTTATGATGACTCAACATCAGAGGAACATCTTACCATGCAACATTTGCAATTTAACCCCTCAACTTGGGTAATTTGCACTTTGGTCCAAAATAAGCAAACATTGTTTCAACATTGTTCAAACAAGACCAAAATTGAAACATATGTTTCTCATAAGCCCTAATTACTTTTCCCAATATAAGATTAAGAATCTACTCAACCTTATTAAGAAAAAAAATCTAGGGTTAATTCATAACCCAGGTCAGGGATGTTACAAATTATAAACCCCTAACAAGGATTTCGTCCTTGAAATCCCAAGAAAAGAAGGGATAGATTGTTCATCAATCATGCCCTCAAGTCTCTACATATCATCTTAATATTATGGGGATATCATGAACTCTATGATTCCACACAAAGCTCCTTTCATTAGCTCAACCTCATCAATGTTTATGCAGAGCATAAACCCCTAACATATGATGTACATATCATTGAAAGGAAGAAGCATAAAAGAACATACTTCAATAATCACTCAAGAATACTTATCAAAAGAAGAAAAAAAAATATCTAACATAGATAATTCACTTCGAAAACTCTATGTAATTGGGAATATTCACATAGCCCTTCCTTTTTATTGGGAATGTTCACATAGCTTTTCCTTTTAATTGGGAATGTTCACATAGCTTTTCCTTTTAATTGGGAATGTTCACATAGCTTTTCCTTTTTGTCGGGAATGTTCACATAGCTTTTCCTTTTAATTGGGAATGTTCACATAGCTTTTCCTTTTTGTCGGGAATGTTCACATAGCTTTTCCTTTTGGTTGGGAATGTTCACATAGCTTTTCCTTTTAATTGGGAATGTTCACATAGCTTTTCCTTTTTGTTGGGAATGTTCACATTGCTTTTCCTTTTTGTTGGGAATGTTCACATAGCTTTTCCTTTTTGTTGGGAATGTTCACATAGCTTTTCCATTTAGTTGGGAATGTTCACATAGCTTTTCCTTTTAGTTGGGAATGTTCACATAGCTTTTCCTTTTAATTGGGAATGTTCACATAGCTTTTCCTTTTAATTGGGAATGTTCACATAGCTTTTCCTTTTTGTCTCATTATACTCTCTAGATTGTTTCAGAATGACTACTTGATCAGAGTAATCAAAAAGATAACAATCTAAGAGTTTCATACTTGCCTTATCTTCAATGATCATATACCTGGCCAGGGTATATAAGTATTGAGATTAGGTAGTATGCACTTTATTTGCTATCATATTCCTCACTTTTCATATCATTGTACACACAAGATTTCCATTTCCTAGATTTTCTCCTGGCATCACTTCTAAATCTCATCTTTCAACACACAGATAAAGGAGGTTATAAAACATTTTAAGGAACACTGAGTATAGGGCTAGTCAAAGGAAGCTCAAAAATAACTACTTTCATATCTTTAACACATAGAATTCATGGAATGAAATATCAAAATGAATTTTATTTCATATGACCTGTCTGGGACGTATGTCCACATCCTCTGTTGTTACTAGAGTACTGCCTCCTTTGTGGTCCTTGCTGACTCTACCCTTGAGGTTGAGTCATCATTAAATTCTTGCCTGGACAATCCTTTACTAGATGTCCCGGTTGTCTACATTGATAATAGATCCTAGGTGCAACATAGGGTCTGTGAGGTCCAGTTATCGATGTTGATGCTATATTGGAGGCTCTATTTGGAATATTACTACGATCCCTATCCCTACTTGACATCCATTGTGTTCGGGTTTGGAATCTTGATGATACTTCCGGAGTAGAATATCTCGATTTCTTAAAACTTTCAGAATTTTGTTTTTGAGTCTGAGTGTACTCTTTATTGCCACTAGTCTGTCGTTTCTTGATTTTAGATCTCTCTATCCTCCTCACCGACTCTACAAAGGTGGAAAACCTCTCCCTGTTTTCTAAAGCAGACACAGGAGTGGTTAATTCAGCGTTTAACCCCTTCTCAAAACGTCGAATTCTTTCCTCATCATTAACTGCCATTTGCGGACAAAACCGCAACAGCTCCATGAACTTAGCTTCATACTCGCTGACGTTCATCTGTCCTTGTTTGATCTTCTCAAATTGAGAAATCTTCTCATCTAGATACGTTTTAGGGAAGTATCTACTGACGAATTCTCGTCGGAAAACCTCCCATCCAACTTCTTCACCTGGTCTTTTATCTTCTTCTATCATCCACCAATGACCAGCACTTCCTTTTAGGAGGTATACAACATGTCTTACCTTCTCAGCTTCAGGAATGTCAAGGATCCTGAAAGCCTTTTCCAGTTCCGTCAGCCACAAATCAGCATCTGCTGGATCAGATGTACCAGCATAATCTATGGCTCCAACCCGACGAAGTCTCTCAAAAGACTTGCCGACTCCATAGTCCTCATGGTAAGCTGATACCCTAGGTGCAGGTACTTGCATCCTATCAGTCATGTGAGTCATGGCAGCTATAAACTGCCCAAACATGGCTTGGAGGGCTGGGTTCACCATGTCAGCTTGGTTGAACTGGGGCTGTTCTAGTACAGGCTCCTCTCTTTCATGATCTCCTGCACCTCCTCCTGGTGCAGCAGTGCTGCCCTCAGCAGCACGTTCTTCATGTGGTCCAGACATCTCCAAGTTCTTCTTCTCCTATGTGAGCAGAAGATACTATCAGATAAACTGGAAGACACTTAGAACAAACTCTACCACCTTAGTCCTATGTCTCTATAGACTCAGCGAACCTAGAGCTCTGATACCACAATTGTAACAACGTCAATCGGACAAACGTTATTAACTAAGCGGAAGCAGTCACTAAAAGTGGATTAGCAAAAATCACTAAAAATTAAAACTTTTTGCAAAGAGATCCATTCATAGGAAAACTCTTTCATTCAGAACCAAAGTAAAACTTTACATCCTGGTTCATATATATACATCTCATGTACTTTTGCTTCTCGAGGAATACAAATATTAACTACTCTGTCTTAACTGTACACAGGTAGTATAAAACCCTCGAGGCACTAATACCAAAATCTCGAAATCACTAACTACTACTACTCCGAGGACCTGAGAGTACAGAGACGACACATAGGACTTCTATATACATCTGAACATGACATGACAGTCAATGTCTCCACCTGAGAATTTACTACTGTCCCTGCTACTGCTGCTGTTGTCCTTCACCTCCTAAAGGATTCCTGTCTCCTCGTCCGCGTTCACCTAAAAAAATGTGGTTCCCACGGGGGTGAGACAATTATAAAAATTGCCCCAGCGAGAGATATAACTCTCCGCCAGAAACATTATTATTGCAACTTGCGAAGATGAATATGAACATGAGAATCATATCTATTTGACAGCAAATATTTTAATGTCTAACAGATTAGAACATTATTCTATATCAGAAGCATTGCAGTTATTACTTGATAGAATTAACATGTCACTTATCCTTTAATGAATAGGAAGAACATGTATAACATCTATTCAAACAACAGAATCATTACCACTGCATTAACTTTCTTCAGGCTTAGATCATATATATAAAGCCTGGCATTATCAATGTGGAGTCATGGCCCGTAGCCATACTCTTTTCATAAGTGTTGGGATCTTAATCCCTCACTTCACCACTGGGTTTTTCTCATCCTTTCACAATTTCAATACCATAACCATGAAATCATGGGTATTCAAACCCTTTGTTCATCACTTGAGCATTGTTACCTCTTTCTCAGGTAACTAACACCTTTAGGTCATTTGACCAAGGTAAGTATGATACTTGCTACACAAGCATCCATCATGGCACTTGATGCACATTAACTCTCTTGCCACCTCTTACCAGGTACAAGGTATATTATAGCACACAAGGCTAAATAAACAAATTCAAACTAATAACACATCATAGCTCATACCTGGATATGCTCATCATCTCATGATACATGCATGGTTAGCACATATAATAGCAGTACACCAATTATCTATCAATACCATGCAAAAACAATGTATTAATAATTTAAGGGTATTACCCTTAATCCTTTACCAGGATTTGGGTTTCCATCACACATGGCTCACAAAACCATTCACATCTTGTCACCTCTCACTAGGCAACAAATTTATTCACATGGTGCACAAGGCCATTCACATCTTGTCACCTCTCACTAGGCAACAACTTTATTCACATGGCGCACAAGGCCATTCACATCTTGTCACCTCTCACTAGGTAACAACTTAAAACAAAGGCTTACAAGCCCAACTCATCTTGTTACTTCTTTCTAAGTAACAAAAACATAATGGCACATATGGTCAATCAATTCTTATCAAATAAACATCAACCCTTCAATCATATGCATACAACTATGATTAACATAGGGTACCAAGTCATTGGTCCTATCATCAATTAGGGATGCATTCCCAATTAGGGTTTCTCATGAAATCACCCACAATTAGGGTTCCACATGGATGCACCCTCAATTAGGGTTTCACTTGGAATCACCCTCAACTAGGGTTTCACATGGAATCACCCTCAACTAGGGTTTCACATTGAATCACCTTCAACTAGGGTTTCACATGGAATCACCCTCAACTAGGGTTTCACATGGAATCACCCTCAACTAGGGTTGAATTCAATAACCCTGTCAATTAGGGTTTATGTTCATGTTTAGGGTTTCATGATCTCTTTGGTTAAGGATCATAACCCTTATACACCACATGATTCATATTCATGTATGAATTCATGCTATCAGCTTCTTAACTTGATTAGGTCATATCAACTCTTCAGTCGAGTACATACAACTATGATTAACATAGTGTATCAAGTCATTGATCCTATAAGCAATTAGGGATTCATCCATTAATTGGCACTTAATCACTTAGGTACTATTAGGGTTTCAACCTTTGTACCTTCATTTATTACCATTACTAATCATCATTGGATCAATAGAACATTCATCATCTTAATTCTCAAAAATTGAATTACATTGGACCTCCATTACATAAGGTATCCAAATGAATTAGGGTTTCCAATGTTGATTCCTTCAATCATTGGATTCATGGAACCAATCATCAATTGGACCTACCCTCATACTTCAATTGAGTTTAATAGGTCAACCTTCAACTGATTTGACCCTCAATTGACCCTCAATTAATCATCAATTAGGGTTTGATTCAATTGAATTAGGGTTTTTAATGTTGATTCCTTCAATCATTGAATTCATGGAACCATTCATCAATTGGACCTTCACCCATGCTTCAATTGAGTTTAATAGGTCAACCTTCAACTGATTTGACCCTCAATTGACCCTCAATTGATCATCAATTGGGGTTGGAATCAATTGAATTAGGGTTTAGAATCAATGAACCTTCAATATTCATCAATGTGTAACTAGTTACTTCATAACTATTGAACCACCATTCAAATGGGGTATGTCCTGACCCCAAACGGTCTTGAGGTCGTTTGGATGACCTCAAAACGGTCTTGAGACCGTTTGCCCATCATATCACTCAAATCCAAGCAATCTAATCAGGGTTTGGTTCATTGAAGTGCTCACCAAATCAGCAATCTATTGCAGATCAACTTGATATCTTTAGACCTTCAACCACTGAACTATACTCAACCCTAGACCTCCAAACGGTCTTGGGTGACCACCAAATGGTCTTGAGGTCGTTTGGATGACCTCCAAATGGTCTTGGGTAAATTGCACTTTTCACCAAAACTAGGTTTTAATGCACAACACTGCTTCACAAGCTTAATCTTGGTGCCCAAGCTTGTGAAAACCATACCACTACATCATATTCATTCTTATGATGTCTCAACATCAGAGGAACATCTTACCATGCAACATTTGCAATTTAACCCCTCAACTTGGGTAATTTGCACTTTGGTCCAAAATAAGCAAACATTGTTTCAACATTGTTCAAACAAGACCAAAATTGAAACATATGTTTCTCATAAGCCCTAATTACTTTTCCCAAGATAAGATTAAGAATCTACTCAACCTTATTAAGCAAAAAAATCTAGGGTTAATTCATAACCCAGGTCAGGGATGCTACAAATTATAAACCCCTAACAAGGATTTCGTCCTCGAAATCCCAAGAAAAGAAGGGATAGATTGTTCATTAATCATGCCCTCAAGTCTCTACATATCATCTTAATATTATGGGGATATCATGAACTCTGTGATTCCACACAAAGCTCCTTTCATTAGCTCAACCTCATCAATGTTTATGCAGAGCATAAACCCCTAACATATGATGTCCATATCATTGAAAGGAAGAAGCATAAAAGAACATACTTCAATAATCACTCAAGAATACTTATCAAAAGAAAAAAAATATCTAACATAGATAATTCACTTAGAAAACTCTATGTAATTGGGAATATTCACATAGCTCTTCCTTTTTATTGGGAATGTTCACATAGCTTTTCCTTTTAATTGGGAATGTTCACATAGCTTTTCCTTTTAATTGGGAATGTTCACATAGCTTTTCCTTTTTGTCGGGAATGTTCACATAGCTTTTCCTTTTAATTGGGAATGTTCACATAGCTTTTCATTTTTGTCGGGAATGTTCACATAGCTTTTCCTTTTGGTTGGGAATGTTCACATAGCTTTTCCTTTTAATTGGGAATGTTCACATAGCTTTTCCTTTTTGTTGGGAATGTTCACATAGCTTTTCCTTTTTGTTGGGAATGTTCACATAGCTTTTCCTTTTTGAAGGGAATGTTCACATAGCTTTTCCTTTTAGTTGGGAATGTTCACATAGCTTTTCCTTTTAGTTGGGAATGTTCACATAGCTTTTCCTTTTAATTGGGAATGTTCACATAGCTTTTCCTTTTAATTGGGAATGTTCACATAGCTTTTCCTTTTTGTCTCATTATACTCTCTAGATTGTTTCAGAATGACTACTTGATCAGAGTAATCAAAAAGATAACAATCTAAGAGTTTCATACTTGCCTTATCTTCAATGATCATATACCTGGCCAGGGTATATAAGTATTGAGATTAGGTAGTATGCACTTTATTTGCTATCATATTCCTCACTTTTCATATCATTGTACACACAAAATTTCCATTTCCTAGATTTTCTCCTGGCATCACTTCTAAATCTCATCTTTCAACACACAGATAAAGGAGGTTATAAAACATTTTAAGGAACACTGAGTATAGGGCTAGTCAAAGGAAGCTCAAAAACAACTACGTTCATATCTTTAACACATAGAATTCATGGAATGAAATATCAAAATTAATTTTATTTCATCTGACCTGTCTGGGACGTATGTCCACGTCCTCTGTTGTTACTAGAGTACTGCCTCCTTTGTGGTCCTTGCTGACTCTACCCTTGAGGTTGAGTCATCATTAAATTCTTGCCTGGACAATCCTTTACTAGATGTCCCAGTTGTCTACATTGATAACAGATCCTAGGTGCAACATAGGGTCTGTGAGGTCTAGTTATCAATGTTGATGCTATATTGGAGGCTCTATTTGGAATATTACTACGATCCCTATCCCTACTTGACATCCATTGTGTCCGGGTTTGGAATCTTGATGATACTTCCGGAGTAGAATATCTCAATTTCTTAAAACTTTCAGAACTTTGTTTTTGAGTCTGAGTGTACTCTTTATTGCCACTAGTCTGTCGTTTCTTGATTTTAGATCTCTCTATCCTCCTCACTGACTCTACAAAGGTGGAAAACCTCTCCCTATTTTCTAAAGCAGACACAGGAGTGGTTAATTCAGCGTTTAACCCCTTCTCAAAACGTCGAATTCTTTCCTCATCATTAACTGCCATTTGCGGACAAAACCGCAACAGCTCCATGAACTTAGCTTCATACTCGCTAACGTTCATCTGTCCTTGTTTGATCTTCTCAAATTGAGAAATCTTCTCATCTAGATACGTTTTAGGGAAGTATCTACTGACGAATTCTCGTCGGAAAACCTCCCATCCAACTTCTTCACCTGGTCTTTTATCTTCTTCTATCATCCACCAATGACCAGCACTTCCTTTTAGGAGGTATACAACATGTCTTACCTTCTCAGCTTCAGGAATGTCAAGGATCCTGAAAGCCTTTTCCAGTTCCGTCAGCCACAAATCAGCATCTGCTGGATCAGATGTACCAGCATAATCTATGGCTCCAACCCGACGAAGTCTCTCAAAAGACTTGCCGACTCCATAGTCCTCATGGTAAGCTGATACCCTAGGTGCAGGTACTTGCATCCTATCTGTCATGTGAGTCATGGCAGCTATAAACTGCCCAAACATGGCTTGGAGGGCTGGGTTCCCCATGTCAGCTTGGTTGAACTGGGGTTGTTCTAGTACAGGCTCCTCTCTTTCATGATCTCCTGCACCTCCTCCTGGTGCAACAGTGCTTCCCTCAGCAGCACGTTCTTCATGTGGTCCAGACATCTCCAAGTTCTTCTTCTCCTATGTGAGCAGAAGATACTATCAGATAAACTGGAAGACACTTAGAACAAACTCTACCACCTTAGTCCTATGTCTCTGTAGACTCAGCGAACCTAGAGCTCTGATACCACAATTGTAACAACGTCGATCGGACAAACATTATTAACTAAGCGGAAGCAGTCACTAAAAGTGGATTAGCAAAAATCACTAAAAATTAAAACTTTTTGCAAAGAGATCCATTCATAGGAAAACTCTTTCATTCAGAACCAAAGTAAAACTTTACATCCTGGTTCATATATATACATCTCATGTACTTTTGCTTCTCGAGGAATACAAATATTAACTACTCTGTCTTAACTGTACACAGGTAGTATAAAACCCTCGAGGAACTAATACCAAAATCTCGAAATCACTAACAACTACTACTCCGAGGACCTGAGAGTACAGAGACGACACATAGGACTTCTATATACATCTGAACATGACATGACAGTCAATGTCTCCACCTGAGACTTTACTGCTGTCCCTGCTACTGCTGCTGTTGTCCTTCACCTCCTAAAGGATTCCTGTCTCCTCGTCCGCGTTCACCTAAAAAAATGTGGTTCCCACGGGGGTGAGACAATTATAAAAATTGCCCCAGCGAGAGATATAACTCTCCGCCAGAAACATTATTATTGCAACTTGCGAAGATGAATATGAACATGAGAATCATATCTATTTGACAGCAAATATTTTAATGTCTAACAGATTAGAACATTATTCTATATCAGAAGCATTGCAGTTATTACTTGATAGAATTAACATGTCACTTATCCTTTAATGAATAGGAAGAACATGTATAACATCTATTCAAACAACAGAATCATTACCACTGCATTAACTTTCTTCAGGCTTAGATCATATATCTAAAGCCTGGCATTATCAATGTGGAGTCATGGCCCGTAGCCATACTCTTTTCATAAGTGTTGGGATCTTAATCCCTCACTTCACCACTGGGTTTTTCTCATCCTTTCACAATTTCAATACCATAACCATGAAATCATGGGTATTCAAACCCTTTGTTCATCACTTGAGAACTGTTACCTCTTTCTCAGGTAACTAACACCTTTAGGTCATTTGACCAAGGTAAGTATGATACTTGCTACACAAGCATCCATCATGGCACTTGATGCACATTAACTCTCTTGCCACCTCTTACCAGGCACAAGGTATATTATAGCACACAAGGCCCAATAAAAAAATTCAAACTAATAACACATCATAGCTCATACCTGGATATGCTCATCATCTCATGATACCTGCATGGTTAGCACATATAATAGCAGTACACCAATTATCTATCAATACCATGCAAAAACAATGTATTAATAATTTAAGGGTATTACCCTTAATCCTTTACCAGGATTTGGGTTTCCATCACACATGGCTCACAAAACCATTCACATCTTGTCACCTCTCACTAGGCAACAACTTTATTCACATGGCGCACAACGCCATTCACATCTTGTCACCTCTCACTAGGCAACAACTTTATTCACATGGCGCACAAGGCCATTCACATCTTGTCACCTCTCACTAGGTAACAACTTAAAACAAAGGCTTACAAGCCCAACTCATCTTGTTACTTCTTTCTAAGTAACAAAAACATAATGGCACATATGGCCAATCAATTCTTATCAAATAAACATCAACCCTTCAATCATATGCATACAACTATGATTAACATAGGGTACCAAGTCATTGGTCCTATCAGCAATTAGGGATGCATTCCCAATTATGGTTTCTCATGAAATCACCCACAATTAGGGTTCCACATGGATGAACCCTCAATTAGGGTTTCACTTGGAATCACCCTCAACTAGGGTTTCACATGGAATGACCCTCAACTAGGGTTTCACATTGAATCACCTTAAACTAGGGTTTCACATGGAATCACCCTCAACTAGGGTTGAATTCAATAACCCTGTCAATTAGGGTTTATGTTCATGTTTAGGGTTTCATGATCTCTTTGGTTAATGATCATAACCCTTATACACCACATGATTCATATTCATGTATGAATTCATGCTATCAGCTTCTTAACTTGATTAGGTCATATCAACTCTTCAGTCGAGTACATACAACTATGATTAACATAGTGTATCATGTCATTGATCCTTTAAGCAATTAGGGATTCATCCCTTAATTGGCACTTAATCACTTAGGTACTATTAGGGTTTCAAACTTTGTAACTTCATTTATTACCAT
The DNA here is from genome assembly GCA_963693085.1 of Alisma plantago-aquatica. Taxonomy (NCBI): domain Eukaryota; kingdom Viridiplantae; phylum Streptophyta; class Magnoliopsida; order Alismatales; family Alismataceae; genus Alisma; species Alisma plantago-aquatica. The sequence goes on from OY856409.1 coordinate 755,981,872, forward strand.
TACTAATCATCATTGGATCAATAGAACATTCATCATCTTAATTCTCAAAAATTGAATTACGTTGGACCTCCATTACATAAGGTATCCAAATGAATTAGGGTTTCCAATGTTGATTCCTTCAATCATTGGATTCATGGAACCAATCATCAATTGGACCTACCCTCATACTTCAATTGAGTTTAATAGGTCAACCTTCAACTGATTTGACCCTCAATTGACCCTCAATTAATCATCAATTAGGGTTTGATTCAATTGAATTAGGGTTTTTAATGTTGATTCCTTCAATCATTGAATTCATGGAACCATTCATCAATTGGACCTTCACCCATGCTTCAATTGAGTTTCATAGGTCAACCTTCAACTGATTTGACCCTCAATTGACCCTCAATTGATCATCAATTGGGGTTGGAATCAATTGAATTAGGGTTTAGAATCAATGAACCTTCAATATTCATCAATGTGTAACTAGTTACTTCATAACTATTGAACCACCATTCAAATGGGGTATGTCCTGACCCCAAATGGTCTTCAGGTCATTTGGATGACCTCCAAACGGTCTTGAGACCGTTTTCCCATCATATCACTCAAATCCAAGCAATCTAATTAGGGTTTGGTTCATTGAAGTGCTCACCAAATCAGCAATCTATTGCAGATCAACTTGATATCTTTAGACCTTCAACCACTGAACTATACTCAACCCTAGACCTCCAAACGGTCTTGGGTGACCACCAAACGGTCTAGAGGTCGTTTGGATGACCTCCAAACGGTCTTGGGTAAATTGCACTTTTCACCAAAACTAGGTTTTAATGCACAACACTGCTTTACAAGCTTAATCTTGGTGCCCAAGCTTGTGAAAACCATACCACTACATCATATTCATTCTTATGATGTCTCAACATCAGAGGAACATCTTACCATGCAACATTTGCAATTTCACCCCTCAACTTGGGTAATTTGCACTTTGGTCCAAAATAAGCAAACATTGTTTCAACATTGTTCAAACAAGACCAAAATTGAAACATATGTTTCTCATAAGCCCTAATTACTTTTCCCAAGATAAGATTAAGAATCTACTCAACCTTATTAAGCAAAAAAATCTAGGGTTAATTCATAACCTAGGTCAGGGATGTTACAGAGCTACACAAGGTTAACACCATTGGGGGGTACAACCTGGTCCAACAAGCAAATAGGACACATAGCTAGTCGTCTTGACAGGTGCCTGGTGAAAAATATCTGGCTCGATATGTTTACTAGGGTGGTTGCTAGGGTCGGATCACATCACTTCAGTGACCATGCTTGGTTGAAGGTGGAGCTAACTAAGGAGTCAGAGAAGTGGAAACCCTTCCAGTCTCTTAATTTTTGGAGTAAATGGGAAGGTTTTAAGGAAATAGTTGAAGAAGCATGGAGTGTGAACATAGAAGGTAACCCCTCTTCAGGTTTCTCAAGAAGCTACAAAGAACGAAGATGAAACTTAAAGTCTGGATGAAGGAGAAGGTTAACATAAAGAACCTGCTACTGAAAGCCAGAGCTAAGTATGATGATGACGCCAGAAGATTGAGAGATAACCCCCTGAACAAAGAGCTCATTGAAGAAGAAAAGAAAAGTGAAGATAAAGTATGTAGCTTAGAGAAGGATGAAGAACAATATATGTGGCAGAGAAGCATGATGAAATGGATAAATGGTGGAGATCATAATACCAAGATTTATCATGAAACTACCAAAATGAAGACTATGAGAGATATCATATATGAACTAATTGACGAGGAGAGCAAAACTATTAATAGTCATAAAGACATTGTTGTCAAAGCCATAAATTTCTTCAAAAACCTATACAACTACAATGATAGTGATTATGAGGGTGAAATGAACCTACCCAAAGATAGAGTTACTCCTACAATGAATGACAACTTATGCAAACATATAACTGAAGAAGAAGTTAGAAGTGCCCTCTTCTCCATTCATTACTCCAAAGCCCCAGGCCCCGATGGTTTCAATAGCCATTTTTTCCAGGAGATGTGGATGACCATTAAAGATGACCTTTGCAAAGTTGTCGATTGGATTATGAAAGGAGGCAATATGTTAACCACTCCTTCATAAAATTAATACCTAAATCCAAAGATGCTAGATATATGAGGGATTTCAGGCCCATTTCCTGTTGTACTATCATATACAAGATCATTGTGAAGCTGCTTGCAAAAAGGCTGAAAGAGGTCCTTTCTCACATAATATCTGATGATCAAAATGCTTTCGTGAAGAATAGGAAGATCAAAGACTGTTCCCTCCTAGCATCTGAATTCCTCATTGATTTCAATAAAGGTAAAACCAATGCCAAATCTCTCATGAAGATTGACATAAGCAAAGCTTATGATCATGTTAGTTGGAGTTTCCTTCCAAAAATGATGACCTCTATAGGCTTCTGTCAACACTGGATATCTATCATGAAGCAATGCTATGAAACGTGCTCTTTCTCTGTTCTTATTAATGGGGTACCTGAAGGTCTTTTCAAATCCTCAAATGGGTTACGTCAAGGAGATCTCCTGTCCCCTCTCCTATTCACGTTGGTGATGGAGGGACTGAGTCATCTCATTAAAGAAGCCAAGAGCAACAAGCAGGTGAAAACGTTCAAAGTGAAGGGTGTGAAAGTGAAACCAGTGCTTATTTTTGCATATGATGTTCTCCTCTTCTCTACTGGGCATGCTAAAAGACTGAAGGAGGTATCTAGGGTGCGAAATACGTTCGGGAAGATGATTGGTCTGTATATCAATACCATAAAATATCGGATTTTCCTATCTAAATATTGTGACAACAGAAGGGGAAGATTAAAGATTGCTACTGGGATGGAAAAAGGTGAGCTTCCTACCAAATATCTAGAAGCTCCCTTAGCTGCTGGCAAAGTGAAATCCAAAGACTATAGTCAACTGATGGACAATCTTAGAAGTAAAATTGAAGATTGGAGTGGTTTAAACCTATCAATGGTTGGTAGGTTGGTTCTTACTAGAACTGTTATTCAAGCTATCGTCAAATTCTGGGCCACAATGGGCGATATTCCAAATCCCATTCTTGACAATATCAGATCTTTGACTGCAAATTTCATTTGGGTGGGGAGAACCCATGGTGTGTCTTGGGACATGATTTCAAAACTGTTTAAGCAGGGTGGTCTGCAGATCATGGACCCTTTCAAGGCAATGGAATCTTACACCAAGAAGAGAGTGGATAGGTTCTTTCAACAAGCGGACTGCTATTGGGTGGAATGGCTGAAGAAAAGATACAACAAGACCCTTCAGAACACGAGTGGTTGTAACCCTTCTAGAGTGTGGAGAGCCATGTGCTCTTTTGTCGCTAGATCTTCCAACCTATATAGTGTCGATGGTAATGGTGGTTGGACTATCTTAGCCCCTCCACCATTAATCTACACCAATATAGGGAATACTAGCACTGAACATGCCGACATCCTTTGGGGCAGGTTCCATTGCCCGAAATGGAGCACTCTCACTTATTGCATCCTCCTCAAGAAGCTTCCTACCTACAATAGGTTGTTGAGTTGGGGTTTGTAGGTGGATCCTTGTTGTTGCTTATGCAAGGAGGAGGCAAAATCTAGTAGTCACATGTTCTTCGATTGCAGATACTCTAAACAGCTGCTCGCTATTATCTGCCTTAGAAATGGGTGGCAGTACAATGGGCCAAGCAATCCCCAAGCTCTGCTGAGGTGGATTAAAATGCAAAAAAAATTTAACAAGCTCTTCTGCAGCTTTGCTAACCTTTGCATCAATGGTCTGATGTATGTGATCTGGAATGAAAGAAACTAAAGAACACACAACAATGGTGAAATGAGAGCCACTGATCTAATTGAAGTGCTTTCCACTAATCTTAAGTGGCATGTAAAGCATAGGCAAGAACTCTTGGCTAATTTGAGTTCGAATACAAGTTTATACTGGGGATTTTGGTATAGTGTCCTTGTATAGGTTATGCCTTTTTTGGCTCTTTGATTTTGGGGTCTCTATTTGAGATGTCTGGCTATGTTCGTATAGATCAGCTATACCCTTCTTTTGGCAATATACATACCATATTCCAAAAAAAACTTGTTATTGACTCGACACATTTTATCTAGGGGTCAGCCTGCAACCCGCTAGGTTAGTTTGGGTGTGCTTTTCTTTCACCCATTTAGAACTATATCTTTTTGACCCAAACCCTCCAGACGTACACCCACAACCACCCAACCCACCCACTGATTTGACAGGTCTACTGAAAATATACCATTTGATCCAGATATTAATAGAACCTTTCATCATCTAAATTATGTCAAACGAGTCAGGATGGCTAACGAATAGGCCTATAAATCAATATTTGAATTCACATATTTGATTTGTATTTGAGCTCAAAATCAAGATAAAAATTCTTGTTCGATAACCATCTGTTCGGATTCAGATATTGGATTTTTTATCCGGATATTTTCAGATCAAATTTCAGATATAACACTATTCGCTCTGAAAAATATTTCTATCTGACAATATACTTAAATGTTAGTAAAAATATACTAAAATCTAGGCTAATGGATATATATATGCACATGTAATGTTGCAATTCTTGGCCTGTGCGCAGCGTGGTCGGTGTCCACTTGACCTCGCGGCCTAAGATCTGTGGTTCCTTTTTTATTAATGTATAACCCTAAGTATATAAACAACCTTGATTGCCTCCTTGCCCTCAAGGCCTCACGCACTACTCCCCCACCTCGTCCTTTTCCACTTCACTCTTTCTAGATTCAACAACAAACCCTAGTGGCGGCTAGTCTAGCGAGAATACTATCTTTCCTCACATCATCACCTGACCGCTAGAGTTGTGCTCATCTGGAGTACCACGATGCCCAAGATCTTCTGACACTGATGGCTGGTGCAGTTGGACAATATCCATTTAGGTAAAAGATGGATCTTCAAGAAGGGGAGAGGTGTTAAACTTTGATTCAAGTGAGCTTTGTTTCATAATATTATTTTTTGGGTAAGGCGGCAAGTAGACAACGATAGATCAAGCATCAATCAGAAAGCATGGTGCGCGGTTGGACAATGCCAAACCTATAATCAAAGCTCTAAAATAATAGATGGTTTTGTAGTAGATGAGAAAAGCAATTACAGAAAACTCTCTTATATAGGAGATTAGAGAGTAAGAATAATCTAGAACATGAATATTTTAGAATAAGAGAAAAGGCTAATAGGCTAATAAACAAAGGCCCATAACACAATAATAAAGGAAAAATAAAGCCAGGAAGATATGTATACTAATACTCCCTCTCAAGATGGAGCATAGATGTCAATCATGCCTAGCTTGGCTATTCGAGTAGTGAATATTGTCTTTGGAAGAATTTTGGTGAAATCTGCAACCTGATCCATAGTAGGTGTATAAGGTGTAGAAATATGACCAGATAAGACAACCTCTCGAACGAAATTGCAATCAACTTCAATGTTTTTGGTGCATTCATGGAAGGTGGGGTTACTGGAAGTGAAGATATCAGCTTTGTTTTCACTGTGCATTGGAATGGATGGATCAACATAAATACCAAAATCTTGCAGAAGACCGTGTACTCAAAAAAGTTCACAGGTGGTGTGAGCCATGGCTTGATACTCCGCTTCAGCACTTGAGAAAGAAACTATAGTTTGCTCCTTGCTTCACCAAGTTACCACCTATAAAAGTGCATTATCCATAGGTTGATCTATGATCTATCTTTCTCCAAGCATAGTCAAATCAAAGTAATCAGTAAGATTACAATGGTCATGCTTCTTCTATAGCAGGCAAATCCCAATATGGCATTGGCGAGGATTATCCAGATATCTACTTACGAGCCCAACAATAGAAGTGGTATCATCCCTAGTGATAGTAAGGTAGATGAGTTTTCTAATCCTTCGATGATATTAATGATGGTCAGGGTAAGGAGAAGTGTCATCATCCCAATTAGTGTTGGGATCTAATGGTGTACTAGCTGTCTTAGCCCCAAGCATTCCTGTCTCTGATTGGATATCTAAAACATACTTGCATTGTGACAAACATAGACCAGAGGATGAATAAGAGACCTTAATGCCCAGAAAATACCTCAATTTACCTAAATCTTTGGTAATAAAGTGTTTTTTAAGTATATCTTAGCAGCCTGGATGCTTGTAGAGTCACTTCCCGATAAGATAATGTTGTCAACATAGACAATGAGATACTCAAGACCAAAGGTAGTTTTCTTAACAAACACTGAGTGATCAGACTGAGAGTGACGGAAGTCAAATTTCTGAAGAATATAGCTAAGCTTGTCAAACCAGGCTCCAGGACTTTGCTTAAGGCCTTAAATTTCTTTGTGAAGGAGAAAGACTTTTGGAGACTCCCCCTGAATCACAAATCCAGGAGGTTACTCCATGTAAACCTCCTCATGCAGGTCACCAAATAGGAATGCATTTTAACATCTAGTTGAAATAAAGACCAATCAGAATTTATAGCCATAGAAATAAGGATGTGAATAGAATTTAACCGAGCCACATGAGAGAAGGTCTTGAAGTAATCAACTTCATATGTCTACGTGTAGCTCTTAGCTACCATCTGAGCTTAGATTCGCTCAATAGTGCCATCTGGTTGATGTTTGACTGTGAAAATTCACCTGTAACCAACTGGTGAACAGCTAGGAGGTGCATCAACCAAATACCAAGTATATGTATCAGTGAGAGCCGGTATTTCAGTTTCCATGGCTTGACGCCATGTTGGATGTTGAAAGCATTCTTAGGAATAATAACAACACATAGGGCAGGAGTGAAATTCAAAAAGTTATTTCCCATGTTAGTAGTAGTGCAAAAATTTCTAATAGGATGTTGAGTGCAAGACCGAGTGCATTTGTGAAGATCCATGGAGATCAGAATAACCTAGACTAATACAAATCATCTTTCACAACTCTTTCTCCTTGTATTCCCACTTCAGGCATACTCTCTCTCCCTCCTCATCCTCTCTCTCTCTCTCTCTCTCTCTCTCTCTCTTTCCTCTTAATCCTCCATCCACACCAATTATGAAGTGAATGAGTAGTTTGTAAAATCCCCAGATTCTACAGTCTTAAGACTTAGAAGGCCCGAGAGGACAAATCCAAAAACATTATAAATTGTATCAGAGTGATGTGGAAGCAACATACGCATACATGAACATACAACCATAACATACACCATAACACTTCTCAACATTCAACATGTAAATTATTACAAGATGACTTATTACAACATAAATTACAATTACATATTGAAAGAAGATTTGCAGATCTATGAACATGTATGCTAATCATGATCTACACAATAGGTACAACTTGAACACTGCTCACTTCCTTTCTTTTCTCCCATTCTAGATCTAAACCTAAAACATATTTGAAACAATGAACCAACACAATGTGTTGTGTACATGGGCAGAAAGATACATATATTTATGGTTTTCATAATTTTGAAAAGATTTGTAGAAAGAAAGAAAGAAGATCATAGAAAACTTTTCTTGATTAAGCAAAATATGCCAATTTTAGTCATTTTTCTAGATGAATTGCATTACTAAGATTTACTGGTACCAAAATATATATATTGGTCCCATCCTCATGTACCGAGTACTCTAGGGAACTGTTGGGTTTTATGGGAAAGAACAGGCATCGGAAAAAAAAATTATCTAACCACAAACCCATAACCAACAGATCGCATTAACAACTATGCAACAAGAAAGATAGTTTAGTGAGATATACATAGTCCTGAGGCTTGCTCAACAACAATACCTCACAACTAGTACAGCCTTCAACCACCTAGTCTTTGATGGCATCTGTACAGCTCTTAGTCTTGACCCGGACTGCGGTTGACAGTCATCCTCCTGAGCGACAAAAATCTCCCACCTCTATAGATAGTCCACACGGACCACTGGGAACTCTAGTCGTCCTGATGGATAGACTAGAAGGAGCCATCCCCTTCTGTCGGCGTACTAGTCACCGACACACTCTCTCACCACCTGTCACTTTTCTGTAGTTGTCTTTCCCTCACTGTTCCTCCCTGGATGAGTAGAACTTGCTTGGGCTCTCTCGGTTACCACAACTAGAGAGGACAACATATTTGCAAAGCAACAGATGTTCTGAATTATGTGTTCTGAGAAGCCCCCTATACCCCTCTATTTATAGTAGAGGGAAGGGTTAGGGTTCCTAGTCAGTGTGGAAGTAGAAGGGTATGTATTTTCCACAAATTGATTGCACTGTAGTAGGCAAACCGATCATTTCACAACTGAATTGGTCTTTTGGACAAGTGATCCAATCAGTTCATAACTGAACCATTCATTTGGGAAGGTGAGATGATCGGTTCACCAAGTGAACTGGTCTTTTCACTCCCTAGACTTGCCCACAATTGACTTTCCTTATTCGTTTCTAATTAATGCAAAGATTAATTCTTGTCCCAGTCGAATTGAACAAGTGAAACAAAAGTCTTTTCTCACAATCCAAGAAAAAATAACATTGCTCATTTGGTCCAAGTGAACCGATCGGTTCACTAGAGTGAATCGGTCGTCTCACTAACCATGAGTCGATCGGTTCACCCAGTGAATCGGTCAGTTGGTGGTCCAGGTTTTGCAGAACTGAGTCAATGCAGTTCTCAATCAATCTGACACTCTAATTAGTTGGTTCAACACTTGAACTTGATGATTATAATTCAAGTATATTAATTTGAATGTTTAATTGAGTACTTAAACACTTTAGTAATCAATATAAACATCATTCATGGATAAACTCCTCTTCCAGGTTAATCCTATGTATGTGACCCTATAGGTTCCATTTCACGTTGGCAGTGAATGTCCATAACTAACTTGTGACATCACAAGCAAAGAGTGGTGCCTAGCTGCACATCAGTGCTACCCAAGTGAAGAGGAAAGTTAGAGAACAACTTTCAACCTACAATCTGTTATTGGTGTTACAGTGAATGTTTAGTTCCTTTGTCGCTGATATCCAGATTGAACTCAAGGCATGGACTTGTCATCCTCTATAAATGTTCAATCCATGTATCTTGATTCAGAGTAGACTGTCTGAGATATATGTAAGATCAATATCATATATTGACTTACATGTGCATGGCCATGCATTTCTCAGTCTCATTCCTTAAGTGATCAGGATATCACACTCCCTTAGTAGGGACAAATTCCATATCTATCACTCACAATCAAGTCCCTGTGTGTTAAAGTCACCCAATCATCACCGTTATAACAGCTCATGTTTCAAGAATGCATTTGATCATGTCAAAGTGTACCCAACCACATGTGATGAGTGTAGTGATCTTAGGTCTAAGAACCACAGTCACCACCAATACAATAAGAGATTATTTTGACTAACCAAGTATGGTTTCCATGCATCACTCTTATGGTGGGTTTGTCTGATACATTGTTCTCTAACATGTATATATGTGCTTGGTTTGATATCATATATCATGATTGATGAGATTCTATCATCAACCAACACACACTCTAGTCTTTTGTGTTATTGATGTCTATGGTTATTTTCACAATAACAACCGACTAGGGATGATAGTGAGAATGTACATACTCTTAAAATCTATATGATCTCATTGTTCAAGTCATGTACTTGAAGACATACACCATTGAGTATTGTCACTCTCTAGACATCTAACATGTTATACTATTATCTCAAAATAGCTAAAACATATAGATATAAATTGCCTTTATTATTATCAAATCAAGTATCACATGCCCCATTGCAATCATCATATGATTGGCTCTCTAGCATATTATACCAATAAGAACTACCCGTACATGGTCTGCTCTAGGGAGGTGTACTAGTCAACATTAATCCACTCTCTCATGAGGATAATGAACACCTTAAATAACTACATAACATCTACTCATCATTTATGCTTTCAAGTGATAAAACATCCAGTACTATATAGCGTTACTACATCCAATATTTGCAAATAGAAGAGATCATACATATATATATCATGATTGCAACCAAGAAAACCATAGTCATATACTTAAATGAAAACCCATGTAGTTGAGTTCAGAAATTCCTATTATATTATGGACCATCTACATCTTTGGGAATCACTTGATAAAGACAAGATCACATATGTCTTGCATTAGATTCTCATCATCAGCCCTAGTCATGACTTATTTTAGGGTTTTAATTAGTCATTAAGATATCCTCATCGTTACTTTTCTTATCAAATTAAACTTAGGTTGCTAAGATTCCATGTTAAGATACATAATCGGATTATTTGATTGCATATGTTTATGTGCATATATTAACCTTAGATTATATGTATTGATCAAGTTAGGGTTTTCCCATCATGTTAGGATCATTTAACATGTAGCATTATTTTTACACACAATTATGATCTTAAAGTTAAGTATGATGTAACATATGCTGATATAAGCTTGTACTGAATATTCCAACATTTATTGACCATATATGTATTTTCTACATACTATTTAGGGATATAAGCCCTAGATAGCTATATGGAGCAAATTACATCTTTACATGTCCAAGCATAATCATGACTGACATCATATGGACTAAATGTCATATTTTAGAATTAATGATGCATTATCATATTTTTAGGTGATTATTTGGTATTTATTACTCATGAAATAAGTGTATAACATCTTACATGATATCACTAACATTTAAGCTTCAAAAGACTGATATCATGGCCCCATGTTGTTCTACTCATTTTTCTCAACATTTTGGTATTTTGTTTGTATTTTTTGAATGTTGTATTGATTTATTACGAATTATGCAAGATCACTAATTTTTTGGGATTTTACCTTCTTATGGCCAATTGGGCATTGTCACGCGGCTCCTCTGGGTGGTGTTGCTTGTCACTTGGGCCAGAGTTCGGCCACCTGGTTCGCTGGCTTGATCCAGTATGGGTGTGATTTTCTGGACAAGGTTGGACGAGTTCTCCATCTCTCCCTCGCTCGCGATCTACTGCAAATGGGAGTCTTGAGTTCCGTCCTCTAGAGAATCCATGACACCACATGTGTTATATATCTAATGAGTCTCCATGTATTCTTCCTCTGTGAATTGTGTCTGGTCAGCCTCATCCTCTATCATAGTGGTTTGTGGATTGGGGCTCCTCCTTACAGCTTGGTGACCATGATGGTGGTTGTTGCCTCTGCAGTGGAGATTAGAAGGGAGAACAAGTCTACATTGGATGTTGGAATCTTGTGCATCAAGATCCAAGGATGTACCTTTGACTCAAGTTAGGCACCCGAGCTCAATCTGGGAGATGTCCCCTAGTTTCTGCCATCGTAAAAACTAGAGGGAGCGAGTTTAACTTGCTCCTCATCTGAATGTGCCAACAATCCAAAATGTTACAGTCAGACTTCTAGAAGAGGATTCAATCCTCACTCCTCCTCATCTACTCCTTCTAAAGAGATCATCCTTTGAGTCTCTTTATGATAAGAGACTGTGGACAGAAGGAAGAAGAGGTTCACAAGGTTCCTAATCCCAAAAGATGGATTCTAAAGCATTGGAGCACCTTGATAGATGTCAGGCTTCTCTCAAAAATAGACGGCTATGGCTATAGCCGTCCTCTTGAACCTGTCTTCTTCAAGACACACCTTCTTCTCCACACAGTGGAGCTTGACTGCCAAAAGCCTACAACGATTTGCAGTAGTGGATGGCTAGGTGGTATGAGAGCCCAATTAGGAAAGAGTCTTGGATTGGAATCTTATCTCATATTGCTCAACCCCCCTTGTAGGTCTTCTCATATCTACTTTAAAAGCAATGGAGAGTGGAGAATGTAGAATGTGACTAAGCTCCCTCATCTATCTCCTTATTCTATGATAAAGGGGTTGTTGGAAGGATCTGAGTCTGGTGGGGTAGTGGCTTGCTCCTGTTCTTGGTCTTTTTGCCCTTACTTTAGATTCATGGCACATGGGACTCGGTCTCCGGGGTACCAACTTCTCCGCAAGAAATGGATTTAGAAGATGAAGCATGATGCCACATTACTAACTCTAGGGTTTGAATGGTTCCATGATCCTAGAACATGATTTCAATATAGTCACAGAGACATCTACCAAAAGTGGATGTGCAACTCATCCTAATAAAACATATCTTTGAAATCGTATAGAAAATTATTCATTTATTCATATTATAAACATCAATATTTCTCAAATGCAATCCCTAAATAGGATGGAATTTTTTATTACGACTCTATATCACAAACTCTAGTATTCTACCAAAAATGAGCTTAAGATACATGTATTTGACCACTCACATAAATTCCTTGAAAAGGGATCCCTTCACTACTCATATAGATCATTAAATGAATGTTTAGCCTCATAAATTATCAATTCGATTAACATAAGCAACTCTTCATAAATGCAAGCAATTAGGTGTGATAATCGCCAATGGCATCTTTGGTTGCATTTTCTTAGGTGAAATGAGTCCATAAGTGAATAGAATTAGAATTTATTAGGGATTGGTCATTTAAATAACATTCATGGACCTCGGGTGTTATCTTAGCTATCAAAACCACAAAATCAAGGTCACCACATTCACCCCTCCTTATATAAAATTTCTTCCTTGAAATTTACCTAATGTCATGCTCAAAATAAACACAAGGAGTCTATATTGTCTCTAGGACACCACTTTCATGTGACAAGGCTATCATAGTTTTGTAGGCACACTAAGTTGTCATCTTCGGATATTTAAAGCATCTTAGGTGTACTCACCCTACCTTTAATAGGTTGAAGCTTAGGCATCACCAAACCTTTTTTGTTTCACTAGGAATTACATATCCTCATTCCCTTACAAATTAGTGTTTCATTCATACATAGGAAGTTGAGAGGGTTATGCTTAATGTCTGTCTTTCACCCAACTAAACAATGCAAGTTGATATCAAGATTTCATGCCATTATTTACTAGAACTATAAAACTTAACCTCATTAATATGATTTATGAACAACATCATGCTAGTATTTCATCATTAGAGGGAATTTATTTTCATATTTACATATTAGGGTTTTTACCCCCTACAATGTGAGAGTGGTCTTCAAATTAGAAGCATGAATTCATAGGGATTGAGGTGAAGAACTATATTTCCGATCATGTACTCTATGATTCAAAAATATCTTTATTTCAAGTTCATGATTTCAGACTTATATGTTTCATGTATGATATAAAGGGAAAGAGAATATACTAAGGCAAGCTCATGATTTCAAACTTAAATATTTCATGCATGATAGTAAGGGAAAGAGAACATACTAAATCAATCTTACCATGTTTTCAAACTTGGATATAACATGTATGACATAGGGAGGGAAAATAGAATAGGTCAAGCTTATATGAGTGACTCCTCATATATAAATCATCTATATAGCTCAAGTGAGTCTTCTAGTATCATATATTAAGAAAGAGAAGTAGAAAGAACAGCATTTATGAGTATCTAATGCACAAGGTATTTTATTCTCCAAACCAGAGTTCATATATCACCTCACTTGCAGCAAATGATGAGATTCACAAACATAGGCCACAAGCTAAGACCAAACGCAGTCAAAAGGATTGTCTTTTTTAATTATGAGTCACCTACCCATCATTTTTATTGTACCCAACTCTCACATATAGGATAGAATCATGCCAAAGGACTCAACTCATCTACTCAGGAGTAACACAGCTTAGGACACATCATTTTACATATATCTCATATTTTTCATATATTGTAGGGTAGGTTCTATGACCCTCTGTGTGACGACCCCAATTTCTATATACTTTCCATAGTGACATTCACATATATGTATGCACTCATATCTATCGATGTCAAAAGGGAAAATATAAGAGATTAAGGTAATCAACTTAAATCAGAGATTGAGCCAAGATCAAAGTCCACATCATCTCATAAAGCCACACAAACATTCCTTCATATGGATAAAATAAAGTCATTACATAAGGAGAGAAAATATTGTTCGAGAGAAAGATAACATTATTATATAGGATCTCAGTCATCCTCAACATCAACTATAGGAAAATAAACTAACATCAAGAAAGAATGAGATAAGAGGAAAAGATCTATCTAATATATCTGCCATGCTTATTAATTTATGCCTTCAGGTACTTTGAGAATGCATTTCACTTTGTTTGTCAATTGTTTCTTGCACCTAGAAAACATGAGAAACAAAAACATCAACAAAGTTGGTATGTGGTAAAAATTACACTAATAAGGTTGCATAAAGGAAAATATTTGAAAAAGAATAAAAGAGAGATAAAGCCATTTCTTAAGGAACAAATCAGGTAAACATCCTTTTTATTACTTAATTTTGATGTGGTGGTACTACACATCTTTACACTTGACTTACATCTAGTGTGGGCAATATAATATCACCATACATCTAACATGGACCCAAGAATCATACATCCATGTTAGGCAACATACATCCACACTAGCCTCTGTGCTCTAATAGCTACAACCCATCATAATCATTTATGTTATATTATATTTTGGTGAAGAATAACGCATACTAGTTCAACCAAGCAATCATATCCAAATATGAGCATTCAAGATACTACATATCATAGGCAGCCAATAAATCTAGTCTTATACTTATAAGACCACGTACCTACTTGTTTAGATCATATATCCAAGAATATAGAATCAACAAGAATTAAGTCACCCTGCAAGGAAAGCAAGGGTACAACATTACTATTGGTCCATGTGACCAAGACTAAGATATGTTCTTAGTTATGATTCTTTTCATGCTATCTTATTCAGATCAGGGATTATCCATATTTTAATTGGGTTTTGAGATATTATCAGATATGATCCACAATAATATGGTTTGATTAGAAGAAGGTATTTAATTAATCAATTAGAAGATTCTCATAATCTAGGGTTTCTAGGATGGTCGGATAAAAGGAAAGCAACCCTTAGGATATTAATGATTTCATAAAATTAGGGTTTGATTTAGAGTTCAGGACCATTCATGATCACTAATCATCATCTAATAATATTAGATTTGATATAAAGATGTACATTTAATTACATGTAGAGAGGGAGACTAGATTTAGGGTTTCTCCTAATTATTTCATCATTTATCTACTTAGACTAGTGTTTCGAGTTAAGAGAGTTAGGGTCATATTTAGTAGTACAATATCTTACAAAAGTATTGTCCTTTATTTTCATATTCATTTTTTAACAAATTAGAGTTAAAATGAGATAAAAAAAGGTCATAAAGAGGATGAATCGGTCTAGGGTTGTATTTAGGTACATGTGATAATTTATATAGGTTCTTCTCATTTTTCTGAGAATGTGGGTATTTATTGGATGTCGAAGCTATTTATAAAGGGTTTTACAATACTGACCAATCAGGTAAATTCTAGGATAATAAAAGAAAAATAAAAAAAGAAAAGGGGGGTCGGCCTCGCGGATCAGAGGAGGGATCTGGCTCCATGGATCCTCTCCTTAACCCGTGAGCTAGCCTCAGTCAACCGGGGTCAAGGCGTGATGCGAAGGACGCAACTGCCCTAAGGGTCACATGTGCTTCGTGATAGAGCATCGGTAGAAAGGGGAAATCACCATTTTGATTGCTACTCGCACCATGGCAGTAGAGCACAATGACTGTAGGCAAGGATGGTGATGGGTCGAAGCAGCTAGGTGGGTTCTAAGTGTGTGAGAAGGAGTGGTTTCAGTCTGCGGGGTCTCGTTGAGTTCAATGAGTCCATGAAGTTTGCCAGAGTTGGACCATAGCTCAGGTCTTGATCTACGGTGGACAAGAAAGGCCAAAAAAGGTTTCTGTGTTTTACCTGTCCTCGGGCTGGATTGAGGGGTTGAGAAGCTCAGTGTTGGTTCGGCAATGCGTCCACAATCTCCTGGAAGTCTGGAGAAGCTCTAGACTTCCCCGACAACAAAGCTCTGAAGCTCAGTTGCAGGTGCTTGTCGATGGCGCCTTCTGGACCACCACACCCCCACGCGAGAGTTGGGAGGTCTCAGACTGGGTCCAAAGATGGTACAGATGAAGTCGGTTGAAGGGAGGAGCCTTGAGGTATGAGCAGGTCGCACTTGTTCAGATCAGTGGTGTTGGATTTGGGTGGAGAAGAAGAGGAGTGATGACATGCAATTGAGGGGTCTTCGTGACTAAAAGGAAGGTGGTGGGGCTACTAGGCTCCTTAAATAGGTGTCGTGATGCCCGCAGTGAGAAACCCTATTCTACTCGTCGCCAGGGAGAGGTGTGAGGTCTCGGGAGGTTTTTCTCCCTGATCCAGGGGAGATAGGTAATGTGGTTATAGTCGTTGAGTTTGGTTTGAGGAGAGGAGTTCGTCCTCCAAAAATCTCACGCGAACATTGTGGGAGTCAGGTGTGTGAGGTCACTGCTGGGTCGGCGCTCTGTTGGGGTCGAGGTCGAGATAGGTGGGAGGTAGAAGATAGGGTCTATGTCGTTGGATCCTTAGTTGATCCGCGATCAAACTCATCCAACGGCTGAGAAATGGGTCGGGTCATGGTTAGTTCGCGTGACACATCGATGTCACAAATTTAGTCAAATAAAATCGGGACTTAGGTCCTTAGCTCAAGAAATCAAGACATATGCACATAAATCCCAAATGCCCATATTTCCTAATTGGTTAATCCATTTGCAATGAAATTTTAGGTGTAGCTTTATAATGTCACAATGAAACTATGGTATAAAATTGAGATTGAAAGTCTAAGGTTGGTTACTTCAATAGATTGTGTCCCATTTGTATTTAATTCGCATGTATATGACACTAGAGAAGACATTGTATGGAATTGACAAGTCAATTTAATCAATTTAGTGTAGTAGTAGGGGGTATTATTGGAATTAACAAAATTATAAGAGAGAGAAAAAAATGTGTAAAACTCACTCTGTCACATTCTCCCCTACTTTTAAGAATTTTGTCCCCAAAATTCAAACAGCCTGAAAGAGATGTGGATATTTCTGCTCGACCTCAGACTTGAGCTCCCATGTGGCATCGGTCTGATCATGGTGGATCCAGAGAACTTTCACCATATCTATATGTCAATTACTGTGAAGATCCTTTGTCTTGGAATCAAGAATTTTGACTGGGGACTCAGATTAAGACAGATCATCTTTCAACTCGGGGGCTCATGATTCAGAATGTGACTAGGGTCTTTAACATAAGGCTTTAGATTAGATACATGAAAGACATTATGCATGGCGCTATACTGAGGTGGAAAATCAATACGATAGGCACATTCACCAACCCTTTCAAGGATCTCAAATGGTCCAACATAACACAGACTGAGCTTTCCTTTATTCCTGGACAAAGCTCAAATAGGTCGGATCTTCAAAAATACATGATCACCTTCCTTGAACTAACATTCCTATCTATGAGCATCTGCATAAGATTTATGCCTATCATGTGCTCACTTCATCCTCTACCTGATTAGTGCAACCTTATCAGTATACAGCTGCATCTCCTCAGATTTCATCAAGGTATGTTCCCCGACGCCATCCCAGTGTAATGGAGACCTGTAGGGATGCCTATATAAAGCTTCATAGGGAGGCATCCCGATACTCTCCTGGTAGCTATTATTATATGTGAACTCAGCTAAAGGTAGGTAATGGTCCCTAGAGCCTTCCCAATCAAGTACACAAGCTCGCAGAAGGTCCTAGAGAATCCATACTGTGTGTTCTGACTGCCTGTTTGTCTGTGGATGGTAGGTTGTACTGAAGTTCAGTTTGGTGCCCAATTCCTCTTGAACCTGCTTCCATAACTTTGAGGTAAATTCGGGTCTCTGTCTGATATAATAGATGCTAGAACTCCATGCAGACATACTATCTCCCGTATGTAGAGGTCGGCCAACTCAAAAACTTTTACAGTAGTCTTTACAGGGAGAAAATGAGCTAACTTGGTGAGACGATCCACTATGACCCATGCATCGTTGTATCCCTTCCTGGTCCTAGGTAATCCCACCACAAAGTCCATGGTTATGTGTTCCCATTTCCATTCCGGAATCTCAAGGGGTTGTAGTAGACCGCCTGGTCTCTGATGTTCGGCCTTTATCCTTTTGGCATGTCAGACACCTGGACACAAAATTGGAAATATCATGCTTCATGCCACTCCACCAGAACTGACATTGTAGGTCTTTGTACATCTTCATTGTGTCGGGATGAACTGTGTACTTTGACCCATGTGCCTCACTAAGAATCGTTATCTTTACCGCTGACTACTCAGGAACCCACATACGGTTCTTGTATCGAAGACCACCATCAAGACCCACAGATAGATGTGTTTGAGGCTTCGACAGGGGAGAGGAGAGATCTGCAAGACCAGGACTATCCTTTTATGCCTCAAGCAGTTCAAAATGCAGGTTGGATGTGATGGAGATGTTATTAACATGCACATGATAAGATAGAAACTGTGGCTTCCATCCTACAAGATCCTCCATTTCATAACAGATAGAGATGCACATACTGCCCTGTTCCTACTAAGGGCGTCAACGACTACATTTGCCTTACTCAGATGATATGCAATTATGAAATCGTAGTCCTTTAGATATTCAATCCATCGGCGTTGGCATAGATTCAAGTCCTTCTGGGTCAAGATGTACTTCAGGCTTTTGTGGTCGGTGAAGATGTCGAACGTTGCCCCGTATAAGTAGTGCCTCCATATTTTAAGAGCATGAATGATTGCAGCTAATTCCAAATCATGTGTGGGATAATTAAGTTCATTGGGTTTTAGCTGCCTAGACGCAAAGGCCACTGCCTTTCCATTCTGCTGTAGGATGCATCCTAGCCCATTCCTCAAAGCATCAGTGAATTCACAAACCCTTCGTTGCTAGAGGGTAGAACAAGAACAGGATTCAACGTCAACTTCTTCTTTAATTGCTGGAAACTAGACTCACAAGCAATTGACCAGATGAAGTGCTCGTCCTTCCGAGTAAGCTTAGTGAGAGGAAGTGCCACTTTGGAGAAATTCAGAATAAAATGACGATAATATCCGACCAGACCTAAGAAACTCTAGATTTTAGAAGGATTGTGAGGAGGTTGCCAATCAAGTATAGTAGAGACTTTAGCGGGATCAACAGATATGTTACCCCCAGAAATGACATGTCTAAGAAACATGACTTTATCAATCCAAAATTCACATTTTGAAAGCTTGCCATAAAATTTCTGGGTTCAAAGAATGTCAAGAACTGCTCGCAAGTATTCTCGGTATTTTTCCATAGAATCAGAATATATCAGAATATCATTAATGAAGATGACCACAAACTCATCATGATAAGGTTGGAATACTTTGTTCATCAAGTTCATGAATATGCCAGGTGTATTGGTCAACCCGAACGGCATCACCAAAAATTCATAGTGCCTGTAACGAGTTTGAAAAGCAGTCTTAGATATATCTGGATCCTTGACCTTAAGTTGATGGTAGCCAGAACGAAGATCAATTTTTGAGAAGACTTTAGCAGTATGAAGTTGATCAAAGAGGTCATCAATACGAGGGAGAGGATACTTGTTTTTAATGGTAGCTTGGTTCAACATGTGATAGTCAATACACATTTGCATTGAACCATCTTTATTTTTAACAAAAAGAACAGGTACACCCCAAGGGGAAATGCTAGAGCGGATAAAACCCTTATCAAGAAGTTCTTGTAATTGTTTCTTCAGCTCCATAAGCTCAACAGGTGCCATCCTATACGGTGCCCTAAAAATCAGAGTGGTTCCAGGAAGCAGGTTTATGGAGAACTCAATGTCTATGTTTGGAGGCAGCCTAGGAAGCTCCTCTAGAAATACGTCAAGGAAATCACGTACCACCTCTAGTCTTTCTACAGGCCCGTTGTCAGGACTGGTCTCTGATACGAATGCGAGGAAGACTTTACATCCTTTATATATGAGCTTTTTAGCTTTAAGAGAGGAAATTATTACATTATTACATAATCTGCTTCCCCTAGAAATCACCACAGGACAAGAATGAGGTTGAGAGAGAACTACCATCTTGTTTCTACAATCAATCTGAGCATGATACTTGTATAGCCAATCCATACCAAGTATAATATCAAAGTCTTCCATAGATAAGAGGATGAATTCAAAGGGCATGTCATGATTTTCAAATTTTAGAGGGAGGACATTAGTTTTCTATAATGTAGTGAATATTTTGCCACTAGGAGTTGACACATCTAGAATATAACCCAAGTCCCTTATATGTAAGTGCAACATTGAGGCCAGATTTCGAGAGATAAATGTATTTGTGGATCCAGAGTCAAACAATGCTTTAACAGGATGTCCATTCAGGAAAACAATGCCTACAGAGGATAATTATATTTTAAATAACTTAAGGCATTGAACGAGATATTAAATATATGAAAAAGATTTAAGGTTACCTTTGACAAGTTGGTTCAGATTTGCCCTAGCCTCTTATGTTGTTACTGTGAACACCCTAGCATTGCGGTGTCCCTGAGGGGGTGGAGCACCTGCTGGAGGTTTGCCAAGGATAGACGCATTGGGGCACTTGGCAAGGAAATGTCCCTCCTTCTTGTAGTTGTAGCAGACCGGCTTGGTGTAGCGACAAGGTCCATCATGTCTTCGTCCACAAGTCTTGCATTTGTTGTGGTAATCCATCAGCTTGTTGTTCTTCTATCCTTTCTTCCCTGAACCTCCTCCTTTTCCTGATCCTTTATTATGGCCGAGGTGGAACTTCTTGAACTTCTCTTCCTCAGTGGTGGTTAACCCTAAATATCCCATACTAGAAGGCTTTTGCAATCCCTGCTCCCTTTCCTACTTAAGGGCCATGTCTAGGGCTTCATCAATGTTTCGGGGATGGGAGGCTATAACTAGGGTTTTCAGGTGTGCGGAGAGGAATTCTACATAATGTTCAGTGAGGCGGTCCTCAGTTCGGATAGGGGCATAGCGTTCTAGAAGCCTAAACTTCTGGGTATAATCGGCCACTGAGAGACTACCCTACCTAAGCTCCAAGTACATCTTCTCTTTCCTCTTCCTCTCAGCTATGGGCATGAAATGGTCGGTGAAGAGGGTCTTGAAGGCTTCCCACCCCAAGTCGTCTTCTTCCTCTCCCTGGTTCCCACCATAGTTCTCCCACCAGATCTTTGCCCATACCTTAAGCAGATGGGTAGAAAATTTGACCTTCTTTTCCTCGGTTACTTCTAGGGTACGGAAGGCATTCTCTACGGAAAGGACCCAAGCCTCAGCCTTGTCCATGACTTCAGGTTGGTCTTCCCCCCAAAAGTTGTTGGGGTTGAGCTTAATGAAGTCTATCACCGTCACTTCCTTTTTCCTAGAGGAGATAGGTTTAGGGGTTCCTTTTGTGGTGAGAGTTTCCATAAAGTCTAGAAGGATTTTCTTCTGTTCCTCTCACCTTTCCTTGGCTGCAGCATCAGGATCAGGTACTTCAGAGGTTTTAGGCTCTTTTCTCTTCTTAGAGGACAATTCCTCCAAGGCCTTTGAGTTGTGAGTTTTTGGAGGCATCCTGAAATTAATGGATCATATTAGATTTTTTTCATTTATCATATATTTATCATTATTATTGTCATTCATCATTTTCCTTTTTTTAATTTCATTATTCTCCTTTATTAATTATTAATGACCTTAATGTCATGATGAGTGGAGGATACCCTAAATCCTTATCATTCTATCCTTAGGACTTTCTAAATAGAGAGACTCCTTCCTAACCTTATAACAGAGTAAGAGGGAAAATTTATTTTAAAACATAGATGAGAGGGAAAAATTTCCTATAGAAGAGATGAGAGGGAAAAATCTATAGATGAGAAGGTTCCTAAATTAAGGTACGCCCAAGAATAGGGGACACTTAGGGTATCATCCAGGTAGACTTATACTGCCATAAAGGTAGCCTCGTGATTGTCAACCTAAGTGGCTTAGCGACTTTAGTCAGACCCATGGCAGATGTTATCCTAGACACCTCCACGCTTCACATCCCTATCAAGGACTACCCTAGACTCAAATAGGGTGAATGAAGTTAATGTGACTTGATGTGTGAACATGGGCTCTAATACCAACTGTGACGACCCCAATTTCTATATACTTTCCATAGTGACATTCATAGATATGCGTGCACTCATATCTATAGATGTCAAATGGGAAAATATAAGAGATTAAGGTAATCAACTAAAATTAGAGATTGAGACAAGATCAAAGTCCACATCATCTCATAAAGCCACACAAACATTCATTCATATGGATAAAATAAAGTCATTACATAAGGAGAGAAAATATTGTTCTAGAGAAAGATAACATTATTACATAGGATCTCAGTCATCCTCAACATCAACTAGGAAAATAAACTAACATCAAGCAAGAATGAGATAAAAGGAAAAGATCTATCTAATATATCCTCCATGCTTATTAATTTATGCCTTCATGTACTTTGAGCATGCATTTCACTTTGTTTGTCAATTGTTTCTTGCACCTAGAAAATATGAGAAACAAAAACATCAACAAAGTTGGTACGTGGTAAAAATTACACTAATAAGGTTGCATAAAGGAAAATATTTGAAAAATAAGAAAAGAGAGATAAAACCATTTCTTAAGGTGAAAATCAGGTAAACATCCTTTTTATTACATTCATTTTGATGTGGTGGTACTACACATCTTTGCACTTGACTTACATCTAGTATGGGCAATATAATATCATCATACATCTAACATGCGCCCAAGAATCATACATCCATGTTAGGCAACATACATCCACACTAGGCTATGTACTCTATTAGCTACAACCCATCATAATCATTTATGTTATACTAGATTTTGGCAAAGAATAACTCATACTAGTTCAACCAAGCAATCATATCCAAATATGAGCATTCAAGATACTACATATCATAGGCAGCCAAGAAATCTAGTCTTATACTTATAAGACCACGTACCTGCTTGTTTAGATCAGATATCCAAGAATTCAGAATCAACAAGAATTAAGTCACCCTGCAAGGAAAGCAAGGGTACAACATTACTATTGGTCCATGTGACCAAGACTAAGATATGTTCTTAGTTATGATTCTTTTCACACTATCTTATTCGGATCAGGGATTATCCATATTTTAATTGGGTTTTGAGATATTATCAAATATGATATCCACAATAATATGGTTTGATTAGAAGAAGGTATTTAATTAATCAATTAGAAGATTCTCATAATCTAGGGTTTCTAGGATGGTCAGATAAAAGGAAAGCAACCCTTAGGATATTAATGATTTCATAAAATCAGGGTTCGATTCAGAGTTCAGGACCTTTCATGATCACTAATCATCATCTAATAATATTAGATTTGATATAAAGATGTACATTTAATTACATGTAGAGAGGGAAGACTATATTTTGGATTTCTCCTAATTATTTCATCATTTATCTACTTAGACTAGTGTTTCGAGTTAAGAGAGTTAGGGTCAGATTTAATAGTACAAGATCTTACAAAAGTACTGTCCTTTATTTCCATATTCATTTTTTTAACAAATTAGAGTTAAAAGGACATAAACAGAGGTCATAAAGAGGATGAATCAATCTAGGGTTGGATTTAGGTACAGGTGATAATTTATATAGGTTCTTCTCATTTTTCTGAGAATGTGGGTATTTTTTGGGTATTTATTGGATGTCGGAGCTATTTATAAATGGTTTAACAATACTTATCAATCAGGTAAATTCTAGGAGAATAAAAGAAAAGAAAAAAGGGGGGGGGGGGGTCGGCCTCGTGGATTAGAGGAAGGATCTGGCTCCACGAATCCTCTCCTTAACCCATGAGCCATCCTCGATCAATCGGGGTCAAGGTGCGATGCGAAGGACGCAACTAGTAGTGCCACATCCCACTATCACACAAACAACGAGATGCCACGTGAAAACGTGCGGAAACACCATAAACCAAATATTACCGAAAACACGATATACGTTGTCTTCATAGGTATGAAATGAGCAGACTTTGTCAATCTAAGGCGAAAATCAGGTAAACATCCTTTTTATTACATTCATTTTGATGCGGTGGTACTACACATCTTTGCGCTTGACTTACATCTAGTGTGGGAAATATAATATCATCATACATCTAACACGGACCCAAGAATCATACATCTATGTTAGGCAGCATACATCCACACTAGGCTATGTGCTCTAGTAGCTACAACCCATCATAATCATTTATGTTATATTAGATTTTGGCGGAGAATAACTCATACTAGTTCAACAAAGCAATCATATCCAAATATGAGCATTCAAGATACTACATATCATAGGAAGCCAAGAAATCTAGTCTTATACTTATAAGACCACGTACCTGCTTGTTTAGATCAGATATCCAAGAATTCAGAATTAATAAGAATTAAGTCACCCTGCAAGTAAAGCAAGGGTACAACATTACTATTGGTCCATGTGACCAAGACTAAGATATGTTCTTAGTTATGATTCTTTTCATTCTATCTTATTCGGATCCGGGATTATCCATATTTTAATTGGGTTTTGAGATATTATCAGATATGATCCACAATAATATGGTTTGATTAGAAGAAGGTATTTAATTAATCAATTAGAAGATTCTCATAATCTAGGGTTTCTAGGATGGTCAGATAAAAGGAAAGCAACCCTTAGGATATTAATGATTTCATAAAATCAGGGTTCGATTCAGAGTTCAGGACCATTCATGATCACTAATCATCATCTAATAATATTAGATTTGATATAAAGATGTACGTTTAATTACATGTAGAGAGGGAAGACTATATTTAGGGTTTCTCCTAATTATTTCATCATTTATCTACTTAGACTAGTGTTTTGAGTTAAGAGAGTTAGGGTCAGATTTAAAAGTACAAGATCTTACAAAAGTATTGTCCTTTATTTCCATATTCATTTTTTAACAAATTAGAGTTAAAAGGACATAAACAAAGGTCATAAAGAGGATGAATTGATCTAGGGTTGGATTTAGGTACAGTGATAATTTATACATGTTCTTCTAATTTTTTTGAGAATGTGGGTATTTTGTGGGTATTTATTGGATGTCGGAGCTATTTATAAATGGTTTAACAATGCTGACCAATCAGGTAAATTCTAGGAGAATAAAAGAAAAATTTTAAAAAAAAAGGGGGTCGGCCTCACGGATTAGAGGAAGGATCCAACTCCACGGATGCCAGCCTCGGTCAATCGGGGTCAAGGCGCGATGCGAAGGACGTAACTTGTGGTGCCACATCCTGCTATCACACAGACAACGAGATGCCATGTGAAAACGTGTGGAAACACCATAAACCACATATTACCGAAAACATGGTATATGTTGTTTTCACATATATGAAATGAGCAGACTTTGTCAATCTATCCACTATCACCCAAATGGAATCATGATTCTTAGTTTTCCTTGGCAGACCAACTACGAAATCCATGGTTATATGTTCCCATTTCCACGACGGTATCGACAGGGTTTGCAACGTACCTGCCGACTTTTGATGCTCAGTCTTAACCTGTTGGCATACCGCACACCTTGCCACAAACTCGACGACATCCTTCTTTAAGCCAGGCCACCAATACATGTCCTTCAGATTATGATACATCTTGGTGAGACCTGGATGCATGGCATACGTCGATGTGTGTGCTTCCTCGAGCACTAACCTCCTCAAATCATCAACATCGGGGACCACCATCCTATCATGATAGCAAACTAGTCCATCCTCAAACTCATGGAACCCATCACACTTTTCACTGCCAAACTCTGATCTTATCAACTGAACTGAAGCATATGTTTGTTGTGCATCTTTGATCTACTATCTCAAAGTAGGCTTTACTTGCATCTATTCCAACAGTCTTGCCAACAAGGAAACTTTTAACTATGCGTTCATCTACCGCAAAGAGATGAACATATCCCGCCTATGGCATACCAAGGAACTCAAATGTGCCATCTTCATAGAGTAAGAAGAAGGAGACTTTCTGCTAAGCGCATCATCTACCACATTTGTCTTACTAGGATGATACTCAATGGTGCAGTCATAATCATTGATCAACTCCATCCAGTGACACTGTCACGTGTTCATCTCACTCTACGAGAAGATGTACTTCAAGTTCTTATGATCTGTAAAGATCTGACACACTTCCCCATAAAGATAGTGTCTCCAAATCTTTAACACATGGACTACCGCTGCTAGCTCCAAATCATGTGTCGAATAGTTCTCCTCATGCTTCTTAAGTTGTTGCGAAGCAAAAGAAACCACATGATCTTCCTACATCAGCACACATCCTAAGCCTTTCTTGGAAGCATCGCCGAAAACAACATAGCCCTTCCCAGGCTCTGGCAGCACCAATACTGGAGCACTAGTCAGCTTCTCCTTCAAACCTTGGAAAGCTTGTTGACAACGATAATTCCAAACAAAAGGTACATCCTTCCTGGTCAACTTTGTTAACAGTAATACGATTACACTTAAGTTCCTTATAAACCTCTGGTAGTATCCTGCTAAACCCAGAAAACTACAAACTTCTGTCGGCATCTTCGGTTTCTCCCAATCTCTAACTGACTCCAACTTTTTAGGGTCCACTCTGACTACTTCTTTAGATATCAAATGACCCAAGAAAGTCACTTCTTTCAACCAGAACTCACACTTACTAAACTTAGCATACAATTGATGTTGGTGAAGAAGAGTCAAAGCTTGTCGAAGATGTTGTTCATGATCTTGACTGTCCCGACTATAGATCAAGATGTCATCTATAAAAACTACAACAAACTGATCTAGAAACGGACTAAACACCATGTTCATTAGATCCATGAAAGCAGCAGGCACATTTGTTAGCCCAAATGACATAACCATGAACTCAAAGTGACCATACCTCATCCTTAAAGCTGACTTTGGTATGTCCTCATCCTTAATTTTTAAATGATGATATCCATACTGTATATCGATCTTTGAGAACACTGTAGCACCACGCAACTGATCAAATAGATCATCTATCCTCGGTAACGGGTACTTGTTCTTGATCGTAACTTTGTTCAACTACCGGTAATTTATGCACAAATGCATCGATCCATCCTTCTTCTTTACGAATAGGACCGGAGCACCCCACGGCGATGTGCTTGGTCTAATGAAACCTATATCCAGCAACTCATTTAACTGCTTCTTCAGCTCTGCCATCTCAGTTGGAGCTATCTTGTACGGTGTCTGAGCAACTGGCTGTGTTCCTGGCACCAAATTGATCTCAAAGTCAATCTCTCGAGGTGGGGGAATACTGGGGAACTCATCGGGAAACACATCTGCAAACTCTCGGACAATAGGAACCTCCTCAAGGCTAGGACCCTTCGCCTTGGTATCCACAACATGAGCTAAGAATGCCTTACATCCTTGCCGTAGCAACTTCTCTGCCACCATAGCGAACACTAAACATGTTAGAAGAATCTTCCTATCTCCTTGGAAGATCCATCTTTCACCATTGTCATCAAACACTTCTTGCTTGCAACCACAGTCCATCACAACCTTATACTTTTCTAAGGTATCCATCCCAAGGATCACATCGAATTCATGCATATCAAGTGGTATAAGATCCACTTGTATACTTTGTCCTGAAAAGGATAAAACACAAGGTGGACACTCCTCTCAAAGCATCGAGGAACCATTAAGAGGGGTTTCTAACAACAGACTATCCTTCTTACAACTAACAGGTAAAAGACAGTTATCAAGCATACTACGTGCGATAAAAGAGTGTGTAGCACCTGGGTCAACCAGAACAGATATAAAGTAAGAAGAAGACAAATCAGAATGAAATAACTCCATCTGACCTACCACCACTCGTGGGTTGACTATCGCCTCTGGCTGACTCATAGCATAGAATCGAGCTGTTGTTTGTTGTCCACGTCCTCTGCTTCCTTGAGCACAGGATCTCGCTTGCGACGCTTGACCGCGTCCTCACCCTCTGTTACCAATAGACTGTTGTCTATCTGACACTTGTTGACTCTATCTCAGCTGCTGCATCACTTCGACATCTGTCCTTGGGCAATTTGACCTCAAATGCTTGGTCTGTCCATAGAGATAGCATGACATGTCCTCTAACTGTGGCCTAGATGGCCTTGTTACTGCTACTGAAGCTGTGACGTAAGCTCTGGATGGTGAAAATCCACACCCTCTTCCCTTACTCGGAGACCACTGTGAAGGTGCACTAGAACCTTGCCTTACAAAAGGCGCAAAAAACCTCGGCTTCTTGTGGCTATCAAACCTCTATTTCTGAAACTGAGCAGGTCTTTTCTTGGTCATAGACTCCCTTTTCTCCCTGACTGGCCGTTCGATCCTTCGGACAGACTCCACAAATGTGGCAAACCACTCCGAGTTCTCCAAGGCAGCAGCAGGTGTCGATAGCTCAGCACTCAAACCTTTCTCAAATCGCATTATTCTCTCATCATCTGTTGCCGCCATGTGAGGGCAAACCTCAACAGATCCATAAAATTGGCTTCATACTCAGTGATGCTCATCGATCTTTGGCATAGACACTCAAACTAGTTGATCTTCTCATCCAGATACGTCTTCAAAAAGTATCGATTGATGAACTCCCACTGGAAAACATCCCAACATATCACCTCACCGGGTAGCTTCTCCTCCTCAATGGCCCACCAGTGGCCAGCACTACCCTTCAAAAGGTAGACAGCGTGCTTGACTTTGTCTGCTTCGGGGATGTCGAGGATCCGGAAGGCCTTCTCTAGACCTGTCAGCCACATATTTGCATCTGTTGGATCAACTGTTCCAGCATAATCTGAAGCTCTGACTCAGTGAAGCCGCTCAAAGGTCATCCCAATACCCAAAGATTCACCATGGGGAGCCTGTGCTCTTGGCGGAGGCACTGGAAATCTATCTACCATGTCATCCATTATAGCCATTAACTACTCCATAAGCTGCTGACAGGCAGGGTTTTCAAGAATGGTTGGGTCAAGTTGGGGGACCTTAGGCACCCGATCTTCATGTGCATGCACTCGTGCTCCATCAACTGATGCAGCATCACTGCTCTCGGTAGCATGTTCTTCATGGTTTCTAGACATCTTTAAGCTTTATCTTCTGTTGAGGGAAGGAGGTTATTGTAAGAAAATCTAGAAAACTCACAAGAATAGACACAACCCTAGTCCTAGATCCTTGTAGACTCAGCGAACCTAGGGCTCTGATACCAAAACTTATGGCGCTACATCCCGCTATCACACAGACAACGAGATGCCACGTGAAAATGTGCAGAAACACCATAAACCACATATTACCAAAGACACGTGTTAATTAAAAATGTTTGCAGAAAGTAGATAAAAGAGAACTATTACATCCAGATCCTCATCTTGAAAGGAAACATGTTATATAAACATTTACAAGCCTTGATATATGTCCACATCTTAAAGGAACCAGTTTTCCTGTCAGCACCAGAGTTCATCACCTATTTATATATACATAATGGGCCACATCAGGCCAGCAGCAGGGTATACAAGCTACATCAGCTATACATCATAAAACATCATCAAAACACCTCTAAGGAGCTGAGAGTACAGGGATGACTCTAGGACTCTACTACAAAACAACCAAAATGGTAGCATATCCATCTCTTGCCTCCTACTGCTCTTCTTGCTACTCGGATGCAACCTCACGACCACCACCACGTCTAGCACGATCACCTAAAAAGGTTGTAAAACAATGGGGTGAGATACACAGTCCCAGCGAGAAACATAACTCCCCACCAAAACTATAAAACTTTAGGTAAAGAAGATAAAGCAGATAACTGATGTCAGGAGATCATAAGAGCAGCATCCTGAGCATAACTTATTTCATGAACAATCTTACCAGATATCCAGGAGCCATGTAATCAAGTATTTCTTTATGGAACATGATTGACAAGATAAGCTTTATAAGAACTTATCACAAAATATAAGGATCGTACACATAACTGGAAGGTATAACTAGATCAGCTATATAAGTAAGGCATCAATCAATGTTCCATGTTTTTCCTTAAGCAATATACTCTATACGGATGGATTATGATTTATTATTCCCTGAGGAAGTGAGTCGTCCCACTCAAATCCAACCTATGGTTGTGAAGCCCAAAACTGGTGCCATACAAGGTCATCAAGAGAGTCGGACTCCATGACCTCACCTCTTCGTGGTTAATATACAAAAACCAAAGTAGGATTGTAGTCTCTTGCTTGAGTGGCCTCAGCCACAGGGTCAGCTCCGCAGGCTACCCTTCTATAATATACACACTCACACACACACACACACATATATATACATGTTTGCAAAAATATATGAATTAGGCAAGAAACTTGAGATATGGAGTGCAAATTAAGGTGCTACATATGAAAATCAAAGGTTTCCACATCTTGGCTTACAGAAAAGAAGGCATCTTAGGGCCAAGGAGTATTAGTCCATTACATTTACATCACACAAAATCAAGTTTAAGTCTATTACATCTCTGGAGAGATAAAATCAAGATCGAAGGTAATTTTTGTAATTTCTATCACATAAATCTAATATACAAGCATGTCATCCAATAAATAAGTAGGTTAATTAACCAATTTATAGACTTACAGTTAATTTATGTAGTATGTAACTCTGTAGAAGGCAGACTGCCTACAACTGAAATCATGATTTGTGTCTACCTCGTGCCACACCTCGAATAGAGGAAGCCTCTTTGCTCTATAACAAATCAACAAGGAGAAAAAATAGGAAGAAGACCAATGAGTAGGGGAAATACAAGAGAAATGGCTGGAAGAGATTCTAAAACAAATTGTTGTAATCATGGCGATTACAACCACAAGACATAAATATCAGAGAATTTGTTGTTTTTGGATTGCTAGAAGAGGAAGGGGAGGGTGATATGTGAGGAAAGGAAGAGGGAGAAGTGAAGATATAATAAAAAAATGATGGAAGTTAGAACATTGGACAATAAAGAAAGGGGGGAAACGTGATGGCTTAGTGGAAAACTTGACAAAGGTTGAGGGGACAGTGACTGTTGGGGACTGGTAGGATGATGGGGGATGGTCGAAGATGGCTATCATGGCCACAAAAACTGCTAATGGTTGCAGTCAATGATGATGAGAAAGGGGATGATGGGGACAAAGCAGGGCGGGAAGGTGCAGCCGACATTGCTTCTGCGGTTGTGGAGCTAATGGAGAAGGAAGATAAGTGAGCACTGAGAAGACGGGGGCTGATTGGGGGAAGATCACAGAAAATTAGGAGAATAGGGGACAAAGCAGGAGGGGAAGAAGTATAAGAAAAAATAAAATAGATAGAGGCGTACCTGGAGAAGTAGTGTAGCCTCCATAGGAGCCAATGAAGAAACTACTGCAGCCAAAGTCCGATGGTGTCGCAAGCTCCCAGCAGACCTAGGCGGTGGCAAACCATGTCTTCAGCACTCAACAGCAGTGCTCCTCGTCGTCGCCGACACAGGGTCTTCCTCCTTGCCGGCACAGAGTCCTCCTGGTGTGCTCTGGCAGGTACTCTTCACCGGCAATGCTCCGTTGGGAGGAAGGAGTTCAATGGGGGTGCGGGGGAGTCAGGGGTTCTAGCGGAAGTGTCGAGGGTTTGGGAAAACCTTGTCGCGATGGGTAGAATTAGGCTTTGAAAAAAATGTAAGTGGGCCGCATACTACTATTTAAAATGTGAAAAAATGAACTAATTGTGTTTAAAACGAATTATGCGTATAAAACGCGTTTTAAACCTATTTAAAACGTATTATATGGTTTTCAGTATAAATGCCAGTAACATACGTTGGACAAAAAATTCACGTTTAATACGCGTTTTTTGTAAAAAAAGCCAATTATTGTGACTATGGGTACGGGTATGACTATACTCATTACTAGAACCGGGACAATACGGGTATGCGGGTATGTGTGTCTAGAAAATTGGACCCACGAAGGGTTTTAGTGGGTATGGGTTTGCAGATACATGGGTATACCCGTACCCATTTATAGCCCTAAATCTTATGATGAGATTTAATGGCAGAAAATTTGTACATTTTACGTTAGACAAATATTTTTGTCGCTAAAACATGTACCGATGGCGGCCATAAAAATTACTTGTCATTGTTAGTGTAGCAATTACGACAACATAATAAAGTTGTCATAATCTATCCACTATCACCCAAATGGAATCATGATTCTTAGTTTTCCTTGGCAGACCAACTATGAAATCAATGGTAATATGATCCCATTTCCACTGCGGTATTGGTAGAGGTTGCAACGTACTTGTCGGCTTCTGATGCTCAGCCTTAACCTGTTGGCATACCACACACCTTGCCACAAACTCGGCGACATCCTTCTTTAAGCCAGGACACCAATGCATGTCCTTCAGATTATGATACATCTTGGTGACACCTGGATGCATGGCATGCATTGATGTGTGTGCTTCCTCGATTCAAAGCTTGTCGAAGATGTTGTTCATGCTCTTGAATGTCCCGACTATAGATCAAGATATCATCTATAAAAACTACAACAAACTGATCTAGAAACGGATGGAACACCATGTTCATTAGATCCATGAAAGCAGCAGGCGCATTGGTTAGCCCAAACGGCATAACCATGAACTCAAAGTGACCATACCTCATCCTAAAAGTTGACTTTGGTATGTCCTCATCCTTAATTCTTAACTGATGATATCCAGACTGTAGATTGATCTTTGAGAACACTGTAGCACCACACAACTGATCAAACAGATCATCTATCCTCGACAATGGGTACTTGCTCTTGATCGTAATTTTGTTCAACTGTCAGTAATCTATGCACAAATGCATCGATCCATCCTTCTTCTTTACAAATAGGACCGGAGCACCCCACGACGATGTGCTCGGTCTGATGAAACATGTATCCAGCAACTCTTGTAACTACTTCTTCAGCTCTGCCATCTCAGCTGGAGCCATGTTGTATGGTGTCTGAGCAACTAGTTGTGTTCCTGGCACTAGATTTATCTCAAAGTCAATCTCTCGAGGTGGGGGGACACTGGGGAACTCATCGGGAAACACATCCGCAAACTCTCAGACAACATGCACCTCCTCAAGGCTAGGACCCTTCGCCTTGGTATCCACAATGTGAGCTAAGAACGCCTTACATCCTTGCCGCAGCAACGAAGCTCACTACAGGAAAAGTTAACAGTAACGACGGAAAAAGTTGGTCGTAAATGTGAATAAGTTTGTCATTAAAACTATTAACGATGAGAAAAAAAAATTGTCACGTCTTGTCATTATTGGTCTTTCCATTAATAAAGATAACGATGAATAATTTCAGTTCGTCTCTATTACAAATCATGACAACTTATATAGTTTGTCTTTAATAGTTTTAATGACTATATAAAATGTTTGACATTGATACTAGCTGTGACCACCCAATCTTGTCACTGATACTAGTAACAACGACTAGAAGGCTTGATTACAAAGGTCAACAGTGACATTCTTTTTCCGTCATAAATAGCTATAATGACAAAAAAACCAAATTGCTAAATTTGTCTATCATGTTTGCAACACACTTGGATCCTAACCTAGGAAACACGAACATGTACACGAGCATGGATTTAGCCACAGACCAAGAGGCACCACAATTTCCAACAATGCAAGACATGACACGACAATGGGAACAAATAACTTATTATTATACAAGTATGTATATTTATATATGAATATTTTGGCATACAATAAGCTTTATGTATAAACACACAAATGGATCTAAATCATTCATATATGATGGAAATCTCCATAAAATCCAACCAACAATCAACATATAATAATAATCCACAAGTCAAAGTATGAATTAACTCACCATATATCAAGATCCTTAATTATATAATTATTACAGTAAGAATATATGGAATGATAAAATCAAGGGAAGTAAAATTTTAGAGACATTAGTTTTTGTTATTTGTGTAAGTCATACTTGTCAAGGTGTGAAGGCGGCATGGCATTCCAGCTAAACGCCTTGTGACTAGGCGCGACTAGACATCGCTTAGGCGACATTTAAAAATAATAGTTTATGTATATATACATGTATCATGGTTTTCCCCCATTCATATACACACATTGTATAGTTATATATGTAGTTATCTACATATTTATAGTCGATCTCCTCATATATATATATATATATATATATATATATATATATATATTTGTATGACAAAATAACCGATTACATTTCTAATATATTACCATTGACAATAATGTCAAGGACACAAAAAGAATTATTGTAAAGAATGTAAGAGAGTGATCAAAAAATAAATATATTTTTATTGTCATACATAACTACAAGTATTGAGCAATGTAATCACTATCTTTCATAGCATATCTACTTAATACAATCTAAATTGAAGGTGCAAACTAAGAAAAATCAAATTCATACTAAGAGTATTAGATCTAGTCACAAAAAAGAGTATTAGATCTAGTTAAACCCAAAAAAGAGTATTAGGTCCAATTAGAAGTGATTTTTGGCACATAACATAGAAACAATGCTAATTTTGAACATTAGGATAGCCACATTAAACATTAAAATACATCAATATACAACCAAACCTAAAAAACTAAGTCAGCTTGGCATTATAGAAAAAGTTATCTCGACTAGGCGCAACCTTGGGATGCCTTACCGCTTAGGCGGCCGCCTAGGCGCCCACCTTGACAAGTATGGTGTAAGTAATGGTGAACATGTACCATTAGGAGGAAGAATGAGAGGGTATAAGGAAATATGTTGGTGGTGATGGAGAAGATCAAAAATAAGGTGCCTTGGAGATTGAGAGGGAAGAAAGAGAAGAGGCATACATTTAAGTGTTACTTAAGATGCACATGCAAGAGATAAGGAGGGGAGATGGAGATGTAGAGAAGTAAGAAAAGAGGTTGGAGGAAGAATGAGAGGGTGTAAGGAAATATGTTGGTGGTGATGGAGAAGATGAAAAATAAGATGCCTTAGAGATTGAGAGGGAAGAAAGAGAAGAGGCATACATTTAAGTGTTACTTAATATGCACAGGCAAGAGATAAGGAGGGGAGATGGAGATGTAGAGAAGTAAGAAAAGAGGTAGGAGGAAGAATGAGAGGGTGTAAGGAAATATGTCAGTGGTGATGGAGAAGATGAAAAATAAGGTGCCTTGGAGATTGAGAGGGAAGAAAGAGAAGAGGGATACATTTAAGTGTTACTTAAGATGCACAGACAAGAGATAAGGAGGGGAGATGGAGATGCAGAGAAGCAAGAAAATAGGAGGCATAAGGATGACAACACTTAGCTACTTTTGTTGGGAGAAGCAAATAAGGATGAAAACATTTTTTCTACTAAGTGGACATGTCAGAGGCATGTTCTCCATGTGTCAGAAACATGTCACACATCAGACATGGCAACCTCCAGGAGTGTTTGTGCTTCCTAGACTCTACAATTTTAAATTTTTACTATTGATCTAAAGGTGTGAAAGCATGCATGTTTGTGTGATAGCTTATCATAAGATTTAATCTACCAATCTATACTACATGTATGAATGATAAAGGCTAAAACAAATTTATGTTTCAGAATCTAGTTCAATGCACCATATTTACAAATGATAAGGCTCAACATCTTCTAATTTAGTAAGCTTTGTTCTAAACATCTAAAGATGTGACTTCTAATACAGTGTATACAAGTCATAAGTACAACCAAATGTGCTCAACTTAGATTATTTGCATGTTTGAGTACTCAATATAAATTGTAAGACATAATTTATATGTTTATTTTTAATTGTCAAATATATATATATATATATATATATATTATGAATAGATGAAAAATGCTTACGTTCAGATATTGAATATGTATAAAAGAAGAGTACTTACTTTTTCAATTCCCATGCATGATTTTTCTTACACCAATGAAATGAGGTCCTCATAGAAGTGAAGAACGTATACAAGAAGAAAACCTTATATAGTCCAGTCCCGCAACTATCTACAACATATCATGTGAATATCAATTGTCATCAAATAATGATAAATGAGAACCTACAAGAGAAAGTTCAATGTATTAGAAAAACAATACATGAAATGCACATATCTCCGGATGTGCGTCGGACACATAAAGTCGAATGTGCAATGGACACATATCTCCGGATGTGCAATGGACACATTTTCCGCATGTGCTACGGGGCATATTTTTCATATGCTCACTCGAAAACCAAAACAACATATACATTGTGCATTGAAAAACAAAACGGCATGCGTTTAGAAGTTTAGGGGATAGGGAGGGGTTTCCAAGAAGTGTTTTAATACAAGACTCCACTTAGTTTTTTTCCATGTAAAATCATCAAAAAAACCTGAAAATGCAAAAAAGCATATGAACATATAGTGAAAGTAACTATGAATCTATATATATATTAAAGAAAAAAAATAAGTTAGTTCATGTTTGAAAACTTACTTATTTGTAATAGAAGGTTGACCTTTCAATCAAGCATGTGTGGTATATTCATATATATAAATTGCTCTCAAATTCATACTTTACATAAGGAAGAATTTCTTTAATGGATGTGACATTCTTTTCTTGCATCAAATAATTTATTGTGTGTTAACCGAAGAATGAATCGAGAAGAAAATAATATATAACTCTTTCCATAATGAGTGTGCACATATCATCTAAATAGAAATCATCATCACATATATAAAACTATGTACCTGCAAAAAAATGATATATTAGGGGCACATATCACTGAATGTGCAACAAACATATAACTTCAAATGTGCAACAGATACATTTTCTGCATGTGCAACGGATATGAATGGCTTATACCGACACAAGAACATTTTCCTACACGAATTGATGTCTGCTCAGCTAATAATTCCTACAGCATAAGTTCCAAACGCTATGTTCTAAACATCTGAAGATGTGACCAAAAAATTATATAGTGTAGACAATTGATACGTGCAGCTAAGTGTATTCAACATATATTATTATAATGTTAAAATACTAAATATATATCAATTCTGATAGGAAAAAAGAATGAGTACTCACAGTTGTATATTTTAATGAGTAAGAAAAGAGTACTTACCTTTTGATTGCACATATTTGGTTTATCTTGAACCAAAGACAATGAGAAACTCATAGTGAAGAATAAGTGGAAGAAGAAAATCATTTATAGCTAAATCCCATAACATAGTGTAATATATAATCTGAATACCAATCACCATCACCATAAATGAAACCTATAAAAGAGATTTAAGTATTAGAAACGCAATTCATGGAAAGCATAGATCTCCGAATGTGCGTCGGACATATAAAGCCGAATGTGCAACAGACACATATCTCTGTATGTGCAATGGACATATTTTCCGCATGTTCTACGGGGTTTTTCATATGCTCGCTCGAAAACTAAAACAACATATATCATGCGTTGAAAAACAAAATGGGTGAGCATTTAGAAGGTTAGGGGATGGAGAGGGGGTTTCATGTAGTGTTTCAATACAAGCATTCACTGAATCCTTTCTAAGTAAAATCAATAGAAACCTAAAAATAAAAAGAAATATCAAACACTGGGACATATATCCAAAGTGACTATGATTATATATAAGAAAAAAATTGAGTTCTTTTATGATTTATAACTTATGTGTCTGTAATAGAAGACCAAATCCAATTAAAGATGAAAACTTTTGAGTTTGATTGATTCATATGCATATATAGTTCTCAAATGTCTTTGTGATAATGTGAAAGAATGTTTACATAACAATACTTGATTGCATAAAGTAAAAGACCAAATGTCATAGTCAATAACTTTATAGAAAATTAGGCTGAAAATGCCATGACAAGATATAAAACATATAATCTTTTCTAGTGGCATCACTACAACAAATTAAATGAAAAATAAATCCTCTAAACATCATCACAAATATCAATAGGAACTTTTGTTGCTTCATCTGCATCAACTAGCTCAAATTTATCGCGTGGATCAACCTTTATCACCACATGCCATCCCTTGTTATTGTGATCATCGACATAAAACACTTGAGATGCTTTAGTGGCTAATACATATGGCTCAGTAGTTTTCCAAATGCATTTGCAATCAATACTTATAAAATCATACTCATCAATCTTTAATCCTTTCATTTTGTCACCAACATCAAACCAATCACACCGAAATAATGTTACTCGATTATCACCCACATATTGCATTTCTATAATCTCAGTCAATTCTTCAAAATATTCCATAACTTCACCACCTCCCACAACCACTCCACTACATTGTGACCTCAATTTTTCCTCATGAGACCTAGTATGAAATCGATATCCATTCACCACATAACCATAAAAACATGTCACAGATTTAGATGGACCCCTTGATAATGAAAGCAACTCTTCTATATTTTTGCTTTTATCATTCTCAAATTGATCTACAACCTATATAAATTATAATGGTGAAATGAGAAACATATAAACAATTGTGTATATATATTTCCATATTGAGAGAATAGACAACTTACCTTTGTCTTAAACCACTCAATGAAATTGTCATTTAATTCCATATAAGATATTTGTCCTGCATTTACCCCCTGAATTTGATAGTATTCCCTACGTTAAATCATTTAAATATTTGATCAATTATATATAGGCTTACTACAAGTTATAAATAAATGACATATAATAACTTATAGGAAATCACTTACTCAATCAAAGGTTCAACTTCTTCACAATTATTAAGAATATATATAAGATCTTGCTCCAATTCAAGTGCATGAAGGTCTCTTGTTTTTCCACAACCTAATCCTCTTCCCTTGTATGCAAAAGTAGATAAAACTAAATTTTCCTTGACATTATCTTCATAATTTCAAAAATCTACAAAACTTCTTCTTTCCATCTCGAGATAGTACAAATGATGCATCTGGTAAAACTATTTTCCCCTCCCTTGTTATGGGGTGAAATTCTTGTCTAATTTTCATAGCTTGCAAATCAAGATGAGATTTGCAATTGTCCTTTGTCTTATTATTAACATTCAAAATAGTTGCAAGAATATTGTCACTTATGTTTTTCTCTATATGCATCACATCTAAAGTATGTCGTATCAAAAGATTTTTCCAGTATGGAAGTTCAAAGAAAATGCTTTTCTTATTCCAATTGCCCCCCTACTCTTGGATTGGATGCATATCTTCCAGAAGCTCTAACATTTCGACATTTGTCTCACTATCTTGTTCATTGTCATTATTTTCAGCATCTAAATCAGAATCGGTTTCATGTCCCGTCTCACCATGATGATACCAAAAGGTATAACTCCTCATGAAACCATAAATCATTAGGTGTGTTTTGATTAAATCACGATGCATAGATACAGCATTAACACAATGAACACATGGGCATCTAATTTCAGTTAAGCCAATTCTTTGAGATGCATAAATCAGAAACTCTTCGACACCAAATTTATATGATGGATCATCAAGTCGGTCATCAACAAGTTTAATCCATTGCTTACATGGTGCCATCTTCTACATAGAAACATTGAATTTTATTAAAAATAGGGATATAAATTTAGCATTATTGTTTTCGATCGACTATTGTTAAATAAAAATGAATCACAAGACACTTCTTCAAATAATACATCATTGTTGTATGTATCATTTATTGTATGGGGAAATTCCAAGAGAAACACATCATTGTATATCCACTTATGTTATAATAGAAATTAGAATATGGTTCTTGTTTGAAGCAATATCTCTTGGCATGAGTTTAAATGAGTAAATATCTAAACCTATTTCTTCAAAAGTTTTCCATAACCTAAATTATCACTCATGATTTTTACTATATATAAAAAAATGGCTATATTTATTGACACAAATAATTACTTCAAAAATATAATGATCCTCATATTGAAATTAGAAATTAATATTATGTCTCTACATGCCAATTTTCCACGTTCAAAAAAGAATGCAAACCATCATGAAACCATAGTCACAAATTCGATATTCGGGATACGTACGGTCGAGTTGAAAAATTCAGAATTTGGGAAATATGAGGGAAATTTGGCTAAAAAATGACCAACGTACGACAAAAGTACGATCAACTATTCGGGAAAAAGTTGGGAAAAAACGAATATATATATAGACATGTTTGCAAAAATATATGAATTAGGCAAGAAACTTGAGATATGGAGTGCAAATTAAGATGCTACATATGAAAATCAAAGTTTTCCACATCTTGGCTTACAGAAAAGAAGGCATCTTAGGGCCAAGGAGTATTAGTCCATTACATTTACATCACACGAAATCAAGTTTAAGTCTATTACATCTCTAGAGAGATAAAATCAAGATTGAAGGTAATTTCTGTAATTTCTATCACATAAATCTAATATACAAGCATGTCATCCAATAAATAAGCAGGTTAATTAACCAATTTATTGACTTACAGTTAATTTATGTAGTATGTAACTCTATAGAAGGCAAACTGCCTACAACTGAAATCATGATTTGTGACTACCTCATGCCACACCTCGAATAGAAGAACCCTCTTTGCTCTGTAACAAATCAACAAGGAGAAAAAATAGGAAGAAGACCAATGAGTAGGGGAAATACAAGAGAAATGGCTGGAAGAGATTCTAAAACAAATTGTTGTAATCATGGAGATTACACCCACAAGACTTAAATATTGGAGAATTTGATGTTGTTGGATTGCTAGAAGAGGAAGGGGAGGGTGATATGCGAGGAAAGGAAGAGGGAGAAGTGAAGATATAATAAAAAAATGATGGAAGTTAGGACAGGGGACAATAAAGAAAGGGGGGAAACATGATGGCTTGGTGGAAAACTTGACAAAGGTTGAGGGGACAATGACTGTTGGGGACTGGTAGGATGAAGGGGGATGGTCGGAGATGGCTTTCATGGCCACAAAAACTGCTAACAGTTGCATTCAATGATGATGAGAAAGGGGATGATGGGGCGGGAAGGTTTAGGGGACTATGGGAGGGTGATGTGCAGCCGACATTGAGCAGGGTGGGAAGGTACAGCCGACGTTGCTGTTGCAGTTGTGGAGCTAATGGAGCGGGAAGATGAGGTAGCACTGAGCAGACGGGGGTTGATTGGGGGAAGATCATAGAAAATTAGGAGAATAGGGGATGAAACAGGAGGGGGAAGAAGTATAAGAAAAAATAAAATAGATAGGGGCATACCTGGAGAAGTAGTGTACCCGCCGTAGGAGCCAATGAAGAAACTGCCGCACCCAAAGTCTAGTGGTGTTGCAAGCTCCCAGCAGACATAGACGGCGGCAAACCCTATCTTCAGCACTCAGCAGTAGTGCTCCTCGCCGTCGTAGACACAGGGTCTTCCTCGTCACCGGGACAGAGTCCTCTTGGTGTTCTCCGACAGGTGCTCTTCACTGGTAATGCTCTGTTGGGCAGAAGAAGTTCAATGTGGGTGCGGGGGAGTCAGGGGTTCTAGCAGAAGTGTCAAGGGTTTGGGAAAACCCTGTCGCAATGGGTAGAACTAGGCTTTGAAAAAAAAAGTAAGTGGGCCGCATACTATTATTTAAAACGTGAAAAAAATGAACTAATCGTGTTGAAAACGAATTATGCATATAAAACGCATTTTAAACCTGTTTAAAACGTATTATACAGTTTTCAATATAAAATGCCAGTAACATATGTTGGATGAAAAATTTGCGTTTAATACGCATTTTTTGCAAAAAAAACACCGATTATTGTGACTATGGGTACGGGTTTGACTATACTCATTATTGGAACTGGGACAATACGGGTATGCGGGTCTAGAAAATTGGACCCGCGATGGGTTTTAGCAGGTATGGGTTTGCAGATACACGGGTATACTCGTACCCATTTACAGCCCTAAATCTTATGATGAGTTTTAACAACGGAAAATTTGTACATTTTACATCGGACAAATATTTTTGTCACTAACACATGTACCGATAGCGGCCATAAAAATTAATTGTCATTGTTAGTGTAGCAACTACGACAACATAATAAAGTTGTCATAATCTATCCACTATCACCCAAATGGAATCATGATTCTTAGTTGTCCTTGGCAGACCAACTACGAAATTCATGGTTATATGATCCCATTTCCACTGCGGTATCGATAGGGGTTGCAACGTACCTGCCGACTTCTGATGCTCAGCCTGAACCTGCTGGCATACCGCACACCTGGCCACAAACTCGGCGACATCCTTCTTTAAGCCAGACCACCAATACATGTCCTTCAGATTATGATACATCTTGGTGACACCTGGATGCATGGCATACATCGATGTGTGTGATTCCTCGAGCACTAACCTCCTCAAATCATCAACATTGGGGACCACCATCCTATCATGATAGCAAACTAGTCCATCCTCGGACGCATGGAACCCATCACGCTTTCCACTGCCAAACTCTGATCTTATCAATTGAACTAAAGCATCTGCTTGCTGTACATCTTTGATCTTCTATCTCAATGTAGGCTTTACTTGCATCTGTGCCAACAGTCTTGCCAACAAGGAAACTTCTAACTATACGTTCATCTTCCGCAAAGAGATGAACATATCCCGCCTATGGCATACCAAGGAACTCAATTGTGCCTTCTTCATAGAGCGAGAAGAAGGAGACTTTCTGCTAAGCGCATCAGCTACCATGTTCGCCTTACCAGGATGATACTCAATGGTGCAGTCATAATCATTGATCAGCTCCATCTAGCAATGTTTTCGCATGTTTAGCTCACTCTGAGAAGATGTACTTCAAGTTCTTATGATTTGTAAAGATCTGACACACTTCCCCATAAAGATAGTGTCTCCAAATCTTTAATGCATGGACTACCGCTGCCAGCTCCAAATCATGTGTCGGATAGTTCTCCTCATATTTCTTAAGTTGTCGCGAAGCAAAAGAAACCACATGATCTTCCTGCATCAACACACATCCTAAGCCTTTCTTGGAAGC
The DNA here is from genome assembly GCA_963693085.1 of Alisma plantago-aquatica. Lineage (NCBI taxonomy): Eukaryota > Viridiplantae > Streptophyta > Magnoliopsida > Alismatales > Alismataceae > Alisma > Alisma plantago-aquatica. The sequence continues at coordinate 756,024,655 of OY856409.1, forward strand.
ATCACAGAAAACAACATAGCCCTTCCCAAGCTCTAGCAGCACCAATACTGGAGCACTAGTCAGCTTCTCCTTCAAACCTTGGAAAGTTTGCTGACAATGATCATTCCAAACAAAAGGTACATCCTTCCTGGTCAACTTTGTTAACGGTAACATGATTACACTGAAGTTCCTTATAAACCTTCGGTAGTATCCTACTAAACCCAGAAAACTACAAACTTCTGTCGGCGTCTTCGGTTGCTCCCAATCTATAACTGACTCTACCTTCTTAGGGTCCACTTTGACTCCTTCTACAGATATCACATGACCCAAGAAAGTCACTTCTTTCAACCAGAACTCGCACTTACTAAACTTGGCATACAACTGATGTTGGCAAAGAAGAGTCAAAGCTTGTCAAAGATGTTATTCATGCTCTTGACTGTCCTGACTATAGATCAAGATGTTGTCTATAAAAACTACAACAAATTGATCTAGAAACGGACAGAACACCCTGTTCATTAGATCCATGAAAGCATCAGGCACATTGGTTAGCCCAAACGGCATAACCACGAACTCAAAGTGACCATACCTTGTCCTAAAAGCTGACTTTGGTATGTCCTCATCCTTAATTCTTAACTGATGATATCCAGACCATAGATCAATCTTTAAGAACACTGTAGCACCACGCAACTGATCAAACAGATCATCTATCCTCGGCAACGGGTACTTGTTCTTCGTCGTAACTTTATTCAACTACCGGTAATCTATGCACAAACGCATCGATCCATCCTTCTTCTTTACAAACAAGACCGGAGCACCCCACGACGATGTGCTCAGTCTGATGAAACCTTTATCCAGCAACTCTTGTAATTACTTCTTCAGCTCTGCCATCTCAGCTGGAGCCATCCTATATTGTGTGTGAGCAACTGGTTGTGTTCCTGGAACCAGATTGATCTCAAAGTCAATCTCTCTAGATGGGGGAACACTGGGGAATTCATCGGGAAACACATCCGCAAACTCTCAGACAGCAGGCACCTCCTCAAGGCTAGGACCCTTCGCCTTGGTATCCACAATGTGATCTAAGAACTCCTTATATCCTTGCCATAGCAACTTCTCTGTCACCATAGCTGACACTAAACATGTCAGAAGAATCTTCCTATCTCCTTGGAAGATCCATCTTTCACCATCGTCATCAAACACTACTTTCTTGGAACCATAGTCCATCACAACCTTATACTTTTCTAAGGTATCCATCCCAAGGATCACATCGAATCCATGCATATCAAGTGGTATAAGATCCGCTTGTATATTGTGTCCCGAAAAGGATAAAACACAAGATGGACACTCCTCTCGAAGCATCGAGGAACCATTAAGAGGGGTTTCTAACAACATACTATCCTTCTTACAACTAACAGGTAAAAGACAGTTATCAAGCATACTACATGCGATAAAAGAGTGCATAGCACCCGGGTCAACCAGAACAGATATAAAGCTAGAAGAAAACAAATTAGAATGAAATAACTCCATCTGACCTGCCACCACTCACGGGTTGACTATCACCTCTGGCTGACTCATAGCATAGAATCGAGTCGTTGCTTGTTGTCCACATCCTCTGCTTTCTTGGGCAGACAATCCCACTTGCGATGGTTGACCGCGTCCTCACCCTTTGTTACCACTAGACTGCTGTCTTTTTGACACTTGTTGACTCTATCTTGGCTGCTACGTCACTTCGACATCTTTCCTTGGGAAATTTGACCTCAAATGCCTGGTCTGGCCACAGAGATAGCATGACATGTCCTCTAATTGTGGCCTAGATGGCCCTATTACTGCTACTGAAGTTGTTTTGTAAGCTCTGGACGGCGAAAATCCATGCCCTCTTCCCTGACTCGGAGACCACTGTGAAGGTGCACTAGAACCTTGCCGTACAAAAGGTGCAGAAAACCTTAGCTTCTTGTGGCTATCAAACCTCTATTTCTGAAACTGAGTAGGCCTTTTTTTGGTCATAGACTCCCTTTTCTCCCTGACAGACCATTCGATCCTTCGGACAGACTCCACAAACGTGGCAAACCGCTTTTGGTTCTCCAAGGCAGTAGCAGGTGTCGACATCTTGGCACTCAAACCTTTCTCAAAATGCCTGATTCTCTCATCATCTGTTGTTGCCATGTGAGGGCAAAACCTCAATAGATCCATAAAATTGGCTTCATACTCGGTTATGCTCATTGATCCTTGGTGCAGACGCTCTAACTGGTTGATCTTCTCATCCAGATACATCTTCAGGAAGTATCGACTGACGAACTCCCATCGAAAAACATCCCAACAGATCACCTGGCTGGGTCGCTTCTCCTCCTCGATGGCCCACCATTGGCCAGCACTACCCTTCAAAAGGTAGACAGTGTGCTTGACTTTGTCTGCTTCGGGGATGTCAAGGATCCGGAACGCCTTCTCTAGACCTATCAGCCACAAATCTACATACGCTGGATCAGCCGTTCTAGCATAATCTGAAGCTTTGACTCAGTGAAGCTGCTCAAAGGTCTTCCCAATACCCAAAGATTCACCATGGGGAGCACGTGCTCTTGGCGGAGGCTCTGGCAATCTATCCACACTGTGATCCATTGTATCCATTAACTACCCCATAAGTTGTTGATAGGCAGGGTTTTCAAGAATGGCGGGGTCAAGTTGGGGGACCTCAGGCACCTGATCTTCATGTGCCTACACTCTTGCTCCATCAACTGACGTAGCATCGCTGCTCTCAGTAGCATGTTCTTCATGGTTTCTAGACATCTTTAAGCTTTATATTCCACTGAGGGCAGAAGGTTATTGTAAGAAAATTTGGAAAACTCACAAGAACAGACACAACCCTAGTCATAGATCCCTCTAAACTTAGCAAACCTAGGGCTCTGATACCCAAATGTGTGGCGCCACATCCCGCTGTCACACAGAAAACGAGATGCCACATGAAAACGTGTGGAAATACCATAAACCACATATTCCCAAAAACACAGGTTAATTAAAACCATTTGCAGAAAGCAGATAAAAGAGAACTATTACATCCAGATCCTCATCCTACAAGGAAACATGTTATATAAACATTTACAAGCCTTGATATATGTCCACAGCTTAAAGGAACATGATGTCCTGTCAGCACTAGAGTTCATCACCTGTTTATACATACATAACGGGCCGCATCAGGCCAGCAGTAGGGTATAGAAGCTACATCAGCTATACATCGTAAAACATCATCAAAACACCTCCAAGGACCTAAGAGTATAGGGATGACTCTAGGACTCTACCACAAAACAACCAAAATGGTAGCATATCCATCTCTTACCTCCTACTGGTCTTCTTGCAGCTCGGCCGCAACCTCACAACCACCATCACGTCTCGCACGATCACCTAAAAAGGTTGTGAACCAACGGGGTGAGACACACAGTCCCAGCGAGAAACATAACTCCCCGTTGAAACTATAAAACTTCAGGTAAAGCAGGTAAAGTAGATAATTGATGTCAGCAGATCATAAGAGCAACATCCTAAGTAGAACTTATTTTATGAACAATCTTACCATATAGCCAGGAGGCATATAACCAAGTATTTCTTTATGGAACATGATTGACAAGATAAGCTTTATAAGAACTTATCACAAAATATAAGGATCGTACACATAATTGCAAGGTATAACTAGATCAGCTATATAAGCAAGGCCTCAATCAATGTTCTGTGTTTTGCCTTAAGAAATATATTCTATACGGCTAGATTACGATTTATTATGCCCTGAGGAAGTGAGCTGTTTCGCTCAAATCCAACCTTTGGCTGCGAAGCCCAAAATCGGTGCCATACAAGGTCATCAGGAGAGTCGGACTCCATGACCTCACCTCTTCATGGTTAATGTATGAAAACCAAAGCAGGACTGCAGTCTCTTGCTTGAGTGGCCTCAGACATAGGGTCAGCTCCACAGGCTACCCTTCTATAATACTGAGACATGGGCCTGTTCACCATGCTTTATAATCACTGAGCCATGGTCCTGTTCACCATGCTCTATAATCACCGAGCCATGGGCCTATTCACCATGCTCTATAATCACTGAGCCATGGGCATGTTCACCATGCTCTATAAACAACCACAGTTGTACTCAAATCCTCCTACATTCGGCTAGGAGAAAACCATACATATTCAACAATATGCACTCCAGGTAATCCCACAGGATAAACATGTTTCTCCATCACTAATTACTGACGATGATGGATCTATGGCCAGGGAAAACTACATGATATGTTCCACTGTAATTAATTAGTATATTTTAAGTGGATTGTTGAGGCAACCAAGTTGTAAAACATAAACAACATTGAGTTACATTAATACTATCATTATCACATTATCATGGGATCTCAATCCCTCATCACATAATGCCACTGCCTCTCAAGGCTTACATCATCACCATGGGATAGAAATCCCTTATCTCAACATCAGAGGATAACACCTCAACTAGGCACTCAGCCTTTACTAGGTCAATAGACCTTTTCACATCATATGGGTGATACATGTTATCTCGTCAATGAGGATTATCATCATTCAGTGTTATTCAAACACATAAACCTCATAGCTCTTACCTGGATATGAATCCATATGATACACCTGCATGGTTAGTATGCATATCAAGAGAGATAACATAAATCACCAACAATAGATCTTTATGATTATCATGCTATTAGGGTTGAAGGCACATGACTGGATCAACATCCCTGATTATCACTACATGAAGCACAAAGTTTTATCTTATACACAAATTACATTATTGTTATCAGACCATGAGCATCCATTATGCCCTTATCACATGAGCATGACCATTATCAAGGAATACATCCTTAAGGATTACACAACCATAGCCTAGTCATACATCATTGGTCACAACCTTTCATCCATAACCCATCATCCACAAGGTACAAGAAAGTAACTACTAGGGTTTCCCGGGTTAAGCACAACCCTCACCAAAGGTACTGTCTTCCCTCACTAGAGATGTGGTGGGCAGCACCATCCCTCACCCAAAGGGGTAGCGGGCAGGATCATATCCCTCACTAAAACTCTAACGGCTAGGGCCCTTAGCCACACACATATCGGCCATCCAAGTCGTGCACCCATGCACCAAGGGTATCGTGCAACCAGGGCTAGTGTTGTGTCGTGCAACCTGATCCAAGAGGGTATCATGCATGCAAGAACAAGGTGGTATCGGCCACCAAAGGAGAAAGGAGCAACTAAAGGAACTAAAGAGCTGAGAAACTAAGGAGAGGGTTGTATATATATAAGAGGGTCTATGAGGCTCCCACCTTGGTGTTTCTCCACACGTGCATGTCCAAGGCACCACTTGTACAAAGCCATGCCACCTTGCTAAACCACATGCACATGTCATGCCACCAACTAATAAAGGATCAACCACTTGTCCAAGGTATGGTGATAAAAACTAGGCAAGGTCAAAGTGATCACCTTGGGCGATACAGCCCACTGGGCGACACACTCTTGGGCGACACAACCCTGGGCGACACAGAGCTTCAAGCTCTCCTATGCATGACACAAGGCCTCAATAGGGCAAAGTAAAGCAAAGCCCAACAAAGCTCAGCAAGGCCCGCAACTACTCAAGCAATGAGCCCAACCCATCCTCTCAACCCTAGAGGATGCAAGGAGAGAGAAAACATCTCTCAAGGTGACAAACTTGCACATCAACCCCAAAAATTGGATAATTTGCAAGTTGCACCTCCAACTCTCAACAAAGCACAAGCAAACCCTAATCACAACCTCAGGTGATTAGCAAGCATCTTAACACAAGGTTTATGCATAGCAAACAGGGTAAAACCAAAACAAAGGCTAGGGTCCTTACAAGCCATAAACCCCTACAAAGGTATTTTACCCCCGAAATATGAAGAGAAAAGTGAGGGATACTTCCTCCTCATCTCTTCCTCAAGCTCCCACATGGCTTCCTCAATGCCACGATGATGCCAAAGAACTTTCACAAGCACCAGGTCCTTCCTTTTCAACTTCTTCACTCTTCTATCAAGAATCATCACTGGACCTTCCTCGTAGGTCACACCTTCATCAAGCTCAACATCAACTGGCTGTATCATTGTCCCTATATCTGGATGACTTTTCTTCAGCATACTGACGTGGAACACTGGATGTAACCTATGCAACTCTGGCGGCAGTTCTAACTTGTAAGCTACCTTGCCAACACGTGATATTACTGGATATGGCCCCATATACCTGGGTGCCAACTTGCCTTTCTGTCCAAACCTCAGCACGCCTTTCCATGGTGAGACCTTGAGATACACCTTGTCTCCCACCTGGAACTCTAGGGGTCATCGACGATTATCTACATACAATTTCTGTCTATCTTGTGCCGCTTTCAACTGTTGCTATATCACTTTGATCTTCTCTATTGTTTGCTGCACTAACTCGGGACCCAAAAGCTGATACTCACCCAACTCATACCAGCATAAAGGAGATCTACACTTCCTGCCATATAAAGCCTCATAAGGAGCCATGTCAATGCTTCGATGGCAACTATTGTTGTAAGCGAACTCTATCAAACTGAGATGCACATCCCAACTACCTAGACTCTGCAAAACACATGCTCAGAGAAGATCCTCTAAAGTCTGAATAGTCCTTTCAGACTGTCCATCTGTCTACAAGTGGAAAGTAGTATTGAACCTCAACTATGTTCCCAACTCTTTGTGCAATTGTTCCCAAAAATGAGTCATGAATGGGGGTCCTCTGTCAGAGACTATCATTGCGGGCACACCATGCAAACACACTATCTCATCCATGTATACCTGAGCAAGCTTCTATGTTATATACGTTGTCTTCACAGGTACAAAATGAGAAGACTTTGTCAATCTATCCACTATCACCCAAATGGAATCATGATTCTTAGTTGTCCTTGGCAGACCAACTATGAAATCCATGGTTATATGATCCCATTTCCACTGCGGCATCGGCAGGGGTTGCAACGTACCTACCGGCTTCTAATGCTCAGCCTTAACCTGTTGGCATACCGCACACCTTGCCACAAACTCAGTGACATCCTTATTTAAGCCAGGGCACCAATACATGCCCTTCAGACATGAAAGGACAATAGAGGTTTCTGGGTTTTACCTACCCTCAGGCTAGATTGAGGGGTTGAGAAGCTCGGCGTTGGTCTGGCGATGTGTCTGTGATCTCTTGGAAATCTGGAGAAGCTATGGACTTCCCCGACAACAAAGCTCTAAATCTCGGTTGCAGGTGCTTGTCGATGGCACATTCTGGACCATCGCACCCCCATGCGAGAGTTGGCAGGTCTTAGCCTGGGTCCAAAGATGGTACATATGAAGTCAATTAAAGGGAGGAGCCTTGAGGTATGAGCAGGATGCACTGGTTCAGACTGGTGTTGTTGGAGTTGGGTGGAGAAGAAGAGGAGTGATGACATGCAATTGAGGGGTCTTCATGACTAAAGGAAGGTGGTTGAGCTACTGGGCTCCTTAAATAGGTGTGGTGATGCCCGCGGTGAGAAACCATATTCTACTCGCCGCCGCCAGGGAGAGGCGCAAGGGCTTGGGAGGTTGTTCTCCCTGATCTGGGGGAGATAGGTGACGTGATGATAGTCGTTGAGTTTGGTTTGAGGAGAGGAGTTCATCCTCCAAAAATCTCACACGGGCATTATGGGAGTCGGGCGCGCGAGGTCACTGCTGGATTGGCGCTCTGTTGGGGTCGAGGTTGAGATAGGCGGGAGGTAGAAGACAGGGTCTATGTTGTTGGCTCCTTAGTTTATCTGCGATCAAACTCATCCAACAGCTGAGATATGGGCCGGGTAATGGTTAGTTCGCGTGACACATCGATGTCACAAATTTAGTCAAATAAAATCGGGACTTAGGTCCTTGGCTCAAGAAATCAAGACATATGCACATTAATCCAAAATGCCCATATCTCCTAATTGGTTAATTCATTTGCAATGAAATATTAGGTGTAGCTTTATAATGTCACAATGAAGCTATGGTATAAAATTGAGATTGAAATTCTAAGTTTGGCTACTTCAATAGACCATGTCCCATTTGTATTTAATTCGCATGTATATGACACTGGAGAAGACATTGTATGGAATTGACAAGTCAATTTAATCAATTTAGCATAGTAGTAGGGGGTATTATTGGAATTAACAAAATTATAAGAGAGAGAAACAAAATGTGTAAAACTCACTCTATCACACTCTCCTTGTGGTTCTCACTCTCTCTAGAGTTCACCATGTATCTTGTCCTAACACTGGAGGTCCTCCTTTGTAAAATAACTTGAGGCTCATGCATATTCAACTTTATCCTAACTTAACTCATCTTAAGTAAGAAAAGAGTATGTACTTTCATCATCTTGATTTGTCTCATATTTTAAAATTTGGGATTAGAACTCATATACAACATCAATCTATATAAAGAAACTTATATCATTAGATATCAATCTAGGATACAATCATCCTTACTTTTCTATTCTCTATCTATCTATCTATCACATATCATGATAAGGCTCTAGACATCTATTTGATAACTACTCTCCCTTCTAGGCTGATGTCACTCCCTTTCACTTAGGTTACATGAACATGGACTACTCTCCTGTGTGAAGGACACATTTTCATATTTACATATATATAATAAAATATTATATAGTTTTTCTCCGAGAAGGAAAACATTAGAGAAACTATCGAGGCTCAAGACGATTGGAAAATAAAACCAAATCAGTAAAATGAGTGCCCCACACATAGTAGAAAGTCCAGTGTCATGTCACCTAGTGGAATGGTGAGAACAAAGTATAGACTAGTGTAGCTACCCAATACATATGAGCCCTATATGGAAAGTGTTTCACACACTTGTCTAAATCTAGTTCTCAAATATCTAGGTTCTAACATAGAGGCTAAATCAAACCTTATTCCTATAGAAAAAATTACTAAGTTTCTAGGGTTTAGAGTGAGAGATGAACTTTAGTTTTATGTTTCATGGTGAGAAATTGTTAGGTGTGGCTATTGTTCATGATTTGATACCAACTGCAACGTCCCCAGGTTCTGCCATCTCAAGAAGGCTCGAGAGGACATGTGACAACCTAACTTTTCTCTCTCCTCCATGATACTCCTTCCCTCTCATCCAATGATCTCTTACTCAATCAAATGTCAACTCTGTAGTATGAATTTGTTAATGATCCAATTTGGTGACCTCAATGATCATTTAAACAATATGTGACATGGATTTGAGTATTAAACTATAGCTCCCACTTTAATGGATCACCACATTGCAAGTGAAATTGAACCTAATCATTGTAATCACTTTGATCTATTATATATTTCATATTGTAGAATTTTCAATTTTGAATCCAGCGGTATAAAAATTTCCTCAATTAGACACTCGTAGCCAAGGATATGGCCACATGAACTTTGCTTCATTTATCTTATTTTAATTGATTTTACTTTGTTCTTCAGCCTCATTGGGCCCAATTTGACACAGCCCAGCCGCCATCCAACCCTTGCCAAAACCCTAGCGCATCGTTCCTTTTGATCATTGGATCGGATCAGCCCAGGATCCAACGGTTGTGGATCCATCCTCAACTATGTACTGAGGTTCAGTGATGGAGGCGTCGAGCCTATGTTTTGCTTGGCAAATCACCCCCTCCCATGCCCTTTTGCATGAAATTAAAATGTGAGACCTTCCCATTTCTTCCTTGTGATTCATTTGCCTCATTTTCTTCTCCTTTTCGTGTCCTAGGGTGCCGCCAACAGTTCTTCTCCTCGTCCCCTTGTTCACGGCGCCGTTGGGAAACCCACTTTGGGCGTCTCTCCTCCTCACGTAGGTAGGAAGAACCGACATCGGGAATGAGTTCGCCCACCTTCCCTCGGTGTGGGCGGCAGACTTTAGGGGCCTTTCCCTTCTTTCTCTGCTATGTACCCCATCTTTGGTGAGCCATGCTTCTGCTACGCACTGCCCAGGAAGCCACGACCCTGAAGCTGGGTTGATGATGAGGCCGCTATCGTTGGATACCAATCCAACGAGCACTTCCCCCTCTCGCATCCTCTCTTTCTTCTGATCGGTCTTAGTCCTCGGTTGACCGTGGGCCAGTGAACGGGTGAACCCATGGTCACCACTTTGGGTGTTGGGTCCCAACCAGCACTAGTGGGAACGCGCACTGTGAGCAGCTGGATGAGTGGACACTGGTGGGTGTCGATCCGATGGTAGGAGTCCATAAATGAATGATATCATGGTAATGTCATGTTCCTTCTATATAGTTTGGATTATAACCTTCTAAAATGGATATCTCCCTCACCCGCTAGCCAAAACTAAGAACCAGTATACCATTTTTATTGGCTCGATGAGCCCTACATCATGAATACACTTTCATACCCTATTTATTCTTATAGTTCTCTTGATTAGTTGAGATATGAAGTTTGAACTTGTTGATCAATATAATGCATCCTTATGTCAAACCTTGAATCTTTAGTACACTTATACCCTCTTTCTCATCAAACCAGTCAATGTTGTGCACCTTTGAACTACATGGGGTCCCTAATTACCCCTATTTCTCATTTTAAACCCAATTATTGCCCATATGTGATTCATTTTGTTTGTTTGCCTAGCTTGTTTCCTAATAGTCACATGGATCTTAATCTTATGTTTTAACCTCTCAAATCAGAGGTAGTTTAACCTTTATGATCCCCTTGATATGGATGTTCCATATACCCATATGTTATCCCTATTTCTATATGTGAACTATGTTGATGTGTGTATGCATGTAAAATATATTGATACCAATGTTGGACTTCAATGCCTTGACCTTTGGAGACATCTATCAATATTTGATTATGATATATATGTCTATATCTTGCTTTTCTAAACCAAATTATTATGACTAGACCCCTTGACTCGATGGTCCTTAACCTTGCATGCCCTATTGTGAGCCTTTTGACCTTAAAATTCATGCAAGTGACCTAAATCTTGATATGATCATATAAAGTGAATGGAACATCGTAATGGCATGAAACTCAAACCACACCATCATGATGACCTCTATATAAGTAAAAGATCATCTAATGAACTAATAATCAACTTGGAACCTATCTTGGCCAAACTCCTAAAATGAAGATAATCAGGGTTAATGATGAGAATCTAATGTATATATGCAATCTTGTTCTTAATCAGGTTTGGCATGTGACTAGATGGTGAAGGATATGTTAGGTTATGAAATCTATGAATTAGGTATGGGCCTTATCTAGTTATATGACTATTGCTTTCTTGCTTGAAAAGACATATATTGTATGCTTGTTTGTTTACTTTCTCAAATATTGCCATGTAGTATTGCTATGTCTTACTCGATGTTTGCCTCGTCAGTTTTATAACTTGAACACATATATAGATAGAACTCCATTATAATATTGTTGATAAAGGGTTATCTCTTGTCTATGGCCTTGAGGTCCCTCTCATATAAAAGGGTTAGCTAATCTTGAGCACCCTTACGGACCCTTCCGGCGGGAAGATGGTCAAAGGCCTTAAACATGCTTGATATTGTTGGTATAATGGAGTGAAATGACATAAAATATGGTTTTGCATTTATTAAACAATTAACATGCTTATTCTTTTTCATTTAGTCTTGAAATATTTTCAAAATTATGCAAAGCTTATACATATATGTATCTTTCTGCCCCATACTCAACACCTCATGTGTTGACCCATTTCTCGTATGTTGTTTTTAGGTTCAGAGATGGCTAGAAGGTTGATGGGCTCGGTGAGCTATGCTAAGTGTACTTGTTGTAAGATCCAGATTTAGTGCACATGAATGACTTGTACCTTGACTATGGAAATAGGTAATTGAATTCATGAATATTAAGCATTTTGTATAATTTATCTTATTGAATGTTGAGACTGTGTTGGTGCCTTTATCTTGTTATATGTTCATGTGTGCTAAGCTTTACGCTTTCACATGTTGCCTTTGGTATTCATTTGGTTCATGGGACTAGGATTCCGGTTCCGTGACAGATGGTATCAGAGAATGAACAATAACTACACCAAATATTGCTCACATAAAACACAAACTAAACTCACCTTACATCTCAACCCTAGAAAACTTAATAAGATGTCCATTCTGGACTAGGTTGACTTAGTCTCTAGGTTAGAACCTAGATGTTCTAGAACTAGGTGTAGACTTGTGTAAATTACCTCCCTAGACATGATTCACGACATGTTCTTAGGATGTCTACACAAGTGTGCACCATGTTCTTGCTTGTTCTCTAGGTATCATGATACTAGACTGCCTAATGTGTGTGGTAACTCATTTTGGTTTTGGTTTTATTCGAATGGAGTATGGTGGTTTTCATCATCTGTTTAAACGTTGGAGAAAACATATTTCAAGTATTATTATATGTACATATGAAAAATGTTACCACACGCATAAAGGCAGTGAGTTTCCATGCAACCTAGGAGAAAGAGATGTAACATCAAGTCTAGATGAGAGAGATTAGATGATAGTGATAGTCTCTAGAGTTGTCTAGAGCCATGATATAGGTTAGGCAAGTGAGTAACCTAGAAACCTAAGATGATGATAATGATATTTATGATGATGTTGATGTTAATAAGACCCAAATTTATCCTTGAGAAATTCAAATAGGTTGACGATATGGAATGAGTTTGACCATGCAACCCTAGATAGACCTAGCACCTTGTTGATACATATGACTTAGTGGATGTGCTAAACATATCTAGGGGGTTGGCATGCTTGCATGTACCTAGTTGTGTACATGTTGAGATATGATATATGATATATGGTTTGAGACCAACACGGGCCTCAATCTCTTTACAAGGGAGGACCTCTAGCATGGGACATATGAATAGGGTGACCTTTTGATATGAGTCGAACCGCCTCTGGAAAAGATTAGGTACCTAAACTCCAAAATATTTGAAATGTTGAAAAATAGGAATGATTAAATACTTGATGATGAGTCCCTAGCTAGAATACTTCTAAGTATATGATTTGAGCAACCTAGCATGTGTAGTTTCCTTGAAAATGTTGAACCCTAGATGTCCTATGAAAATATCTAACCCTAGAGAAAGAGGCAATTGAAAATTTGATGCTTGATATATATAGGTGAGGGAGATGTCCCAAGATCTAAGATGATGTATATGATGTGTGATATCCATGATGAGCCTCATGCTCGGGTTAGTAGTTGCATATAAAGGAATCTAGTGGTTGACCTTAAGATGGGTTGAAATTTTTGTTACGGGTAGGAGATTGTGGTTAACATGTCTTGTTGGACACATATATGCCTTAGCATGAGTAGCTTGAGCTTGAGAGAATTCGAAACCTTAACGTTGATAATGTTGTTCCTTGAATGACGCTTGATACATGAAATATCTCACCGATGTTCAAAAATTTGACATACGCACGACAAGCCACTCTCGTAAGCTAGACCTAGTATGAAATCATACTATACATGAAAGATGTAGCTTGGGAATCATGAACTTGATCGATGATGTCTAAAGACCTTAGCTTGAATAATCAGGGGTAACATGCCTAACATCATACCCAAATGAAAATAAATCAAACTCGGTATAATGTTGCTCTTGGGATGATAACTCGAATAAACAAGATGAACAAATTGCTTAATTTTGGATCCAAATATAAGAAATGATGAACATGATTGGGTAAAGTTGGTAAAATTTTGGGGAGCAATTTAAAACATGCATGAAATCTAGTATAATAATGAAGTCTACACATCATGTGGTGATCACTTTTGGAAGTCATGATCGTGAACATGTTCACTTGAGAACTGATAAACATAGAATTTGATAATATGCCTTGGTATCATATGGAGATATAAACAAAACCTTAGTGGAGGGATACTAAGGATTAAAAAAAAACCTTAAGGCCATATCGATGTCACATTACGATGGAACACTAAGTAATATGTATATAATTGAGACCAGTACATCCTTGACGATGATAACCTAGTGTGCATCCCATTGTGGGGAATGTCGTGACAACCATGGTAGGATACCTAGGCATGATAAGTATGAACTTTGATTTTGACTTTTGACCCCGATCTTGGACAAAATTTCGAGGACGAAATTTCTTGTAAGGAGGGAAGGATGTGACAACTTAAATTTTCTCTCTCCTCCATGATACTCCTTCCCTCTCATCCAATGATCTCTTACTCAATCAAATTTCAACTTCGTAGTATGAATGTGTTAATGATCCAATTCAGTGAGCTTAATGATCATTTAAACAATATGTGACATGGATTTGAGTATTAAACTATAACTCCCACTTTAATGGATCACCACATTGCAAGTGAAATTGAACCTAATCATTGTAATCACTTTGATCTATTATATATTTCATATTATAGATTTTTCAATTTTGAATCCAGCAGTATAAAAATTTCCTCAATCAGACAATCGTAGCCAAGGATATGGCCACATAAACTTTGCTTCATTTATCTTATTTTAATTGATTTTACTTTGTTCTTCAACCTCATCAGGCCCAATTTGACACAACCCAACCGCCATCCAACCCTTGCCAAAACCCTAGCGTGTTGTTCCTTTTGATCGTTGGATCAGATCAACCCAGGATCCAACGGCTGTGGATCCATCCTCGCCTATGTACTGAGGTTCAGTGATGGAGGTGTCGAGCCTATGTTTTGCTCGGCAAATCACCCCCTCCCATGCCTTTTTGCATGAAATTAAAATGTGAGACCTTCCCATTTCTTCCTTGTGATTCATTTGCCTCATTTTCCTCTCCTTTTCGTGTCCTAGGGCGCTGCCAAAAACTCTTCTCGTCATCCTCTTGTTCACGGCGCCACTGGGGAACCCGCTTTGGGTGTCTCTCCTCCTCACATCTGTAGGAAGAACCGACGGCAGGAATGAGTCTGCCCACCTTCCCTCGATGTGGGCGGCAGACTTTGGGGGCCTTTCCCTTCTTTCTCTTCCCCATACCCCATCTCCGGCGAGCCATGCTTCTGCTACGTGCTGCCCAGGAAGCCATGACCCTGAAGCTAGGTTGATGATGAGGCCGCTACCATTGGATACCAATCCGACGAGCACTTCCCCCTCTTGCATCCTCTCTTTCTTTTGACCGGTCTTAGTCTTCGGTTGACCGCGGGCCAGTGAACGGGTGAACCCATGGTCGCCAGTTTGGGTGCGGGGTCCCAGCCATCGCTAGTGGGAACGCGCATTGTGAGTAGTTGGATGAGTGGACACTAGTGGGCATCGATCTGATGGTAGGAGTCCATCAATGAATGATATCATGGTAATGTCATGTTCCTTCTCTATAGTTTGGATTACAACCTTCTAAAATGGATATCTTCCTCACCCATTGGCCAAAACTAATGAACCAGTATACCATTTTGATTGGCTCGATGAGCCCTACATCATGAATACACTTTCAGACCCTATTTATTCTTATAGTTCTCCTGATTAGTTGAGATATGAAGTTTGAACTTGTTGATCAATATAATGCATCCTTATGTCAAACCTTGAATCTTTAGTACACTTATACCCTCTTGCTCATCAAACCAGTAAATGTTGTGCACCTTTGAACTACATGGGGTCCCTAATTACCCCTATTGCTCATTTTAACCCCAATTGCCCATATGTGACTCATTTTGTTTGTTTGCCTAGCTTGTTCCCTAATAGTCACATGGATCTTAATCTTATGTTTTAACCTCTCAAATCAGAGGTAGTTTAACCTTTATGATCCCCTTGATATGGATGTTCCATCTACCCATATGTTATCCCTATTTCTATATGTGAACTATGTTGATGCATGTATGCATGTAAGATATATTGATACCAATGTTGGACTTCAATGCCTTGACCTTTGGGGACATCTATCAATATTTGATTATGATATGTATTTTTATATCTTGCTTTTCTAAACCAAATTCTTATGACTAGACCCCTTGACTTGATGGTCCTTAACCTTGCATGCCCTATTGTGAGCCTTTTGACCTTAAAATTCATGTAAGTGACCTAAATCTTGATATGATCATATAAAGTGAGTGGAACATCGTAATGGCATGAAACTCGAACCACACCATCATGATGACCTCTAGATCAGTAAAAGATCACCTAATGAATGAATAATCAACTTGGAACTTATCTTGGCCAAACTCCTAAAAAGAAGATAATTAGGGTTAATGATGAGAATCTAATGTATATATGTAATCTTGTTCTTAATCAGGTTTGGCATGTGACTAGATGGTGAAGGATATGTTAGGTTATGAAATCTCTGAATCATGTATGGGCCTTATCTAATTATATGACTATCGCTTTCTTGCTTGAAAAGACATATATTATATGCTTGTTTGTTTACTTTCTCAAATATTGCCATGTAGTATTGCTATGTCTTACTCGATGTTTGCCTCGTCAACTTTATAACTTGAACACATATATAGATAGAGCTCCATTATAATATTGTTGATAATGGGTTAGCTCTTGGATATGGCCTTGAGGTCCCTCTCATATAAAAGGGTTAGCTAATCTTGAGCACCCTTACGGACCCTTCCAATGGGAAGATGGTCAAAGGCCTTAAACATGCTTGATATTGTTGGTATAATGGAGTGAAATGACATAAAATTTTGCATTTGTTAAATAATTAACATGTTTATTCTTGTTCATTCAGTCTTGAAATCTTTTCAAAATTATGCAAAACTTATACATATATGTATCTTTCTGCCCCATACTCAACACCTCGTGTGTTGACATGTTTCTCATATGTTGTTTTTAGGTTCAGAGATGGCTAGAAGGTTGATGGGCTCGGTGAGCTATGCTAGGTGTACTTGTTGTAAGATCCATATTTAGTGCACATGAATGACTTGTACCTTGACTATGGAAATATGTAATTGAATTCATGAATATCATGCATTTTGTATAATTTATCTTGTTGAATGTTGAGATTGTGTTGGTTCCTTTATCTTGTTATATGTTCATGTGTGCTAAGCTTTACGCTTCCGCAAGTTGGATTTGGTATTCATTTGGTTCATGGGACTGGGATTTCAGTTCCGTGACAAGACAAATCCAAAAATGTTAGAAATTGTATCAGAGAGTGATGCGGAAGCAACATATGCATACATGAACATACAACCATAACGTACACCATAACATTTCTCAATATTCAACATGTAAATTATTACAAGATGACTTATTACAACATAAATTACAATTACATATTGAAAGAAGATTTGCAATTCTATGAACATGTATGCTAATCAGGATACACAATAGGTACAACCTAAACACTACTCACTTCCTTTCTTTTCTCCTATTCTAGCTTTGAACCTAAAACATACATGAAACAACGAATCAACACAATGTGTTGTGTACATGGACAGAAAGATACATATATTTATGGTTTTCATAATTTTGAAAAGATTTGCAGAAAGAAAAAAATAAGATCATCGAAAACTTTTCTTGATTAAGCGAAATACGCCAATTTTAGTCATTTTTCTAGATGAATTGCATTACTAAGGTGGAATAGTACCAAAACATATATATTGGGTCCATCCCTATGTATTGAGTACTCCAGGGAACTCCCAATACATCGTGTGCTCTAGGGAGGTGTACTAGTCAATATTAATCCATTCCGTCGTAAGGGGAATAATGAACATCTTAAATAACTACAAAACATCTACTCACCATTTATGTTTTCAAGTGATAAAACATCAAGTACTATATAGTGTTACTACATCCAATATGTACAAACAGAAGAGAGCATACATACATAGGAAGATTGCAACCAAGAAAACCATAGTCATATACTTAATTAAAAACCCATGTACTTGAGTTCATAAATTCCTATTATATTCTGGACCATATACATCTCTGGGCATCACGTGATAAAGATAAGATCACATATGTCTTGCATTAGATTATCATCATCAACCCTAGTCATGACTTATTTTAGGGTTTTGCTTAGTCATTAAGATATTCTCATCGTTACTTTTCTTGTCAAATTAAACTTAGGTTGCTAAGATTCCAGATTAAGATACATAATCAGATTATTTTATTACATGTATTAATCATGTAAGGATTTTCTCATCATGTTAGGATCATTTAACATGTGGCATTATTTTTTTGCATAATTATGATCTCAAAGTTAAATATGAGGTAACATATGTTGATATAAGCTTATACTGGATATTCCAACATTTATTGACCATATATGTATTTTCTACATCTTATTTAGGATTATTAGCCCTAGATAACTATATGGAGAAAATTACATCTTTACATGGTCAAGCATGATAATAACTGACATCATATGGACTAAATGTCATATTTTAGAATTACCGATACATTATAATTTTAGGTGATTATTTAGTATTTATTACTCATGAAACAAGTGTATAACATCTTACATGTTATCACTAACATTTAAGCTTTAAAAGACTGATATCATGGCCATGTTGTTCTACTAATTTTTCTAAACATTTTGGTATTTTCTTTGTATTTTTTGGACATTGTATTGATTTATTACGAATTATGCAAGATAACTATATTTTTTGGGATTTTACCTTCTTGTGGCCAATTGGGCATTGACATGTGGCTCCTCTGGGTGGTGCTTCTCGTCACTTGGGCCAAGTTTACACCGCTTGGTTCACTGACTTGATCTGGTTCAGGTGTGATTGCCTGGACTGGTTCTCCATCTCTCCCTCGCACAGATCTACTACGGATCGGAGTCTTGAGTTTCATCCTCCAAAGCACACACGGCATTTCCTGTGATATATCTTCGATGAGTCTCCATGTATTCTACCTCCGTGAACTCTGCCAGGTCAGCCTCATCCGCCATCATGGTGGTTCGTGGATTGGGGCTCCTCCTTACAAGTTAGTGACCACACTGGTGGCTGTTGCCTCTACGGTGGAGATCAGAAGGGGGAACAAGTTTGCATTAGATGTTGGAATCTCATGCGTCAAGGTCCAAGGAGGTACCTTTGACTCAAGTTAGGCACCCGAGCTCAATCTGGGAGATGTTCCCTAGTTTTCACCGCCACCAAGACTAGAGGGGGGCAAAATTTGACATGCTCCTCATCTGAATCTGCCAACAATCCAAAATGTTACAAACAAACTTCTAGAAGAGGATTCAGTCCTCACTCCTCCTTGTTTACTCCTTTTGAAGAGATCATCCTCTGAGTCTCTCTATGGAAAGAGACCATGGCAAGGCATCAATTAGGGTTTCCATTGTGGTGAATGTCAGAAGGAAGAAGAGGTTCTCAAGGTTCCTAATCCCCAAAGATGGATTCTAAAGCATTGGAGCACCTTACTAGACACCAGGCTTCCCTAAAAAACAAACGGCTATAGCTATAGACTTCCTCTTGAACCCACCTTCTTCAAGATACACCTTATTCTCCACCATGGTGGAGCTCGACTGCCAAAAGCATGCAACGGTTTACAACAGTGGATGGCTAGGTGGTATGAGAGCCCAAAGAGGAAAGTTTCTCAGATTGGAATCTTATCTCTGATTTCTCAAACCCCCTTCCAGCTCTTCTCATATCTATTGTAAAAGTAATGGAGAATGGAGAATGTAGAACATGAGTGAACTCCCTCAACTATCTCCTTGTTCTGTGATAAAGGGGTTGTTGGAAGAATCTGAGTCTGGCGGATCTAATGGCATGCTCCTATTCTTGATCTTTTTCCCCTTACTTCGGATTCATGGCACATGGGACTCGGTCTCCCGGGCACATGATGCCACATTACTAACTCTAGGGTTTGGATGGTTCCATGAGCCCAGAACATGATTTCAATATAGTCACGAAGACATCTACCAAGAGTGGATGTGCGACACATCCTAATAAAACATATCTTTGAAATCATACAGAACATTATTCATTTTTTCAAATTCTAAACATCAATATCTCCCAAATGCAATCTCTAAATGGGATGTAATTTCTGATTATGTCTCTATGATCACAAACTCCAGTATTCTACCAAAATTTTTCTCAAGATACATGTATTTGACCAGTCGCATAAATTCCTCAAAAAGGGACCACTTCACTACTCATATAGATCATTAAATGAATGTTTAGACTCATAAATTTTCAATTCAATTAACATAAGCAACTCTTCATAAATGCACTCAATTAGGTGTGATAATCGCCGATGGCATCTTTGGTTGCATTTTCTTGGGTGAAATGAGTCCATAAGTGAAGATAATTAGAATTAATTAGGGATTTGTCATCAAAATAACATTCATGGACCTCAGGTGTTGTCTTAGCTATCAAAATCACAAAATCAAGGTCATCACACAGTTGGTGTGGAAAAGATACAATACCATATGCACATGGAAAGGGATGCACACATGAGGTGTGGTAGGGGGAATAAAATTGACAATGGATCATCATTGTATATTTGATGGTAGAAGCGAAGGGGCTCCCTTGTAGATGGGTTCCAAACTACTAGGAGTTTGGGGGTGCGTCCCCCCAGTTAGGGGTTCATGCAAATCCTTAATGGTTGGGAGTTGAGGGGAGTCTATCCCTTGTGGGGATCAGGGGTAGAGCCTCAAGGAAAAAATGTCAACATCATATTTTAGTGGGAGATCAAGCATGAAGTTTGTAAAAATAGGGTGGAAACATGAAAATTCTAGATATTTGAGGAACTCTATTCCACCTTAGTTCATTGTGAAGAGAAGACTGTAAGATCTATCTGATTACTTTCAACATGTATGGAGATCTAGGTAGTCGGCAACAATGGGTAACTAGGATAGACATGGAGGTTGTGATCGTGTTAGGAGAAGTAATACATGAAAACTGCTTGATGTAGTTGAAAACAAACTGTGTTGCTGCTGCTAACTTTGATGGTGGCATCCCTATGTTGCTATTGGTGATTGTAGTGTTACTAATAGTAGCAACATGCGCGTTTCGTTGCACTGGGGACGCAATGTTGTTCTGGTTGTCAACCGCTGCATTTTTATTTCTAGTCATGGTAGTGATGATATTTGTTAGGTTGTTTTTGCTGGCTAGAGATGTTTGGGTGTCATATATAGAGGCTAGAGGTAGGTAGGACACAAGAAAGCAATGACTATATAGAAGACTCAGGGGAGGTAGATAAACATTAGTGATGGATGGGATTGGGAGCTTTGACAAATAAGTTCAAATGCTTTAGATTTTTTTGAAAAAGAAGATATGAGATGACAATGGAGGATTAGATGATGACTGGCAGGCAGCCAAGCCAAATGAGTACAATGGCCGCCTACATTCCAAGGCATTCTCTTTTGCTCTATAGGGTTAGGATCTATGCTTTGATACAATGTGGAAATAATATGGTGGCTAATAAGGTACTTCTCATGAATACATGACAAACTTCCCTCCTATTTATAGGAGAGGAGGCAACTACAAAGAAATGAACTAAGCCCTAATGGGACACGATAATTAGGCAAATATAAATAACAAATTATATATAATAACTCTAGCATGGATAATTAGCATGATCGTTCTAGGAATAGAACAACCACTCCATGACTGGGTGTGATATACTTATGATTTGAAGGGGTTTTGAGGGATCTTGGTGCTTACCTTTCTTTTGATTTGTTCTTCTTACTACAACCAGGCCAATTTTAGGGGCATGGGACAAACTCTGATGTCCTAAATGCCCATCTATGATGCTTCTTGATTCAAATTGTTCTTTAGTTTCTTGGGGTAGGATAGGGTAGCTTTAGGATTTACTTTGGACTCATCCATGGTCGGATAAATCAAAGGATCATCTTTCTTCTCTTCCTTCCATCAATAAGTGCCAAAGAACCTACAAAAAATGCAAGAGCAACCATAAGTGCATTTGTCACAAAATAATGTTTATAGAGAAATGACATGCATTATACATATCTTTTTGTGGATGAGGGACACAATAACACAAGACGAATACCCAAACTAGGGCTCTATTAGTAAGTTATTATAGATACTCATTGTTCAAATATTTTTGTAGTCATGTTATAAGTACATATTTTGATTCAGATTGAGTTGTGGGAACTTTAGAATTCAATTTTTTTAAGATGAACTTACTTTCTGATACATATGTATCCTATATCCATTTCCACTACTACAAATCCAGCCTTTGGCGTCGATATTTAAGCCCTTTTCATGACGATTTCCAAGTGACTCCTATGTGGGCGCCGCTAAAAGTCAAACCCTTTCAGCATCGGTTTTCCAACCGATGCCAAAATGCTTCGTGCCACCGAAAACGCGCCAGTAGGGCCCCATCAGCGTCGGTTATAAGTAACCAAACTGACGCTATAATCATCCGCACCACAAAAAGGGTGGCATCTAGGACTCTATCGGCATCAGTTTTCTACTACATACTGATGCCATATCATCTGCCGCCATGACCATGTTGTCCAGCACAGCCGTGCTGCCCAGAATGGTGTCGGTTGTCTCCTAATAACTGACGCCATATCACCTGCCACCACGGCTGTGCTGGCCAGGCTGTCTGGCAACATTAGGCGGCAGTTTTATGCTATTAATCGACGTTGTAAACCTTTGTTGTCGGTTTTAGACAAATAACTGATGCTTATGGTTTGATTTTTTTTCTTATCAGTTTGCAGGCCTGCTTTGGCTGGTCGCAGGATGAGAACTTGCAGTTCAGTGGAACTGAATTGTAGGTTTACGACATCCATTGATATCAGCCAGCAAACAGGATACAAACCTACAAAATCAACAAATATTCTTTTCACACATTCACACATAGGTAGATAAATGCAGACATCAATTCAATTTTCACATTCACACATGTAGAAACATTCAAATACATGTAGAAACATTCAGACATGTAGAAACACATGTATAAACATTCATTTACAAAATATCAGTCATCATCGCTATCAGCATCCCAATTATATCTTACAGTCCCCACTGCTTGTATGGCTCTTGCCCATTCTTCTCTTACGTCATTTAATACTTCCATCGTATATGGATCATGTACATCTTTTAAGGCTTTACCTGTAGTGGGGTCAGTTTTAAACACCTGCAGAGAGAATGATGTATATATAAGTAATAATATATAAATAAGATTGATATATTTCATACTATCTAATGAGACTATATATAATACCTTAGGTATGGCATTGATTTCATCTGCATGTTTGATAATCATGTCCATAAACCGCATCACATAGTATGCACATGCCCAGCCATTGTCTTGTGTAGCACACTATAAAATGGATACAAAATATTAAAAAATACAAATAAGCACAGTTCACATAAATAACATATACATTGGAGTCGGGAACTTACTTTCACGTTCTCCCAAATTATTGGCTGGTTCTTTTTACTGGGCACCTTTCCTCCAGCCTTTTTGAACGCATCTAAACCCTTACATGTTAATGTCACACAGTAAATTACATAATTAAATAGTAATGTAATAATAGATGTTAATGTATATAAAAATGAAATATTTCTCACCAGAATAATGCCATTCTCATTACGTGTCCAATTTTTGGATTCAATGTACTCCCCACAGGATCTAGATAATAGACAGTGAACATCCCAGAGAGAATAACTAGTAACTCCCAATGCTTCGTGCTAGAGGTAAAAAAAGTTAAAAATTAATAACTCAAAATCCACAATAAAAATGTAATTTTCTTAAGTCCAAATTATAAGCAAAGTAAACTTACTTCACATTGAATGGAGCTATTATTATCGTCTTCTTTTTTTGACCGAAAATTGTGAAAGCATCACAACAATATTGTTGAACACTATCAGGGTCTTTAGCTACCCGACTAATCAATGATGGAATCAAAAATCTCAAATGTTCAAATGCAAATTGTTTACATTGAATTTTCACTAAGTAGCTGCAAAACATGTATTATGTATGCATTAATATATAAGAAACCAGATCACCAGATCCTACACAAGGTATATGGATGTATAAACAAGATCTCACCTTATCCATGCCTCTATCATTGATGTATTCAGCTAATCATAGATAAAAAATCTCAATAATATCTTGTATAAATAGAGAGCTTTCGTATGATTGACCTACATAATCTGCTTCTAAAGAAACAACTATAGGGCAATGTATATTATGTGCGCATAGCCATACTACCATGACCTTACAAGTAGGACCTAACAGGAATTTTAGGTTAGTTGGAACCCAACTTGGTAATGCAGGAAGTGGAGGTGGAGGCCTAGATGCTCTGGGTGTCTTCTTTTTAACCTGTATATATAATTTCAGATCAATTGACCTCATATATACACACTAACAATTTAACGTAATGTAAATTTATCTTACAATTTTAGTAGTGTAGATGACATCCTCTTTGGTCCACAATATCACCCCGCCTTCTGCCTCACCAAGTGTATCAATATTCGGGTAGGCATGTGGCAATGCAGCTTCCCTCCAATCGGGGATTACACGTATCGGGCTCACACGAACGTAACCCTGTGGCATTGGAGCCATGTGAATCGTTGCCCTAGGAAGGGATGGGTAAGTCTGTGCCTCTACAACAATATAATCTTCAATTTTTAAGCAGCATGGCTTCAACTCCTACAAATTTACATAAAGAATGTTATACATATATACATATCATCTTGAAAACATATCATCTTGAAAAGACTAGATACTATGTCATAAACAATACTTACAGCAGACGTGCTAGGTGGTGGGTCTACATGATTACTCTCAGCATGTGCATCAGGAGAAGAGTGGGTCTCCATAGGCTGATTGGAAGCCTGATATGCCTGCCATCGCAACATTTCTTCCTTGACCTTCTTAGCAACTATATCCTTGACTCTCTTATTCTCCTATACATGGATAAAAAAAACATTAGCTTCTTATTATTGAATTCCCTTTTACAGTAACATTCTAAAAAAAGAATATGTTACCTCTTCTTGTGAAAGTCTCGCTCTTGTGACAGGTTTGTGCTGGGATGGCCCAAAGAACGCTTTGATGCCCACACCAGCGCCTACACCCCTAACACATCCAAGATGCTCAGGGTTACCCAGAGCAACAGTCAATTCATCCCTTGTGCCCTGAGGGATGAATGTGCCCTATTTCCTCTGCTCGCGCAGCTCCCGCTAATCACCACCAATAGAAATTGGTAAGTAAACACCACAAATAATCAATATTCGAACGACATGCATTGTTGAGTTGTATTTTACCATTTTTGCAGTCGCCTCGGAATTTACGGGCTTCTTTATTTCACCCTTCTTATTTTGCCTCCCAGCTATCCAGGCATCATGGCGAGGCATGGGTGTGGTACATGTAGTAGAGGACTCCTGAGTAGCAGCAGACTCCGCCTATAGTCTTTGGCGAACGCCTGCATAGCCCTTTGGACCCATTGTATGGTCATGCACATTCAATGCACGCCTTTCTCTTTGCGCCTCACTGTACGCCTAGTTAGTATGCACATTGATTTGGTTAGTAACACTAAAGGTTAATCTTGAATATGTGAATACAACGTATATTAATTAAATTGGGAGTGATGCTTAATACCTTGAATTCTTTAGTTTGTCTTGAAGCAACAAATGTGTCCCAATCTTCTTTGTCCAGGAAGTTCCACTTTTCAAGGGCTGACTTCTTCTTCTTATCACCATCTTTTATGTATTCTCTGTTGAGATTTGTCATATATTTCCTTAGCATCTTTCCAGCACGTTGCATCATGCTTTTACGATGCAGCTTCTCATCCAATGCAAATAGATTCTGTAAAATAGAATTGCTATTAACTAGTATCCAAAAATAGAATTGCAAATAATAGAAATTGTAATCTACAAAATAGAATTGCAAATAATAATAACTCACACATAAATCCTTCCATATCAAGTCTTTCTTTGCCTGAGGATCTTTATGCCAATTATCATACGTAACACCATAATGTCTTTGAGTGACACACCCAAAATAGTTACAAAATTATTGCGGTTCACTCCAATTGCATTTCCTGCATTATCAAACTCCACAGCCAATCTGGATCCACTTCCCCTTAGTGATGTTAACTTCTTTAGTAGAGTGATGCCCCTTTTCTTGTTAACTTTTTGGTGGTGCACATCAAGTGCCTCCAGTGCTTCAGAGGGTACATGTGCATCATCAACCTAAAATTTGACAAAATAAACACACTGATTTAGCCCAATAGAAATATAGGACATATGACATAACTAGAAGATAATGAATTTCTATAGAAATATAGGATATGTTTTTAAAACTTACATTGGTATCTTCACCATGCTCATCATGGACATCATCCTCATCATGGACATCATGGTCAGCCATCTAAAAATGTCATTAAAAAGGCAAACATTTAGCATTTGTATTAACTAGAAGATAATGAAACATTATATCTGAAAATGATATTGATATTAAAAAAGCAAACATTTAGCATTTTATATAGTTCACATATAAAAATGAAACATTGAAAAATGAAACATATAAAAAAAATATAAACATGTATGCCTCTAAAATTGCGATCTTTTATCAATTAACAACCCTTCATTGTGAATCACTAGTACATAACTGACCTTTAGTGTCGGTTATTTAAGGCCTTTAGTGTCGGTTTCTAAGCGACACCTATGTGAGAGACGCTAAAAGCCCAGCCGTTATGCATCGGTTCAAAAACCGACACCAAAACCCTTCGCGCGCCACCGAAAACGTGCCAGCAGGGCACTATAGGTGTCGGTTATTAGATAAGAAACTGACACGATATACCTTCGCGCCATAGAAGGGTGTCATCTTGGGCACTATCAGCGTCAGTTATTAGATAAGAAACTGACGTCATATAACTCCCAACACGGCCGTGCTGACCAACACGACCGTGGTGTCTGGTCCGCTGCCACGGCCGTGCACTCCCAACACGACTGTGCTGGCCAGCACGGCCATGGTGTCTGGTCCGCTGCCACGGCCGTGCTGGCCAACACGGCTATGGTGTTAAGGAAATAGACGTCGATTACTATTAGAAACCGACACCGTAACGATGTGGCATCGGTTTTATACAAATAATTGACGCCTGTTTTTGGTCTGTTTCCATGGCCGTGCTGGCCAGCACGGCCGTGGTGTTAAGGAAATAGACGTCGGTTATGAGTAGAAACCGATATTGTAACTATGTGGCGTCGGTTTTATACAAATAGCCGACGCCTATTTTTTGTTTTTTTTCTGTCAGTCTGCAGACCTGTTGTATGGCTGGTCGCAGGATGAGAAACCTACAGTTCAGTTATGAACTACAGGTTTTACGACATCCATTGATATCAGCCAACAACAGGCCACAAACTTACAAAATTAACAACAAAAATATTCACACATTTAACAATGCAACCTGCAGTTCCATTTGATTTTCACACATTTAGAAACATTCATGTAGCTAGCAATCTATAGTTCCATTCATTTTCACATTCACACATGTAGAAACATTCATATAGCAACCAACAGTTTCATTCATTTTCACTCAGACACATGTAGAAACATCCAGACATCTAGAAACATTCACACATATATTATAATTCAGAAATTCATTTACAAAATATCATTGTTTAGTCATTATTCGATATCAACATCCCAATTATATCTTAAAACCCCCACTACTTGTATGGTTGTTTCCCATTCTTCTCTTCATTTAATTCTCCCATCGTATAGGGAGCATGTACATCTAGTAAGGCCGTTCCTATAGTGTGGTCAGTTTTAAACACCTGTAAAGATAATGATGTATATATAATTAATGAGCTATAAATAAGATTGATATATTTCATATTATCTAATGAGACTATATAATACCTCAGCAATACAATCGATGTCCATTGTGGCATATTTGATAATCATGTGCATAAATCGCATCACATAGTATCCACATGCCCATCCGTTGTCTTGTGTAGCACACTATAAATTCAAACATACAAAATATTAAAAAATACAACTAATTAAGCACTGTTCACATAAATAATATATACATATATTGCAGTCGGGAACTTACTTTCACGTTCTTCCAAATTATTGGCTGATTCTTTTCGTGGGGACCTTTCCTCCATCCTTTTTGAACTCATCAAAACCCCTACATGTTAATGTAACAAAGTACATTGCATAATTAAATAGTAATGTAATAACATATGTTAACGGATATGAAAATGAAATATTTCTCACCGAAATAATGTCATTTTCATTATGTGTCCATATTTTGTATTCAATTTACTCCCCTTAAGATCTAGATAATAGACAGTGAACGTCTCGGGGACAATAACCAGTAACTCCCAATGCATACCACTAGAGGTAAAAAAGTTAAAAATTAATAACTCAAAATCCACAATAAAAATGTAATTTTCTTAAGTCCAAATTATAATAAACAAAGCAAACTTACTCTACATTGAATGGAGCCATTATCACCGTCTTCTTATTTTGAGCAAAAATTGTAAAAGCCTCACAGCAGTATTGTTGAACTGACGGAGGGTCTTTAGCTACTAGACTAATCAAAGATGGAATCAAAAATCCTACATGTTCGAATGCAAAATCTACACATATCTTGTCTAAGTAGCTACAAAATATGTATTAATTATGCATGCATTAATAAATAAGAAACCAGATCACCAGATCCTACACAAGGTATATGGATGTATAAAGAAGATCTCCCCTTATCCATAGCTCTATCACAGATGTATTTAGCTAATCATATCGAAACAACTCCAAAATATCTTGTATAAATAGTTTGCTTTCGTATGATTGACCTGCAACATCTGAATCTATAGAAATAGTTATAGGGCAATTTATATCATGTTTGCCTAACCATATTGCCATACCCCTACAGTTAGGACCTAACGGGACAGGTAGGTCCTGTGGAACCCAACTGGGTAATATAGGAGGTGGAAGTGGAGGCCTAGATGTTGTGGGTGTCTTCTTTTTAACCTGTATATATATATATAATAATTTCAGATCAACTGACATCATATACACACACTAACAATTTAACGTAATGTAAATTTACCATACAGTTTCAGTAAAGATGACATCCGCTTTTAGCCACAATATCACTCCTCCTTCTGCCTCACCAAGCGTTTCACAATCTGGGTGGGCATATGGCAATGGAACATCCATCCACTTGGGGAATATATGTACCGGGCTCACACAAATCCAACTAGCTAGTAATGGAGACCTGTGAAACATTTCCCCTGGTAGGGATGGGTAAGCCGACGCCTCTACAACGACATATTCATTAACTTTTAGACGGCATGGCTTCAACCCCTACAAATTTTTGTGTAAAGAATGTTATATACATATATACATATCATCTTTTTTTTAAATGACTACAATTTCATATATACATATCATCTTGAAAACATATCATCCTGAATTAAAAAACTAGTTACTATGTCATAAAAATACTTACAACGGATTTGCTAGGTGGTGGGTCTACAGGATTACTCCCAACCTCTGCAGTAGGAGTAGAGCCTGCAGTAGGAGACACCATAGGTACTGTCTGGTAAGTGGCAGTCTGAGATGGCTGCCACTTTTTCATTGCTTCTTCGAGTTTCCTATCAAATAGCTTATCTACCTATACATGGATAAAAGAAACGTCAAATTCTAATTATTTTTTGGTCGTCAAATTCTAATTATTGAATTCTCTTTTACAGTAACATCTACAAGGAAAAAATATGTTACCTCTTCTTGTGAAAGTCTCACTTTTGGGACATGTTTGTGCTGGGATGGCCCAAAAAAAGCTTTGATGCCCACACCAGCGCCTACAGCCCTAACACGTCCAGGATGCTCTGGGTTACCTAGAGAAACTGTCAATTCATCCCTTGTGCCCTCAGGGATGAACTTGCCTTATTTCCTCAGCTCGTGCAGCTCCCGCTAATCGCCAAAACAAAAATTTGTAATTAAGTAAACACCACAAATAATCAATATTCGAACGATTGCTGTAAGAGTTGTATTTTACCATTTTTGCAGCTGCCTCAGTAGTTGCGGGCTTCCTTATTTCTCTCTTCTTATTTTGCCTCCCAGCTATCCAGACATCATGGCAAGGCAGAGGTGTGCTACCTATAGTGGAGGACTCCTGAGTAGCAGCAGACTGAGCAGTAGCCTCAGACGGTAGTCTTTGGCGAATGACTGCATACCCCTTTAGACCCATTGTGTGGTCATGCACATTCAGTGCACGCCTTGATCTTTATGCCTCACTGAGGGCCTAGTTAGTATGCACATTAATGATTTGGTTAGTAACAGTAAATGTTAATCTTGAATAGGTGAATACAACATATATTAATGAGATTGGGACTGACGCCTAATACCTTGAATTAATTAGTTTGTCTTGAAGCAACAAACGCGTCCCATTCTTCTTTGTCCAGGAAGTTCCACTGTTCAGTGGTTGTCTTCTTCCTCTTGTCAGCTTCTTTTATGTATTCTCGAGTGAGATTTGTCCTATAGTTCCTTAGGACTCTCCCACAGCATTGCATCACGCATTTACGATGCAGCTTTTCATCCAATTCAAATATACTCTACAAAATAGAATTGTTATTAACTAGTATCCGAAAAATTAGTAATCTACAAAATAGAATTGCAAATTAATAATAACTCACGCATAAATCCTTCCATATTACGTCTTTCTTCTCCTTAGAAACTTTATGCCAAGAATCTATCTTACAACCGCAATGGCTACGAGTAACATACCCAAGATATGAAACAAATGAATTGTGATTCACACCAGATGCATTTCCTGCATTATCAAAATCCACAACAAGTTTGGGTCCATTGCCCTTTTGTGCTATTAACTTCTTCATCATAGTGATGCCCCTTCTCTTGTCAACTTTTTGGTGTTGCTGATCAAGTGCCTCAAGTGCTTCAGATGGTACATGTGCATCATCAACCTAAAATTTGACAAAATAAACACATTTACAAGATATAACTATAAATGGACATATAGATATAAATATATGATATATTTTTGAAACTTACATTGTGAGGCGGCGCATTGATGTCCTCACCCTCACGGTAATCATTAGCACGGTCATCGGGAGAATGCTCAGCCATCTGAAAATTCAGATTCACATTGTAAAGTAATTCAAATTGTAAAGCTCACATTGTAAAGTTCACATTCACATTTTAAAGTAATTCACATTGTAAAGTTCACATTATAAAGTAATTCACATTGTAAAATTCACATTGTAAAGTTCACATTCACATTGTAAAGTTCACATTCACATTGTAAAGTTCACATTCAGAAAAATAAAACATATAAAAAAAATATAAACATGCCTCTAATATTGCGATTTTTTATCAATTAACAATCCTTCATTGTGATATCCGCGCACATACAAGTCATCATTAGCTTCAATATTTGCTGGTGTTGGCAACCCAACTGAGAATGGACTGGAGTCATCATACTTATCATAGTATTGTTCTTCATCTATAGGATCTTCAATGAACTGTCTTTTACCATGAAGAACAACCGACCATTTATCATTTGCAGAATCATCGATATAAAATACTTGTTTCGCATGTGATGCCAATATGAATGGTTCACCCTTCTCGCCAATCTTTTTCAAAGTTCACTAAAGTGAAACCCAATTCATCCACTATAACTCCTTTGGTGTTATCAACCCAATTACATTTGAAGAGCGGAATTCTGAAATCTATGTAGTCAAACTCCCATATGTCTTCAATGACACTGTAATATGACATTTTAGCTTCACGTGGACTCTTATCCTTTGCACTTGCAAAAAACATAGTCGATGCTTGAAGGGTGACCCCACTGTTTTGGACGACACTCTTATCATCTTGGTGCTTTGTGTAATATGTGAATCCATTAATGACATACCCTTCATAAGACATAACAATCGATTTTGGTTTAAAGGAGAGGCATTTGATAGTTTCAGTAATATCATCTGGTGTTTGAGATAGTTGATGTAAGACTTTATTTTCAAACCACTTAATAAATGTCTTGTTATGCTCTCTAGCAAGCCACATTGTATTGGCTTGAGGATATTGTCTCTTGATGAAATTGGTATGTTCCTCGATATAAACGTTCACTTCGTCCATGTTGTGTAAAATATACTAGTGACCTTGTTCCAACTGCTCACGGCTGATTACTTTCACACGTGATCCCAAAATTCCTTTGCCATTTTGCGCGTCAATATTCTTGTCATTATCAGGAGTGTCATTACCACTGAGAAAGTCATTGCAAAAATCCATAACCTCTCTCACCACATAACCCTCGATAATACTCCCTTCAGGCCGACAACGGTTTCGAACATCACTTTTAAAAACACTCATGTATCGTTCAAAGGGATACATCTAATGCAAGAAAACTGGTCCCAACATTTTCACTTCCCTAGTCAAGTGGACAAAAAGATGTACCATGATATCAAAGAACGACGGAGGAAAATACATCTCAAGCTGACATAGGGTAACAACCACTTCTCTTTGCGATTTATGGAGAGTATCAGGGTCAATAACTTTGCTGCACAGACTGTTGAAAAAGAAACAAAGTCTGGTGATTGCAAACCTTACATGCTTCGGCAATATAGATCTAATTGCCACAGGCAATATTTGTTGCATTAGAGTGTGACAATCATGAGATTTAAGACCTATCAACTTTAGATCTTTCATTTATACCAATCTACGGATGTTGGATGAGTAACCCTGTGGCACCTTAACATTTACCAAACATTCACAAAAAGCTTTCTTCTCCTTTCTAGACAATGTGTAACAAGCGGGAGGTAAGTATGTTCTCCGATTTCCCATTTCACAAAATTCTGTTAATTCTGACCTTATTCCCATTTCACGTAGGTCCAGTCTGGATTTTATCCCATCTTTAGTCTTACCTGGTATATTCAACAAAGTACCGATGACACTATCACAGACATTTTTCTCAACGTGCATGACATCGATACAATGCATGACTGTCAAAGAACTCCAATAAGGAAGATCCCAAAATATTGACTTCTTCTTGAATAAAGATTTGTCACTCTGTGTGGCCATAGTACATTGTGATCTCTTACCAAATTCATTGACAAAGTCTTTTACTCTTTCATAAACAACCTCCTCTGGTATAGGTTTAGGTGCACTCCGTTCCTCATTCAATCCATTGAATGCTTTGTGCTTCCTACGATACGGATGAAATTTTGTAAGAAACCTTCGATGACCGAGATATACAGTCTTACCGCCATGTTTTAGTCTAGTTGAATCAGTGTTCTCTTCACATATAGGACACGCTTTAGCTCCTTTGACACTATATCCAGACAAATTCCCATATGCTGGAAAGTCATTAATAGTGCAAAACAACATAGCATGCAAACGAAATATCTCTCTTCGTGAAGCATCATAGGTCATCACACCTTCACCCCAGAGTTTCTTTAAGTCATCAATCATAGGTTCAAGATAAACATCGATGTCATTTCCAGGTTGTTTAGGGCCCGATATCAACAACGACAGCATTACGTACTTATTTTTCATACACAGCCAGGGAGGAAGATTGTATATAACAAGCATGACTGGCCAAGTGCTATGTTGGCTGCTCAATGTCCCGTACAGATTCATCCCATCTGTACAAAGCCCAAGTCTTAGATTCCTGACTTCTTCACCAAATTCAGGGTACAATAGATCAATCTTCTTCCACTGTGGGGAATCAGACGCATGTCGTAGGATCCCATCATTATTTTTCTTAACATCTGCATGCCACCTCAAATTCTTCACATCTATCGGATTGGCAAACAAGCGTTGAAACTGTGATATTATAGGTAGATACCACATCACCTTGGCAGGAGAACCAGTTTTGGACTCCCCCGAAGTCGTCAATTTATACTGTGACGCACCACATTTTGGATAATCTTTCAAATCCACATAGTCCTTTTAAAATAATACACAATCATTCGGGCATGCGTGTATCTTCTTGGCATCCATTCCCATTGGGCACAACAATTTCTTTACCTGGTATGTTGAGATTGGCAGCTCGTTTCCTTCAGGAAGCATTTCTTTCAACAAAGACAACAATGACGTGAAGCTTTTGTCGCTCCATCTATTGTTAGCTTTCAGCTTATACAATCTCAACACATCGCTAAGCTTCGTAAACTTAGTACAACCTGTGTATAACGATATCTCAGCATCATGCACACTGTTTCTAAAAATGGGAGGTGGATCGGTGTGCTCTACCCCACAACTATCCAACATCACATCAACGATGTCTACTGGAACTGGTTCATTCACATCTACGTCATCGTAGGCAATTTCTTCTTCCACACAAGCACTGCTATCGACATCCACTGGTTTCGGGTTTGAAATCTCTCCATGCCAGTGCCATTCTGTATAGCCTTGTACAATCCCTTTGCACATGACATGACTTTTGATTTCGTCACCAATGCTGACTTTCAAGTTGTTACCGCAATGCCTACATGGACAGTAGAACCTATCTCCAGGTTGTTTCCTGTGTTCCTTGGCAAATCTAATAAACTGGTCAAGACTAGAAATAAACTCTGGGGTGCAGCGATTGCGAATGGACATCCATGATCTATCCATTCTATGATCAAAGAGAAAACAAGTATATATTACAACAAAATTAGGGTCTAGGGTTAACATATTAGAGTTTTTGCATGGTTAAAACTTTAGGCCAACAAATACATGTGTTGTCATTCTTATATATAATAAATGTGTACCACCTATCCCATTCTTGAACACCTAATCTCACTAGTAAGTGTATAATGTGTATTGGGTTTTTGAGAAAATTTCGGCAGCATTTCCCTGATGTTCTCTAAGTACATATGTACTTAGAGAACAAACGGGGAAATGCTACCAAAATTTTCTCGAAAACCCAATACACATTATACACTTACATCCTGAGTGAGATTAGGTGTTCAAGAACAGTCCCAAACCGGGGACTATCCAAGATTTACTCCTAATGAGTAAATCTTGGACGGGTTTCTAGGCCAACAAATACATGTGTTGTCATTCTTATATATAATAAATGTGTACCACCTATCCCATTCTTGAACACCTAATCTTACTAATAAGTGTATAATGTGTATTGGGTTTTTGAGAAAATTTCGACAGCATTTCCCTACTGTTCTCTAAGTACATATGTACTTAGAGAACAAACGTAGAAATGCTACCAAAATGTTCTCAAAAACCCAATACACATTATACACTTACATCCTAAGTGAGATTAGGTGTTCAAGAACAGTCCCAAACTGGGGACTATCCAAGATTTACTCCTAATGAGTAAATCTTGGACGGGTTTCTAGGCCAACAAATACATGTGTTGTCATTCTTATACCTACAATCCTAGTTTCATCATTCATATCCTAGTTCTTCAAGTTAGGTGATTAACATTGTCAATATACTCAAAAAGGAAACAAGTTACCAATTTCATAGTTAGGATGGTAGAGATACCCTAAGATCTAGATCTAATGGTTCATAATGAGCCAGTGATAAAGTTACATCACTAGATGATTATATAATTTCAAAAGCAGTACACAAATAAATTCAAATGAGTAGATAACTAAATAAAAAATAGTAGACAAAAAATACAAATAAGTAGATGAAAAATACAAATAAGTAGATGAATAAATCATAAAACAATTAGTACATAATTAAATAAACACAATCAATAAATAACTTAAAAAAAATTCCACTAGCTTGGTGAAATCAGTACATAAATAAACACAATCAGAATATTTTTCAATGGATTTTGGGGTGACTTGGTGAAATCAGTGCATGTTTTGGGCATCCTTTGTATAGGTTGATCTAGGGTTCAATCCAGTAGATGAATCCAAACCCCAGCAGCAGCCTAGGTGTGCCTTGGCTCCGCCCAAGCATCCGCCCAGAGGCCTAGCTAGGCAGGGCACCTGGGCTTGGGACCCTAGGCGTGCCCTGGCACCTGCTTAGGCGCCGCCTGGGTGAGGTCCAGGTCGGCGGTGACAGAGAAAGCAAGCGGCGGAGGAGAAAAGGCGAACGATCGAAGGGTTACCTTACAGGAAGCTGGCGGAGCAAAGACCTAGCAGGAAGCTGGCGACAGTGAGGAGAGCACTGAAGCAGCTACCGGTGGGGGCGGCGGTGACGAGAGGAGAGGAGCAACGACCGGCGGCAGTACCGAGCGACAGTGAGAAGAGAAGCAACGAGCGGCGACGAGCAAGAAATCGCCGGACCTAACTGAAGAATCGGGAATGAAATAGAGAAAGGGGAAGAGTCACTTGCGTTGGTGTTGGTAAGCTAAACATAAGCATCGGTTGTTTAAATGACCGACGCTACAGCCTAACAGCGTCGGTTTCCATAAAAAACCGACGCAATAGGGGTGTAAAAAATTTTGGCGGGGACGGCGCGCGCACACTTATAACGTCGGTTATTATAAGACAATAGACGCCCATATTAGAACTTTTGGCACAAATTTTATCTTCATTCAGCGTCGGTTATTAGCTAAAACACCGACATTGTATCTGATACTTTGGCACAGTTTTTTTGCTCGAAAAAATTGGATTTCGCGGGCTACTCTAGGCGTCGGTTATTTTTCTTCAACCGACACTGAATGAAAAGTGATACCCGTGTCTGGCTGGTCTTCAAATATAGACGTCGGATGTCCTTATTAACCGACGTTTAATGTGAGTAGCGTCGGTTTTACTAAAAAACCGACGCCTCTAAAAGTGACATTGAACGCTATTTCTATACTAGATCTCCGCGCACATATAAGTCATCATTAGCTTCAATATTTTGTGGAGTTGGCAACCCAACTGAGAATGGACTGGAGTCATTATACTTATCATAGTACTCTTCTTCATCTATAGGATCTTCAATGAACTGTCTTTTACCATGAAGAACAACCGACCATTTATCATTTGCAGGATCATCGATATAAAATACTTGTTTCACCTGTGATGCCAATATGAATGGTTCACCCTTCTCGCCAATCTTTTCAAAGTTCACTAAAGTGAAACCCAATTCATCCACTATAACTCCTTTGGTGTTATCAACCCAATTACATTTGAAGAGTGGAATTTTGAAATCTATGTAGTCAAACTCCCATATGTCTTCAATGACACTGTAATATGACATTTTAGCTTCACGTGAACTCTTATCCTTTGCACTTGCAAAATACATAGTCGACGCTTGAAGGGTTACCCCACTATTTTGGACGACACTCTTATCATCTTGGAGCTTTGTGTAATATGTGAACCCATTAATGTCAAACCCTTCATAAGACATAACATTTGATTTTGGTTTAAAGGTGAGGCATTTGATAGTTTCCGTAATATCATCTGGTGTTTGAGATAGTTGATGTAAGGCTTTATCTTCAAACCACTTAGTAAAAGTCTTGTTATGCTCTCTAGCAAGCCACATTGAACTGGCTCGAGGATGTTATCTCTGGATGAAATTGGTATGTTCCTCGATATAAACACTCACTTTGTCCATGTTGTGTAAAATATACAAGTGACCTTGTTCCAACTACTCACGACTGATTACTTTCACCTGTGATCCCAAAATTCCTTTTCCCTCCTCAATATTCTTGTCATTAACGGGAGTGTCATTACCATTCAGAAAGTCATTGCAAAAATCCATAACCTCTCCCGCCACATAACCCTCAATAATACTCCCTTCAGGCCGATAACGGTTTCGAACATCACCTTTAAAAACTCTCATGTATCGTTCAAATGGATACATCCAATGCAAGAAAACGGGTCCCAATATTTTCACTTCCCTAGTCCAGTGGACAACAAGATGTACCATGATATCAAAGAAAGAAGGAGGGAAATACATCTCAATATGACATAGGGTAACAACCACTTCTCTTTGAAAATTATCGAGAGTATCAGGGTCAATAACTTTGATGCACATACTGTTGAAAAAGAAACAAAGTCTGGTGATTGCAAACCTTACATGCTTCGGCAATATAGATAGAATTGCCATGGGAAATATTTGTTGCATTAGAGTGTGACAATCATGAGATTTAAGACCTATCAACTTCAGATATTTCATTGATACCAATCTACGGATATTGGATGAGTAGCCCTGTGGCACCTTAACATTTACCAATCATTCACAAAAAGCTTTCTTCTCCTTTCTAGACAATGTGTGTGGGATCTGACTCACAAAAACAAGATTAACTAAATATGGAAGTGTATTATTAGCAGTGGAACTATTGAAAATCACTAAAAATTAAAACATTTTATAAATAGATCCATAAACTGTAAAACTCTTCTATAAAGAAACAAAGTAAGTTATTTACATTCTGGTTCATCATTACATCTTTGTATCACAACATCTCGAGAGTCACAAGCATTAACTGCCCTGTTAAACTATACATAAGCAGTATACAAAATCTCGAGGCCTCAAGCCAAAAATCTCATATCGGTATTAAACTATCTACCGACACCTAGGACCTGAGAGTACAGAGACGAAACATAAGACTCTCTATTTACAAGACTTGACAGACAGTGTATCCACCTAAGGATCATTGTTGTCCTTGTTGTTGCTGTTGTTGCTGCTGCTCACCCACTGTAGGGTTTCTGCCTTCTCTTCGGCGTCTACCTAAAAAGTTGAATCCCACGGGGGTGAGACAATTGAATATTGTCCCACCGAGAGATATAACTCTCCGCCAGAAACATTGTTGTTACAGATATTAAAATACCATTGAGCAGAAGAATCATAAATATTCAACAGTAGGTAAATCATTATCTAAATTAATTAGAGCAGTATTCTCTATACAGTTCATTTCTGTTGTAACTTGATAAAGCAACATGTCATTTATTCAATAAGTAATATGAAGAACATGTAAAGTATTTATCCAACTAGGACGTAATAGGCAATGTATCATCAATCATTGATTCTCGTAATTCAACCCTAAGCAATTATGCTACATGGCTGATTACATTTTTCAAACATACTTAAGCCCTGAGGAGATGAGGTATACCGCTCATACTCCAACCGACCATTGCAAAATCGAAATCGGTACCATACATAGGTCAATAGAAGAGTCGGATTCCCATGACCTCATCCTCCTCAGTCAGTGTGAGGAATAACTTACAGGACATCTCGTGTCTCTGCCAAATAGCTTTCTAGGGTATATTGGCAACTTCACTATTAGAGTTACAGTGGCATGATGTACTCTCTTCGAAATCGAGAAATTTCGTGTTTATCTCACATCGATTCGGCATTAACATCGTCATCGGGGGATTAGTGATACATCCATCCCAGCATATATATACATAATGAAGGATTGAGAGATTTAATGTTTATCTCACATCAATTCCTCCATTAGGGCGTAAGGATATTCGCACCCATAACCCCCACATATTCAAAAGTATGCCCTCCACGAGTTCCCTTAGGAAAACCTATTTCACCATCACCAAACTACTGACGATGATGGATCTATGATCAGGGCTCTACATTATATCATTTCACTTGATTATTTAGGTACATTACAGTATTCCTTTAGCATCTGGCATGTTTTCAACCATAAGCCATTATAACAATTTGCTATAAAGAATGTGTACTATTTCCATAAAGATTATTGGAATCTCAGTCCCTTATCATCTCATCACCATGATTCAAGAATATGGGTGTTCAAACCCTTATATCATCAAAACACTTGTTACCACTTTAACAGGTAACTTAATGCCATCAAGTCATCTAACAGTGTAAAAAAAAATTGCAGTGCAAGTATTTCACATGGCTCTTACAGCCTATTAATCTCTTTGTTACCTCTCACTAAGCAACATAGCATATCATAGCTCACAAGGCTCATAAAGTACTTTCAATAAATAAAGCAACATAGCTCATACACGGGTATGTTCATTATCTCATAAAACATGCATGATTAGTATAGATGATAATAATTACATCAATTTCATATCAGCATAATGCAAAACAATTATAACATCATCATTCAAGGGTTACATCATTATGCCCTTGCCATGGTTAGGGTTTCCCTTTTCATTCCAATTAGGGTTAATCATCCCCTTAGCTCAATTAGGATTAATGACTCATTATTCCATTGTTCAACCTTAAAGATTCATGTTATGTAGTATAACCCAGAATTAGGGTTTTACATATTCCTTCACCTTATTTGGAATTAGGGTTTACCATTCACATTGCATCACCCTAGATTAGGGTTTACATTCAATAAGCCACAATTAGGGTTTACTATTCACCACAAAAAGGATTAATCATCAAAATACCCTGAATTAGGGTTTCTCATGTCATTACCATGAATTAGGATCGTGTCATCATCTTGTATTAGGATTTCACCTATCAATGCCCGCAATTAGGGTTATGATTCATTAACCTTCATAATTAGAGTTTCATGATCTCACTATCAAGGATCATACCCTAATTAGACACTCATCCATGTTGAAAGTGTTAAGACTTAACCATTACATGGTTATCATCCATATAGGAAATCCTCTGTCTCTCATCCTTTATAAGATGATACTTACTTTGGATGATTAGACTAAGTCACTCAACTTGAATGAAGAATTGACACTTAATTCCATTGTGTCATTACTTTCATGATCATTAGAGATTAATTATTCAAAAGGTACTACTCACCCTATCTCATTAAGGGTACAATTATTACAATCACCCTTGGTTTACATCATGTAATTGTTCAATTTAAACAATTGGCCTTTAACCACTTTAAGTATTCATACATTTTGATTAATTATCTTCCAAATGATCTTGGTCACTTAGACCCCAAATGGTCTTGACCAATCAGATCTCAAACGGTCTTGCTTGTAATACCCCCAAACGGTTTAAGACCGTTTAGACCACCAAATGGTCTTGGTCACACGGTTTGAAACTGTTTGGTAAAGTTAGTCTTTGAAACTGTTTGACAAAGTGATACTTGAAACCGATTGCTAAAGTTGAAGTTTGAAACCATTTAAGTCTCAACTGATTTGGGATCATTTGGTCGCAAACGGTCTTGAGACCATTTGGACTCAAACGGTCTTGAGATCGTTTGGTCCAAACCTCCTCAAAACCGAATGGACCAAATATGGTCTCCACCAATCATGTTGATTTAGTGTTTCTAATGTTGATTCCATGATCGATTGAATTCATATAACCACTCATCAATTGAACCTAACACCATACTTCAATTGAGCTTAAATGATTATCCTTCAACTAATTTAACTCTCACTTGAACATCAATTAGGGTTTTGAATCAATTGTATTAGGGTTTGAAATTGATGAACCTTCAATATTAATCATTGTGAGACTAATTACTTTGAAATCATTAGGCTACCATCCAATTTGAATATGACCTGACCTCAAATGGTCTTGAGGTCATTTGGATGACCTCCAAATGGTCTTAAGACCGTTTCCCATCTCATCATCAAAATCCATGACATCCAATTAGGGTTTGGATCATTGGATTGATTATCAAATCAGCATTTGATTGCAATTCAGTTTGGTATCTTTGGATCTTCAAATAACCAACCTTACTCAACCCTAGACCTCCGAACGGTCTTGGTTGACCCTCAAACGGTCTTGACCGTTTGGGTGATTTCCAAATGGTTTTGAAACCATTTGGGTCAATCAACCCAAAGTTTCAAGTCAATCAAATTAGAAATCAGCACTTAACCCGATTAGGGTTTGGTGATTGATGGACCTTCAACTAATGAACCAATTGAAACTAGTCAATTGTATTTACTGGGTCATTAACCATCAATATTATCAACAATTCTCCAAATGGTCAACCATGGTCAACACCCTCAAATGGTTTTGAAACTATTTTCTCTCATTCGGTTTGATGAAACTGTTTACCCTCAAACGGTTTGAAACTGTTTGCTCCCAAACAGTTTGGAAAACCGTTTGAGAAACTTTATTGAAACCATTTGGCCTAGAATTTTCTTGGGAAAAGTGTCCAAGATGATGTCATCATCATCTTCCTTTGTGCATACAAGAACTGCTGCCGTTTTTCATGGGAATTTCAGCAATGAATCAAAAGAGCACCAAATAGAAGAAAATAATCAACAATTATTGAAGAATGGAATGCAATATCAATGTTTAAGGGTTTGAGTTATAAAACCCACCTCAAATATGATTCCAAGCTCCAAGATCCACGTTATATAATGGTGGATGAAGCTCTAGCAACTGCCCAAGGTCCGTTCTTGAGATTTTAGATGAGAAAGTTGGCTAGGATTGGAAATTGAGGGAAGAGAACAAAGAATCAAGCATTAATTTTGGGTATTCACCATGAATCCAAGGTGGAAGATGATCAAAAGATTACCAACAGGTTAGAGTCATCCTTCTCCTGCTCCTGAGCTCTCCTGTGGTTGGCCAAGGCAAAATGAGAAAAGAAATTCAAAGAAAGATCCTTAAGTGGGTTGGAAAAAGGATATGTATAAGGGATTTTAAGGAAAGAGAAAATGAAATTATTTTCTTTAATTTCCAAAATTATTTCCACCACTTCCCCCTCAATCCCTTGGCCACAAATACACCTTAATCCTCTTGCAAAAACTCTTCATTATCCAAGAATAATGGAAAAGAAATTAAGCACCTGAATGAATTTTATACTAATATCCACTTTTAGTGGATAATACTTTTTATTATGTTAATGTGAGTGGGCTTCCACTCAACCAAGATCTTTTTGTGCCATAGCTAGGCACAAGATCGTCCAACACTTTTGGAAATTTATCCCTCAACTTTTGGTTGAAGGGATCATCAATTAATATATTTCTTTTTGCATTAAATTAAATTAAAGTTCCATTTATGCTTAAATCTTGATTATTTTAATATCAAGATTCTCTCTCCTCCAAGATAATTCAAACGAGGCGCCCCTCTAATTTTATTTGCTCTAATTGATGCCAAGAAACATTAGGGACCCTCTAGAGGTGGTATTTTGCACATTGAACC
Source organism: Alisma plantago-aquatica (assembly GCA_963693085.1). Lineage (NCBI taxonomy): Eukaryota > Viridiplantae > Streptophyta > Magnoliopsida > Alismatales > Alismataceae > Alisma > Alisma plantago-aquatica. The sequence continues at coordinate 756,067,392 of OY856409.1, forward strand.
CTAGGTTTTGGGTAAATTGCACATTACACCAAAACTAGGTTTTAATGCACAAGGATTGCTCTACAAGCTTTATCTTGGTGCTCAAGCTTGTGGAAACATACCACTCCATCATATTCATTATTATGATGTCTCAACATCAGAGGAACATTTTATCATGTACAATTTGCAAGTTAACCCCTCAACTTGGGTAATTTGCACTTTAGTCCAAAATTAACAAAACAATATTTCAACATTATTCAAAAAGGACTAAAATTGAAATATAAGTTCCTATTAAGCCTTAATTACTTTTCAAAAGATAAGTGCAATCATCTAATCATCTTAATTAAACAAAACACCTAGGGTTAAAACATAACCCAGGTCGGGGATGTTACAAATTATCCACCCCTTACAAGGATTTCGTCCCCGAAATCGACAAAAGCATTAAGAGAAAAGAGTAGGGTATTTCCTTCTCATTTATTCCTCTAGTTCTCATGTAGCTTCTTCAACGCCACGATGATTCCAGAGGACTTTTACAAGACTAATGTCTTTCTTTTTCAGCTTCTTGATTCTTCTATCAAGAATCAACATAGGTCCTTCAACATATGATATATCATGGTTTAATTCTACTTCCATAGGCTGCAGAACTGATTCTGTGTCAGGATGACATTTCCTTAGCATGGAAATGTGGAACACTGGGTGCAACTTGTGCGACTCAGGTGGTAACTCCAGCTTATAAGCTACCTTTCCAATACGTTCAATGTTTGGATAAGGTCCCATAAATCTAGGAGCTAACTTTCCTTTTCTTCCAAACCTAAGAACTCCTTTCCAAGGTGAGACCTTGAGATACACTCTATCTCCAACCTGGAATTCTAAAGGTCTACGATGCTTATCAGTGTAAGATTTATGTCTATCATGTGTAGTCTTCAACTGTTTGTTGTATTATTTTAATCTTCTCAGTTGTTTGTTGCATAAGATCAGGACCCAAAAGTTGATTGTGGGCTCTGATCTCCAAACCATGACATAAACACGATTAAAAACTTAGCGGAAGCGAATCGGTAATCATCGGAAGACAAAAATCACGGGAAATTAAAACTTTTCGAGATAAGAACTTGGATCCATAAAAACTTCTTTCATAAAGAGAGATAAATTGTTTACATCTCAGGATAATTACTTCTTGAGTAATTATATACATCAAGATACAAAATCTCAAGATCACTACACAAAAGACTCCAAGACCTGAGAGTATAGAGGACACATAGGACTGACTCTAACTACACCACATGGTAGGACAATCTCCACCTGAGATTACTGCTGCTCCTGGTGCTGCTGCTACTGAGACTGGTCACCTGTAGGCTGGTTCCTTCGTCTCCGACGTCCACCTAAAAAGTTGAAGTCTACAGGGTGAGACAATTATACATAATTGTCCCAGCGAGAGTTATAACTCTTCGCCAGAAGATTTATTATAACATCAAAGAATATCTTAAGCAGTAAAGCCTTCAAAGTATTCTATGACAGTTGCAGGTATAACAAGATCTCTATAATTTAGGAGATATGGAGAATATAAACACTATTGTAATGTAACATCAATCAACTAACTTGGAGTCATCTCTAACAAGTTATACTACATGGTTGATTATGTTTTACAAACAACATTATGCCCTGTGGAGATGAGGCATACCACTCATACTCCAACTGATCGTTGAGAAGTCACATCAGTATCATACATAGGTCATTAAGAGAGCCGGATTCTCATGACCTTCACCTTCCTCAGTCAGTAAGAGGATCACTTGTAGGACATCTCGTGTCTCTACTACTATAGCTCACCAGGGTAAACTAGTCCTTCGCTATTCTAGAGTCACAGTGGTGTTCTGTACTCTCTTCGTCATCAGGAGGTTTCATATTTACCTACCACTGATACGGATATCTGTGCTTTCTTCATCATCAGGAGGTTTCATGTTTACCTACCACTGATACGGTATGGAATTATAGTGAAGGATGGATGGATTACACATCTACATCACTTTCCTACACTAGGATGTAAGGTTCTACACATCCATGTACCCCACATACTCAAAAGTATGTGCTCTAGGAGTTCCCTGAGGAAAACCTATTTCACCATCACTTAATCTCTGACAATGATGGATCTATGATCAGGGCTCTACATTATACTTGATTAGTTAGGTACATTCAGTATTCTTTAACAGCATACATTGTTCTCCAAACAATAACAGTAGCATAGCAGCTATAAAAGAAGAATACTAAATGTAACAGGCCTAACTCATATAAATCATCATTTCTCATTATCCTCATCACAAGTCATCTCTAAGGCATGACCTTGATGGTATTCATGGCTCTCACAGCCTATTATCAGCATAGGATGCCACTGACAAGGCATCAGATTACTTTACTTATTCATAAGGCTAACAACATGCCTTTAATGAATATAACATCAACATCCATACCTGGGTATGATTACCTTTATATCAGAACCTGCATGGTTAATACAACTGATAAAGGTAATACAAAAATAAGGAATATACTTCCTACTCTTGTCATAAGAGTTAAATCTCTAATTCACATCAAATAGAGTTTAATACTCAAAAGCATGCCATTACCCTTGAATTAGGGTTTACTATTCACATTAAGGTGAATTGAACTCATAACATCATCATGTATGAGTAACATCTTCATTGATGCTCTTAGATTAGTTAAAGTTTCATCATTTATCATAATTAGGGTTTCTATGATCTCACACAGGTGGATCATACCCTAATTATGCTCATTCCTGTGCATTGGAGATGCTTTAATTGAGTTTTCACCTGAAAAGGGTACTTTCTCTCTCTAGAAGTACTTTCTCTCTCATCATAAAGTTAGGTGATGTCAACATCACCCTTGATCAGGTCGGATTAAGTCATCATAGGCTAACATAGCCCAAAACATCACCATTATGCGATTAGGGTTTGATTTGATCAAGGTATTACTTAATTTACCCTTCAGGGGTATTTTGGTAATTCACCCCATTGATCATCATCATGGTCAAAACCTTAGTCTATTAACCCCTTAATATCTTAGGTTATCATTGGGGTTTGATTAGGGCAACATTGAACCATTTATATCATCAATTGATTGAAAGAAGTCAACCTTGAATTATCTTGATCGATCTCAACCATCAACCCTCAATCGATTTGAGACCCATTGGTTGAGTTGACCTTTTGACCAATTGACATCAAGACCGCGAGGATGTGTAGACCTTTTGGTCACCTTTGACCTCAGGACCGCGAGGCCTCTTCCTCCTCCAAGACCGCGAGCCCTCCATTGATTCAAGACCGCGAAGACTCAAATTGAGGTTAAGACCGCGAGGATCATGAAGACCGTTTGCCCTTCTTTGACCTCAAGACCGCGAGGCCCCTTGCAGTCTTGAGACCATGAGACCCCTCTCGGTATTGATACCGCGAGCCTCCTCATGACCTTGAGACCGTGAGCCTCCTCACGACCTTGAGTCCGCGAGCTCACATGGTCTCAACCACTTGGACCATCAACAAGATTCAATGATACAACCGATAATGTCAACCAATGTTGAAGCCCTCAAAAGGTCAGAGTTATGTTGACCACTTATGAATTGGGTCAATTAAGGTTATGTTTAACCAATTGGTAATTCAATTGACCCTCAATTGTTGACCAATTAGGATTGAAATCGATTCAATTAGGGTCTATCAATGTTCACCCATCAACACTCAACAATGTGCATTAACACAAGGTTGAACCCTTCAATTGAGCTCCAATTGGGCCCAAACTTGGCCCAAACGGTCTTGAGGTCATGTGGGTGGACCCCAAATGGTCTTGAGACCGTTTTCCCAAGATTACATCAAAGTCTAAGGTGATTTGATAGGGGTTGAATCATGATTGAACCACAAAACAGAATTTTGATTAAATTGATAACTTATTTGCAATTAGGTCCTCAATTGGTCAAATTACTTAACCCTAGACCTTCAAACGGTCTTGGGTGATTGTCCTCTCGGTCTTGACACCGTTTGTATGAGTTCCAAATGGTCTTGAGACCGTTTGCCCATCCAATTTCGGATTCTAGTGAAATTTCTTCAAGGTTGGATCAATTGAGTTGAGGGTTATATCAATATTTATTTGCAATGTAATTTGGTATAATTGTACCTTCAATTGGTCAACTAATCTTGACCCCAGACCTCCAAAAGGTCATGGTTGATTGCCCTCACGGTATTGAGACCGTTTGGGTGACCCCTAAACAGTCTTGAGACCGTTTAGGTCAATCAACCCTAAAAACCCTAATTAGGTCACCATAATTTCAGTACTGATTTCACCTAGGGTTAGCCCTAGTATTCACCCTTCAACTCTTAGCCCGTTTGGAATTAGACCGTAAAACTTGGTGAGTTGTTAACTAACATAATTTTTAACAGTAATCTCATACGTTCAACGCCTGGTCAACGACCTTACACAGTCTTGAGACCGTTTGCCCAAAAAGGCAATTTCAGACCGTTTGAGAATCAGGAATAAATTCATTTAAAGTTGTTACTTAAAAAGGTCATATCTCCCGATTCCTTTGGAGTTAGCCTCCCAAATTTTGAGGGTAATTATCCTATATAATTAGGAACAGATTTCTTATACGGTCCACGCTCGGTCAACGGGGCCAAACGGTCTTGAAGACCGTTTTCCCTGTCGCGGTCTCGAGACCATTTGCTCACCTCGCGGTCTTGAGACCGAGAGAGCAAACTGGTGAGACCGTTTAAGGAAGTGAAAAGCGGTGGGTTTTCTTGGAAATCACGCCTTCATCTCCTAGCTCAAGAACAGTACGAATATCCCATGGATTTGCTTGCAAAATAACAGGGAAAAGTAGGGAAACATGAAGAACTATCATCTAACCGCATATAAGAGATATATATAGTAAAGCATGGGTTTAGAGTTATAAAACCCGCCTAAAGCTTGCTTCTTGAGCTCCAAGCTTTCAAGATCCAAGCTCTTATGGCGTCCTTGAGTTACCACAGGTTGGCCAAGGTGAAAACTCCAAGGAAAGACGAAAAGAGATGGCTAGAAAGGTAGGGTTTCAAGAGTTAGCCATGAAGTTGACCTTGAATTCGAGTTCTAACCATGGAATTAGGCAAGAAGAGGGGTTCAAACCTACCTTGCACCCTTGGTCGTTCCCCTTGAGCTCCAAGACAGTCCTTAGTCGGCCAAGAAAAGAGGAAACAATGATATGCACGAAGGAAAGGTTTCTTTGCTTGAAAGGTAAAGTGTATATATACATGGATGAGGTTTCATTAAAGGCCCATAAGTTTCCCCTAATTCCAACTAGGTCCTTCCTTCATTACTTGCTCGTCCCTTCCTCTTTATTTTAAGGACAAAACTTATCTTAAGGTCTAGCAAGAGAGTGCAAAGAATATCAATCTAATACTAAGGTACATACATAAAAGGGATATTGTACATATACCCTGATTATTCAATCACAAGGTATATTTCATAACTTGATAATTCAATCGAGGTGACTTCCTCATCATTTATTCTCTAAATGATGGCAAGATTTCTAAAAGATACATTAGATGATATATTTTACAAATTGCATCCCTTAATTTGGGTAAATTGCATTTTACCCCAAATTAGGGTTTTCAAGCACCAGAATTGCTTCCACAGCTGCACCTTGGTGCCCAAGCTTGGGAAATCCCTCAAACTTTGCCAAAAAGATTTCTCATGATGTCTCAACATCAGAGGAACATCTCATCATGTGCAAATTTGCAAGCTAACCCTTTCAACTGGGTAAATTGCACATAGGTCCCTGTATATCAAAACAATGCTACAATCTTTAAATAAAAAGGAGCAAATACTGAAATATAGGTTTCTGAGAAACTTAATTACATGCTCAGAGTTAATCACAGATTTAATTACATATTTAGGCAAAACACCCAGGGTTAACTCATAACCCAGGTCAGGGATGTTACATTGATATTCACCAGTTTCATACCAACATAAGGAAGACCTATAATGTCTACCATACAAAGCTTCATATGGTGCCATGTCGATATTGGGTTGATAACTATTATTGTAGGAAAACTCTATCAAACTTAGATGTAGATCCCAACTTCCTGTAAACTGAAGGACACATGCCCTAAGCAAGTCCTCCAAGGTTTGTATAGTCCTTTCTGATTGTCCATCTGTTTGAGGATGAAAGGTTGTACTAAACCTTAACTGCATGCCTAAAGCTTTATGAAGTCGTTCCTAAAAATGACTCATGAACTGGGGACCTCTATCAGAAACAATGGTAACTAGGACCCCATGCAGCCGCACTATCTCATCCACATATAACTATGCCAACTTCTCAGTAGAATAGGTTGTTTTGACAAGTAAGAAATGTGTTGTCTTTGTCAACCTATCAACTATTACCCAAATGGAATCATGACCTTAGGTTGTTCTAGGCAGACCAACCACAAAATCCATGGTTACATGATCCCATTTCCACTATGGTATAGGAAAAGGTTGCATTGTTCCTGTGGGCTTCTGGTGTTCATCTTTAACCTGCTGACACACTGGACACCGCATAACGAACTCAGCAACATCCTTCTTCAAACCAAGCCACCAATACATATCTTTCAAGTTATGATACATCTTGGTGCTTACTGGATGCATATCATACATAGAAGAATGGGCTTCTTCCAAAACTAACTTCCTTAAGTTATCGACATCATGTACTATCATTCTACCCTGCTAACAGGCTATTTGATCATCTGAATCATAGAAACCATCTCGTTTCTCACTATCATACTCTGATCCAATCTGCTGAACTACAACATCAGCTTGTTGTGCTTCTTTAATCTACTGTCTCAGAGTAGGCTTTATGTGCATCTCAGCTAGCAACCCAGATAACAACGATACTTTTAACTGTACATTGTTTTGCCTCAAGGATATAAACATATCCCTCCTAGAGCACACCAAAGAATTCAACTGTGCTCTATCTAAGGATGGTGTTGCTGATTTCCTACTTAATGCATCAGCCACCACATTGGCCTTCCCTGGATGATAATCAATTGTACAATCATAATCCTTGATTAACTCCATCCAGCGGTGTTGCCTCATGTTTAGCTCATGCTGAGAGAAGATGTACTTTAGGTTCTTATGGTCTGTGAAAATCTGGAATGTCTCTCCATAGAGATAATGCCTCCAGATCTTCAAAGCATGGACTACAACAGCTAGTTCTAGGTCATGTGTTGGATAATTCTCCTCATGTTTCTTAAGTTGTCGAGAGGCAAAAGAAATCACTTGCTTATCCTGCATCAACACATCCTAGTCCATTCTTAGAGGCATCACAGAAAACTATATACCCTTTCCCTTGCTCAGGTAGTACTAGCACAGGTGCACTTGTGAACCTTTCCTTTAGCAACTGGAATGATTGTTGACACCTATCATTCCAGACAAAAGGAACATCCTTTCTGGTTAACTTGGTTAAGGGTAAGGCAATAGAACTAAAGTTCTTAATGAACCTCCTGTAATAGCCTGCCAGCCCTAAGAAACTGTGAATCTCCATCTGTGTCTTCAGTTGTTCCCATTGCAAGACAGATTCTACCTTTTTAGGGTCAACACGAATACCTGAAGCAGATATTACGTGTCCAAGAAAAGAAAACTTCTGGTAACCAGAACTCACACTTGCTAAACTTAGCATACAACTAATGCTTTCTTAGCAACGTTAGAGCCTGACGAAGATGTTGCTCATGCTGTTGAGCATCTCTACTATAGATCAGGATGTCATCTATAAAGAAGACTACACACTGATTAAGAAAAGGTCAAAAGATTCTATTCATGAGTTCCATAAATGTAGCTGGTGCATTAGTTAGTCCAAACGACATAACTGTGAACTCATAGTGGCCATACCTTGTCCTAAAAGCAGACTTAGGTATGTCACCTTCCTTAATACGTAGTTGATGGTATCCCGACCTCAGATCTATTTTAGAAAAGATAGTCGCACCACGCAACTGATCAAACAGATCATCAATCCTTGGCAAAGGATACTTATTCTTTATAGTTACTTTATTTAACTATCTGTATTCAATGCACAATCGCATCGACCCATCATTCTTTTTAACAAAGAGGACCAGAGCACCCTAGGGTGAAGTGCTCGGTCAGATAAAACCTTTCTCAAGCAACTCCTAAAGTTGTTTCTTGAGTTCTGCCATCTCAGCAGGCACCATCTTATACGGTGTTTGTGCTATTGGTTGCATGCCCAGGATTAGATTAATTTCAAAATCAATCTCTCAGGGCAGAGGAATACCTGGAAGTTCTTCAAGAAATACATCTTCAAATTCCCTGACTACGGGAACTTCAGAAAGATTAGAACTCTCCATGGTGGTATCTACCACATGTGCCAAGAATGCAAAACATCCTTACCTCATCAACCTCTCAGCTACCATAGCTGACACAAGTCAGGTTGGAAGGATCTTTCTATCTCCTTGAAAGACCCATGTGTCACTATCATCTGTGAACACAGCTTGCTTGGACTCACAATCCAAGACAACCTTATACCTTTCTAGGATATCCATTCCAAGAATTATTTCGAACTCGTGCATCTCAAGTGGTATAAGATCCACTTGAAGACGATGTTCAGAAAAGAAAAGAATGCAGGGAGAACACACCTTCCGCAACAATGTAGATCCCATCAAAGGAGTTTCTAACTTCAAACTTTCTGTCCTATGACCAACTATCATATTGCAGTCAAAACTCACTCTTTGAGTGATGAAGGAATGTGTAGCACTTGGATCAATTAAAATAGATACGACGCAAGATGTAGACATATTAGAATAACACAGTTCCATCTGACCTGTCACAACCTGAGGGTTGATTACTGCATCCGGTGGATTCATCGCATAGAATCTCACCGTCACCTGCGGTTGATTCGGTGCTCGATTACTGGGCACCAACGATCCAGCTTGGGATGCTTGTCCACATCCTCTAGCACCACTAGGAAACTATCGCCTCTGAGAACCTTGCTGACTCTGTTTCTGAGGTTGAGTCATACTTGCCTCTCTGGCTCTACAATCCTTCATCAGATGCCCCATTTTTTTACATATGAAACAACTTCTGATCTCTGGCTGTGGTCTGGATGGTCATGTAATCGACACAAATGTTGAGTTGTGGGCTCCTTCTGGTGGTAAACTTTGTCCTCTACCCCTATTTGACGTCCACTGCATCTGGGTATTGAACCTTGGTGGTGCCATTGGTGCAGAAAACCTCAGTTTCTTGAAACTTTTAGACATGGATCCTTGAAACTGGGGGTACACCTTCTTGTTCTTAGTTTGTCACTTCTCAGTCACAGACCTCTCTATCCGTCTAACATACTCTACAAAAGTAGCAAATCTCTCCCTATTCTCCGGAGTAGACACAGGGGTGGTCAAATCAGCGTTTAACCATTTCTTAAAACACTGAATCCTTTCTTCATCGGTAGTTTCCATATGCAGACAGAAGCGCAAAAGCTCCATGAACTTAGCCTCATACTTGTTAATGTTCATTGATCCTTGTCTTAACCTCTCAAACTGAGAGATCTTCTCATCTAGGAATGTCTTAGGAAAGTATATATTGACAAATTCCCATCGGAATACTTCCCATTCCATCTCCACACCTGGCCTTTTTCCCTCCTCAATGGTCTACTAGTGACCATCACTTCCCTTAAGAAGGTACACAACATGTCTAACCTTCTCCGCTTCTGGGATGTTAAGGATTCTAAAAGCCTTCTCTAGTTCATTTAGCCGCATGTCAGCATCTGTTGGGTCAGCTGTCCCAGCATATTCTGTGGCTTTAACCCGGCGAAGTCGTTCAAAGATCTTGTCGGCTCCTTGTCCTTCATGATGGGTAGGTGCCCTAGGTGCAGGTATTGGCATCCTATCTGTCATGTGAGTCATGGCAGCCATAAACTGCCCAAACATGGCTTGGAAGGCTGGGTTCCCCATGTTAGCTTGATTGAATTGGGGTGGTTCAGGTACATGCTCCTTCCTTCCTTGGTCTCTTGCACCTCCTCCTGGTGCAGCTACGCTACTTTCAGCAACATTTTCATCATGTGATCCAGACATCTTTAGTTCTTCTTCTCCTCCTATATGAGTAGAAGACACTATCAAATAGATTGGAAGACACTAGAACAGACTCAACAACCTTAGTCCTATGTCTCTGTAGACTCAGCGAACCTAGAGCTCTGATACCACTAAATTGTGGGATCCGACTCATAAAAACAAGATTAACTAAATGTGGAAGGGTATTATTAGCAGCGGAATTATTGAAAATCACTAAAAATTAAAACTTTTTACAAAGAGATCCATAAATTGTAAAACTCTTATATAAAGATCCAAAGTAAGTTAGTTACATTCCGGTTCATCATTACATCTCTGTATCACAACATCTCGAGAGTCACAAGCATTAACTGCCCTGTTAAACTATACATAAGCAGTATACAAAATCTCGAGGCCTCAAGCCAAAAATCTCATATCGGTATTAAACTATCTACCGACACCTAGGACCTGAGAGTACAGAGACGACACATAAGACTCTCTATTTACAAGACTTGACAGACAGTGTCTCCACCTAAGGATCACTGTTGTCCTTGTTGTTGCTGTTGTTGCTGCTGCTCACCCACTGTAGGGTTTCTGCCTCCTCTTCGGCGTCTACCTAAAAAGTTGAATCCCACGGGGGTGAGACAATTGAATATTGTCCCACCGAGAGATATAACTCTCCACCAAAAACATTGTTGTTGCAGATATTAAAATATCTCTGAGCAGAAGAATCATAAATATTCAACAGTAGGTAAATCATTATCTAAATTAATTAGAGCAGTATTCTCTATACAGTTCAGTTCAGTTGTAACTTAATAAAGCAACATGTCATTTATTCAATAAGGAATATGAAGAACATGTAAAGTATTTATCCAACTAGGATGTAATAGGAAATGCATCATCAATCATTGATTCTCGTAATTCAACCCTAAGCAATTATGCTACACGTCTGATTACATTTTTCAAACATACTTAAGCCCTGAGGAGATGAGGTATACCGCTCATACTCCAACCGACCATTGCGAAATCGAAATCGGTACCATACATAGGTTAATAGAAGAGCCGGATTCCCATGACCTCATCCTCCTTAGTCAGTGTGAGGAATAACTTGCATGACATCTCCTGTCTCTGCCAAATAGCTTTCCAGGGTATACTGACAACTTTGCTATTAGAGTTATAGTGGCGTGTTGTACTCTCTTCGAAATCGAGAGATTTCATATTTATCTCACATCGATTTGGCATTAACATCATCATTGGGGGATTAGTGATACATCCATCCCGACATATATATACATAATGAAGGATTGAGAGATTTAATGTTTATCTCACATCAATTCCTCCATTAGGGCGTAAGGATATTCGCGCCCATAACCCCCACATACTCAAAAGTATGCCCTCCACGAGTTCCCTTAGGAAAAACTATTTCACCATCACTAAACTACTGACGATGATGGATCTATGGTCAGGGCTCTACATGATATCATGTCACTTGATTATTTAGGTACATTACAGTATTCTTTTAGCATCAGGCATTTTTCAACCATAAGCCATTATAACAATTTTCTATAAAGAATGTGTACTATTTCCATCAAGATTATTGGGATCTCAGTCCCTTATCATCTCATCACCATGATTCAAGAATATGGGTGTTCAAACCCTTATATCATCAAAACACTTGTTACCACTTTAGCATATAACTTAATGCCATCAAGTCATCTAACAGTGTAAATAATAATAATTGCAGTGCATGTATTTCACATGGCTCTTACAGCCTATTAATCTCTTTGTTACCTCTCACTAGGCAACATAGCATAGCGTTGCTCACAAGGCTCGTAAAGTACTTTCAATAAATAAAGCATCATAGCTCATACCTGGCTATGTTCATTATCTCATAAAACATGCATGATTAGTACAGATGATAATAATTACATCAATTTCATATTAGCATAATGCAAAACAATTATAACATCATCATTCAAGGGTTACATCACTATGCCCTTGCCAGGGTTAGGGTTTCCCTTTTCATTCCAATTAGGGTTAATCATCCCCTTAGCTTGATTAGGCTTAATGACTCATCATTCCATTATTCAACCTTAAAGCTTCATGTTATGTAGTATAACCCAGAATTAGGGTTTTACATATTCCTTCACCTTATTTGGAATTAGGGTTTACCATTCACATTGCATCACCCTAGATTAGGGTTTATATTCAATAAGCCACAATTAGGGTTTACTATTCACCACAAAAAGGATTAATCATCAAAATACCCTGAATTAGGGTTTCTCATGTCATTACCATGAATTAGGATCATGTCATCATCTTGTATTAGGATTTCACCTATAAATGCCCTCAATTAGGGTTATGATTCATTAACCTTCATAATTAGGGTTTCATGATCTCACTATTAAGGATCATACCCTAATTAAACACTCATCCATGTTGAAAGTGTTAAGACTTAACCATTACATGGTTATCATCCATATAGGAAATCCTCTCTCTCTCTCATCCTCTATAATATGATACTTACTTTGGATTTGATTAGACTAAGTCACTCAACTTGAATGAAGAATTGACACTTAATTCCATTGTGTCATTACTTTCATGATCATTAGAGATTAATTATTCAAAAGGTACTTGTAACATCCCTGACCTGGGTCATTCTTTAACCCTAGGTGTTTTGATTAAGAAATATGATTATATGCTTAATCTCATCTTGTGAAAAGTAATTAAGGCTCAAAAGGAACCTATGTTTCAATTTTGTTCCTGTTTGAACAATGTTGAAGCAATGTTTGCTTATTTTGGACTAAAGTGCAAATTACACAAGTTGAGGGGTTAAATTGCAAATGTTGCATGATAAGAGGTTCCTCTGATGTTGATACATCATAAGAATGAATATGATGTAGTGGTATGGTTTCCACAAGCTTGGACATTAAGATTAAGCTTGTAAAGCAATCCTTGTGCATTAAAACCTAGTTTTGGTGTAATGTGCAATTTACCCAAAATCTAGGGTTCAATATACAAATTACCACTTCAATATGGTCCTTAATGTTTCTTGGCATCATGTAGAGCAAATAAAATGAGAGTGACTCCTCATTTGAATTAAGTTGTAGGAGAGAGAATCTTGACATTAAAATAATCAAGAATAATGCCTAATTGAAACCCTAATTTGATTTAGGGCAAAAATGAATAAAACTAATTGAAGGGCTTTCAACCAAAATGTTTTGGGTTGATTTTTAATAAGGATGGAAGTTTCTTTAACAAGATAAGGAACGAAAATATCTTAAGTAGGTGAAATTCCACTCACCTTTTTATAAAGAAAAGTAATATCCACTCACATGTGGGATATTATATTATAAGCATTAAGGTGCTTAATTTGCTTTTCTTTAAATTGAGGATAATGAAGGAGAATGAAAGGCAAGGAAGGTGCCTCGTACCCAAGGTAGTTGAGGGGGAAGAGGCGGCCACTTTATTGGGATTAATTGGATTTTTATAAGGCATTTTCTCTCTCATCAATTTCCTTATAAAAGTGCCATTCCAAGCCCAAACCAAGGCCTTTTTCGGATTTTCTTCTTCCCCTTGCTTGCAAAACCGACCAAGGAGCTAGGGAGGAGCAGGTAGCACGTCCCCAACATGTGGGTAAGCCCTTGACCTTCGTTCTCCATGATTTCATGGTGAAAATCGAAAATAAATTATGGATTCCTTCTTATTTCGATCTCCTCTTCAACCCTAGCCAACTTTTGCAATCAAAAGCTTGAGGACGAGCCTAGGGGAGTTGCAAGAGCTTCATCCACCATTAATGGCGTGATCTTGGAGCTTTTTAGCTCAATTGGAGGTGGTTTTTATAACTCAAACCCTTAAACATTGCTATTGCATCAATTCTCTATGCTTTGTTGATTGATTTCTTCAATTTGATACACTCTTGTTTCTTTGCTGCAATTTCCATCAAGAACGGTTGATGTTCTTGGTTGTTTGAAGGAAGGGGATGATTACATCATCCTAGATGCTTATCCAAAGAAAATTACCAAGCAAAACCGTTTTGATAGCTACTCCAAATCGTTTTAATTTGATTGGCTATGCGGTTTCAGCAAACCGTTTAAGGGCAAACGGTTTGAAACCGTTTAAGGGCAAACAGTTTGAAACCGTTTGGGAGAAAACGGTTTCAAGACCGTTTGATATGTTTGACCAAGCGTTGACTGTTTGGGAATTTTGTTTCTAATTATGTAGGCTGATAACCCTCCAAATTTGAGGGATTAACTCCAAAGGAATCGAGAGTTGAAGGCCAATCAATTAGGCAATTGGATTGAATTATGTGCTGATTTTCAACCTGATTAACTTGACCTGGTTGAGCAAACGGTTTCAAGACCGTTTGAGATGGTTGAACAAGCGTTGACCGTTTGGGATTCCTGTTCATAATTATGTTTATTAATAACCCTCCAAATTTGAGGGATTAACTCCAAAGGAATCGTGAGTTGAAGCCTAATCAATTAGGGAAACCTAATTGGATTAAGTGCTGATTTTCAATCTGATTTAATTGAACTTTTTGGGCAAACGGTCTCAAGACCGTTTGAGTGCGTTGACCAAGCGTTGAACGTTTGGGATTACTGTTCCTTATGATGTGATATAATGACTCACCAAATTTGATGGATTAATTCCAAACGAGTCATGAGTTGAAGGCTAATCAATTGGGCTAACCCTAATTGAAATCAGTGCTGAAATCACAATGAGCTAATTTGAGATTTTGGGTTGATTAGCCCAAACGGTCTCAAAACCGTTTGGGGGATCATCCAAACGATCTCAAGACCGTTTCGGGTCACCTCAAGACCGTTTGGAGGTCTGGGGTCAAGTATAGTTGACCAATTGAAGGTCCAAAGGTACTAATCATATTGCAATGTAGTGCTGATTTGTTGATCAACTTGATAGACCAATCCATGATGATTTTTCACTAGAATCCAAAGGTTGGATGGGCCAAACGGTCTCAAGACCGTTTGGAGCTCATCCAAACGGTCTCAAGACCGTTTGGTGGTCACCCAAGACCGTTTGGAGGTCTAGGGTTGAGTATGGTTACGTGTTTGAAGGTCTAAAGGTACCAAGCTGTTATACAATGCAATGTTGATTTGGTGATCAATCCAATGATCCAAACCTTAATTGGATGGCTTGGATTTGAGTGATATGATGGTCAAACGGTCTCAAGACCGTTTGGAGGTCATCCAAACGACCTCAAGACCGTTTGGTGGTCACCCAAGACCGTTTGGAGGTCTAGGGTTGAGTATGGTTAGGTGTTTGAAGGTCTAAAGGTACCAAGCTGTTATACAATGCAATGCTGATTTGGTGATCAATCCAATGATCCAAACCTTAATTGGATGGCTTGGATTTGAGTGATATGATGGTAAAATGGTCTCAAGACCGTTTGGAGGTCATCCAAACGACCTCAAGACCGTTTGGGGTCACGTCATACCCAATTTGGATAATGGTTCAATAGTTTCAAAGTAACCAATCTTGCATTGATTAGTGTTGTTGAATCATCGATTCCAAACCCTAACTCAATTGAATCAAACCCTAATTGATGATCAATTGAGGGTCAATTGAGAGTCAAATCAGTTGAAGGTTGACCTATTAAACGCAATTGAAGTATGAGGGTAGGTCCAATTGATGACTGGTTCCATGAATTCAATGATTGAAGGAATCAACATTGAAAACCCTAATTCAATTGGATACCCTATGTAATGGAGGTCCAATGTGATTGAATCTCTTGAGAATCAAGATGATGAATGATCCATTGATCCAATGTTGATTAGTAATGATAATAAAAGAAGGTACAAAGGTTGAAACCCGAATAGTACCTAAGGGATTAGTGCCAATTAAGGGATGAATTCCTATTTGCTTATAGGGTCAATGACTTGATACACTATGTTAATCATAGTTGTATGTACTCAACTAAAGGGTGATATGACCTATTCAAGTTGAGAAGTTGATAGCATGAATTCATACATGAGTATGATTCATGTGGTGGTTAAGAGTTATGATCCTTAAGTAAAGAGATCATGAAACCCTAAACATGAACATAAACCCTAATTGACAGGGTTATTGAACTCAAACCCTAGTTGAGGGTGTATCCTTATGAAACCCTATTTGAGGGTGTATCCATGTGAAACCCTAGTTGAGGGTGTATCCATGTGAAACCCTAACTGAGGGTGTATCCATGTGAAACCCTAGTTGAGGGTGTATCCATGTGAAACCCTAATTGAGGGTGATTTCATGAGAAACCCTAATTGGGAATGATTAGCAAACCTTGAATATGGGAAACGTGATATGAAACCCTAATGAAGGGTGATGCTATATGTAATCCCTATTCTAAAGAAGGGAGATGGTATGTGAAACCCTAATCCCTAATGAAAGAATAGAATTCATACTTGAATATGATTCATGAGGGGAACTTCTGTAGCACGACCATGGTAGCTTCACTTTGCACGACCGTGCAAGGTAGCACGGCCGTGGTGGCTTCCCTTTACACGACCGTTCTTGGTTGCACGGCCGTGGTGCTCTATGCTTGATTTAGATGTGATTTGAAAGTGACCTGATATGATCGTATACCTTGATATGAAATTGATGTATTATCATCTGTACTAACCATGCATGTATGATGTGATGATGAACATAGCCAGGTATGAGCTATGACATTTTATGTATTGACATTATTTATTGGGACTTATGTGCCATGCTATACCTTATTGCCTAGTATGAGGTAATAAGAGAAGTAATGGGACTTAAGTGCCATGAGAAGATGTTTATGTAATAAGCATCATATTTACCTTGGTCAGGTGACCTGAAGGTGATAATTACCTAAAAAAGTGGTAATAATGCTCAATGATGAGCTAAGGGTTTGAATACCCAGAACCATATGATTATGGCATTGAGTTGCAAAGGAATGAAAATTCCCAGTATTGAAATGAGGGACTGAGATCCCCATGTCTTATAAAGACTGAGAAGTGATTAATGGAAATAGTACATGTTTTCTTTATAGCATTTGTCTTATTAAGTTATGTTTGGAAACTTGGATGATGCTAAAAGAATATGATAATGTACTTAATTAATCAAGTGATACCATATAATGTAGTTGCCCTGATCACAGATCCATCAGCGTCAGAATTAGCTGAATGGTGAAACGAGTTTACTCGGAACGCATATTTTTGAATATGTGGGGGTAATTGGGCAATTATATCCTTATGCCCCATAGGCATTGCTACGGGCTATGTCCTATGAACGGAATTGGTTACGGACCATACCCCAATAAGAGCATGGCTACGGGCCATGACTCCACAAAATAATACCGGGCATTGGCTATGGGCCATATCCTGAAGAGAGTATTTGCTATGGGCTATAACTCTAATAGCGATGTTGCCAGTATACCCTGGAAAGCTATCTAGCAGAGACACAAGATGTCCTGCATGTTATCTCGTACTGACTGAGATAGTTGAGGTCATGGGAATCCGGCTCTTCCATTGACCTATGTGTGGTACCGATGCTTTACGTAACCGTGGTTGGTTGGAGTATGAGCGGTATACCTCATCTCCTCAGGGCATAAGTGTGATTGTAAAATGTAATCAGCCGTATAGCATGTTTGCTGAAGGATTGAATACGGAGATTCATTGGCTGATGTTGCATTTCTTTGTGCATTCCTTAGTAGATAAATGTTAATTATGTTTCTTTATATTCTCTGCAAAATAGACAGATGAATTACTTATCTACCATGGGTAGATGCAATGACCTCCTTGAGAATGGAGATTATCTTATTCTGTTCTATGATGAATAATTCTACCTGATAATGTAAAAGTAACCCCTACTCAGTTTTAATTTGATAAACTGCAATAATAATGTTTTTGGCGGAGAGTTATATCTCTCGCTGGGGCAATTTTCAATTGTCTCACCCCCGTGGGAAAACATTTTTAGGTATGCATGGAAGGCAAGGCAGGAAATCCCTAGAACAGAGATGAGCAGAAGCAACAGCAACAACAAGGATAGCAATGAGATCTCAGGTGGAGATATTGTCTGTCAAGTCATATAGATAGTAGTCCTATGTGTCGTCTCTGTACTCTCAGGTCCTCGGAGTTTTAAATGATTCAATCGGAGTTTTGGCTTAATGCCTCAAAGTTTTATACTGCCTGTGTATATTTGTTAACAGGGCAGTCAATGTTGTAATCCTTAAAAAGGAATTGTACAGGCTGTGTACTTGTGGTCCAGGATGAAATGGAAACACTTTGGTTCATGGTTAAAGAGTTTTCATGTGAATGGATCTCTTTGCAAAAAGTTTTAAATTTTCAGTGATTTTCAGAAATCCGCTGCAAATAATTCGCTTCTGCATTAGTTAATCCTGTTTTCGCGAGACGGTTGTTACAATTAGTGGTATCAGATCTCTAGGTTCGTTGAGTCTACAGAGACATAGGACTAAGTTGTTGAGTCTGTGTTAGTGTCCTCCAGTATACCCTATAATGATTTCTGCTTGTGCAGAGAAAGGGTAAAGTTTAAAATGACTGGAGAGCACAATGAACACATTGCTTAGGGCAATGTTGTTGCACCAAGAAGAGGTGCAAGGGATCATGCAAGAATAGAATGAGTGCCTGAGAATCCCCATTAAGACCTGATCAGGATAGAGAATCCTATGATCATGCTCTTGTTGGGGAGATTAGGGCAACAGTAATGCATATAAGTGAACTAGATGCTAGCCTTATAACCTAGGTTATCAGTCCTTAATACAGAAAGCTTGAGCTTTAAAAGAGTTCCTGAATGAATTAGTCATGTGGGAACAAGGGAAAATGTGGAAAAGATTAACTTATGGCAAGAAAGTGGACTCTGCCATGAGTTCAGACAGATAATAAATCTGTGATGGTAGTGTCCAAGAAGGGGCAATAAGCTGAGAAGTAGGGAATGGTCTCTATAATTCTAGAGACATTTGCCTAATGGTTTAAAAAAAAGCCAAGTTTTTGGTACTAATAGTGCAATAAATGCCTAGTGTACCAGGGAAGTAGCCACTAAGTAAGTGCAAAGGTCTTAACCTTTCACCTGTAAGATTCTATGGCTTAGTTTTTGCTTCAGTAATAAGACTAGTAAGACCATGATATGAGTACAAGGTATGTTATAAATGTGTACATGTTGAGTACACTAAACCCTTTTTTTTTATAAAAAGGAGGATTGTTGATATTGTTTTCCCCATTGGTTGCTATATAGGGATGAAATGATGAGAACTAGAATTTGAATTCTGTTCAGTATTCTTTTAAATGCTCTATATTGATCTTACCTCCATGAAAGAGGAAGAGGTATAGAAGAGATGCCTGAATAAAATCCATGGATGTTAAATCTTATGTTATGGTAATATGAAAAGAAAGGAATATGATAGCATGTAAGTGCATACTACTTGATCTCAGTACTTGTAAACCCTGATCAGGTGTACAACTATTGATGATAAAGTGAGTATGAAAACTCTTAGATTGATATCTTTTTGATTGCCCTGATCAAGCAATCATTCTGATACAATCTAAAGAGTATCATGAAATTGGAAAAATGATATGGATAAATGTATCATATCTTAAGAACAAGAAAGAAGGATCTGATAGGAATTCAGATCAGTATGTGTATATGAGGAAGTAAAAGTATGACCCTCATATGATGAGAAAGAGAACAAGGGAGGTGATCCCTGTTCTATAAAGTTGTAAATATGATAAAAGAAAGATGAGAATATAATGTGTTTTCAACACATGCGACTGATACCAAGGTAAGAGATTCTGGTATCTGAGAATTATCAGATGGTTTAGATTGGCTACCTGGAATGGTCAACTATGAAATCAGTCTGATTATATAAAATGATATGAACATCATATGTTAGGGGTTTATGCTTTGCATAAACATAACAACTAAATATGTCTTTAAGATAAGTTCTCATTTGACTCTATGAGAATATTGTGTGAAGGAACTTTGTGCTGATCAAAGTTCTATGATGTCTACATAACAATGAGGTGTTATGAAGAGACATGATGATATGATGAATGAATAATATCTGTTCCCTTTATCTGGGATTTCGGGGACGAAATCCTTGTTAGGGGTTTATAATTTGTAACATCCCTGACCTGGGTTATTCTTTAACCCTAGGTGTTTTGATTAAGAAATATGATTATATGCTTAATCTCATCTTGTGAAAAGTAATTAAGGCTCAAAAGGAACCTATGTTTCAATTTTGGTCCTGTTTGAACAATGTTGAAGCAATGTTTGCTTATTTTGGACTAAAGTGCAAATTACACAAGTTGAGGGGTTAAATTGCAAATGTTGCATGATAAGATGTTCCTCTGATGTTGAGACATCATAAGAATGAATATGATGTAGTGGTATGGTTTCCACAAGCTTGGACACCAAGATTAAGCGTGTAAAGCAATCCTTGTGCATTAAAACCTAGTTTTGGTGTAATGTGCAATTTACCCAAAATCTAGGGTTCAATATGCAAATTACCACTTCAATATGGTCCTTAATGTTTCTTGGCATCATGTAGAGCAAATAAAATGAGAGGGACTCCTCATTTGAATTAAGTTGTAGGAGAGAGAATCTTGACATTAAAATAATCAAGAATAATGCCTAATTGAAACCCTAATTCGATTTAGGGCAAAAATGAATAAAAATAATTGAAGGGCTTTCAACCAAAATGTTTTGGGTTGATTTTGAATAAGGATGGACGTTCCTTTAACAAGATAAGGAACGAAAATATCTTAAGTAGGTGAAATTCCACTCACCTTTTTATAAAGAAAAGTAATATCCACTCACATGTGGGATATTATATTATAAGCATTAAGGTGCTTAATTTGCTTTTCTTTAAATTGAGGATAATGAAGGAGAATGAAAGGCAAGGAAGGTGCCTCTTACCCAAGGTAGTTGAGGGGGAAGAGGCGGCCACTTTATTGGGATTAATTGGATTTTTATAAGGCATTTTCTCTCTCATCAATTTCCTTATAAAAGTGCCATTCCAAGCCCAAACCAAGGCCTTTTTCGGATTTTCTTCTTCCCCTTGCTTGCAAAACCGACCAAGGAGCTAGGGAGGAGCAGGTAGCACGTCCCCAACCTGTGGGTAAGCCATTGATCTTCGTTCTCCATGATTTCATGGTGAAAATCGAAAATAAATTATGGATTCCTTCTTATTTCGATCTCCTCTTCAACCCTAGCCAACTTTTGCAATCAAAAGCTTGAGGACGATCCTAGGGGGAGTTGCAAGAGCTTCATCCACCATTAATGCCGTGATCTTGGAGCTTTGGAGCTCAATTGGAGGCGGGTTTTATAACTCAAACCCTTAAACATTGCTATTGCATCAATTCTCTATGTTTTGTTGATTGATTTCTTCAATTTGATACACTCTTGTTTCTTTGCTGCAATTTCCATCAAGAACGGTTGCTGTTCTTGGTTGTTCGAAGGAAGGGGATGATGACATAATCCTAGATGATTATCCAAAGAAAATTACCAAGCAAAACCGTTTTGATAGCTACTCCAAATCGTTTTAATTTGATTGGCTATGCGGTTTCAGCAAACCGTTTAAGGGCAAACGGTTTGAAACCGTTTGGGAGCAAACGGTTTCAAGACCATTTGATATGGTTGATCAAGCATTGAACGTTTGGGAATTTTGTTTCTAATTATGTAGGCTGATAACCCTCCAAATTTTACGAATTAACTCCAAAGGAATCGAGAGTTGAAATCCAATCAATTAGGCAATCGGATTGAATTATGTGCTGATTTTCAACCTGATTAACTTGACCTGGTTGAGCAAACAGTTTCAAGACCGTTTGAGATGGTTGACCAAGCGTTGACCGTTTGGGATTCCTGTTCATAATTATGTTTATTAATAACCCTCCAAATTTAAGGTATTAACTCCAAATGAATCGTGAGTTGAAGCCTAATCAATTATGGAAACCTAATTGGATTAAGTGCTGATTTTCAATCTGATTTAATTGAACTTTTTGGGCAAACGGTCTCAAGACCATTTGAGTGCGTTGACCAAGCGTTGACCGTTTGGGATTACTGTTCCTTATGATGTGATCTAATGACTCACCAAATTTTATGGATTAATTCCAAACGAGTCATGAGTTGAAGGCTAATCAATTGGGCTAACCCTAATTGAAATCAGTGCTGAAATCACAATGAGCTAATTTGAGATTTTGGGTTGATTAGCCCAAACGGTCTCAAGACCGTTTGGGGGATCATCCAAACGATCTCAAGACCGTTTGGGGTCACCTCAAGACCGTTTGGAGGTCTGGGGTCAAGTATAGTTGACCAATTGAAGGTCCAAAGGTACTAATCATATTGCAATGTAGTGCTGATTTGTTGATCAACTTGATAGACCAATCCATGATGATTTTTCACTAGAATCCAAAGGCTGGATGGGCCAAACGGTCTCAAGACCGTTTGGAGCTCATCCAAACGGTCTCAAGACCGTTTGGTGGTCACCCAAGACCGTTTGGAGGTCTAGGGTTGAGTATGGTTAGGTGTTTGAAGGTCTAAAGGTACCAAGCTGTTATACAATGCAATGTTGATTTGGTGATCAATCCAATGATCCAAACCTTAATTGGATGGCTTGGATTTGAGTGATATGATGGGAAAACGGTCTCAAGACCGTTTGGAGGTCATCCAAACGACCTCAATACCGTTTGGGGTCAGGTCATACCCAATTTGGATAATGGTTCAATAGTTTCAAAGTAACCAATCTTGCATTGATTAGTGTTGTTGAATCATTGATTCCAAACCCTAACTCAATTGAATCAAACCCTAATTGATGATCAATTGAGGGTCAATTGAGAGTCAAATCAGTTGAAGGTTGACCTATTAAACTCAATTGAAGTATGAGGGTAGGTCCAATTGATGACTGGTTCCATGAATTCAATGATTGAAGGAATCAACATTGAAAACCCTAATTCAATTGGATACCCTATGTAATGGAGGTCCAATGTGATTGAATCTCTTGAGAATCAAGATGATGAATGATCCATTGATCCAATGTTGATTAGTAATGATAATCAAAGAAGGTACAAAGGTTGAAACCCGAATAGTACCTAAGGGATTAGTGCCAATTAAGGGATGAATTCCTAATTGCTTATAGGGTCAATGACTTGATACACTATGTTAATCATAGTTGTATGTACTCAACTAAAGGGTGATATGACCTATTCAAGTTGAGAAGTTGATAGCATGAATTCATACATGAGTATGATTCATGTGGTGGTTAAGAGTTATGATCCTTAAGTAAAGAGATCATGAAACCCTAAACATGAACATAAACCCTAATTGACAGGGTTATTGAACTCAAACCCTAGTTGAGGGTGTATCCTTATGAAACCCTAGTTGAAGGTGTATCCATGTGAAATCCTAGTTGAGGGTGTATCCATGTGAAACCCGAACTGAGGGTGTATCCATGTGAAACCCTAGTTGAGGGTGTATCCATGTGAAACCCTAATTGAGGGTGATTTCATGAGAAACCCTAATTGGGAATGATTAGCAAACCTTGAATATGGGAAACGTGATATGAAACCCTAATGAAGGGTGATGTTATATGTAATCCCTATTCTAAAGAAGGGAGATGGTATGTGAAACCCTAATCCCTAATGAAAGAATAGAATTCATACTTGAATATGATTCATGAGGGGAACTTCTGTAGCACGACCGTGGTAGCTTCACTTTGCACGACCGTGCAAGGTAGCACGGCCGTGGTGGCTTCCCTTTACACGACCGTTCTTGGTTGCACGGCCGTGGTGCTCTATGCTTGATTTAGATGTGATTTGAAAGTGACCTGATATGATCGTATACCTTGATATGAAATTGATGTATTATCATCTGTACTAACCATGCAGGTATGATGTGATGATGAACATAGCCAGGTATGAGCTATGACATTTTATGTATTGACATTGTTTATTGGGCCTTATGTGCCATGCTATACCTTATTGCCTAGTATGAGGTAATAAGAGAAGTAATGGGCCTTAAGTGCCATGAGAAGATGTTTATGTAATAAGCATCATATTTACCTTGGTCAGGTGACCTGAAGGTGATAATTACCTGAAAAAGTGGTAATAATGCTCAATGATGAGCTAAGGGTTTGAATACCCAGAACCATATGATTATGGCATTGAGTTGCAAAGGAATGAAAATTCCTAGTATTGAAATGAGGGACTGAGATCCCCATGTCTTATAAAGACTGAGAAGTGATTAATGGAAATAGTACATGTTTTCTTTATAGCATTTGTCTTATTAAGTTATGTTTGGAAACTTGGATGATGCTAAAAGAATATGATAATGTACTTAATTAATCAAGTGATACCATATAATGTAGTTGCCCTGATCACAGATCCATCAGCGTCAGAATTAGCTGAATGGTGAAACGAGTTTACTCGGAACGCATATTTTTGAATATGTGGGGGTAATTGGGCAATTATATCCTTATGCCCCATAGGCATTGCTACGGGCTATGTCCTATGAACGGGATTGGTTACAGACCATACCCCAATAAGAGCATGGCTACGGGCCATGACTCCACAAAATAATACCGGGCATTGGCTATGGGCCATATCCTGAAGAGAGTATATGCTATGGGCTATAACTCTAATAGCGATGTTGCCAGTATACCCTGGAAAGCTATCTAGCAGAGACACAAGATGTCCTGCATGCTATCTCGTACTGACCGAGATAGTTGAGGTCATGGGAATCCGGCTCTTCCATTGACCTATGTGTGGTACCGATGCTTTACGTAACCGTGGTCGGTTGGAGTATGAGCGGTATACCTCATCTCCTCAGGGCATAAGTGTGATTGTAAAATGTAATCAGCTGTATAACATGTTTGCTTAAGGATTGAATACGGAGATTCATTGGCTGATGTTGCATTTCTTTGTGCATTCCTTAGTAGATAAATGTTAATTATGTTTCTTTATATTCTCTGCAAAATAGACAGATGAATTACTTATCTACCATGGGTAGATGCAATGACCTCCTTGAGAATGGAGATTATCTTATTCTGTTCTACGATGAATAATTCTACCTGATAATGTAAAAGTAACCCCTACTCAGTTTTAATTTGATAAACTGAAATAATAATGTTTTTGGAGGAGAGTTATATCTCTCGCTGGGGCAATTTTCAATTGTCTCACCCCCGTGGGAAAACATTTTTAGGTATGCATGGAAGGCAAGGCAGGAAATCCCTAGAACAGAGATGAGCAGAAGCAACAACAACAACAAGGACAGCAATGAGATCTCAGGTGGAGATATTGTCTGTCAAGTCATATAGATAGTAGTCCTATGTGTCGTCTCTGTACTCTCAGGTCCTCGGAGTTTTAAATGATTCAATCGGAGTTTTGGCTTAATGCCTCAAAGTTTTATACTACCTGTGTATATTTGTTAACAGGGCAGTCAATGTTGTAATCCTTAAAAAGGAATTGTACAGGCTGTGTACTTGTGATCCAGGATGAAATGGAAACACTTTGGTTCATGGTTAAAGAGTTTTCATGTGAATGGATCTCTTTGCAAAAAGTTTTAAATTTTCAGTGATTTTCAGTAATCCGCTGCAAATAATTCGCTTCTGCATTAGTTAATCCTATTTTCGCGAGACGGTTGTTACAATTAGTGGTATCAGAGCTCTAGGTTCGTTGAGTCTACAGAGACATAGGACTAAGTTGTTGAGTCTGTGTTAGTGTCCTCCAATATACCTTATAATGATTTCTGCTTGTGCAGAGAAAGGGTAAAGTTTAAAATTACTGGAGAGCACAATGAACACATTGCTTAGGGCAATGTTGTTGCACCAAGAAGAGGTGCAAGGGATCATGCAAGAATAGAATGAGTGCCTGAGAATCCCCATTAAGACCTGATCAGGATAGAGAATCCTATGATCATGCTCTTGTTGGGAAGATTAGGGCAACAGTAATGCATATAAGTGAACTGGATGCTAGCCTTATAACCTAGGTTATCAGTCCTTAATACAGAAAGTTTGAGCTTTAAAAGAGTTCCTGAATGAATTAGTCATGTGGGAACAAGGGAAAATGTGGAAAAGATTAACTTATGGCAAGAAAGTGGACTCTGCCATGAGTTCAGACAGATAATAAATTTGTGATGGTAGTGCCCAAGAAGGGGCAATAAGCTGAGAAGTAGGGAATGGTGTCTATAATTCTAGAGACATTTGCCTAATGGTTTAAAAAAAGCCAAGTTTTTGGTACTAATAGTGCAATAAATGCCTAGTGTACCAGGGAAGTAGCCACTAAGTAAGTGCAAAGGTCTTAACCTTTCACCTGTAAGATTCTATGGCTTAGTTTTTGCTTCAGTAATAAGACTAGTAAGACCATGATATGAGTACAAGGTATGTTATAAATGTGTACATGTTGAGTACACTAAACCCTTTTTTTTTATAAAAAGGAGGATTGTTGATATTGTTTTCCCCATTGGTTGCTATATTGGGATGAAATGATGAGAACTAGAATTTGAATTCTGTTTAGTATTCTTTTAAATGCTCTATATTGATCTTACCTCCATGAAAGAGGAAGAGGTATAGAAGAGATGCCTGGATAAAATCCATGGATGTTAAATCTTATGTTATGGTAATATGAAAAGAAAGGAATATGATAGCATGTAAGTGCATATTACTTGATCTCACTACTTGTAAACCCTGATAAGGTGTACAACTATTGATGATAAAGTGAGTATGGAAACTCTTAGATTTATATCTTTTTGATTGCCCTGATCAAGCAATCATTCTGATACAATCTAAAGAGTATCATGAAATTGGAAAAATGATATGGATAAATGTATCATATCTTAAGAACAAGAAAGAAGGATCTGATAGGAATTCAGATCAGTATGTGTATATGAGGAAGTAAAAGTATGACCCTCATATGATGAGAAAGAGAACAAGGGAGGTGATCCCTGTTCTATAAAGTTGTAAATATGATAAAAGAAAGATGAGAATATAATGTGTTTTCAACACATGCGACTGATACCAAGGTAAGAGATTCTGGTATCTGAGAATTATCAGATGGTTTAGATTGGCTACCTGGAATGGTCAACTATGAAATCAGTCTGATTATATAAAATGATATGAACATCATATGTTAGGGGTTTATGCTTTGCATAAACATAACAACTAAATATGTCTTTAAGATAAGTTCTCATTTGACTCTATGAGAATATTGTGTGAAGGAACTTTGTGCTGATCAAAGTTCTATGATGTCTACATAACAATGAGGTGTTATGAAGAGACATGATGATATGATGAATGAATAATATCTGTTCCCTTTATCTGGGATTTCGGGGACGAAATCCTTGTTAGGGGTTTATAATTTGTAACATCCCTGACCTGGGTTATTCTTTAACCCTAGGTGTTTTTATTAATAAATATGATTATATGCTTAATCTCATCTTGTGAAAAGTAATTAAGGCTCAAAAGGAACCTATGTTTCAATTTTGGTCCTGTTTGAACAATGTTGAAGCAATGTTTGCTTATTTTGGACTAAAGTGCAAATTACACAAGTTGAGGGGTTAAATTGCAAATGTTGCATGATAAGATGTTCCTATGATGTTGAGACATCATAAGAATGAATATGATGTAGTGGTATGATTTCCACAAGCTTGGACACCAAGATTAAGCTTGTAAAGCAATCCTTGTGCATTAAAACCTAGTTTTGGTGTAATGTGCAATTTACCCAAAATCTAGGGTTCAATATGCAAATTACCACTTCAATATGGTCTTTAATGTTTCTTGGCATCATTTAGAGCAAATAAAATGAGAGGGACTCCTCATTTGAATTAATTTGTAGGAGAGAGAATCTTGACATTAAAATAATCAAGAATAATGCCTAATTGAAACCCTAATTCGATTTAGGGCAAAAATGAATAAAAATAATTGAAGGGATTTCAACCAAAATGTTTTGGGTTGATTTTGAATAAGGATGGACGTTCCTTTAACAAGATAAGGAACGAAAATATCTTAAGTAGGTGAAATTCCACTCACCTTTTTATAAAGAAAAGTAATATCCACTCACATGTGGGATATTATATTATAAGCATTAAGGTGCTTAATTTGCTTTTCTTTAAATTGAGGATAATGAAGGATAATGAAAGGCAAGGAAGGTGCCTCATACCCAAGGTAGTTGAGGGGGAAGAGGCGGCCACTTTATTGGGATTAATTGGATTTTTATAAGGCATTTTCTCTCTCATCAATTTCCTTATAAAAGTGCCATTCCAAGCCCAAACCAAGGCCTTTTTCGGATTTTCTTCTTCCCCTTGCTTGCAAAACCGACCAAGGAGCTAGGGAGGAGCAGGTAGCACGTCCCCAACCTGTGGGTAAGCCATTTACCTTCGTTCTCCATGATTTCATGGTGAAAATCGAAAATAAATTATGGATTCCTTCTTATTTCGATCTCCTCTTCAACCCTAGCCAACTTTTGCAATCAAAAGCTTGAGGACGAGCTTAGGGGGAGTTGCAAGAGCTTCATCCACCATTAATGGCGTGATCTTGGAGCTTTGGAGCTCAATTGGATGTGGGTTTTATAACTCAAACCCTTAAACATTGCTATTGCATCAATTCTCTATGCTTTGTTGATTGATTTCTTCAATTTGATACACTCTTGTTTCTTTGCTGCAATTTCCATCAAGAAAGGTTGCTGTTCTTGGTTGTTCGAAGGAAGGGGATGATGAAATCATCCTAGATGCTTATCCAAAGAAAATTACCAAGCAAAACCGTTTTGATAGCTACTCCAAATCGTTTTAATTTGATTGGCTATGCGGTTTCAGCAAACCGTTTAAGGGCAAACGGTTTGAAACCGTTTGGGAGCAAATGGTTTCAAGACCGTTTTATATGGTTGACCAAGAGTTGAACGTTTGGGAATTTTGTTTCTAATTATGTAGGCTGATAACCCTCCAAATTTGAGGGATTAACTCCAAAGGAATCGAGAGTTGAAGGCCAATCAATTAGGCAGTCGGATTGAATAATGTGCTGATTTTCAACCTGATTAACTTGACCTGGTTGAGCAAACAGTTTCAAGACCGTTTGAGATGGTTGACCAAGCGTTGACCGTTTGGGATTACTGTTCATAATTATGTTTATTAATAACCCTCCAAATTTGAGGGATTAACTCCAAAGGAATCGTGAGTTGAAGCCTAATCAATTAGGGAAACCTAATTGGATTAAGTGCTGATTTTCAATCTGATTTAATTGAACTTTTTGGGAAAACGGTATCAAGACCATTTGAGTGCGTTGACCAAGCATTTACCGTTTGGGATTACTGTTCCTTATGATGTGATATAATGACTCACCAAATTTTATGGATTAATTCCAAATGAGTCATGAGTTGAAGGCTAATCAATTGGGCTAACCCTAATTGAAATCAGTGCTGAAATCACAATGAGCTAATTTGAGATTTTGGGTTGATTAGCCCAAACGGTCTCAAGACCGTTTGGGGGATCATACAAACGATCTCAAGACCGTTTGGGGTCACCTCAAGACCGTTTGGGGGATCATACAAACGATCTCAAGACCGTTTGGGGTCACCTCAAGACCGTTTGGAGGTCTGGGGTCAAGTATAGTTGACCAATTGAAGGTCCAAAGGTACTAATCATATTGCAATGTAGTGCTGATTTGTTGATCAACTTGATAGACCAATCCATGATGATTTTTCACTAGAATCCAAAGGTTGGATGGGCCAAACGGTCTCAAGACCGTTTGGAGCTCATCCAAACGGTCTCAAGACCATTTGGTGGTCACCCAAGACCGTTTGGAGGTCTAGGGTTGAGTATGGTTAGGTGTTTGAAGGTCTAAAGGTACCAAACTGTTATACAATGCAATGTTGATTTGGCGATCAATCCAATGATCCAAACCTTAATTGGATGGCTTGGATTTGAGTGATATGATGGGAAAACGGTCTCAAGACCGTTTGGAGGTCATCCAAACGACCTCAAGACCGTTTGGTGGTCACCCAAGACCGTTTGGAGGTCTAGGGTTGAGTATGGTTAGGTGTTTGAAGGTCTAAAGGTACCAAACTGTTATACAATGCAATGTTGATTTGGTGATCAATCCAATGATCCAAACCTTAATTGGATGGCTTGGATTTGAGTGATATGATGGGAAACCGGTCTCAAGACCGTTTGGAGGTCATCCAAACGACCTCAATACCGTTTGGGGTCAGGTCATACCCAATTTGGATAATGGTTCAATAGTTTCAAAGTAACCAATCTTGCATTGATTAGTGTTGTTGAATCATCGATTCCAAACCCTAACTCAATTGAATCAAACCCTAATTGATGATCAATTGAGGGTCAATTGAGAGTCAAATCAGTTGAAGGTTGACCTATTAAACTCAATTGAAGTATGAGGGTAGGTCCAATTGATGACTGGTTCCATGAATTCAATGATTGAAGGAATCAACATTGAAAACCCTAATTCAATTGGATACCCTATGTAATGGAGGTCCAATGTGATTGAATCTCTTGAGAATCAAGATGATGAATGATCCATTGATCCAATGTTGATTAGTAATGATAATCAAAGAAGGTACAAAGGTTGAAACCCGAATAGTACCTAAGGGATTAGTGCCAATTAAGGGATGAATTCCTAATTGCTTATAGGGTCAATGACTCGATACACTATGTTAATCATAGTTGTATGTACTCAACTAAAGGGTGATATGACCTATTCAAGTTGAGAAGTTGATAGCATGAATTCATACATGAGTATGATTCATGTGGTGGTTAAGAGTTATGATCCTTAAGTAAAGAGATCATGAAACCCTAAACATGAACATAAACCCTAATTGACAGGGTTATTGAACTCAAACCCTAGTTGAGGGTGTATCCTTATGAAACCCTAGTTGAGGGTGTATCCATGTGAAACCCTAGTTGAGGGTGTATCCATGTGAAACCCTAACTGAGGGTGTATCCATGTGAAACCCTAGTTGAGGGTGTATCCATGTGAAACCCTAATTGAGGGTGATTTCATGAGAAACCCTAATTGGGAATGATTAGCAAACCTTGAATATGGGAAACGTGATATGAAACCCTAATGAAGGGTGATTCTATATGTAATCCATATTCTAAAGAAGGGAGATGGTATGTGAAACCCTAATCCCTAATGAAAGAATAGAATTCATACTTGAATATGATTCATGAGGGGAACTTCTGTAGCACGACCGTGGTAGCTTCACTTTGCACGACCGTGCAAGGTAGCACGGTCTGGTGGCTTCCCTTTACACGACCGTTCTTGGTTGCACGGCCGTGGTGCTCTATGCTTGATTTAGATGTGATTTGAAAGTGACCTGATATGATCGTATACCTTGATATGAAATTGATGTATTATCATCTGTACTAACCATGCAGGTATGATGTGATGATGAACATAGCCAGGTATGAGCTATGACATTTTATGTATTGACATTGTTTATTGGGCCTTATGTGCCATGCTATACCTTATTGCCTAGTATGAGGTAATAAGAGAAGTAATGAGCCTTAAGTGCCATGAGAAGATGTTTATGTAATAAGCATCATATTTACCTCGGTCAGGTGACCTGAAGGTGATAATTACCTGAAAAAGTGGTAATAATGCTCAATGATGAGCTAAGGGTTTGAATACCCAGAACCATATGATTATGGCATTGAGTTGCAAAGGAATGAAAATTCCCAGTATTGAAATGAGGGACTGAGATCCCCATGTCTTATAAAGACTGAGAAGTGATTAATGGAAATAGTACATGTTTTCTTTATAGCATTTGTCTTATTAAGTTATGTTTGGAAACTTGGCTGATGCTAAAAGAATATGATAATGTACTTAATTAATCAAGTGATACCATATAATGTAGTTGCCCTGATCACAGATCCATCAGCGTCAGAATTAGCTGAATGGTGAAACGAGTTTACTCGGAACGCATATTTTTGAATATGTGGGGGTAATTGGGCAATTATATCCTTATGCCCCATAAGCATTGCTACGGGCTATGTCCTATGAACGGGATTGGTTACGGACCATACCCCAATAAGAGCATGGCTACGGGCCATGACTCCACAAAATAATACCGGGCATTGGCTACGGGCCATATCCTGAAGAGAGTATATGCTATGGGCTATAACTCTAATAGCGATGTTGCTAGTATACCCTGGAAAGCTATCTAGCAGAGACACAAGATGTCCTGCATGTTATCTCGTACTGACCGAGATAGTTGAGGTCATGGGAATCCGGCTCTTCCATTGACCTATGTGTGGTACCAATGCTTTACGTAACCGTGGTCGGTTGGAGTATGAGAAGTATACCTCATCTCCTCAGGGCATAAGTGTGATTGTAAAATGTAATCAGCCGTATAGCATGTTTGCTTAAGGATTGAATACGGAGATTCATTGGCTGATGTTGCATTTCTTTGTGCATTCCTTAGTAGATAAATGTTAATTATGTTTCTTTATATTCTCTGCAAAATAGACAGATGAATTACTTATCTACCATGGGTAGATGCAATGACCTCCTTGAGAATGGAGATTATCTTATTCTGTTCTATGATGAATAATTTTACCTGATAATGTAAAAGTAACCCCTACTCAGTTTTAATTTGATAAACTGCAATAATAATGTTTTTGGCGGAGAGTTATATCTCTCGCTGGGGCAATTTTCAATTGTCTCACCCCCGTGGGAAAACATTTTTAGGTATGCATGGAAGGCAAGGCAGGAAATCCCTAGAATAGAGATGAGCAGAAGCAACAGCAACAACAAGGACAACAATGAGATCTCAGGTGGAGATATTGTTTGTCAAGTCATATAGATAGTAGTCCTATGTGTCGTCTCTGTACTCTCAGGTCCTCGGAGTTTTAAATGATTCAATCGGAGTTTTGGCTTAATGCCTCAAAGTTTTATACTGCCTGTGTATATTTGTTAACAGGGCAGTCAATGTTGTAATCCTTAAAAAGGAATTGTACAGGCTGTGTACTTGTGATACAGGATGAAATGGAAACACTTTGGTTCATGGTTAAAGAGTTTTCATGTGAATGGATCTCTTTGCAAAAAGTTTTAAATTTTCAGTGATTTTCAGTAATCCGCTGCAAATAATTCGCTTCCGCATTAATTAATCATGTTTTCGCGGGACGGTTGTTACAGTACTACTCACCCTATCTCATTAAGGGTACAATTATTATAATCACCCTTGGTTTACATCATGTAATTGTTCAATTAAATAATTGGCCTTTAACCACTTTAAGTATTCATACATTTTGATTAGTTATCTTCCAAATGATCTTGGTCACTTAGACCCCAAACGGTCTTGACCAATCAGATCTCAAACGGTCTTGCTTGTAATACCCCCAAACGGTTTAAGACCGTTTAGACCACAAAACGATCTTGGTCACATGGTTTGAAACCGTTTGGTAAAGTTAGTCTTTGAAACCGTTTGACAAAGTGATACTTGAAACTGATAGCTAAAGTTGAAGTTTGAAACCGTTTAAGTCTCAACCAGTTTGGGATCGTTTGGTCACAAATGTTCTTGAGACCGTTTGGTCCCAAACAATCTTGATACCATTTGGACTCAAACGGTCTTGAGACCATTTGGTCCAAACCTCCCCAAAACTGAATGGACCAAATATGGTCTCCACCAATCATGTTGATTTAGGGTTTCTAATGTTGATTCCATGATCGATTGAATTCATATAACCACTCATCAATTGAACCTAACATCATACTTCAATTAAGCTTAAACGATTATCCTTCAACTAATTTAACCCTCATTTGAACATCAATTAGGGTTTTGAATCAATTGGATTAGGGTTTGAAATCGATGAACCTTCAATATTAATCATTGTGAGACTAATTACTTTGAAATCATTAGGCTACCATCCAATTTGAATATGACCTGACCTCAAACGGTCTTGAGGTCATTTGGATGACCTCCAAACGGTCTTGAGGTCATTTGGATGACCTCCGATCGGTCTTAAGACCGTTTACCCATCTCATCATCAAAATCCATGACATCCAATTAGGGTTTGGATCATTGGATTGATTATCAAATCAGCATTTGATTGCAATTCAGTTTGGTATCTTTGGATCTTCAAATAACCAACCATACTCAACCCTAGACCTAAAAATGGTCTTGGTTGACCCTCAAACGGTCTTGAGACCATTTGGGTGATTCCCAAACGGTTTTGAAACCGTTTGGGTCAATCAACCCAAAGTTCTAAGTCAATCAAATTAGAAATCAGCACTTAACCCGATTAGGGTTTGGTGATTGATGGACCTTCAACTAATGAACCAATTGAAACTAGTCAATTATATTTAATGGGTCATTAACCATCCATATTATCAACAATTCTCCAAATGGTCAACCATGGTCAACACCCTCAAATGGTTTTGAAACCGTTTGCTCTCATTCGGTTTGATGAAACCGTTTACCCTCAAACGGTTTGAAACTGTTTGCTCCCAAACGGTTTGGAAAACCATTTGAGCAACTTTATTGAAACTGTTTGGCCTACCATTTTCTTGGGAAAAGTGTCCAAGATGATGTCATCATCATCTTCCTTCATGCATCCAAGAACTGCTGCCATTTTTCATGGGAATTTCAGCAATGAATCAAAAGAGCACCAAATAGAAGAAAATAATCAACAATTATTGAAGAATGGAATGCAATATCAATGTTTAAGGGTTTGAGTTATAAAACCCTCCTCAAATCTGATTCCAAGCTCCAAGATTCACGTTCTATAATGGTGGATGAAGCTCTAGCAACTACCCAAGGTATGTTCTTAAGCTTTTAGATGAGAAAGTTGGCTAGGATTGGAAATCGAGTGTAGAGAACAAAGAATCAAGCATTGATTTTGGGTTTTCACCATGAATACAAGGTGGAAGATGATCAAAATCTTACCAACAGGTTAGAGTCTTCCTTCTCCTACTCCTGAGCTCTCCCGTGGTTGGCCATGGCAAAATGAGAAAAGAACTTCCAAGAAAGATCCTTAAGTGGGTTGGAAAAAGGATATGTATAAGGGATTTTAAGGAAAGAGAAAATGAAATTATTTTCTTTAATTTCCAAAATTATTTCCACCACTTCCCCCTCAATCCCTTGGCCACTAAGCCACCTTCATCCTCTTGCAAAACCTATTCATTATCCAAGAATTAATGGAAAAGAAATTAAGCACCTTAATGAATTTTATACTAATATCCACTTTTAGTGGATAATACTTTTTATTATGTTAATGTGAGTGGGCTTCCACTCAACCAAGATCTTTTTGTGCCATAGCAAGGCACAAGATCGTCCAACACTTTTGCAAATTCATCCCTCAACTTTTGGTTGAAGGGCTCCTCAATTAATATATTTCTTTTTTGCATTAAATTAAATTAAATTTCCATTTATGCTTAAATCTTGATTATTTTAATATCAAGATTCTCTCTCCTCCAAGATAATTCAAATGAGACACCCCTCTCATTTTATTTGCTCTACTTGATGCCAAGAAACATGAGGGACCCTCTAGAGGTGGTATTTTGCATATTGAACCCTAGGTTTTGGGTAAATTGCACATTATACCAAAACTAGGTTTTAATGCCCAAGGATTACTCTACAAGCTTTATCTTAGTGCTCAAGCTTGTGGAAACTATACCACTTCATCATATTCATTATTATGATGTCTCAACATCAGAGGAACATTCTATCATGTACAATTTGCAAGTTAACCCCTCAACTTGGGTAATTTGCACTTTAGTCCAAAATTAACAAAACAATATTTCAACATTATTAAAAAAGGACTGAAATTGAAATATAAGTTCCTCTTAAGCCTTAATTACTTTTCAAAAGATAAGTGCAATCATCTAATCAGCTTAATTAAGCAAAACACCTAGGGTTAAAACATAACCCAGGTCAGGGATGTTACAAATTATCCACCCCTTACAAGGATTTCGTTCCCGAAATCGACAAAAGCATTAAGAGAAAAGAGTAGGGTATTTTCTTCTCATTTCTTCCTTTAGTTCCCATGTATCTTCTTCAATGCCACGATGATTCCAGAGGACTTTTACAAGACTAATGTCTTTCTTTTTCAGCTTTTTGATTCTTCTATCAAGAATCAACATAGGTCCTTCAACATATGATATATCATCGTTTAATTCTACTTCCATAGGCTGCAGAACTGATTATGTGTCAGGATGACATTTCCTTAGCATGGAAATGTGGAACACTGGGTGCAACTTGTGCAACTCAGGTGGTAACTCCATCTTATAAGCTACCTTTCCAATCTGTTCAATGATTGGATAAGGTCCCATAAATCTAGGAGCTAACTTTCCTTTTCTTCCAAACCTAAGAACTCCTTTCCAAGGAGAGACCTTGAGATACACTCTGTCTCCAACCTAGAATTCTAAAGGTCTATGACGCTTATCAGCGTAAGATTTCTGTCTATCCTGTGTAGTCTTCAACTATTGTTGTATTATTTTAATCTTCTTGGTTGTTTGCTGCACAAGATCAGGACCCAAAAGTTGATATTCACCAATTTCATACCAACATAAGGGAGACCTACAACGTCTACCATACAAAGCTTCATATTGTCCCATGTCGATACTGTGTTGATAACTATTATTGTAGGCAAACTCTATCAAACTTAGATGTAGATCCCAACTTCCTGTAAACTGAAGGACACATGCCCTAAGCAAGTCCTCCAAGGTTTGTATTGTCCTTTCTGATTGTCCATTTGTTTGAGGATGAAAGGTTGTACTAAACCTTAACTACGTGCCTAAAGCTTTATGAAGTTGTTCCCAAAAATGACTCATGAACTGGGGACCTCTATCTGAAACAATGGTAACTGGGACCCCATGCAGCCGCACTATCTCATCCACATATAACTGTGCCAACTTCTCAGCAGAATAGGTTGTTTTGACAGGTAAGAAATGTGTTGTCTTTGTCAACCTATCAACTATTACCCAAATGGAATCATGACCTTTGGTTTTTCGAGGCAGACCAACCACAAAATCCATGGTTACATGATCCCATTTCCACTGTGGTATAGGCAAAGGTTGCATTGTTCCTGCGGGCTTCTGGTGTTTAGCTTTAACCTGCTGACACACTGGACACTGCATAACGAACTCAACAACATCCTTCTTCAAACCAGACCACCAATACATATCTTTCAAGTTATGATACATCTTGGTGCTTCCTGGATGCATAGCATACATAGAAGAATGGGCTTCTTCCAAAACTAACTTCCTTAAGTTATCGACATCATGTACTATCATTCTACCCTGATAACAGGCTATCTGATCATCTAAATCATAGAAACCATCTCGTTTCTCACTACCATACTCTGATCTAATCTGTTGAACTACATCATCAGCTTGTTGTGCTTCTTTAATCTACTGTCTCAGATTATGTGCATCTCAGCTAGCAACCCAGATAACAACGATACTTTTAGTTGTACATTGTTTTGCCTCAAGGATATAAACATATCCCACCTAGAGCACACCAAAGAATTCAATTGTGCTCTATCTAAGGCTGGTGTTGCTTATTTCCTACTTAATGCATCAACCACCACATTGGCCTTCCCTGGATGATAATCAATTGTACAATCATAATCCTTGATTAACTCCATCCAGCGGCGTTGCCTCATGTTTAGCTCATGCTGAGAGAAGATGTACTTTAGGTTATTATGGTCTGTGAAAATCTGGAATGTCTCTCCTTAGAGATAATGTATCTAGATCTTCAGAGCATGGACTACAACAACTAGTTCTAGGTCATGTGTTGGATGATTCTCCTCGTGTTTCTTAAGATGTCGAGAGGCAAAAGAAATCACTTGCTTATCCTGCATCAACACACATCCTAGTCCATTCTTAGAGGCATCACAAAAAACTATATACCCTTTCCCTTGCTCAGGTAGTACCAGCACAGGTGCACTTGACAACCTTTCCTTCAGCAACTGGAATGATTGTGGACACCTGTCATTCCAGACAAAAGGAACATCCTTTCTGGTTAACTTGGTTAAGGGTAAGGCTATAGAACTGAAGTTCTTAATGAACCTCCTGTAATAGCCTGCCAGCCCTAAGAAACTACGAATCTCCATCGGTGTATTCGGTTGTTCCCATTGCAAGACATATTCTACCTTTTTAGGGTCAACATGAATACCTGAAGCAGATATTGCGTGTCCAAGAAAAGAAACTTCTGGTAACCAGAACTCACACTTGCTAAACTTAGCATACAACTTATGCTTTCTTAGCAACGTTAGAGCCTGACGAAGATGTTGCTCATGTTGTTGAGCATCTTTACTGTAGATCAGGATGTCATCTATGAAGACGACTACACATTGATCAAGAAAAGGTCGAAAGATTCTATTCATGAGTTCCATAAATGCAGCTGGTGCATTAGTTAGTCCAAACGACATAACTATGAACTCACAGTGACCATACCTTGTCCTAAAAGCAGACTTAGGTATGTCACCTTCCTTAATATGTAGTTGATGGTATTCTGACCTCAGATCTATTTTAGAAAAGATAGTCGCACCACGCAACTGATCAAACAGATCATCAATCCTTGGTAAAGGATACTTATTCTTTATAGTTACTTTATTTAACTGTCTGTAATCAATGCACAACTGCATCGACCCATCCTTCTTTTTAACAAAGAGGACCGGAGCACCCCAGGGTGAAGTGCTCAGTCAGATAAAACCTTTCTCAAGCAACTCCTGAAGTTGTTTCTTGAGTTCTACTATCTCAGCAGGCGCCATCCTATACGGTGTTTGTGCTATTGGTTGCATGCCCAGGATTAGATTAATTTGAAAATCAATCTCTCGGGGTGGAGGAACACCTGGAAGTTCTTCAAGAAACACATCTTCAAATTCCCTGAATACAGGAACTTTAGAAAGATTAGAACTCTCCATGGTGGTATCTACCACATGTGCCAAGAATGCAAAACATCCTTGCCTCATCAACCTCTCAGCTACCATAGCTGACACAAGATAGGTTGGAAGGATCTTTCTATCTCCTTGAAAGACCCATGTGTCTTTATCATCTGTGAACACAGCTTGCTTGGACTCACAATCCAAGACAACCTTATACCTTTCTAGGGTATCCATTGTAAGAATTATATCCAAACCATGCATCTCAAGTGGTATAAGATCCACTTGAATGCGATGTTCAGAAAAGAAAAGAATGCAGGGAGAACACACCTCCCACAACACTGCAGATCCCATCAAAGGAGTTTCTAACTTCAAACTTTCTGTCCTATGACTAACTGTCATATTGCAGTCAAAAATCACTCTTTGAGTGATGAAGGAATGCGTAGCACCTGGATCAAGTAAAACAGATACGACGCGTGATGTAGACATATTAGAATAACACATTTTCATCTGACCTGTCACAACCCAAGGGTTGATAACTACATCTTGTGGATTCATCGCATAGAATCTCGTCGCCGCCTACGGTTGATTCGGTGCTCGATTACTGGGCACCGACGATCCAGCTTGGGACGCTTGTCCACGTCCTCTAGCACCACTAGGAAACAGTCGCCTCTACGAACCTTGTTGACTCTATCTCTGAGGTTGAGTCGTACTTGCCTCTCTAGCTCTACAATCCTTCATCAGATGCCCCATTTTTCCTCATATGAAACAACTTTTGATCCCTGGCTGTGGTCTGGATGGTCATGTAACCGACACAGATGCTGAGCTATGGGCTCCTTCTGGTGGTAAACTTCGTCCTATATCCCTATTTGACGTCCACTACGTCTGGGTATTGAACCTTAGTGGTGCCATTGGTGCAGAAAACCTCGGTTTCTTGAAACTTTTGGACATGGATCCTTGAAACTGGGGGTACACCTTCTTGTTCTTAGTCTATCGCTTCTCAGTCACAGACCTCTCTATCCGTTTAACAGACTCTACAAAAGTAGCAAATCTCTCCCTGTTCTCCAGAGCAGATACATTGGTGGTTAAATCAGCGTTTAACCCTTTCTCAAAATGTCGAATCCTTTCTTCATCGGTAGTTGTGATATGCGGACAGAACCGCAAAAGCTCCATGAACTTAGCCTCATACTCGCTAATGTTCATTGGTCCTTGTCTTAACCTCTCAAACTGAGAGATTTTCTCATCTAGGAACGTCTTAGGAAAGTATCTATTGACAAATTCCCGTCGGAATACTTCCCATTCAATCTCCACACCTGGCCTTTTTCCCTCCTCAATGGTCCACCAGTGACCAACACTTCCCTTAAGAAGGTACACATCATGTCTAACCTTTTCCGCTTCTGGGATGTTAAGGATTCTAAAGGCTTATCTAGTTCAGTTAGCCACATGTCAGCATCTGCTAGGTCAGCTATCCCAGCATATTCTGTGGCTCCAACCCAGAGAAGTCGTTCAAATGTCTTGTCGGCTCCTTGTCCTTCATGATGGGTAGGTGCCCTAGGTGCAGGTATTGGCATCCTATCTGTCATGTGAGTCATGGCAGCCATAAACTGCCCAAACATGGCTTGGAAGGTCGGGTTCCCCATGTTAGCTTGATTGGATTGGGGTGGTTCAGGTACAGGCTCCTCCCTTCCTTGGTCTCTTGCACCTCCTCCTGGTGCAGCTATGCTACTTTCAGCAACATGTTCATCATGTGATCCAGACATC
This sequence comes from Alisma plantago-aquatica, assembly GCA_963693085.1. Taxonomy (NCBI): domain Eukaryota; kingdom Viridiplantae; phylum Streptophyta; class Magnoliopsida; order Alismatales; family Alismataceae; genus Alisma; species Alisma plantago-aquatica. Next base: position 756,107,993 of record OY856409.1, read on the forward strand.
TTTAGTTCTTCTTCTCCTCCTATATGAGCAGAAGACACTATCAGATAGACTGGAAGACACTAGAACAAACTCAACAACCTTAGTCCTATGTCTCTGTAGACTCAGCAAACCTAGAGCTCTGATACCACTAAATTGTGGGATCCAACTCAAAAAAACAAGATTAACTAAATGCGGAAGGGTATTATTAGCAGCGGAATTATTGAAAATCACTAAAAATTAAAACTTTTTATAAAGAGATCCATAAATTGTAAAACTCTTATATAAAGAACCAAAGTAAGTTATTTACATTCCGGTTCATCATTACATATCTGTATCACAACATCTCGAGAGTCACAAGCATTAACTGCCTTGTTAAACTATACATAAGTAGTATACAAAATCTCGAGGCCTCAAGACAAAAATCTCAAATCGGTATTAAACTATCTACCGACACCTAGGACCTGAGAGTACAGAGACGACACATAGGACTCTCTATTTACAAGACTTGACAGACAGTGTCTCCACCTGAGGATCACTGTTGTCCTTGTTATTGTTGTTGCTGCTGCTGCTCACCCACTATAGGGTTTCTGCCTCCTCTTCGGCGTCTACCTAAAAAGTTAAAACCCACGGGGGTGAGACAATTGAAAATTGTCCCAGAGAGAGATATAACTCTCCGCCAGAAGCATTGTTGTTGCAGATATTAAAATATCACTGAGCAGAAGAATCATAAATATTCAACAACAGGTAAATCATTATCTAAATTAATTAGAGCAACATTCTCTATACAGACCATTTCAGTTGTAACTTGATAAAGCAACAAGTCATTTATTCAATAAGGAATATGAAGAACATGTAAAGTATTTATCCCACTAGGACGTAATAGGCAATGTATCATCAATCATTAATTCTCATAATTCAACCCTAAGCAATTATGCTACATGGCAGATTCAATTTTTCAAACATACTTAAGCCCTGAGAAGATGAGGTATACCGCTCATACTCCAACCGACCATTGCGAAATCGAAATCGGTACCATACATAGGTCAATAGAAGAGTCGGATTCCCATGACCTCATCCTCCTCAGTCAGTGTGAGGAATAACTTGCAGGACATCTCGTGTCTCTGCCAAATAGCTTTCCAGGGTATACTGGCAACTTCGCTATTAGAGTTACAGTGACATGATGTACTCTCTTTGAAATCGAGAGATTTTGTGTTTATCTCACATCGATTTGGCATTAACATCATAATCGGGGGATTAGTGATACATCCATCCCGACATATGTATACATAATGAAGGATTGAGAGTTTTAATGTTTATCTCACATCAATTCCTCCATTAGGGCGTAAGGATATTCACGCCCATAACCCCCACATACTCAAAAGTATGCCCTCCAGGAGTTCCCTTAGGAAAACCTATTTCACCATCACCAAACTGCTGACGATGATGGATCTATGGTCAGGGATCTACATGATATCATTTCACTTGATTATTTAGGAACATTACAGTATTCTTTTAGCATCAGGCATGTTTTCAACCATAAGCCATTACAACAATTTGCTATAAAGAATGTGTACTATTTCCATCAAGATTATTGGGATCTCAGTCCCTTATCATCTCATCACCATGATTCAAGAATATGGGTGTTCAAACCCTTATATCATCAAAACACTTGTTACCACTTTAACATGTAACTTAATGCCATCAAGTCATCTAATAGTGTAAAAAATAATAATTGCAGTGCAGGTATTTCACATGGCTCTTACAGCCTATTAATCTCTTTGTTACCTCTCACTAGGCAACATAGCATATCATTGCTCACAAGGCTCATAAAGTACTTTCAATAAATAAAGCATCATATCTCATACCTGGCTATGTTCATTATCTCATAAAACCTACATGATTAGTACAGATGATAATAATTACATCACTTTCATATTAGCATAATGCAAAACAATTATAACATCATCATTCAAGGGTTACATCACTATGCCCTTGCCATGGTTAGGGTTTCCCTTTTCATTCCAAATAGGGTTAATCATCCTCTTAGCTCAATTAGGCTTAATGACTCATCATTCCATTGTTCAACCTTAAAGCTTCATGTTATGTAGTATAACCCAGAATTAGGGTTTTACATATTCCTTCACCTAATTTGGAATTAGGGTTTACCATTCACATTGCATCACCCTAGATTAGGGTTTATATTCAATAAGCCACAATTAGGATTTACTATTCACCACAAAAAGGATTAATCATCAAAATACCCTGAATTAGGGTTTCTCATGTCATTACCATGAATTAGGATCGTGTCATCATCTTGTATTAGGATTTCACCTATCAATGCCCTCAATTAGGGTTATGATTCATTAACCTTCATAATTAGGGTTTCATGATCTCACTATCAAGGATCATACCCTAATTAGACACTCATCCATGTTGAAAGTGTTAAGACTTAACCATTACATGGTTATCATCCATATAGGAAATCCTCTCTCTCATCCTCTATAAGATGATACTTACCTTGGATTTGATTAGACTAAGTCACTCAACTTGAATGAAGAATTGACACTTAATTCCATTGTGTCATTACTTTCATGATCATTAGAGATTAATTATTAAAAAGGTACTACTCACCCTATCTCATTAAGGGTACAATTATTATAATCACCCTTGGTTTACATCATGTAATTGTTCAATTAAACAATTGGCCTTTAACCACTTTAAGTATTCATACGATTTGATTAATTATCTTCCAAATGATCTTGGTCACTTAGACCCCAAACGGTCTTGACCAATCAGATCTCAAATGGTCTTGCTTGTAATACCCCCAAACGATTTAAGACCGTTTAGACCACCAAACAGTCTTGGTCACACGGTTTGAAACCGTTTGGTAAAGTTAGTCTTTGAAACTATTTGACAAAGTGTCTTTGAAACTATTTGACAAAGTGATACTTGAAACCGATTGCTAAAGTTGAAGTTTGAAACTGTTTAAGTTTCAACCGATTTGGGATCATTTGGTCCCAAATGGTCTTGAGACCGTTTGGTCCAAACCTCCTCAAAACTGAATGGACCAAATATGGTCTCCACCAATCATGTTGATTGAGGGTTTCTAATGTTGATTTCCTGATCGATTGAATTCATATAACCACTCATCAATTGAACCTAACACCATACTTCAATTGAGCTTAAAAGATTATCCTTCAACTAATTTAACCCTCATTTGAACACCAATTAGGGTTTTGAATCAACTGGATTAGAGTTTGAAATCGATGAACCTTCAATATTAATCATTGTGAGACTAATTACTTTGAAATCATTAGGCTACCATCCAATTTGAATATGACCTGGCCTCAAATGGTCTTGAGGTCATTTGGATGACCTCCAAACGGTCTTGAGACCGTTTGCCCATCTCATCATCAAAATCCATGACATCCAATTAGGGTTTGGATTATTGGATTGATTATCAAATCAACATTTGATTGCAATTCAGTTTGGTATCTTTGGATCTTCAAATAACCAACCATACTCAACCCTAGACCTCCAAACGGTCTTGGTTGACCCTCAAATGGTATTGAGACCGTTTGGGTGATTCCTAAATGGTTTTGAAACCGTTTGGGTCAATCAACCCAAAGTTCTAAGTCAATCAAATTAGAAATCAACACTTAACCCGATTAGGGTTTGGTGATTGATGGACCTTCAACTAATGAACCAATTGAAACTAGTCAATTATATTTAATGGGTCATTAACCATAAATATTATCAACAATTCTCCAAATGGTCAACCATGGTCAACACCCTCAAACGGTTTTGAAACCGTTTGCTCTCATTCGGTTTGATAAAACCGTTTACCCTCAAACGATTTGAAACCGTTTGCTCCCAAACGGTTTGGAAAACCGTTTGAGCAACTTTATTGAAACTGTTTGGCCTAGCATTTTCTTGTGAAGAGTGTCCAAGATGATGTCATCATCATCTTCCTTCGTGCATCCAAGAACTACTGTCATTTTCATGGGAATTTCAGCAATGAATCAAAAGAGCACCAAATAGAAGAAAATAATCAACAATTATTGAAGAATGGAATGTGATATCAATGTTTAAGGGTTTGAGTTATAAAACCCACCTCAAATATGATTCCAAGCTCCAAGATACATGTTCTCTAATGGTGGATGAAGCTCTAGCAACTGCCCAAGGTCCGTTCTTGAGCTTTTAGATGAGAAAGTTGGCTAGGATTGGAAATCGAGTGAAGAGAACAAAGAATCAAGCATTGATTTTGGGTTTTCACCATGAATCCAAGGTGGAAGATGATCAAAAGCTTACCAAAAGGTTAGAGTCATCCTTCTCCTGCTCCTGAGCTCTCCCATGGTCGGCCAAGGCAAAATGAGAAAAGAAATTCCAAGAAAGATCCTTAAGTGGGTTGGAAAAAGGATATGTATAAGGGATTTTAAGGAAAGAGAAAATGAAATTATTTTCTTTAATTTCCGAAATTATTTCCACCACTTCCCCCTAAATCCCTTGGACACTAAGCCACCTTAATCCTCTTGAAAAATATCTTCATTATCCAAGAATTAATGGAAAAGAAACTAAGCACCTTAATGAATTTTATACTAATATCCACTTTTAGTGGATAATACTTTTTATTATGTTAATGTGAGTGGGCTTCCACTCAACCAAGGTATTTTTGTGCCATAGAAAGGCACAATCTCGTCCAACACTTTTGCAAATTCATCCCTCAACTTTTGGTTGAAGGTCTCCTCAATTAATATATTTCTTTTTGCATTAAATTAAATTAAAGTTCCATTTATGCTTAAATCTTGATTATTTTAATATCAAGATTCTCTCTCCTCCAAGATAATTCAAATGAGGCACCCCTCTCATTTTATTTGCTCTACTTGATGCCAAGAAACATGAGGGGCCCTCTATAGGTGGTATTTTGCATATTGAACCCTAGGTTTTGGGTAAATTGCACATTACACCAAAACTAGGTTTTAATGCACAAGGATTGCTCTACAAGCTTTATCTTGGTGCTCAAGCTTGTGGAAACTATACCACTTCATCATATTCATTCTTATGATGTCTCAACATCATAGGAACATTTTATCATGTACAGTTTGCAAGTTAACCCCTCAACTTGGGTAATTTGCACTTTAGTCCAAAATTAACAAAACAATATTTCAACATTATTCAAAAAGGATTGGAATTGAAATATAAGTTCCTCTTGAGCCTTAATTACTTTTCAAAAGATAAGTGCAATCATCTAATCAACTTAATTAAGCAAAACACCTAGGGTTAAAACATAACCCAGGCCAGGGATGTTACAACATGTAACAAGCGGGAGGTAAGTATGTTCTTTTATTACCCATTTCATGTAATTCTGTTAATTCTGACCTTATTACCATTTCACGTAGGTCCAATCTGGATTTTATCCCATCTTTAGTCTTACCTGGTATATTCAACAGAGTACCAATGACACTATCACAGACATTTTTCTCAACGTGCATGACATTGATACAATGCCTGACTGTCAAAGAACTCCAATAAGGAAGATCCCAAAATATTGACTTCTTCTTGAATGAAGAATTGTCACTCTGTGTGGTCATAGTACATTGTGATCTCTTACCAAATTCATTGACAATGTCTTTTACTCTTTCGTAAACAACATCCCCTGGTATAGGTTTAGGTGCACTTCGTTCCACATTCCATCCATTGAATGCTTTGCACTTCCTATGATATAGATGGAATTTTGAAAGAAACCTTCGATGACCAAGATATACAGTCTTGCCGCCATGTTTTAGTCGTATTGAATCAGTGTTCTCTTCACGTATAGGACACGCTTTAGCTCCTTTGTCACTATATCCAGACAAATTCCCATATGCTGGAAAGTCATTAATAGTGCAAAACAACATAGCGTGCAAACGAAATGTCTCTCTTCGTGAAGCATCATAGGTCATCACACCTTCACCCCAAAGTTTCTTTAAGTCATCAATTAGAGGTTCAAGATAAACATCGATATCATTTCCAAGTTGTTTAGGGCCTGATATCAACAACGACAGCATAACATACTTATTTTTCATACACAACCAGGGAGGAAGATTGTATATAACAAGAATGACTGACCAAGTGTTATGTTGGCTGCTCAATGTCCCATATGGATTCATCCCATCTGTATAAAGCCCAAGTCTTAAATTCCTGTCTTCTTCACCAAATTTGGGGTACAATAGATCAATCTTCTTCCACTGTGGGGAATCAGACACATGTCGTAGGATCCCATCATTATTTTTCTTAACATCTGCATGCCACCTCAAATTCTTCACATCTATCGGATTTGCAAACAAGCATTGAAACCATGATATTATAGGTAGATACCACATCACCTTGGCAGGAGAACCAGTTTTGGACTCCCCCGAAGTCGTCAATTTATACCGTGACACACCACATTTTGGACAATCTTTCAAATCCACATAGTCGTTTTGAAATAATACACAATCATTCGGACATGCGTGTATCTTCTTGGCCTCCATTCCCATTGGGCACAACAATTTCTTTACCCGGTATGTTGAGATTGGCAGCTCGTTTCCTTTAGGAAGCATTCCTTTCAACAAAGTCAACAATGAAGTGAAGCTCTTGTCGCTCCATCTATTGTTGGCTTTCAACTTATACAATATCAACATAGCGCTAAGCTTTGTAAACTTAGTACAACTTGTGTATAATGGTATCTCAGCATCATGCACAATGTTTCTAAAGATGGGAGATGGATCAGTGTGCTCTACCCCACAACTATCCATCATCGCATCAATGATGTCTACTGGAACTAGTTCATTCACATCTACGTCATCGGAGACAATTTCTTCTTCCACCCAAGCACTGCTATCGACATCCACTGGTTTCGGGTTTGAAATCTCTCCATGCCAGTGCCATTCCGTATAGCCTTGTACAATCCCATTGCACATGACATGACTTTTGATTTCGTCACCAGTGTTGACTTTCAAGTTGTTACCTCAATGCCTACATGGACAGTAGAACCTATCTCCAGGTTGTTTCCTATGTTCCTCGGAAAATCTAATAAACTGATCAAGACCAGATATTAACTCTGGGGTGCAACGATTGTGAATGGACATCCATGATCTATCCATTCTATGATCAAAGAGAAAACAAGTATATATTAGGACAAGATTAGGGTCTAGGGTTAACAAATACATGTGATGTCATTCTTATATATAATAAATGTACATGTACCACCTATCCCATCCTTGAACACCTAATCTCACTAGTAAGTGTATAATGTGTATTGGGTTTTCAAGAAAATTTCGGCAGTATTTCCCCGCTATTCTCCAAGTACACATGTACTTAGAGAACAAACGGGGAAATGCTACCGAAATTTTCTTGAAAACCTAATACACATTATACACTTACATCCTAAGTGAGATTAGGTGTTCAAGAACAGTCCCAAATCGGGGACTATCTAAGATTTACTCCTAATGAGTAAATCTTGGACGGGTTTCTAGGCCAACAAATACATGTATGTTGTCATTCCAATATCTACAATCCTAGTTTCATCTTATATATAATAAATGTGTACCACCTATCCCATCCTTGAACACCTAATCTCACTAGTAAGTGTATAATGTGTATTGGGTTTTCAAGAAAATTTCGGCAGCATTTCCCCACTGTTCTCCAAGTACATATGTACTTAGAGAACAAATGGAGAAATACTACTGAAATTTTATTGAAAACCCAATACACATTATACACTTACATCCTAAGTGAGATTAGGTGTTCAAGAATAGTCCCAAACCGGGGACTATCCAAGATTTACTCCTAATGAGTAAATCTTAGATGGGTTTGTAGGCCAACAAATACATGTATGTTGTCATTCCAATATTCTATAACATCATTTAATCTAGGTATCATGTAACATCATTTAATCTAGGTATCATATTCTATAACATTGATTTCAACATTTCGAGTGTCCATGCATGTTCATCATCTTGGATAGATATGTAGATGTCAGGGTTTCATCACAATTGATGTTAAGGTTTCATCACAATTTTAGGTATCATATAGAGTATGTAGATGTTAGGGTTTCATCATGAAATAGGGATTCATGTAGATGTTAGGGTTTCATCACAATTGATTTCATCATAATTGATTTCATCACAAGATTTGAACATAATTGATTTCATCATATAATTGAACATATACCCTCTTTTCTTCCTTCTCCCTCCTTACCAACAACAAGCATTGCACGAACGTGTGGGCTGGCCACAACCGTGGTTGTGTTGGCTGAGCACGGTCGTGGTCGGCCAACACAGCCACGGCTGTGCAGTGCTTGCTGTTGGTAAGGAGAAGAAGGAAGAAGAAGAGGGCCATGGAGGAAGAAGAGGAGGGCCTACCTGTCGAGCAGCTAGCCTAGTAGCGTGGAGACGAGCTTCGTCGGCGGTGACAGTGTGAGGAGCAGCAACACCGAGCAGAGAAGCACTAGGAGAAGGAGGCGGCGACGGCAACGAGCAGAGAAGCAGCAGCAGCAGCCGGCGGTGGCGGTGGCGAGCAGAGAAGCAGCAGCAGGCGGCGGTGACGACGACGCAGCAGGAAGCAGGCGCAGTGGCGACGTCGATGGGAGGCGGAGAAAGGTGATCGCGAGCGAGTCTATTTTCGCGATGAAATAGAAGAATGGGGAAGAGCCTATTCTCGCGGGGGATATTAGGTTAATAAAAGGCGTCAGTTATCTATAACAACCGACACCTTTACTATTCAACATCGGTTATCACAATAAAACCGATGTCAATTTACCCTAAATTTTTTGGCGGGGAGGGCGCGCAAACCCTTATCCGCGTCAGTTATCCTACGACAACCGACACCCATATGGTAAAAATTGCACGTGAATTTTATCTTCTTTAGGCGTCAGTTATTAGGTAAAACACCGACACTGTATGTTACACTTTGGGGGCATTTTTTTTTGCTCAAAAAAATTGGATTTCGCGGGCTATTTTAGTCGTCGGTTGCATTTCTTCAGTCGACGTTGAATAGAAAATGATACCCATATCTGGTTGGTCTTCAAATATGGACATCGGTTTGCCTTAATAGCCGACATGTAATGACGATCAACGTCAGTTTCGTTAAATAACCGACGCCCCGAAAAGCGACGTTGAACGCTGTTTCTGTAGCAGTGTTCATGTATTTTCTTTATAATTCCACACTAAGATATTTGATAACATGTATTTTCTAAAAAAATTAGTTAAACAAGTCTTCAAAATTAGAAAAGTTAAGATTATAAGATTGTCAAATTTCATACTCCGAGTTACTCATGCCTCTTTTTGATGAGTAGTAGTTATATTACTCATACTATGAGTACGTAGATTTTGACTTTAAACTCAGACTCAATTACTTAGCAATTTAGATTTAGATACATATACACATATAACTAGAGTCAGAGAAGTAGATAAGAAAAACACAACATTACTTATTAATACACAATAAAAGATCCTGGGATGAAAAGAGGTATTTTAGTACATATATATGATATTTTTGGCCAACAAAGATTAGCTCATTCCAATAGAGGAAGACTTATTGTATGATGGAGGACACAACATACAATGTGATGAACAAAAGATACATCAATTCATTTCACTATTACAATTTACAATTTACAATTTTAATTTTTACTTTTCAGCTATAGCATGTTCATGTTGTGTTATTAAAAATTCAATACTACTTACTCTAACGGATATCCCAATTCATACATGGATGGAAATGAGAAAATGACATATTTGAATTTTAGGAAGATTAGCTAAGACAATATTTGCTTCTATAGATTTAGGAGGAGTACTTTGTAGGAGGCCATCTAAACGATCTAAGAGATTATGTCAAAATATAGATTGTTATACCATACATCTTTTGTAGATATTAATGTAATACAATTTCTTTTCTAAGAATATAGTAATATTTCTTCTATGCCCTTGTTTGTGATGGTGATTTTTTACTTTGCGACACTCTTCAAGAGAAAATATGTATTGTTCTTTGTGCTTTCGTCCAAATATATCAGAAATTGTGGATGTTTGATAAGACATTTTGAACCAAAAAAAATTATAACTAGAAATTCAAACTCGTTTGTTGTAATCAAGGCAATAATATAAAAAAATTCACAATAGAGGATAGGAACACACATTATCAATTTGGAATTTCTACGTGTGGAATAACAAAAATTTGAGACCGTCGCAAAAAGGTGCACAATCGAACTTTATGCCCGATTCCGGCAGGGTCCACACATGTACGCTCCCTTGTGCCTCAAGTAAAGTCATTTAATCGGGTCGGCTGGAAGCACAACCCTACAGCTCACAACGATATAAACTTGGCAGGCTCGGTTCCCCGCCGCCACCCAATCAAGAACGACGCGCGGCTCCTGTGTTCGGTCATCTCGCTACTTGCTAGGGTTAGGAGTTCGCCGCCGCCAGGCCGTCTGCACCGGTCATTCCGCTCTTGTTCAAGCCATCAACCATGGTAAGACATCTTTTTCGTCGCGATTCATGTTGGAAAGCTTGCCTATCTGCGGCGAAATCGCCATACTTGATTTCGTGGTTCACTGTTTGGGTATTTGGCGTAGTCGATTACGAGGTCGTATAACGAGGCGTGCTGTTTAGGCTCTGTTTCAATTAGTACATCCGGCTAACGGGGTGGCGAAGTCCTACGCATGCTAACCTCTTGATGGCATCCATTTTTTCGTAATTCTATTTCTTTAATCCGATGATTCCTGTCTAACATCCGTGACCGACTCGGTTCCGCTTTGTTTTCGTGTCATGATCGTATGCATGCTTTTTTGGGCAGGTTCTCCCGAACGACATCGACCTTCTGAACCCTCCAGCGGAACTCGAAAAGAAGAGGCACAAGTTGAAGCGATTGGTCCAGTCTCCCAACTCATTCTTCATGGTAATTCCCCCTTCGCTTTCACCGTCCATGTACGCTTCCGCTGATTTTGTAATATCTGATTCTTTTCTGTTTTTGTTGTCATTATCCTTTTGAAGGACGTTAAGTGCCAGGGCTGCTTCAATATGTAAGATCACTATTAAACTTTCTTTTTTTCTTCTTCAAATATTCTACTCAATCTGTACCACTTATCTATGTGCATCGGTTGACTATGGATCTTGACTTTTTTTTAATTCTCAACTACGTATGTATCTGCAGAACCACTGTGTTTAGCCACTCTCAGAGTGTGGTTCTCTGCACCAGCTGCCAGACAATCCTGTGCCAGCCTACTGGCGGGAAAGCCAGGCTCACCGAGGGGTGCTCCTTCAGAAGAAAGGGCGATTAAAAATGCAACGGTGTAGGGTCTAAAGTACTGCCTGAAGTACATACTCCGTTTAGTTTGTTAGTCCGGATGGTACCTGCTCATGGAAAAATGAATTTTGTCTGTGTCACCTGAGTGTGTTCATATCCTGTCTTTCTGATATGGGTCTAGATCTGAATTAGCGTGCAAACTTACTGATAATTTTCGTTTCAATATGAAATATTAGTAATATCAGAGAGGAACATACTGGTTTATGTAGTGCACTTTTGGCATGGTATGCTGATTATAAATTTTCTCGCATTGGATATTTGTACTTCTGCTGCTTGTTGCTTGTTACGTTTAGACCTCTGTTATTTTTCCTTGTTTAGACCTCTGGTATTTTTTTCTTGTTCAAAAATAGGTAATCTGGCTGCTACACCTTTTTTTGATCATCATGAAGGACAGGACCTTATATATGCAAATCCCAAAACCACAAGAGGTGTTTTCTAACTCTAATAATTTTCGTTTGGCATCGTATGTTGATTAAGATTTTCCTTGCATTGGATGCTTGTACTTGCACTGACGGTTGGGTACCGATACTTCTGGTAATTTTCCTTCTTGTTTTGTTATTTGACTGAAAGATGGGTTGGTTTAAGTATAGGAAAATCTGGCTGCTACACTTAATCATGAATGAGTTTGTTATGAAGGTCAGGACTCTGTTTATGCAATTCCAAAACCGGAAAAAAGGTGTTTCTAATGCTGTAGGCTTCGGATGCTTTTTTTGGCTGGATCAAGCTCATGAGACTTTTCTCTAGTCTAGTTTCTTTTCATATCTCTCCATCGTCAACTGTTTCTTGCTTATTCCATTCTTAATCTGTTACTCGTTTTTTGCATTTTCTATGAAGTGCTTCCATTAATTTTGCTGACTGATCTGGATTGCTAGCTGCTCCTACTATTTTCCTTTTTTAAAGTCTGACCGCGTTTGGTTATGTAGCATTATCTTGGTATCTGAAACAGCCGACTCCTCTTCGCTTTCAGTCAAGATTACTGAAAAGCTCTCCCTTCTGCAGAGAAACCCCCAATACAAGAGTACTAATGCTAGTAGTGACTCCCCTAGCTGTTTTCCGCTAGTGTATTGTTGAACTCTACTACACTAGAGAAAAGTGTAGTGGTTTCTGAGTTTTCTTTGATGGTTTCTCTTTCTTGCGATTCCAGGTTATTAGCTATCTTTCTTCGGGTGCACAACATTTAAAAGAGGACGTGTGGTGGTTTATACACAAAGGCTTTGAGTCACTCACTCCCTAACTTTCAAATTTGTCTACAGTAATCCTGAGTTTGAACGATGCCAGAGAACCTACTACTGTTTCTATCACCTGACGTGAAACCAATATTGCAATCACTGCTTGTAGTTTGGAGCCTTCTGTCCTTGTGTGTATGTTAAATACATGTTTTCATCTTTTTTGTTCTTCTCCCTTACCAATGAATGAATTCTTCTAGAACAACTTTTTACTATTTTTCCTACATTTGGAACCAATATTACAATCACTGCTTGTAGTTTGGAACCTTGTCCTTGTGTGTATGTTAAATACATGTTTTCATCTTTTTCTGCTTCTCCTTTGCCAATAAATGGATTCTCCCAGAACAACTTTTACTATTTTCCCTACATTTGGAACCATACCTTTCAGCAAAAACTTTATCACCAGCTTTATGATCTGTACATCCAATGTATAATAATTCTTTCCAGTAGTATTCTAGAGGAGTATTCAGTCGGTGCTCTTGTTGATCATTTAAGGAAATATTATTTTGATATCTGGTCTTTTATCCCTCTCAAGTTGAATCCCATTCATTTATACATTTTGGCGCACATCTAATCCAAACTGAATTGACGTATAAACTGTGGCCAACTTCTCAATCCGAGTCCTGATCACCAATGAATTTTCAGCCCACCTTTGTATTGAATGCTTTATACATTTAAGTACCCCGACTTATACCAAGTGATTCCTTGGAGTAACTAGATTTTTTTTATCAAACTCATCGATTAATTCATGGGCTTCACCTTCTCTGATATGCCCTGTATTGTTGAGTTCTGAATGGTTGCCAAGTTTTGTATTAAAATATGGTCTATTTATTGAATCTGCATAGAGGTCGTAGCACTGACAATGAGGTATCAGTAAGCTTGTTGCCTTGTTCAGAGTCAGCGACATCTTATTTTCCTAACGTGTAGTTGGATGATTCAATTTGATCGGTCAGCTTAAAATCTGGAGTTGGTATGTCTATTTTACCTTAGAAAAAGCAAAGGTGAATGCTCCGCTCGTAATTTCCAGCTATGGTTATAGAGGCACAGATACCTTAGCAGGCAGGTTTTGAAATGTGTGATATACGTCTCTCCATATTCAAATGTTAAATTGCTTTTGGCAATTTCTCAGTAAAGTGTTTGGAATTTACTTTCGAACTGTCTTGATTTCTAGATGCTCGTTATCTTAGATTTTTTTGGACACTCTTAAATTTGTTCTCCATATAACTTTCATTAATTATTATTTAAACACCCTCTGTTAAGAAACATAACAAACCCAGTATGCAGAGTAACCCCCAAACATATGTAGTATTTGTTAAATATTGCGTCCGAAATAATTGTGCCTTGAAAACCCTTTGTTTTAGACCTTTTCCTTCGGCTGGTAGTGTTAAAACTAAACATGTATAGTCTTTTTTATTTTACCTTAGCAAATATCGCTCACATCTTACATAACCACGCCCCTGTCCCCTCTGACGGTGATTACTGTTTATTTGCCAAGCCTTCCTGTCTATTGGTGATTACTATATATTTGGCAAGTAAATATTGCATGTTGTTTATACTTGCTTTATGCAGTGATTGTCTCAGCTCCGGCCTACAATTTTTATCAAAGTTATTTGTAAAGTTGGTATTGTAATGTTGTCCATATTCATGAGCCGTGGATGCCGACAGCAAATAATTGGTGGGGGGTGGGAGCAGATCCATGTGACCTTCATGATCCATGTGTTTAAAAGTTGAGTAATAGTTGATTGGTTGGGCGTGGGAGCAGATCCATGTGTATAAAAGTCGAGTAAGAGTTGATTTAAAAAGTACAAAACCAAATTTCAAGCGAGTGATATATTTTTCTGCATTTAAGACCACATATCTTTCATTGAGAACCTTAAAGGTCACTGTGTGATTATATTGTTCATCATTCCTAGAGGATTTCATTTGGCTTGTTTTTAATAGACTTATAAACAGATATCCGGAATTTGCAAATTTGATCTGGATTTGAGTTTGAAATTTTGAAAAAATTTTGACATCCGCATAATATTAATTGAATTTAGGATATCAAATTTCATATCTGAAAATTTCGGATAGTATTTTGGATATGGCTATATCTGCTCTAAAAAAATTCAAAATCTGACAAATATATACATATATTATCAAATATATATTATCTATACATAAAAATATAAAGATATAGTTATTTTATCATATATATTCATAGTGATATCAATATTTTCTATATATAATTTATCAATAACAATACATTTATAGTTTTTAGTTTGAATCGGATATTTATCTGAATTCGGATATTATTTGTCGAATTGAATTCAGATATTGATATCAGATCAGATTTCTTTTTTTGGATTCTAATATGGGATGTAGTAATATCCGCTCAGTATTTGACCGTTTACATGTCTAATTTATTATCATGATGTATTTTCAAAGCTACATGATTGAATGGATTGGTATGACCGGTTAAGTTTCTGTATTTCAATCAAGTAGACGTAATTAGATAAAAAATGAGGTGTTAAATTCGCCGAATGCAGAAATAAGACGACTTGTGGGATGATAGAATAGTTCTGAGTGATCGAATAGTTCGAGTGCCGGATGACGTTATAAAAAGTTGTGGCTATGTAATTTTTTTTTGAGTTAGAAGAGACATTAGTCTCTCATCTTCCTTAAAGAGCATGTCAGAGCCAGGATAACTGCAAAGGTGGTAAATACTGTGCGCAACGGGAGGTTCGAACCCGGGTTCTCCGGAGAGGACCTATCGTGTTCAACCATCCGCACTACACAGGCTGGATTATTGTAGCTATGAAATTGGTAAACCGTGTCATGGTACATAAAGGCTCGTACATTCTATATCTGAATTTTAGACGATGCTTTTGATAGGCATTTAAAGATTAAATCGGTTTATAGTGTGTCAATCTTATACAAAATAATATGACCAGCTAGCAGTGGGCAAACAATATTTCCATGCACACCGAAGTTATTGTGGTAGAAGGTCTACTCAAATACGAAGATAGAATGGCTGTGATGTCGCCTCACGAGCTCATGTATTTTGTTGTTTTATATATGGGTATTGGGATGGAGTTATTATGTTTTCAAGAAATTAGTTAGTGGTTGTGCACTAGTTTCCATATTTCAGGTTATCACTTTCGTTAGATATGTAGGCGTCAACATTTTTCTTAATTTTTTCAGTCAAGTATACTACATGGTCAACCAAGCTCCTCGTTACATTTGATACTCCATTCTATTTCCGCTCACTCTAGTCACAAGACGCTTTCTAATCTTATCCGCCATTGTGGACTGTGCTTTTCCATATTTGTACATTTGAGTCAATTTTTTTGAGCGTATATCTCTTTGTTAGTTGTAGGTCTGGCAAAACCTGACTCGATCCGTGAACCAAACCCGATCTAACCCGATTAAAGGCGGTTTGGGTCTTGGTTTTTTTTGACCCGATCGAAATGGTTTGAACCCAAAAAATCCAAAATTATTTATAGGGCAGCTCCGGATATGTAACTCTCGACCGGTAAAGCTTGATCGACCCAAAATCATATCTTAATATATATTTTGTTATTTTTTTAACGTTGTAGCTATACAAAATCTTAACACAAACATATCTTCAGTTTTTATTGAGAAATATGATCATTATCTTTTAGTTTTACTAGGTTTACACAAGTTCTTGCTTGAAAATTTGCAACAATTTCACTTTTAGCGGTCTGTATTTCAGGGTTATCAGGTTTGTATTTTGGATTTTTCGGGTTTAGTTTTTTTGGATTTGTATTTTCAGAATTTTCAAGTTAGTATATAATAGGGCATTTTTGGGTTCATCAGGTTTGTCAGATCAGACCTGCAAATAAGAATATCGGATTTGGATCGAGCATGTAGGATTTTAAATTATTTTTAGTTCAGATTCAGGTCAAACGTATTTGATCTGACCTGAATTGTTCCAAAATTGGACCCATTCAACCCAGACCTAATTGCCAACCCTAGTTACTTGAAGGGTACTTAGTTTTAGTTTTCTTTTTCCCAATCACCGGCTCTGGAAGATGATACAAAATAACAGTAGGGCATCTGCATGCATGTTACCGTTTGTGGATAAACCAATAACCTGTGGTGCAATTGGCACACCGAATTTCCGTGTAGCTGGAGTCGAATGCCGTTTATACGTTAAATAAATGGTTGTTAGAGTGCTCTGAGTATAGCTCATACATATATAAAGTATTTAGGAAGAAAGCCCAAATAACATCAAATATTTACCCAACTAGTACCCTCCCAAACATATTTATCGGAATAGTATACTTTTGGGCAAAACAACCACATAATTAGGGATGAGCTTCGGGTTGGGCCGATCCGATTTGACCCGTGACTCAGCCCGCATCACCCGATCCATATCAAATCTGATTTGTACTATGGGTGGGTTGGGTCTAAAATTTAACCCATATTTTATTTGAGTCGGGTACGTGCTGAGGTAAACGCATGCCCCAAAATCCGAATGCCCAAATTAAACTCTATGTACATTATATGTATACACATCTATTTTTGTCCTGAAAGAAAAATATACAAATTTTTTGTTGCAATATGTAGTATGTATCCAACCAATGGTAACATGATTAGTGAATTGATACTAGTAATATAACCATCATTGATGTGGATAGACGTACTTGATTTCTTTATTTTGATCTCACTGTCATTCAAATAGATATGTATATTTTAAGAACTGAATAAATTCTGCATCCATACTTATGATTTACAATGTATATAACACTAAGAAAAGTCATGTCATTAGCTCATTAAAGAAAAATAAAGAAGCAATTAGCTTAGTGCATAGTGGACTCTCATGTAGGAGATAAATGATTTTTTGCCCTTCCAACACCCATTTCATTGTATTTACATATAGGATGATGAAGTAAAAAGTCACTACATTGTAGATTCCACTGATTTTTTAGTCTTATACATTCACATGTACATGAAAATGATTTGTTGCTCTTTCAATATATATTTCATTGCTAAAAGGGGGTCACACAACTAAGGTATACATCTTCCTGCTACATAGATCACAAAGTATATATATATATATATATATATATATATATATTATATAAGAATGATCCTATGTCCTAAGATGTTGAGATCATGAGAGCCCTTTAAATAACTCCCAACGATGATCCATTTTTTCTAATCCAACTTTATGGATTGAAAATACATCACTGCATTTACCTACCCAAAAAGTTTCATATACATCGGACTTACAGATTGCTCGTGGTAATAGAAAAGTTTTTATCGTTCCATATTGAATTGTGGGCTCACCGTTAAATGCAATATATGTAAATTGTATATATGGATGGGCAAACAATGTTCGATCATGATTTTTTTTTGTGTGAAGCTAATGACAATGTTGCTTTTCACATCCATACAGTTGGATTTGCAATTTTTTTCTTCTTCTGAATTTATAGTTATTAAAAAGGCTCTCATGCTCTAACGGTAGGAGGGCTCTCATATGATCAGTCATATATATATATATATATATATATATATATATATATATATATATATATATATATATATATATATATATATATAGAGTCAGGCTAGAATACACTCGAGTGTATCCGGAGCGGAATACACTCAAGTAGTTTTTCATGATGTAATATTTTTTTTGAAAATCTAATCCGTTGATCTTCTTAAACATCTTGTGAACAACTCATACGCAAAATTTGAGCACATTTGGATAAGTATAACTCATGTTATGAAGACCGCAAAAATTATGCATTTCAAATTAGTTTCACGCGTCGATTTTGTTACCCTTGGATGAGTGACTTACACTCATCCAAATGGGCTCAAAATTTGTATGTAGCCTAGTTATAGTATGACGGTGAAGATCAATGGTTTACATTTTGCAAAAAATAGTCTTGATATGCAAACACACTTGAGTGTATTCGTGCGATCCGTACACTCGAGTGTATTCTAGCCTGACTCTCTCTCTTATATATATATATATATATATATATATATATATATATATATATATATATATACAGAGAGAGAGAGAGAGAGAGAGAGTCAGGCTAGAATACACTCGAGTGTAGTTGGAGTAGAATACACTCAAGTAGTTTTCCATGATGCAATATATTTTTTTAAATCTAATCCGTTGATCTTTTTAAACATCATGTAAATAACTCATATAAAAAAATGAACACATTTGGACATTTATAGGTCATGTTATAAAGATCGCAAAAATTATGCATTTCAAATTAGTTTCGTGCGTCAATTTTGTTGCCCTCGGATGAGTGACTTACAACTCCAAATTTGTATGTAGCATAATTATAGTATGATAATGAATATCAATGGTTTACATCTTACAAAAAATTGTCTTGATTTGAAAATACACTTGAGTGTATCCGTGCGATCTGTACAGTCGAGTGTATTCTAGCCTGACTCTCTCTCTCTCTCTCTCTCTCTCTCTATATATATATATATATATATATATATATATATATATATATATATATATATATATATATATATATATATATATATATATAGTCAGGCTAGAATACACTCGAGTGTATTCGGAGCAGAATACACTCAAAGTAGTTTTTCATGATGCAATATTTTTTTCAAAAATATAATCCGTTGATCTTCTTAAACATCTCGTGAATAACTCATACGTAAAATTTGAGCACATTTGGACATTTATAGGTCATGTTTTAAAGACCGCAAAAATTATGCATTTCAAATTAGTTTCACACGTTGATTTTGTTGTCCTTGGATGAGTGTTTTACACATCCAAATGGGCTCAAAATTTGTATATAGCCTAGTTATAGTATGACAGTGAAGATCAATGGTTTACATTTTGTAAATTATACTCTTGATATGTAAACACACTTGAGTGTATTCGTGCGATATGTACACTCGAGTATATTCTAGCCTGACTCTCTCTCTCTATATATATATGTGTGTGTGTGTGTGCGTAAGGTTGATCACAAAGTATATGTCATACTAATGTATAATATTTATGTTAGTAAATTAGATTTAGTAAAATTTGGTATGCTTGTTCGGTGTTATATGTGTAAATTCAAACCTGGCTCAAAACCCAACATTCTTATATGGACCGCGTACGAACTGATTTTTTTCAATTTTATCCGGACCAAACCCGACCCAAGACCCACTTTAAAATGTGGGTCTGAATTTGGAACATCCCTACACAACTTGGCATTTTAGGTTTGACACTGTAAAAACCGGCACCAGATCTGGTGTTTTTAGATAAACCCCTTTTATCTTTCAACGGCAAGAACCGGTGACCTCGCTGTTAGCAACTCCCGCCACGGGGTCCGACAACCCCACAAGGTCTTTCAACCAAGGACCACTCGTCCCCGTCGTGCGCCGCCAACACAGCCGCCATGCCTTAAACACCCACACTGGTCCGTATCGCGTCGCTGGTGGGCAAGAATGATAGGATGCGGCTGTAGATTGGCTTGAGTAGCGAGGTTGGCATTGGCGGGGAGTTTGTCGCGTTAGCTGGTTTCTTGGCCCTTTTCTTGGACGACGCCACCATCAGTGGGCGGAGGTCGGAGAAAGAGCGAGTATACACAATTGGGGATGCCGCCGGCCGGTAGCACTGCTGAAGACGAAAAATATGAGATAAAGAGGGGAAGAAGAGGGTACTGTAAATGGAAGGTGGGGCTGGTGGAGCGTTGCCTGGTGGTGAAAAAGTCTGGAGAGGTACAATTGTGGCGCGAGAATACGTCGAAGAAAAGAGATGGCGTGGGAGGATGGTGGTGGAAGTGAAGGGGAAAGAGGAGGACGACGACAACGCAAGTGAAGGAGAAAAATGTCGTGGAAATAGGAGGAATACGAGAAGACGACAAAGAGATGAAAACCCAAGTTGTTAGGCATTTATCTAAAAACGCCAGATTCAGTGGTAGTTTTTTTTTTACTGTGTCAAGATTTAAATGCCAAGTTATGTGACTTTTTTGCTCAAAAGTGTGCTATTTTGGCAAATATGTTTGAGAAGATGCTAGTTGGATAAATATTTATTCAGAAATGTGCTATTTGGATTTTGCCACCCTATCCCAGTTTAGATCCGCCCCTCACAACATGACATGCCTATGTTTCTTTGTCCATTGTTAAAGGGTTGTGTTATATGGACTCATTTTACAACTCAAAATGATATAAATTTGTACTTTTTACCACAAAACAAGAAATAAATAAATAAAATAATACATTTTATCTATAATGTCGCTCCTTTTGTGTGAAAAGGACAAAACGTGTTCTATTTTGAGTCTCAAAATTATGTTCACAAAGCATATTCCTATGTTAAATGCACGTTTTAATCAAGCGTTTGTTCTTGTATAGAACGATGTATTACCCACTTTCTCTACATTCTAACTCTACAATTTCGACATGAGCTTTTTATCACCTGCGTTATGATTTGTCCATTACAATATGAAACTACTAATTTAACTCGTAGAGTTTCAAATGAGCACTAAGTTAGTGCTCAGGTTGCTCATTCAAGGAGTTTTAATGTTCATACATCTTCTGCTTTCATCTCTCTCAACTTGAATGCCATCTCTTTTGCGATAAAACTTCAGTCTATACCTACATAACGGACGTTCTATCTATTTGAGTAGCCAACATAGGGAGTGATTTTTAAGAGTTGTTCTAACTTTTGGTTAGGCTTGCCTATCACATACGAGTGAGTTTTATATTTAACTTATTTGAGCGTCAAAGAAACTCCTCAATATTTACCGAAGCCCATATGTACCCAAGTCCTTAGTACTTGGATGCCTTGTTCTCCATTGCTAATGCTAGGCGGCAAGTTTCTTACATTAGTAGAGGTGGTCTTTTGACTTGTGCTCTGACTCTGACATGACCTATCTAGAGATGAGATCTGAAGGAGTGCGGAGTCATTCTTGAATTACATTAATTTGGTTGTTAAAGGGTTGTGTTATATGGACTCATTTTAGAACTCAAAATGAGACAAATTTGTTCTACCGCAAAATAAGAAATAAACAAATAAAATAATATATTTTATTGATAATGTCACTCCTTTTGTGTGAAAAGGACAAAACATGTTCTATTTTGAGTCTCAAAATTATGTTTACATAGCACATTCCTATGTTAAATACAAATTTTCATCATGTGTTTGTTCTTGTATAGAACGACGTATTACTCACTTTCCCTACATTCTAACTCTGCAATTTCAACATGAGCCTTTTATCACTTGCGTTATGATTTGTCCATTACAATATGAAACTACTAATTTAACTCATATAGTTTCAAATAAGCACTAAGTTAGTGCTCAGGTTGCTCATTCAAGGAGTAGTATTGTTCATACATCTTCTCCTTTCATCTCTCTCAACTTGAATGCCATTTCTTTTGCGATAAAACTTCACTCTATACCTACATAACAGACGTTCTATCTATTTCATTAGCCAACATAGCGAGTGATTTTAAGAGTTGTTCTAACTTTTTGTTAGGCTTGCCTATCACATAAGAGTGAGTTTTATATTTAACTTATTTGTGCATCAAAGAAACTCCTCAATATTTACCAAAGCCCAGATGTACCCAAGTCCTTAGTACTTGGATGCCTTGTTCTCTATTGCTAATGCTAGGCGACAAGTTTCTTACATTAGTAGAGGAGGTCTTTTGACTTGTGCTTTGACTCTAACATGGCCTATCTAGAGATGAGATCTGAAGGGAGTGCGGAGTCATTATTGAATTACATCAGTTTGGTCCTTAGTAATACTTACATAGGGCATCATTACATTGGGCCTTGGTCCAGTAAGCTTATTGCCTAAGTTAGAGGGTTAGTGAGCATCCATGTTCCCTCAATTTAGAATACAAATAAGTAGTTTGAGTGGGTCTTGTGTCTAACAGTTGGGACATGCATGCTCATTTGATTGAGATTAACATGCCATAGAATTTTGGAAAAACTTCTTGATAGGGAGGGCATGTCAAATTTAGAATTTAGGAAATCATAGTGCAATAATGTCTTCTATGAACTCCACTCAAGCTTTGGTTGGTTTATTGTGATAAGTAATTCAACCGAGCTTGATTTCAAGAACATGTATCTCATTTTTTTCAACATTGAAATACATGACTTAATGTGACTGATCGATAGAAAATGTGATATTAGGATTCTTTATATACTTCAATTTTTTTCCAAATAAAATCGCTGATAATTTCTTTAGGTGAGTTTTTGGTGTAGGGTAGTAGAGGAACATGTAAAAAATACAAAGGCTAAATTCTACCTCAAGTCTATACAAAGCTTTGAAAATTATGCTATATATATGCTTGCAGAATTCTATGGAAGTATGTAAAACTTGGATTCTTTTCTTAAAGGATGCCAATAATTAAGAATACAAAAGGAAGGCTAGGTATGTATGAAAAGTATTTAAAGGCCTAATTTGTCATTATTTCCCCAAATCATGTTTATGGTTAATATGTTATCGAATTTCCTCTTTTCTAATCGTGTTCATGTATTAATATGAAGTCGTGAGAAATTTATGTGTCCTTATGTTCAAAACTACTAGGCTTACTAAATTAATTTGGAAATTAAGCCTATTACTATATTTTCTACCAAATTTGGAAATGTCCTTATAGGATACATTGCATAAACTTACCAATTTCATGTAGTTTTAACTTTAAGGCATATAATTTTCAGTGATAAGCATCCAAAATGCCCTTACTGTGGATATTGATCCATAAAATCTAAATTCTCAAGATGTTTCCATGAAAAAGTTTATGCATGTATGATTGAAAACTACTAATATGCCATGTGGTCTTAGAAGCTTTTTGATTTCTAATTTCTAGGGGTCTTTTATATTCATGTTTATAATTTTGTTGCAATCATTAAACTAGTGTTTTTCTATTGACTGAATTCTCCATGCATGTATATTTGAAAAGATAAAAGGGCCAATTTTTTTAAATGTGTATTAATGTGTTGTTCCAATAGAGTTTTATTATGTGAAACTTCATCCATTCTTATATTACCCCCTTTAGACATTGACATCACATGTAAGAAACAAGTATACATGTCCCTCAACTATGACCAAATTATAATTATTTTTCTTTTATTATCCTAGATTAACACATCTTTTAGTTGTTTATTAAGATTGGGTTCTATGTTACAAAGATGTGATTAATAGTTCTTATTTGTTTTTCCTTATGATACTTTTGTTTTTTTCATGAGAATACTATCCCGATGGAATTTTTTTCTAGATTTTACTTATTCTAAAACTTGGCTTGGCGAAAGATGGAATGTCTTCTTCAAAGTCAAGGCATTTCCTTCCATTGGTTGTTAAGTGAGTTCCCTCTTGCTTTACACCAATAGTTTAGCAGAAGAGCCTCCCCCTTGTTGCAACTCTCACTTATCCTACGTCTCTAATCAATCAAGCCTTACTTTGAAAATTCTCTTTATCTCCTTCCTTGCCTTTTCTTATTTCCAGACGACAAGAGAGAAAATTCTTATCACATTTTCCATCCATAGCTTTACACTCTTATAGCCTATTTCATATCTGCCATGTTTGACGGTAACCTCTAGTATGGTGTTATTGTATTATGAGGTAGAAAACACTTAGTCAGTTAGTTGGTATCCCTTTACCTAAGGCTTAGGGACTAATTACTCAATAGGAGGGTAAATTGGCATCTTTTCAATTAAGTAGCGGCTAATTATCCTTAGTGGGGTTAACAAGCATCTCTCCACCTAAAAGAGCAAATAATAACTACCCTTATTGGGGCCAGTGGGCATCTCTTCACCTAAGGAGTAGAGTCTAACTACCCTTAGTGGGTAACTAAATAGAAAGGGAGTGCAAGGGTCTAGGACCCCCTTAGTATCTTAATTCACGCACTCTAACAACCATCACATTGGAACTAATTAAGTTAGAGACAAAAGTATATATTACATGTTCTATATAGGAACATAGACATACACATTGGTTCTGATAATTTCCCACTTGGCTCATGCAATAACTTCATGATTGAACTATAAACTATAACCATATAATGATACCAATTACTAGAATATTAATTTTATAAAGATATGAATATTTCCAATATGAATTGAGTCATCTAAACATTCTACTCTCGTACTATTACACACATACCTTAGTACATATATGAAATTCGCAACATTGACTTCTTGTCGAGGTTGAGCGGAACCTTTCCCTCTTGATCTTCACAGTCCTATAGTTTTAGTGGGATGGTCTTCTCCTTGTTGCAACTCCCACTTGTTCCCACATACCAATTGGCCAAGCCTTCTTTTGTGAATTCTTCATAGTGTCTCCTTTCTTTTGTTTCTTGATCTCTAGACAATGAGAGAGCAAATTATTTTGATGACACCTTTTTCATCCATACCTTCCCCTTTTATAGCTGTTCCATAACCATAATGTTAGAGACCAACCTCAGTAATGGGGTTAGTGGGGTAATGGGAATCTATTAGTTAGTGGGATTAGTGTTT
The DNA here is from genome assembly GCA_963693085.1 of Alisma plantago-aquatica. NCBI lineage: Eukaryota > Viridiplantae > Streptophyta > Magnoliopsida > Alismatales > Alismataceae > Alisma > Alisma plantago-aquatica. Next base: position 756,132,968 of record OY856409.1, read on the forward strand.
GTCCCTTCATCATTGGTTAGAGACCAATTATCCAATAGTGGGTTTAGTTGGTATCTTTTCACTTAATAAGTAGAGTAACTACCCTGAGTCGATTTCGGTTCACCTAGGCGTCTCTTTACCTAAGGAGTAGAGACTAGCTACCCTTAGTGGGGTTAGTGGATTCTCTCCACCCATGTATTTCTTCACCTAAGGAGTTGCCACATATTAACAACCATCACATTAGAACTATTTCATTAGAGATTAATTAAATATATTACATGGGCCATATAAGGAAATAGATATATAGATTCTTCTAGAAGTGTTATCTTGAATGACTTGTGTATTCAATATAAGAATAACAAAATACTTAGTATGTGATTGCTCTAGGTTTTTTTTCATGATTAGAAGTAGAAGATGTCACAATCCAATTCCTTTATATTGATATATATATGATATATCCATCCATATATAGCTAATCAAGTTGGTACACACAAAAGCCTAAAAAGGGACTATTCCTTTATGGTATCTTTGGCTCATTATATTTTAGATTTAGGCTATGTTTGGTATGTGGTGAATCATGGCGATAAGGAATGACAGTGAAATAAAAATGTTGTTTGGTACGCATGGTGATAGTGATAGGAAATTTTTCTGTGGTGAATTTTAGCCTGTTTTTGTCCCCATAGAAAAGTATGGTGAATGATGGTGAATGATAGTGAAAAAAGTTCTTTTTAAGTCTCCATTAATATATGGACATATGTGCAAAGAAAAATTCTACTATATTTTTACTTCTCTCCCTATGCAACATGTTTACCTCTAAGATTTCTTTCCGGCCAACAAATTTTGACTTCCCCCAAAACTTATTTGCTCTATATACTATTTATATATCTTATTTTTTTGAACAAAAAAATTTCCAGTTATTTTTTTATTTGTTAATGTACCCATTACCAACTACAATATTTATTTATCATTATAAATCTCTCTTCTAACAGAATTTTTTTCCACCACAACGTTTCTCTTCAAGACGAGTTTTTTTCCCTCTAAGATCAAATTTTCCACCACACTTTTTTCCTCCAAGACACTGTTTTCCCTCCAAGATAATGTTTTCCGTCACATATTTTTTCCTCCAACATAAACTTTCTCACTAAATCTTTTTTCTTACAAGATAAAGTTTTTCGTCAAATCTTTTTTTGCTCCAATAAAAAGTTTCTGTCTACACCTTTTTCTTCCAAGATATCTTTTTCCCTCTAAGACAATGTTTTCCACCACACCATTTTCATAATTTGTCACATCTGCCTTCTGTCTCGGTACAAGTTGTACTCAGTTGATGAAATATATTTTTCAAAAAATATTTATGATGAAATATTTTGTTTTCATAAATTTTCAATGAAGTATTTCTTTATAATGATAGTTAAGAAATATAAATCACATGTGAAAGAGTCTTCTTTATATATTTTTTAAATTAAATAGTTCACACTCATACTAAAATTTGATGATAGAATGTTTATGTTATTAATGCCATAAGAAATTTTCATGTATGAGGTGTTTAATAAATATAATTTATATTTGTATGAGGTGTTTTCTATAAAAATAGTTCTCTATCCCCATCACCATAATCATGTAACAAATAACACTTTTTTAATATATCCCCATCCCTTTCACCATCACCATGCAGGTGTTACCAAACAACAATTTTTAACAGTATTACCATCAACATCACCATCACTATCACCGTCACCGTCACCGTCACCATGTATTTTGTCACTACGTACCAAACACATCCTTACATATTTCATTTTTCTTTAGTTAAGAGCACCATGATTTTTTTTCATAAATACATAAGATATGATCAATGCATTCAACTAAAAACATAAGCCATTTACAATGCTTCGACCATTTCAAACTCTCTAGCATGAACCATTCTTGATGGTAAGAAGCCCTAGAGATCGTTAAATTTTTTAGTATCTTCAATCAGATTCAATTTTTAAAATTGGATAAAAAGCTCAAGAGAGTTTTCAAATAGTTGGCTTATTCATGCACATGTGTGATTCTTCCATTAATGTCATACAAAGAAGGATATATAGTTGGTGTAGAGATCGAAACAAAAGGTGTACATATTTATCGATTTGTACAATCAAATCTGATTTTTTTCTACAAGCTATGTGAAAATTGATTGAAATGTTCCTATTCTTATAAATTACAAACAATCGATAGTCAAAATGTAAGTAAAGTATTTATCCCTCCCTTTATATCATGATATTTCAGTTCAAGAATCTATATAAAAATAATAGGTGCAACTCAATACCAATATTTTGGGTGAAAGAACATTCTATCACGATCAATGGCAGAGCGAGCATAGGCTCCTGAGCCACGTGCCTCACTGAAATTTTAGCAAAACAATTAATTGTACGTGTATGTTAATTGTAGCAAAACATTCTAATCCATAACGACTTCTCATCTACTTCCTGTACGTGTATGTTTTTTTTGAGGGAGGGACGGGAAGCCCTATGATTGGGACTTCCCGATGCTATCACTAGTTAATCAAATCCAAGTTTACAGACGACTGCAAAATCAAAGGGAAATGACTCTATAAGGAAAATCTACCTACATTGCCCCTATGGGCCAAGTTGGCCACCTCATGAGCGACTCTATTACATCTACGATTAACATGACTCAAACTACAAAAGGAAAAGCGAAGTTTTAAATCTCTGACATCATCCGCAATGGCTCCAACATAGTCCCGACGTGCCTTCTTGGCTGTGCATGCTTGGGCGGCTTCCATAGAATCAGTTTCCACTTCAATGATGTCATATCTTTTCGTGATTGCCCATTGCAGCACTGCTCTCACCGCTAGTAACTCCGACATGGTGACGCCCGTCCCTGTGCTGACCTTCTCCCCCACTACCTCCACTAATCTGCCCTCTTCATCCCTGACAGCCCACCCAATACCCACCCCTCCATCCTCCCCTACTGACCCGTCGATGTTTATTTTTAACCTGCCTTGCACTGGCTTCCGCCATCGGCACCACCCCCCATCAGCATTCTCCATAACGCCCCCTCCCGCGCTTCCCCGCTGGCCGGTGCCCCCCCTACCGTTGCCTTCCACATTGGCGTCTTCATTCCCCAGCGCCCCACCATCCCCTTCCACCCCCAACGCAGCGTCAGCTGCATTGCTCGCAACGCCCCCTCCTCCCGTGATGCTGCCTCCCGTCTGCGATGCCTCACCACTGCTGGTGGTTTGCAACGCTGTGTCGACGCCTCTATCCGTCCAGCTCCCCATCGTGCCTCCATCTTCTCTTCTGCCACTCCTAACACCCGTCTGCCCCTCCCTTTGGGTTGCCCCTCGGTCATCCCCGCGCCCCGACCCAGCTTGCCAGCTGGCCCCTCGACGCACCGTCGACTTTGCTTCACGTAACACATAGCTACTGCACATGTCGCTGCTTTGGAAAATCCAGTTGCACCGAACTCTCCACACTGCCCACATGCCCGCCACTATCTGCTCAGTCTCGCTCAAAGGCCTTCCCTCCACCGCTGTCTTCATGGATGATATGATGTCCTCGTCTCTAACGTCGTTCACCCACACTTTCACCTCTCTCGTCATCTGCTCCCACACCTCTATCGCGCTAGGACAGCAGATGAGCATATGTGGAATCGTTTCCTTCTCAGCCCCACACAGCGTGCATTTGACGTCATCCACACAATGTCTGTCAAATAGACGCCCCCTCGTCGCTAGACTGCCTGTGCTTGCCCTCCACAGAAAGTGAGCTGTCTTGGGTCTCCACCCGCTATGCCGGATATGTTTCCACAAAGAATCCCCTCTCTGCTGTGCAAAGGTCCGTGCTTCCTCCTTCCCAAGCAGCCCCATCCAATAGGCTGATCTAACAATAAATTCCCCGTCCCTTGAAGGCCACCACATCAGTGTATCCTCAGTATTCCTCATGCTCCTATGTATAGCACAGATCCTTCTCGCATAGTCCTCAGGAAAGCAATCCTTGACTCTATCTTCATCCCATCGGGTGCCATCGTCTGTCATGAGATCTCGGACTATGGTATATTCATGCCCATTTTCCTTTCTGAAACGTGCAAGAGATTCCCCCTCTCCCGGCAGCCACCTATCTTCCCATATGTTCACCCTCATGCCATCCCCCACTCTCCACTGCATTCCTTCTTGTAGCAGCTCCTTTGCACCCCATAGGCTTCTCCATGTAAAACTGGGATTGTGTCCCCTTCTCGCTTCCCATATAGACGTTCTTGGAAAATAACGAGCTTTGAGAACTCTAGCCACTAGGGATTCTGGATTATTTGCTATCCGCCATAGTTGTCTTGCCAGGAGAGCTTGGTTGAAGGTATGGAAGTCCCTAAAGCCAAGCCCCCCTGTCGTTTCGGCCTGCACATGTTTTCCCAACTCATCCATGATATCTTCCTTTCTTTATCTTTTGCCCCCCACCAAAATCTAGTAACCATCCTTTGTATTTCCGTTATGGTACCTGCCGACAGCTGGAACATGCTCATGACATATGTAGGAATCACTTGGGCTACCGCTTTGATGAGAACTTCCTTTCCTACTTTTGATAAAAGCTTCTCCGTCCAGCCCTGCAACTTCCTCCAAATCCTATCCTTGATGTAGCTGAACACCTGCTTCTTTTATCTTCCCACTGCTGTTGGGAGCCCGAGATAACTAGCATGTCTGTCCACCACTCTCACGTCAAGAAGTTGCCTCAACTCCTCTTGTTTTTCTATCGCTGTCCCTTTGCTAAAAAAGACCTCCGTCTTTGAGAAATTTATCTTTTGTCCTGATGCCTGTTCATATTGGCTGATAATTTCAGCTATCTTCAGACATTCCGCGGTGGTAGCTCGAGCAAAGAGTATACTATCATCTGCGAAAAAAAGGTGTGAGATAGGCGGCGCCCCCCTACATGTCTTGATGCCATGTAGAAGGTTTTCACGTGTAGCAGTAGAAATCAATGATGAAAAAGCTTCCGCACATATAATGAAAAGGTAGGGTGAAAGAGGGTCTCCCTGGCGAAGTCTGCGTGAAGGCTTTGTGCTTTGGGTCTTGTCTCCATTAAAGGCGAACACATGATTGACAGACATTATGCATTCTTGGACCTTAGTCCTCCACTTCAGCCCAAACCCCATTCTCTCCATAGTAGCATCAAGAAAATCCCACTCAACTCTGTCGTACGCTTTCGACATGTCCAACTTTAAAGCAAGGCTGCCCTTTTTCTTTCCCTTGTCTTTTTTCATGGCATGGAACACTTCCTATGCTATGAGGGTGTTGTCCGTGATCAATCTTCCTTGTATAAAGGCACTTTGATTCTCCGATACAATGCTGTCCATGAGAGGTTTCAATCTGTTCGTCATGACTTTAGAAGCGATCTTATATACCACGTTGCACAAGCTGATCGAGCGGAATTCCCCAATTGTCTTTGGCATTTTTGTCTTTGGGATGAGCACTACTAGGGTGTCATTCACGTCACCTATATCCTTCTCACCCTTCCACCATCCTTTAATGTAGCTCGCCACATCCTTCCCAACAATACCCCAATAATTTTGATAAAACATGGCCTTCATGCCGTCTGGCCCCGGTGCCTTATTTGGGTGCATTTGTTTTATGGCTGTCCATATCTCCTCATCCTCGATATCTCTCTCTAGCTCCTCCTTTTGTGCCCCATCTATCATTTCCTGCAACCCCCTTATAGCCTCCTCAATGCCCGTAGGAAAGCAAGTCTGAAATAGCTGTGTAAAGTGCTTTACAATTATGGCTTTGATGTCCTCTTCCTGTGACTTCATCACCCCTTGATCGTCTTCCAAACACTCTATTTTATTTCTTCTCCTCCTGTTTGAAGCTTTTTGATGGAAATAGGCAGTGTTTCAGTCCCCTTCTTTTAGTTCCTTCACCGAGCCCTTGCAGCCCAATATTCCTCATTCTTTTGCAGCCAATATTGCAACTCTTTTGATTTTCCCTCCGCCCTTTCAAGATTAATCTGGTCTGGGGGGAGAGCCTGCAGCTCTTTTAGCTCATTCTCAATCTCCTTCACCTTCCTTCTCCTTTCCCCAAACTTCTCAACAGCCCACGCTTTAAGACTCTCCTTACATCTCAACATTTTTGTCTTAAGTTCACTCCCTTCTTCAGACTCCCATGCCTCTTTGATGACCTCCTCACAGCTATCCTCCCCCGTCCACATAGGTTCAAACATGAAATGTCCTCTTTTCTTTTTATTATTGCTTCTCCTATCCGCCTTCATAATTATGGGTGCATGATCCGACTCATATATGGGCAGATGAAACACTTTGCAGAAAGTGAAAAGGTTCCTCCACTCAAGCTCGGGCAGAAATCTATCGAGTCTCTCCCGGACAAGAGTTCTCTCTGTGAGTCCCCTCTTCCATGTGAAAGTGTTTCCTTCAAATCCCATGTCCACCAGTTCACATTCATCAATCACGTCACGAAAATTTTGCATGTATCTCTCCTCTTTAGGCGGGCCCCCTTTCTTTTCAATGTTGGATATGATCTCATTGAAGTCGCCCGAAGAATATGATCAGTTCAGCTGCCTCTCCCTTTATTGTCCTCATTAGCTCCCAAGTCTTATATTTGTTTGCCTGATCTGCCCATCCGTAGATGCCTGCCGCTCTCCACGTCGTGCTATTGTGCCTTTCTTTAACCACAACTGCCACATGTCTTCGAGAATAGTTTGTCACCTCCACATCAATGTCCTTCCACCAGAACCCTATACCCCCGCCCGCCCTTCACTGGAAATGCACAAACCATCAACGAACCCGCAACTCCTCTTCACATCTTCTAGCTTCCTATCAGCGATCATAGTCTCCATGAGGAAAACTATGTTGGGACGTTCTCTCTAAACCCACGCTCGGAGAGCTTTACACGTGTCAGGGTCGCCCAGCCCCTGACAGTTCCAGCTAAGTATTTTCATTGTCCTTCGTAGAATTGGACACCGCCAATCTCCGCTACTTGAGTCCTAGGGACCCCACAGCTGTTCACTTCCATTGCATCGAGCGTCCTACTTTCCCCCCCCATCTCGCTCATAGGTATCTCATCAAGTTCCATGTCGCACACCTCTCCATTCCTCCCCCTCTTCCCTGTTGTTTGCTCCCAAACCACCTCCTCTTCCGGTATTCCCAACCTTGCCCCCCTACTCATCTTGTAGACCCATGGTTGCCGTTTCTTCTTCTCCTTTAGCTGTTTGTTCCCCTTCCTCATTCGCAGCCCTGCTTCTTTCCTTCTCTGTGCCCTCATTACCATGCTCTTGGGACCGAGTGTTTTGGATGCTTTTCCTTGTTCGTTGATGGGTAGCCTCTGTTCAGGTGTATCCACTGCTTTCATTGCCTTCGTGCTCCTGTCGTTGTCATCTTCCCCGACGTTGCCAGTAGACGTTGCCTTCCCCACCCCAGACGGGCGCCCTCTTGAGCATACCTCCTCAATCACCAACTCTTCACTTTGTTGCATGGATGCACCCCCCACATCTTTTCCTGGCGTTGCTTCTGTTGGACTTTCCTGATCAGATGACGGCGCATCCTCATCAAGGCGTTGCATGTCCTTGATTCCCAGAAGTTCGTCCTTCATGTAGCGTCATTTTGGACCTTCCTTCCTCAGACTCAACAATGTGTTATCGCTGCTGTGTTGCTTCGAAGCCCCTGCCCCCGTCACCACAGGCTCCGTTGTGCCCCTTCCCCCTCTGCCCATGGACGAACGTCCCTTCCCCGCATTGCACCCATCGACCCCTCCGACGCCCCGCCCCCAGGCCCCCCCTGATGCCGACGTTTCGTCCCATCCGCCCGCGTCTGCCTCTCCTCCCCGCTCTCCGTCCCAGCATCCCCTCGCGGTTGGAAACGCAGCTCCCCTCTTTCCCTCCCACTCCCGTTAGTCCCGTCCTGCTCTTCCCACGCTTCGTCACCCCTCTCCTTGAGGGTAGCGTCACTTCCCCTCGCAAACCCCACACTACTCACTTTGTCTTCCTCTCCCCCGCCCTCCCTTCGACGCCCCTCGCTTGACGCATCATCCCCCTTAAACTTTAGCTTCCTTCTAATGCAGCTCTCCCCTTCCTCTCGATTACTCTCCCCCGACGACTCTTCCAAGGGGATGCCCGCAGCCAATGACCCCAATGCTGCTGGTTGTCGCTCGCTTCCTCGTTGGCGTTGCAGTCTTTGTCGACGTGGCCGATCAGTCCACAGCAGAAATAGAAAGTTGCTAGCCGTTCGTACTTCACATCAACGTAAACTATGCGGCCACTCTTCACCCTGAGTTTTAGGGTTTTCCTCAAAGGACGGATCACGTCCAGTATGACTCAAACTCTTACTGAAGAGTCCCATCCCGACGCATCCCGGTCTGTAGCCACCACCTCGCCGATGCGCCCCGCTATTTCTCGTATCATCGCTTCACCTCTGTAGCCCATTGGCACGTCATAGAAACGTACCCAAAAGGGCATGTGGTTGATCTGCAGATGCCCTGGTTGTTCCTCCTTATCAATCTCTTTGAAGAGTAACAGTCGCCTGTCAAAATTCCACGGTGCGCCATCCTTGACGCGTTGCTTGTCGTGCCAGTGTGAGAATTGCATCACAAAGGCGTCGCCTTCCAGTTTCTTGAATACCGCCGTCTCCCGGAGACTCCACGCCTGTGTAAGAGTCCTCTCCATCACCTTCAGGTTGTACGTGCGATCCGTTAGAAGCCTCCCCACCAGCACCAGTTCGGCCTGGTCTTCTTCTTCCACTCCGTCGCCCACCCAGCTACCATCGATCGGATCCTCCTCACCATCAGAGATGTTCAGTCCTGCATAATGGTCTGCCAAATCCACCACCATGGAGACGAGACCCAACACACGCCCCCCGCTTGAACCTGCAAGAGAGAAGCCCTAATCTAGGGGAGAAGACGTCCACTGCCCGCAAGCCCTAATCGCCGGAGCACTAGGGTGCGAGGAGACGGGTATGCCAGGGTAACTTCATGTACGTGTATGTTAATTGTATAAATTTGCTGCTTTTACGATACTATCTCTTTCGTGCCATGTCTAGCACTTTTAGTGGGCAATGATTTACTGAAAACTCCACATTGCGTGAGAGTCATCTCCATCCTCTTTTACAGTATTCTCTGATTGTTTATTTAATGACTAAGTGCCTTTTCCTGTTCAAAGAGTCAACCAAATCTTTAACCAGACAACTTCCCTTTTAATTTTCATTACGTCATTTATAACATCGGCTAAAGATCTATGCTTGTGCTTTTTATCTAGGTATTTTTATTTCTTTGTCAATATATCAATAGATGCATACAAACAACTTATGTTAATTACTTCCTATAATTATTTTTGGATAATATTACACACACCCTGAAAGAAATCTGAAATCAACCCAACTAACGACTGTGTAACAATCATTGACAATGTAGGTTTTGCATACCGTACTGAAGTATGTTTTATATTGCTATTTGAATAAATGTGTAAACACCAAGAACTCAATATGAGTATATAACAATCACTAACATTCCAATATTTTTGTGTTGACATGTATAATTTTTAACTAATGTGTATACTTTTGGCACCACTCCTTGTATAAATGTGTACTACAAAAATATATTCCTCATAGACCAACAAATCAATAATGGCCTAAAAGGATCCTCAATGATAGACACTTTTTGTAGTTTTATGTGCTTTTTTGTACTAGAAGCGTGATACATATTGTGTCTTAATGCAATGCATACTATACAATTTATCTATGTTTTTCAGACAAAAGTATCAAATAGGTTTTAGGCTACTATTTTCCCTAAAGAAATTATGTTTGCCATGGCTGAGTACTTTTCTATTATCAGTTGTTCCTTAGGATGAGCAAAGAAATATTTGCATTTTATTCATGAGTTCCATACATGTTATCTTATATCATTTCTGCATTTGGATTTCTCCATTTTGTTACCTAGATTAAAACTTGTACTATCAAGGATGTTTCTAGAATAACACACTGAACACAACATCATTATGGACAGGTCACCCTGAATTTCCATAATATTGACGTTTATTAAAAGTTCATATTTTATTTTTTCCTCTACTTCTAACTAGCATTGTGGTAGTAAGAATCTAACCTAGATGCTTGAGGCCTCACCCAGTCTTAAATGTTGGCTCCACCAGTGATCATGATATGGGGTGTGTTTTGCCATCATGGAAACATAGGACACACCTTGACGTAATCACTCCCCTTTTGTCTCAAACCATCATGGGTGGGTTTGCCATCTAACAAAGATCACTCAAGCAAATAGTTGCATCAGACCATCTATAATAAATTGCCAAGTCTAGGCAACATGGTCGATATGTTGTGCATATTATGAATCCATTGTGATGCCCTCTTCCAATACACTCTGATTTAGGAGGTTCCCTATCAATCTAACATGAAGAGTGCTCTTGATCCACCAACACACATGTTGGTGAGTATGTGGGCCACCTAGAATGTTAGGTACACGCATAATAAATGACTTTCTAAGCATGATCTTTAACTGCCATACAAAGAATGGTCATTCATGAAGCTAAACTTTTTAAGCCCAATCAATGACCTCCATAATATCAATAATAGAAAGGATGGTGGTGGAATAGAAAACAACCATGGCGCACCATCTACTCTAGCTCCCACTATATTGAGGATTTGTGAAATTGAAAGCTGATGTGGAAATAACTCCAACTAGCTCAGCGGGTGGGGTTGGGGGATGTCATCAGATACTGGAAAGGAAAGCTCGCCATCACCCTTTAAAGAAGATTTGATTGTGCTCAATCGAGGTTGCTGAAGCACAAAGAACTCTTATGGTTGTGTAGACGGCTAGGGAGTTCCATTATAAACAAGTCATCCTAGAAACGAACTTATTGATATTTTTTTGACCCTTCAAATCCTAATGAGAGACAAGATCACTTAGTTATGGTAGTGGGCGATATACTTGAGGTTGGAAGTTCTTTCAAAATCTTTTAATAAAGTCATGTATCAATAACTTGTAGTGCTTAGCCAATGAAGTGGCACCCTAGTGGTAAAAGTGATGATGTAAGACTGAGAGGTCATGAGTTCGAACCCAGGCGACGGGATGAATGAATCACCAATTAAAAAAAAATTACTTGTAGTGCTTAAGCTAATCAAGGAAGTCTCTTACAAGGGCCCTTTCCCTGGTGACATAGTCTCTTTAGTTGGATTTGATTATGATTAAAGAGTAACAAGATCAATGTTTTCAAAAATAAAAAGTCTACCTTGGGGTTTCCATTTGTATGTGAACTCCATTAGTTTTGTTAACAACATTTTTGAGTGGGGATTCCCTTCCTTTAATGACACATGGTTGTTGTTAAAACATGTTATACATCTTATGAAAATGAATGGAGTCGCCAACATACAAGCCACTAAACTTAATATTCAATGAAATTGCAACTTCTTCCTTTATCCAAACAAAGGATGTCAACCTCCAACATAACCTCGATGATCTTGGTTCATTAAGCATCCAATCACATATAATTGTATTTCCTCATGCCAAAAACAATCTAACAAGAGGAAAACCATCTCAATGATGTCACAACATCACAAAAACTTTGTCATTAACCATGAGAACTTGATATTAGACCAAATTGGCCATACAACTGAGTTGGTTATGTATTACCCTTGAGACAATTTCACCTAAACAATGTTCTTGTTAGCAATGAGAAATCATATATATTTTTTGAGACTTGTATTGACCTATATGCGATTCATCTAATCAGAAGGTTGCATCATTTTTGGGTCTACATATAAGCTTCAATGAAACAACAAAGACGCTCTTTGTACAATCTTTTTGTCCCAAAGAATTAACTTTTTTGCAAAAAGTTTCAATCTCATTATTGTATTTAACATCAATACATGACTTTTTTATCCAAAACACTGACATGTGTGGTGGAATAGATATATTAAATAGTTCTCCTTGTTAGTCATGGAAAATAACCTTGATTTTTAGGTAAACCTACTATAACCCAAAGGCAAACTAAGATAACCTCTTGGATTAAGAAAAGTTGTCTTCCACCTGGATTGATTTTGAGAACAAAGAAGTCATCAACATATTACAAGATTCTCTTATAGACACACATTATTCTTACAAGATTTGAAGAAGAAAACTATCTCATGCATTAAAGATTACCTTGGACCCTCCAAACTTGCATGAGGTGAGGAGTGGATGAAATCACCTTTTCTTTCTTCATTTGAAGGATAAAAACAACCAGTGCATCATCACACATGTGGAGCCATCTAGAAATAACGTTCACAGTAGTAAAGGGTTTGGTTTGGAAGGATTACAGTTCACAAGCACATGTACAAGACATGTTCTATAGCTTCTTGGATCTAGGAAGACCATCATTGAGTGAAAGTTCATACTCTTCATCATCATAAATATAAAGTTTCCACTAAAATAATAATATAACCTAGAAAGATTGGCTTTCAAGCACACATTCCTCTAGAAACTCTTTCCATCAAAGTCACACAAATCATCAGAAAGAATCAAGTCACAAGTGATGTTTATGCCTTTTATAAAGGAAACAAACAATCGATAACAATATATACCAAACTCCTGTGATAATTTTATACACATCTGCATAAAAAGTCATCTACATTCTTTCATATCTTGAACATGACAAGTTTTGGGTATTAGTGCAACAATAGTTTGGTTCACTTCGTGCAATAGTTTATTGCTTAATAAAATTTTGAATACCACTTTACAAACAACAACGTTAATGATGTTCCAGCTACCTTTAGGAGTGGTCCCCTTCATACCAGAAAATTTAGGAAATTTGTCACTATTACACACATATTGTCGGGACATCTCTTTTGATCGAAATTAATTTCAACCATTAGAGAGAAAGCCAAAACCTAAACCCAAACTATGAAGCAACACAATTAATTCTAAACGAACGTGATTAAAACTGTATACGAAAATCACAGATAATTTTTTTTGCTTTTTTATATCTTCACAATTTTCATAAACCAATGCACATCAAGGACATCACATTAAGATATCACACATCTTATTAAACTCCATTAAAACCAGAATCAAATCTTACTTCTTACATGCAGTTCAAATTACACCAAATACAAGTACATTAATGAACAATTTTATACACTACCCATCCTATGAAAGAGAGAGTATAAGGACATTCTAATCTATCTAGATTATTAATATATTTACATCTTTTTTGCCACAACCTCTCCATTAGATATCATTACACTTAAAAACATTTGAAACAACCTTGTGAAACTCATATAGAACCCTAGTGAGTGGATACCTCCCACTCAAGCGAGGTACATGCATCAACATCTTAAGTATAAAGAACTCAATAGAAAGTTGTAGATATTGAAAGGTCTAACAGATATTTCAAGCACAAGATAAATCTTGTTTACAATCGTAATCTAATCAAACAAATAAGATAATCACTTAAACCATATATAACTTCAACACATTTTTTAGAGCATGTCTATGAACAAATCACTAGATACTTCTTAGTTCAGACTAACAATCCTTATACATGAGTAACAAGCCAACATATAAGCATTTTGAATCAATACTTAACAAAAACATCATCTTTGTGACACTCCACCAGCCGGACTAGGAACACATCCTGTAGTCCTGAAGTTGAAGTACATATATGACATTCTTCCAAATAGTACTATCAAATATCAAGCAATCCAAATTATATTCGGAGCGGATGTAAATATTAACATTTACTACTTGTCAACAAGATAGACCAGGACATGAAACATATAATCTATATAATAAAATGATTATTATCCACAACAAGAAACATAATCAACAATGGCAAATTATCAGCTAGTAGTACAAGGAATGTAACAAACATTCAAATCATATTCTACACAACTTGTCATATTTCATTCATTTGCCCTAAAACTACTTGTCTTATACCTCAACAAGTAGAAGTCACCACACCTGATTCTCATGTCAATGACTTACCATCACTATCTTAGGGTTTATCCGACCACCCTAAGATATCAACAAAAACCCTGGCCACCTCAGGATTGCCTAAAGAGGCTCACGTCCTCATCTCAGGTACACGAGATAGGAACCATCAAAACAATATATATCACATATATTTCTCATATTTTAACATTCACATATTTCATTTCATCATAGTCTATTCCTCATGGACATAGACTTCAGAACAAGGATTTACGACCAAAGCTAGTCCATATGACTCACTCCTAAATCCTGGCAGTCTAACCTTTAAGGTCTCAATCCACACTTCAGAAATTCTTCTCATAATTCATCAATTACTACAAGGAGATCCATTTTATTTCCCCAATGTGGACCTCAGGAAAACTCACGATGTTCAGGGCACCTAACTAGATGTGTCATCATTTTACTTGTTATTAATCTCTTTTACTCATCTTAAAAGAATTCAAAACATAATGTATCATATCTGTGTGTATCCTTGCATAACTAGAATAACATGAAATAGATTGGGCTTATAAAAATACAATGATTAAAACTAGAAGCACAAAAAATATGTAGTTTACAACACATATGATTTTTTCCATTTTCTACATCATCTCAAAATAGTCATCATAAGTGGGCTTTTAGCCCATGACACAATATCATTATCCAACATTTACACTCATTAGAGTTTTATCACCATCAATGAGATTTCATCCTAAGACATAATCTCATTGTGTAGCATTTACCCTCATCAGGATTTCTCAAAGTAATCAAAGAATGTAAATTCTATCTCAACATATTTCTTATACATTCATATCATATCATAATTCTCATCAAGTACTGATAGATATATTATAACTAACAACAATACAAGAATATAGACATCTCATGTCATTCATCATGCTCAGAATAGGCTTAACATGCAACAAATACTTATTCTATTCAATTTCTACAGATATGAGTAAACCTCAAGTATAGACATGCATAACATATTTAATACTTCCCTCTTACTAATTACCACTCTTCAATTAGGGCTATTATTCAATAGATAAGTGATCTCATTTGAAGTCTATTAGAAAAGGCCATCCTCAGAATACAAGTATCCTAAAAATACAATTACAATCTAAGATCACATTCTAGTAAACCAATTCATATCCCTGAGCCTAATCTTGTATTGAGTTTAACTATATTAATATGCATTCCTTAATCCCCTATTTGAGATGACTGTTCATTAGCATCACATAGCTCATCATTTAGGGTTAGGGTTAGGTGGTTAGATCCTTCTACTAATTTTAATCATTTTCCTTGCATTTCATATTCATTAGTTTTAACTTCTTTCATGTCATATTCACTATTACTTTAGGAACAAATTATTCCAAAATTTTACTTAAGATATAAAGTTTCTCTCTCATTGAAATCCTTCACAATCTAATTTGAATATATTTTATTCACTTCAGGCATGCCCACATGCAATTAAATTAATAGACTATATACCTAATCATACACATTTCATTAATTTCATTCTTAACTTGTCATCACCATTCAATTGATTCTTGTCTATTTCCTTTATTGTGATAGATGAGTGTACCACGTTATTGACTTCCAATGACATTCGTGTAATTTACAAACATCACTATGTCTCTTATATCCCTTACTTTATTTTAAAGGATGGATTAGGTTACATCTTCTTATGTCATAATCTCTAATCATCCTTCCCAATTCATTGCTATGTAGCTTGTATAAAAGGACCCACTTTCATGTGAGGGTTTACCCATCATTTCATAAGTCATACTAAAATAGATTCATTAAGCTTGGATCATATTAGTAAGACTCACCATATTCAATATAAGTATTAATACCTACAATTCAACATTTCATCACATTCACAACATTATATACAACTTTGAGCTTTATCTCTCTTACTCGGACCAATACTATATTTCTAGGGTTTAAGAAGTTATCTTAGCTCAACACATCATAAGAATCATATCATCCAGTTATCTCATCATGATGCTTAGGGTTTCATTAGGGATATACACTCACATGGAAACCCTAGTTTCCATTTCCACATATTTCATCATCAATCATAAGTATACATTGAATAATTGACTCATTTGATTCAATCCCGCAACACAAACCCTAAACATGGAATATTACACCTCATACTGATCCTTATGTATATGTCATATTCAAATTTTAGTAAAATTCAACAATACACATGTATAATTCATTCTAATACAATTCAAGTATGATTCTATACATGTCAGTTCAATTCCCAAGCATATCAGGGATTGGGCTGAGTTTTAGGAAATATTCACATGAAACAACATAGCCCTCTATCCATAGAATTTTTTCATGGAATTTCAATCAATATATCAGGAACTAAGCAAGTTCAATTCAATGAGAAATAATAGAAACCATTAGAATTTGTTTCCCTAATATCTTTCCAAATCAATACCCTATCACATACAAATACAAGCAAGGTTTCTGATTATTTTATCCAGATATAATTAGGCTTTCAACATGAATATATATCTTAAGAGGGAGATAAACACTCACTTAAGGTGAAAATAACCTTAAAAACGTAGGTCAAACTCTAAATTTCTAAATCCAATCAAACTCTAGCAACTAAGTCCATTTCTTCCTTCTCTCAACTCAGAAACCCTAAAAATGGAGATTAGGAGAGAAAGAGTGAGAAAAGGGGGTTATTTGATGTGATTTCAAATCAAATCAAAGGAGGGACTAAATCTTGACATGCGAGAGAAGATTCACCATGAAAGACTATGTAATAATATAAACTTACTTGATTTCATCATTTCTCTGATGGTGAAACCCTAGGTCAACATATGCACCACTTTCTCATCTTAAAACCCTAGCTCTGCTCTCTCTCTAGAATTTCATTTCTCTAACAAGAATTATGAAATATGAGATCTCCTTGGGTTCTAGGTTGCTCATATAAATCAATTAAGGTGCTTGCATCAATTATAAATTGACCCAACTTTACACCTTGTTTTGTTTCAATAGATTTTCTTCAAATGTATACTTAATAGTAAAAAATCCTCAAAAAATTATGAAAATTTACCATGTTGTGGGAAATAGAATTTCAGATCTCAAGTAAATTTTTTTTATCATTTAAATTTACCAATAAATAAATAAAAATCAAACACTACACTATTATATTTCATTCTACAACATGTTCGGCCGTGTTGTTATCAATAAGAACCTCGACTGACACCACACTCTGTCAAACTCAAACATAATCCAAATATTATGAAAAAAAAGTACAAGGATGTTGGAAATTAATTTGAAAGAGTATCCATTAAAATTTCAGATCATTTGGATTTACCAATAAAAAGATAAAATTCAAATACCACACTGCTATAGTTCAGCCTGAATAAATGGTTAGCTGAGTTTGTCCTAGGGAAACTAGACTGACAAATAGGTCAAAAAATTATTCAAAATTTTGATGTTTTTCAAGAACTCTTATATTTTATGTTTCTAAACCATTTCCAAATTTAAAATAAATTAGAATTGTATATAAAATACTAAAAATCATTTTCTACACCACTATATTTATCAAATTTTGTATTCATATGCTACCAAAACCCTAAGTTTGGTCAATTAGGGTTTTCAATTCTAAAACCCTAATTCTTTGAATTAAAAGTATATTTAGAGTTTCTCATTGGATTTAAGAATCACAAATTACACTACCATCATCAATCAAGCTTTACATAATGATCAATCTATTTAAGCATACAATCATACAAGTAAACCTATATTAGATGGTTAATCTGAAAATGGGTCATTACAAATTCTCCCCTCATTTTAGGATTTCGTCCCAAAATCCATGTAACATTTGGATGAATAAAATACCATCTAATCATTCATCTCTCTTGACATCATCTTAGAATTATTCCCATTTTATCTTTCTTTCATATGCCATGATCTTTTTGGCATTAGATGAATATTTCATCCCTTGTCATCATCATATCTCTCTTTGAGTACTACAAACACTTACTTCAAAAATGTTAGTAATACATCATTTATCAAGATGTGATTCACATCACCTTTCATATTCTTTTAGAATTTGATTATGTATCTCATGGATCAAAATTATGATTCATTCTGCATTATTATCTGCATTCATCAATTTTATTCATAAAGAAGAGCATTTATTGTGATTCATCCTTAGTTATCAACTTTTTATTACGATTTAAGATTCATAATCATGTTCAATTTTTTTAGGGATTATCTTCATAATCCATTACACTTTCTTCTTTCTCTTATGAAATTTCATGCTTGTCTTCAGTTCCATATTGAATTATGTAGTCCTTTCTCTTTCACTATTTTATCATTTTATTACAATCACACATATTCTTATACTCCCAAACTATCTTCATTAGAAAGCTTGGTCAGGGCATCATGAAGAAGCACAGTTGGTAGTGCCATACTAGCTTATCTCAACACCCAAATACTTGAACAGAGTATCTCGATATTGAGTTCAGTCAGTATGCATATCATTCATGTTTTGATCAATATCCAAACTATCATTTAGTCATAGATCCTATTGTCCCTGTAGATTCATCTAACCTAGGATCTGATACCACATTGTCAGGACCTCTCTTTTAATCAACATTAATGCCAACCATTAGAGAGAAATCCAAAACCTAAACTCGGATTATGAAGCAAAACAATTAATTGTTAGCAAACACAATTAAGTCTATATACAAAAAGCATAGATTTTTTCCTATTTTCTTTCTTCACAATTTTCATAAACCAATGTCACTAAAATTCAATTCCATTAAAACTAGAATTGAATCTTACTTCTTACATATATTTCAATTTACATCAAATACAAGTACATCAATGGACAATTTGATACACTACCCATCCCAAGAAAGAGAGAGTACATGGACATAATCTATCTAGATTATTCATCTATTTACGTCTTTTTTGTCACAACCTCTCTGCTGGATAACATTATACCTAAAAGCATTTTAAACAACCTCATGAGACTCATATACCCACTGAGTGGATACCTCCCACTCAATCTAGGTACATGCATCAACATCAGATTAAGTATAAGGAACTCAAAAGAAACTTGTAGATATTGAAAGATCTAGCATAAGTAAAATCTAGTTTACAATGGCAATCTAATCAAACAAATACGGTCATCATTTAAACCAAATATTACTTTTAACATATTTTTTCTAGAGCATGTCATGAACAAATCAGTAGATACTTCTTAGTTTAGACTAAAAATCCTTTTGCATGAGTAACATGTCAAGATATAAGAATTTTGAATCAATACATAACAATAACATCATCTTTGTGACACTCCACTATCTAGACCAGGAAAACATCCTACAGTCCTGAAGCTGAAGTACACATATGACATTTACCAAGCAGTATTATCAAACATCAAGTAATTCAAATCACATTCAAAGTGGATATAAATCCCAACATTTACTACTTGTCAATAAGATTGATCATGATACGAAACAAACAATCTATACAATAAAATGATTATTTTCCACAACAAGAAACATAATCAACAATGACAAATTATCATATAGTAGTAATTTGAATGTAACAAACATTCAAATCATATTCTACATGGCTTGCCATATTTTATTCATTTATCCTAAAACTATTGTATTGTTGGTATGTATGTCAAGAGAGCCAATCATATGATGATTGTAATAAGATAACTTGTAAATGATCTGATTAATAATAAATGCACTCTTCCAATTTATTCTATTTTATTCAGTTATGAGATAATGATGTAATGTAATAAATGTCTAAAGAATGATAATGATATTACTCAATGACATATGTCTTCAGGTTGAGGACCTAAACAATGATATCATACAAATGCTAAGAGTATATACATTCTTGTTATGTCCCTGGTCGGTTATTACTCTAGAAGAAAAATAGGCAATAATAATACATAAGACTAGAGTATGTTGGTTGATGACAAAATCTCATTAGTCATGATATGTGATATCAAACCAAGCACATATGTACTTGTTAGAGAATAATGTACCAGATAGACCCACCTTAAGAGTGATACGTGGAAAGCATAATTGGTAGTCAGTGTCATATCTTATATTTATGGTGGTGATTGTGGTTCTTAGACCTGAAGTCACTACACTCATCACATTTCATTCAGTGTACTTTGGCATCACCAACATGACCTAGAATAAGGGTTACCATAAAGGTGATGCTTAGGTGTACTGTGACACATGAGGATGACAATGAGTGATGTAGATGGGATTTGTCCCTCCTACAGGAGTATGATATCCTGGACACTTGATAATCGAGACTAAAAAATGCATGACCATGCTCATGTGAGTCAGTATGTGATATTGAGCTTACATATATCTCAAATAATCTTCTCTAGTTCAAGGAACATGGATTGAATGTTGAAGAGGATGACAATTCCATGCATTGAGTTCAATCTAGATATCAGTTCCAAAGGAACTATACAAACACTACAATACTAATAACAGATTGTAGGTTGAAGTTGTTCTCCAACTTTCCAATCACTTAGGTAGAAATAATGTCTTACTAGACATAGCTCATTGCTTGTGATGTCATAAACTAGTTATGGACATTCACTACCAATGTAAATTGGAACTTATAGGGTCTGTGACATCCCACTATCACATAGACAATGAAATGCCACACGAAAATGTGCGGAACCATCATAAACATCGTATTACCAAAAACACGAGTTAATTAAACCGATTGCGGAAAGCATATAAGAAAGGAACTATTACAACCATGTCCACATCCTGCAAATAAACATGTTATATAAATATACATCAACTTGATACATGTCCACCGTTCATAGGATCCAACTGTCACTAATCCATAAAGGATGCATCACCTGTTTATATACAGAACATGCCATATCAGGACAACAGTAGGATAAACAAGCTACATCAACTATACATTGTTAAACGTCATCAAAACACCTCCAAGGACCTGAGAGTACAAGGATGACTTCTAGGACTCTACTACAAAACACCCAAAAACAACAACATATCCATCTCTTGCCTTCTACTGTTCTTCTTGCTGCTCGGCCACAACCACACGACCACCACCACGTCTAGCACGATCAACTAAAAAGGTTTTAAATCAACGGGGCGAGACACAAGTCCCAGCGAGAAACATAACCCCCGCTGAAACTATAAAACCTCAAAGGAGAGCTATAATAGATAAAATAGGTAACCGATATAAGCAGATCGTATATGAGCAACATACTAAGTAGAACTAACTTGATACAACATCTTATCGAGATATTTAGGAAGCATATGCACAGATAATAATATGGAACATGATTGAAAAGACAAGTCTAATAAGAACTTATCATAACATCTGAGGAACATGTAATTAGCTGTAAGATAAAACTAGGGCAACTATTCAAGCAAGGCCTCAACCAATATTCTGGGTTTGCCCTAAGCAAATATACTTCACGGCTAGATTGCAATTTATTATGCCCTGAGGAAATGAGCCGTACCGCTCAAATCCAACCTTCGATTGTGAAACCCAAAGGTGGTGCCATACAAGGTCAATGGATGAGCCAGACTCCACGATCTCACCTCCTTGTGGTCAGTGCATGATAATCCAAAGCAGGATCACAATCTCATGCTTAAGTGACCTCAGTAACAAGGTCAGCTCCCGCAGGCTACCCTTTCCTCTAGCCCACCTTGGTACAGGTCACGATGCTAGTATATCATGAGCCACATGCCTATTCACCATTCTCCTGAGCCATAAACACATTCATGCTCCATCACACTGAGCCATGGGCCTGTTCACTATGCTCTTATACACATCTTGAGTCCACAACCGTAGTTGCACTCTAATCCTCCTATTTTCAATTAGGAGAAACCCCACATATTCAAAAAAATGCGCTCTGGGTTAACCCGCAGGAGAACCCATTTCACCATCACCAACGACTGACGATGATGGATCTATGGCCATGGCAAACTACATGAAAGGTTCATCTGTAATTAATTAATGCATTTTAAGCAGATTGCAAGATTCAACCAAGTTATGTAACATGTAAATAAAACACAAGTAAACAACATAGATCTTATTATCATGTGTTACATTGTCACTCTTATTCTCAAAGCCATCAAAATCATCCCAATCCATCATAAGGATCCAACATCACATGTTACCACTTAGCCTCTTGCCAATCATCAAGATCCATCTCAAGGGTCAACATCACTGGGACTCAATCCCATCATCAAGGCACACATTGCCATTCCATGGGTAACACCTATCATATATCACTGGGTTCATCATAACCCTTGATATTTAACATCATATCATTTCCATGCCATCACCATGGCTATTACCTGACTTCATATCCATACAACTATGATTACTTAATCTTCACATGTCCTTATGTGATTCTTCTCTCATGACCATTAATCACATGATTCCTCAATTTTTGGTAGATTATGCATGGGAAAGATAAAATTGATTTTAAAGCATGAAAGTTGATTAAGAGATAATTCTATGGTCTCATATTCAATTGGAAACCCTATTTGATGTATGGAAATACTCTTGAATGTGATGTACTCATGTGCAAAGATGATGCAAACTCAATATTACCAAATCTAACATGAGTGCTTTCTATGTTTGAGGTAAATCCTTGATGTGGTGAAGTAAGGTTAATCCATGCTTTATACCTCATGGTTAAAGAGGTCCCTATTGATCAACTTGTGTAGCCCCTATTTTGTTGACCAAATGTCAAACATGAATAAGAAAATACCCCCTATTTTGAAATGTACCATGATTATGCCTTGGACTGATTATGCTCTTGGTGTCTCAAATCATGATGAAAGATATTGATACAAGAGGCATTTCCCTATTGATTTCTATTCCCCTTTGTAACATAGATTTTAGATGACATGATGTATGTGGATCTCATTGTTTCCTATTATGCTCAAACTCTGAGTACCCAATATGACTTCTCAATTTTCAAAACACACCCCTACCCTAATATTGAAAGGAAGAGAACACAATTATGAACTTGATCTTGTAAAATCTTTAAATATGGTTTCCCTATTGTTATCTTGAACTTTGATATTATGACTTTATGAAGAACGGTACCATAATTGATACTCACCCTATTTGGATATGGCAGATGGTTGATGACCAAAGTAGTCTAATGTACTAGCTTAGGGTGGTAGTTGACTTGTGACTCCCCTAATCTAAGTCACATCCCTATTTAAAATACCTCTAAATTTTCATCTAGTTGATTATTTAGAGTTTTTAAAGGTAACCACTTCCACAAAATTTAAATCTCTTAGAAGATAGACCTGTAAATGGATATCTAGACTCTGCACATTCAATCTAGATTTGACCCAGAAATTTTGGATAAAAATCTGACATCCGCCAAATTCAAATTGGATTTTGGATATTTGATTTTGGATCCAAAATTTTTGGATCAGATATTGCATATTTATCTATCCTCTCCAATAAAAATTCAAAATCATATATATATATATGTATATATATTGATAATATATATATATTTATATTTTTACATATTAAAATACAAATATATAAATACTTTGTCATATATATTTAATGTAATATCAATATTTCATTTATAAATTGTATTTATTTTTATTACACATGTGGGTTTTGGTTCTGGTCAGATATTTATCCAAATTCAGATATTATCCATTCAGATCAGATTCGAATGTTGACATATGAGATCTATCAGATATCGGATCAGATATCAAATCGAACATTTTTTTCAGATTCAGATATCAAATATAGTAGTGTTTACTCCATATTTGATCTGTGTACAGGTCTATTGACAGATATGTGACAATATTGGTATTCGATCTTGAATCTTGATTTAATGTTGATCTTGGAATACAATTTTGACTACAACTTGTTGTTAAAGTTTCTAGAATGACCTAGGTCTAGATCATTCATCAACCTTGAATACCATGATAGTCAAATTTGATATTGCTACCGCAAAATGTGACTTGATTGATTCTTGATTGATGTATATGAATGCAAGAGCACCCCTAAGGTTTAAATATGAATCTATGCCCTAGCTTCAAATTTTTGGACCTATGGATTTTGGTAGCCAAATTCTGAGCTTCAATTTTGATCTATGAAATATACATTGATGTTTATTAATCTTAATAAAGGTACAACTCCAATTATCACAATTTTTGGATCTAGATCACCCTCAATATATGACTAATGACTTTCATATTTCCAATTTTCAAAATTTTTGAAATGATGATTATGTTGACTCACTCCATAGATGAATTTTTATTTAGAGCACATGTGGACTAGGGTGGGATCTTCCATTGAATTTAAACATGGACTCGTGGTTGAAAATGTGGTGATTGCCTTAAAATTATTGAAATTTGAAATCTCAATAATGGAAGTATAACCCCACCTAGTACAATGTAGAATCTAGAACCCTAATGGTTGGGAATGAAATTCATGCCTCACTTTTGATTCTAAGATATCTATTCATTAACATAAAACTATGATCTCTCCATATGTGTGATATATAGGATAATATATCTCAATTTGTAGCTCATGTGATCTTTTAAAATTTGATGATCCATTTGACTATACTTTGACCTACATGTTTGATTACTTGACTTTGAAATAGTGTTGATTTTGAAGGAATGCCAAGTGATTACGATATGGTATATGAAGTTCATATCTCGATTGAAGGGTTGTGCTGATTTTGGGGAAAAAATTTCTTTGAAGGTAGGGAGGATGTGATAACCTAGACTAGTCTATCTCCTCACACATGAGCCATCTAATTTATATTTGTAATAGTTTCTCACTCTATCCATTGATTTCATGAATTGAGTTGTGTTTATTCCTTTAGAGTTTATTCTATGTTCACATGACAAGTAGTGACATCCAATTGGATGAAAAACCAAGGTTTCACCCTAATTATACACCCTACACTCTCATCCCCTTTTGATACCATCCATGGGTCTTGCCTTCAACATATTTGTATGTGTATAATACACTTTCACGTTCCCAATGCATCACATTTAGCTCAATTTCAAGCTAGTATGTGATAGTTATGCCCAATTGAATATATTGTGGATTAAACCTTATTTTAGCTCTTTTAATCAAATTTACATCTTTTGGAGTGAAATTATGGTCATGCATCCCATTTATCTATTTCCGCTTTCCTTGGATATTAGATGCTTGACCCCTTGACCAATCATGCTGGCGCGTTGGCATGGGCCATGATTTTTTACCATTAGATTTTATCACCTTAGATCTCATCCCCAATCGTATAGTCATGTCATCATTCTCTACCTCTGTACACCTTCCCCATGATCATTGAGCTAACCTTCAACAATCCCCCTTTCTTGACACTTTAGAACCAATCAATCCTCCTTTTGCCTATAAAGATTTTTCACCTTCCTTTTTCTCCTTATTTCGCTTATTCTTGTGAACCCTATCTCACTCCCAATATGTTATTATACCACCATCTCCAATGGCAGTTGCCACCCTACCCTTTTGGTTGTTTCTTTCGTAGTGTCCCTCAATGCTTGCAAAGACCATATCTAACCCCACGGTGACAGTGCAGATCTTGGTGACATATTTTTGCATTGCCAAGAGGGCCATGGAGACCAACTCCCGTGTATGTAGTGAGCACACAGTAGAGCTACGCCGCTCAATTTGAGGGATGTGGAAGAAGGTGAATGGAATCCACGTACCACTCAATGGTAGTTTGCCACACTCTTAGACTACAGGAGGGCGGGAGCAAGTTTTGTATACAAACTTGCATGGGCCGCTAGCCGCTGACCATGCCCATATAGAAAGATTGGTCATGAGATCGTGTGTGAGCTTTCGATCTTGAATCCCAAGGCCCACTTTCGTCATATGATTCTTGGTACACCCCCCTTCTCTAAAGTATACAATAAATATATTCATAAAATGATACTCATGCATCCTTTGTCCCTTAATAGCATATGATATATGATTTAGATCCTTTCGACGAGATCTATCTGTTGGGACAAGTTTCAGAACCTAAATCTACTTACTCTTATTCTAATATCCTAAAATGCTTGAATTTTATGTACTAATAGAATGTTTGATGGTGTATCTTGCTCTACAATATTATTATTGCTTCCTAAATCACTCTTAAACTTCAAGGCATTAACTTTTATCCATCTTTTTCTTTGAATCGTGAAGTAGATCACATTTGATGTGCACATTTACTATTTTGACCTAATAGTGACCCTTTTGGGTTATGCATGAGATGACTTGCTTAATCTTGGCAATTTGACATAGATAATCATCAAATAATCATCCAACCTCCAAATCAATAACCTCTAGTACCTTCTAGAATATTAGGATTGACTTTTATCATGCTTAGCTATATTAATGGATTAATGTTGTGTTATAGACCATATGATGTAACTTTCATGAGCTTTTAGCCACTATATCTTGAACCTTATACAAGTATTGATCAATAATTATTAGAACAATATTTCTTACCTCAAATCAGTAACCATTTCAATCTGTGTGACTTACTTTACCATGATCTTATATTATTGGCTATGTTTGTATTATAAAATCTCAAGTACCTATTTTCTGCATTAGCCAAGTTGACCTAGTTTGATTACATATGATGAAATATTACTTTTATTATCATCTCTTTCTTAAATAAGTATATTTATCATGTTGTAGAACTAAAATTCCAACATGATATATCATATGCTCTTTCATGATCATATGACGTGGAGATGTGACCTTATTGCATGGAATAGATCTAGTATGACTAGTCATGATGTTTTATGATTAAACCTTAATGGAAATCTAAATCTCATGCTTCCCTAACTCCAAATCAGAAATCATCTCACCTTTATATATAGTTAATGTGTATGGATCACTTAGATATAGGAATTAATGCTATTACTTGTGCTATATTGAATCATTCATGCGTGTTTGGAATTTTGGAAACTATAATTGATCTAAGTGAAACCTTGATCTCGTGAAACATCCGTGTGACTTATGTAGTTTTTTCTTATTAAAAAATTACTGATCTATGACACCATGTTATATCTTTATACATCTTAGGTCCACCTTGACTTTGTCCTTCTCGAGGAATCTCACTTGTGATTTATAGTTTTTTTCTCTACTCACAAGGTAATCTCTTGACCCTACTGGATTTTGGCTTATTTGTATGTATGCTTGTATGAATGCTTTGATAGATAGTTACTTGATTTATCTATGGTTCCTATGATTACTACTTTCATATCCATTACATGCCCTTGTGTACCTTCTTGATTTTTTGGGGTAAGGGCACAAGGCATGTTGAAACATGGTTATGTCTTGGTGATTTTGTCTTCGGGACCCATATGAATAGGTTTATCTCATGACATATTAGTTTTGAAATGTCTCTCGTTGCGGTAGGGTACATCCTTGGCTTTAAAGTCCCTCTCTGACCCTTCATTGGGAAGTAATCTAAGGCCTACGTTAATATAATAGATAAAGAAACCTAAAACATGCTTTGTATAAAAGAATATCGTTAAGTGTTATCATCTTTTTCTTATTCCTTCTTATTATAATTCTTTGATACAAGAAACTTTTACATATTCTTAAATTATGTTTACTTTCCCTATCATAGCACACAATGCTTTAGCATTAATATATTTTGTATACCAATTTTTAGTTGTCAAATGAAGATCAATTGCACTCAAGACTTTAAGTTGTGAAATGAAACACCAATGGGTATTCTTGATATAAGAAAGGTTGCATATCTCTTTCCTCCATGTTTACTATCTTGTTATATCTTTAATTATATTATTGCCTTTTTCATATATATTGATTGTGTGAAACTATGTGTCATTCTAGAGATGGATTCTCATCTCCACTCACCTTTGGTTGTGTTTCCCCTTAGGAATGTTGATATAGGGTAATACATTTTTTGATTGCAAATGGTATCGGAGCCATACACATATGACTCAATATATGTTTAAGGCATAACAAATCTTAAGAACCTAGGAAGAACTAAAATATATAATTGTAAAACTAAGGCAATGGGTATGTTGTTAAACATGAAGGTTTTGGCTAGTAAACCCCACCTATCTGATATTGTGGTGGATGAGGTTCCTCTGCACGCATACTTATCCAAGTCGATCAACGTTTCCATTAGGCTTTTTCCCCTAAAGAATAGAGAGTCTTCTGGAATATCACCTTTACTTAAGGACTACCTAAGTCACCCATGTAGATGATTAGTAATTTTTCTCATCTCCTCATGTGATTCTTCTCTCATAACCATTAATCACATGATTCCTCAATTTTGGGTAGATTTTTCATTGGAAAGCTGAAATTCATTTGAAAATATGAAAGTTTATTAGGATGATAATGCCATGATCTGATCTTAAATTGGAAACCCTATCTTATGTATGTAAGTACTCTTCAATGTCATGTATTCATGTGTAAAGTTGATGGAAACTCAATATTACCAAATCTAACATGAGTAATTTCTATGTTTGGGGTAAGTCCTTGATGTGATGCAATAAGGTTAATTCATGTTTTAGACCTCATGGTGTATGAGATCCCTATCCATTGAACTTTTGTGCCCCGCATTTTTCTTTACCAAACATCATTAAGAAAAATTCCCCCTATTTTGATATGTAACGTGATTATGCTCTTGAGCTCTCAAATAATGATAAAATCCTTTGATACAAGAGGCATTTCTCTATTGATTTCTATGCCCATTTAATATAAAATTTGATTTACATGATGGATATGGATCTCATTTTTTTCCCTATTATACTGAAATCTCGAGTTTCCAATTTCACTTTTTTATATTGTGAACATACCCTTACCCTGATCTTGAAAGGAAGGGAATGTGATTATGACCTTGATCTTCTACAATATTGAAATACGGTTGCCTTATTAAGATCTTTGGCTTTGAAGTCATGACCTTATGAAGTACAATATGATAATTTATACTCTCCCTATTAGGATACGTCTTATGGATGATGACCAATGTAGTCTCATGTGCTAGCTTAGGATGGTAGTTGACTTATGACTCCCCTAACCTAAGTCACATCCAAATTTGGACTACCACAAATTGTCATCTAGTTGATTATTTAGAGTTTGGAAAGGTAACCCCCTTACACACAGATTTGATATCTCGATAGGTCAGATGATATTGATACTTGATCTTGAATCTTGATTTGATGATGATCTTAGAATATATAGTATAGTTGGCTATTAAAATTTCTACAAATACCTAGGTCTAGATCATTCATCAACCGCAAATACCATGATGATGAAATTGATATTAATACCAAGAAATGTCCCTCAATTGTTGCTGGATTGTTGTATATGGATGAATGATTACCCCTAAGGTCTAAATAGGAACCTATGCCCTAGATTCAAAATTTTGGACATGTGACTTTTGACAGCAAAATTCTTAACTCTTGATTTGTATTTGTGAAATCTAGACTCATGATTTTTATC
The DNA here is from genome assembly GCA_963693085.1 of Alisma plantago-aquatica. NCBI lineage: Eukaryota > Viridiplantae > Streptophyta > Magnoliopsida > Alismatales > Alismataceae > Alisma > Alisma plantago-aquatica. The sequence goes on from OY856409.1 coordinate 756,162,384, forward strand.
TCGGTAATGGCATGACTTCTATGATCACAATGTTTGGACCTTGAGATCATCCTCGATATATGGCTATTGACTTTCATATTCCCAAATTTCAAAATTTTGAAATTATGGTTAGGTTGACTTGCTTGATTCGTGACTTAGGGTTTATCTCTCTGTGGACTAGGGTGGGATCTTCCATTAAATTTGAACATGGAATCACGATTTAAATATGACATTTGTGTTGAAATTGTTGAAATATGAAATCTCAATCATGGATATATAATCCCACCTAGGCCAATGTAGAAACTAGAACCCTAAAGGTTTGGAATTAAATTCATGTCTAACTCTTGATTCTAAGATCTCTAGAGTTGATCTCAAAATTTGAAATATCCATATGTGTGATCTATAGGATAAACTCTCTCAATTTTGTGATTCATGTGATATTTCAAATTTTGATGCTCAATGTGACTATACTTTGACCTTGATGATTGAATTCTAAATTTTGAAGTAGTGTTTATGTTGAAGGAATATCAATTATATATGATATGGAATATGAAGTCCCAATCTTGATTGAAGGGTTGTGCTAATTTCATGAACAAAATTTATTTTAAGGTGGGGAGTATTTGATAACCTAGCCTTTTATCTCTCCTCATACATGTTTCTATGTACTTCATATTTCAATAAATTTCTCACACTTTCCATCAATTTCATGATTTGATTTTTGTTTATGCCTTTTGAGTTTAGTCTATGTTCACATGACAAGTAGTGACATCCAGTTTGATGAAAATCAAGGTTCCACTCAAATTATACACCACACATTCTCATCCCCTTTTGATACCATCCATGGGTCTTTTATTGTCATCAACATTTTTTGGATTTGTATAGGACACTCCTATGTTCCCAAATCATCAAACATCACTCAATTCCGAGCTAGAATGTATGTGTTATGCCCAAGTGAATATCATGTGGATTAAACCTTTTTTGGCTCTTTTAATCGAATCTACACCTTTTGTGCCAAAATTTTGGGCACACAGCCCATTTATTTCTTCCCCTTTCCTTTCCTATCTGATGATTGATCCCTTGACCAATCATGATCCATGTTGGCTTGATCTATGATTTCTAACCATTAGATCTTATTGTCTCATATCCTATCCCCAATTGTAAAGTGATGCCATCTTCCTATACCTTTATACACCTTGTCGGTGACCATGGTGATGAGCTTCACTAACCCCTCCTTTCATGACACTTTGGAACCAATTAACCCTCCTCTCTCTTATAAATCTCTTGCACCTACTTTTTTTCTTCTCCTTTTCTCCTCTTCTTATGAACCCTATCTCACACCAATAGCTTCTTCTACCTCCAACTACAATGGCAGCTGCCACCCTACCGTTTTGGCCATTTCTTACCTAGTTCCCCTCGGTGCTTGCAAGACAATATCAAACCCCATGGTGATTGGGCGGAGCTCAGTAGAAGGTTTGTACAGTTCCAAGAGGGCAGTGGAGACCAACTCTTGTGCCTCTAGAAAGCATGCAATAGAGTCGTTTCGGTCAACCCAAGGGTTGTAGAAGGAGGTGGATGGTGAACACCTACCGCTCAATGGTAGTTGGCCACACTCTTGGACAACAAGTGGGGGAGCAGTGGTTGTACACCAGCTCGCACGGCCGAAAGTCACTGGCCAGGCCTAGATAGAAAGTTTGGTCATGAGATCGTGAATGGGTCACCGAGATTGAATACAAGGGCCTCATTTGGTCACATGATTTTTGGTAACACCACCCCACCCTCCTTTCTCAAAATTTTACAATAAAGTTCTTCAAAAAAAGGATATCCCATGTATCCTTTAGTCATTCATTTCATATCACATATGATTTTTTAACCTCTCGGCAAGCTCTATCCCATGGGACTAGTTTTCAAACATAAATCTTCTCATTTGCCTTCTGATATCCTAAAACAGATGAATTTCATGTATTTTTTGAATATTTAATCGTGTATCTTGCTCAAAAATGTTAACTTTTCTTCCTATGTCACTCTTAAACTTTAACACGGTAACTTTTATCCATATTTTTCCTTGAATCACAAATTAGATTGCATTTGATGTGCACTTTTACTCTTTTGAACTAAAAGTGACCCTTTTGGATTATGCATAAGATTACTTGCTTAATCTTGGTATTTTGATATAGTTAATCATCAAATTATCATCCAACCATAAATAAGTAACTTTAGTACTTTTTTTTAAACTTGGGATCTACTTTTGTCATGCTTAGCTTTATTGATGGCTTCATGTTATGCAATAGAAAATATGATGTGACTTGCATGAGATTTTAGTCACTAGATCTTGAGCCTTGTAAAAGTATTGATCAATAATGATTGGAACTATATTTCTGACCTCAAATCATTAACCTTTTGATTCTATGTAGCTTACTTTACCACGATCTTATATTACTTACCATGTTTGTCTCTTAAAGTCTCAAGTACCTAGTTTGTGCATTAAGATGATCAAGTTGACCTAGTTTGCTTCTATATGATGAAATATGACTTTTGTGTTAATCTCTTGGTCATATCAGTAGATTAATCATGTTGTATCACTAAAATCTCCACTTGATCTATCTTATGTTCTTTCATGATCATATGACTTGGAAATATGAATGTATTGCATGGAATTGATCTAGTATGACTAGTCATGGTCTTATATGATTTTGATGGAAATTTAAATCTCATGCTTCTGTAACTCTAAATCATAAATGACATCACATTTGTATGTAATCTAATGTCAATGGATGACTTAGACATAGGACTTAATGTTGATACATGTGTTATTCTAAGTCATTGTATGCATGTTTGGAATTTTGGAAAGTATGTTTGATCTAAGTGAAACCTTGATAAGGTAAGCATCTAGATGACTTATATGGTGTTTATCTTATTATAACCCTATTGGTATTAGACACCATGTTATATCTTCTTACATCTTATTTCCACCTTGGCTTGGGCCTTCTCTAGGAATCTCACTCATGATTTATGGTTTGTTATCTACTCAAAAATACGCTTAATCTCTTGACCCTACTATAATATTATCTTGTTTGCATGTATGCACGTACAAAGGCTTGGCTAGATAATTACTTGAGTTATATATTGTTTCTATGATTACTACTTTCATGTTTGGTTATACTGTGTTGACACATTTTGAGCCTAATTTAGAGACATTATGTACCCGTGTACATGCCTTATGTTTTAGGGTAAGGGCACAAGGCATGTTGAAAAAGGGTTATCTCTTTCCATGGCCTTCAAGTCCCATATGAATAGGGTTATATCATGACATTTTAGTCTTCAAATCCCTCATGTTGAGATAGGGCACAATTTTGTGTTGGGTTTAAATGTCCCACACGGACCCTTCCTTGGGAAGTGGTCAAAAGGCATATGAGAAAAGAAACATAAAACATGATTTGTATAAAAGAATTTTGTTAATTGTTGTTGCCTTGTTTTTCTTATTGCTTATCATAATCTATCCAAGAAACTTTTATATACACTTAAACTATGTCCACTTTCTCTTTCATAGCATACTTAATGGTGTAGTGCTAATATATTTCATTTATCAAATTTTTAGTTTCCAAATGAAGATCCATTTCACTCAAGACTCTAAGCTCTAAGATGGAACACCAATGGTTATTCTTGATAAGATGGGTACAAATATCTTTCGTCCATGTTTAGTATCTTGTTATCTCTTTATTATTTTTCCTTTTTCAGAATTATTTCTTGTGTGAGACTATGTGCCATTCTAGGGATGGACACTCTGGTCCCCTCACCTTTGGTTGTGTAGCCCTTAGGAGTGTGGGACTTAGGGTAATAAACATTTTCGTGACAAATGGTATTAGAACCATACACACAGGCTCTATATATTTTTAAGGTATAATACATATTAAGAATAAAATCTATAATGGTGAAACTGACGCAATGTGTATGTTGCTAAACATGAATATTCTGGCTAGTAATCACCTCCTATATGGCTAGTATGGTAGCTTAGGTTCCTCTACAACCTACATATCCAAGTGGATCATGTTTGGATTAGGATTATTACCCTAAAGCCTAGATATTCTTATACCATCCCAACTCTTCCTTAAGGACTACCTAATACATCCATGTAGATGATGATTAGTTAGTCTTCTCATCTACTCATGTGATTCTTCTCTCATAACCATTAATCAAATGATTCCTCAATTTTGGGTAGATTATGCAGGGGACAGATAAATTTCATTTGAAATATGAAAATTGATTAAGTTGATAATGCCATAATCTGATCTTAAATTGGGAACCCTATTTGATGTATGGAAGTACTCTTGAAAGAGACGTGGTCATGTGTAAAGTTGAAGAAAATTCAATATTACCAAATCTGACATGACTTCTTTCTGTGTTTTAGGTAAATCTTTGATGTGGTGAAGTAAGGTTAATTCATGTTTTATATCCCATGGTTGATGAGTTCTATATTGATTGAAATTATTTTGCCCCTATTTTTTACCAAACCTCAACCATGAGTAATCAAAATGTATCCTATTTTGATATGTACCATGATTATTCCTTGGAATGATTATGCTCGTGGAGTCTCAAATCATAATGAAAGACTTTGATATAAGAGGCATTTCCTTATTGATTTCTATGCCCCTTTGTAACATAGATTTTGAATTACATAATGTACATGGATATCGTTCTTTCCCATTTATGCTCAAACTCTCGAGTTCCCAATTTGACTTCTCAATTTTAAAAATACACCCTTACCCTGATTATGAAAGGAATGAAATGCAATTAATAACATGATCTTTAAAAATCTTGAAATATGGTCTCCCTGTCATGATATTGATATTTGAACTCATGACCTTATGAAGTATGATAAGATAGTTGATAATCTCCCTATTTGGATATTCATGATGGCTCATGACGAATATAGTCTAATGTGCTAGCTTAGGGTCGTAGTTGACTTATGACTCCCCTAACCTAAGTCACATCCCTATTTGGACTACCTCTAAATTTGCATCTAGTTAATTATTTAGAATTTGGAAAGGTAACTCTTTCCACATAACCTTGATCTCTTGATAGGTCTATGATGATATTATTACTCTATCTTGAATTTTTATTTAATGATTATTTTAGCAAATGTTGTTTAGTATAGCTCACAGTTAAAATTTCTAGAAAGGATAGGCCTATATTATTCATAAACCTCTAATACCATGACAATGAAATTGATATTGATACCATAAAATGTTGCTCAACTGTGGCTCTATTTTTGTATATGGATGAATGATGACCCCTAAGGTCTAAATAGGAATCTATGCCCTAGCATCAAAATTTTGGACCTATGACTTTTGGCAGTGAAATTCTTAAATCTTGATTTTGATCTATGAAATCTAGACTCATGATTATTGATCTCAACAATGGTATGAATAACTATGATCACAATGTTTAGATATTGAGATCACCCTTGATAGATGACTAATGACTTCCATATTCCCAAGTTTTGAAAATTTTAAATGATGATTGTGTTGACTTGCACGGTTAATGACTTAGGGTTTAGCTATCATGTGGATGATGTTGGGATTCTCCATTGAATTTAAACATGGAGTCATGATTGAAATATGATGTTTGCTTGAATTTATTGAAATATGAAATCTCAATCATGGATGTATAAGCCCACCTAGGCCAATGTAGAAGCTAGAACCCTAAAGGTTAGGAATAAAAGTCATGACTCACCCTTGATTTGAAGAATTATGTGCATTGAACTAAAAAATATGATATTTCTATATGTGTGATTTATAGGTTATTCTCTCTCAATTTTTTATTCATGTGATCTTTAAAATTTTGATCATCAATGTGACTATACTTTGACCTTGAAACTTGATTGCTCGTTTTGAAATAGTGTTTACATTGATGGAATATCAAGTGATGATGATATGGAAAGTGAAGTCCCAATCTTGATTCAATGGTTGTGCTTATTTTGGGGATAAAATTTCTTTTGAGGTGGGTAGGATGTCATAACCTGGACTTTTCTCTCTCCTCACATGTGTGCTATCTACTTCATATTTGAAATAATTCCTCACACTTGCAATTGATTTCATGATTTGAGTTGTTTTTATGCTTTTTGAGTTTATTCTATGTTCACATGACAAATAGTGACATCCAATATGATGAAAAACCAAGGTTTTATCCAAATTATACACCATACACCCTCATCCCCTTTATATACCATACATGAGTCTTTTCTTGACCTAAACATATTTTATATGTGTAGATGACACTCTGACGTTCCCAAAGCATCAAATTTTGCTCAATTCTGAGCTAGTATGTGTGAGTTATACCCAATTGAATAATTTGTGGATTTAAACTCTTTTTTTACTCTTTTAATCAAATTTACACCTTTTGGGTCAAAATTTTAGGTGTGCAACCCATTTATCTCTTTCCTCCTTCCTTTCCTATATGACACTTTCTCCCTATACCAATCACAAGCCACGTTGGCGTGGGCCATAATTTTTTAAAGTTTGATCTTATCATTTCATATCCTATCCCCAATCGTATGGTCATATTGTTATCATCTACCTTCACACACCTTGCCAGCAACCATTATGTTGAGATTTACAACCTCCTCCATCTGTCCTACCATTTTGGAATGAGAACCTATAAAGCTCTTTCACCTTCTATTTTCTCCTCCTTTCCCTCTTCCCATGAACCCTAACTCACTCCCAATAGCTTCTTCTACCTTCAACTCCAATTGCAGTTTCCACCCTACCTTTTGGATGTTTCTGCCCTACTTCCCCTTAGTGCTTACAAAGAGAAGATCTAGTCCCAGAGTGATTGGGTGGATCTTGGCAGTAGGTTTGCACAGCCTCAAGAGGTTAGCGGAGGCCAACTCTGGTGAGCACGTAGCACATGTATGTTGGTAGACCTGAGGTTGCAGAAAGTAGTTGATGGTGGGTACCTACTACTCGATGGCAGATGGCCACACTCTTAGACTATGAGAGGGTAGGAGCCAACAACTATAGACCAACTTGCACACGCCACTAGCCACTGGCCCAACCCAGATAGAGAGAAGGGTCATGAGATCATATTTGAGCATCTGATCTTGAATCCAAGCACCCTCATTCATTGTGTGATTTTTGCTAAAACACACCCTCCCTTTCTTAAAAGTTTATAATAAAGATCTTCAAAAGACGATACATCATGCATCCTTTAGCCTTTCATAGGATATAGTATATGATTTTTTATCCTCTCAATGAAATCTATCCATTGGGACTATATCCAAAACCTAAATCTACTTACTCTTCTTATGATGTCCTAAAAATCATACATTTTATGTCCTATTTGATTGTTTAATGGTGTATCTTGCTCCAAAATATTAATATCATTTCCTATATCACTTTTAAACTTTAATTTCCATGTTTGTCTCTTAAAGTCTCAACTACCTAGTGCATTAAAATGACCAAGTTGACTTAGTTTGGATCCATATGATGAAATGTGACTTTTATGCTAATCCTTGATCCATTTGTTTTAAATGAGTATATCTACATTGTTGTATCAGTAAAGTCCCCACTTGATCTATCATATTCTCTTTCATGATCATATGACTTGGAAATGTGACCTTGTTGCATGGAATTGATCTAGTATGACTAGTCCTGATTTTATATGATTAAACCTTGATGGAAAGCTAAATATCATGCTTCCCTAAATCCAAATCAGAAACGATATCACCTTTATATCTAATCTAATGTGTATGTATCACTTTTGTATAGGACTTGATTTTGATATTTTTATTAGGTTGAATCATTGTATGCATGTTTAACTTTAGAAACTGTGTTCGATGTAAGAAAAACCTAGATCTAGGGAAACATCCACATGACTTATATGATGTTTATCTTATCAAAACCCTATTGATTAAAAACACCATATTCTATCTTTTTACATCTTAGGTCCACCTTGTCTTAGGCCTTCTCTAGGATCTCACTCATGATTTATAGCTTGTTCTCTACTCATAAAGTATGATTACTCTCTTGACCCTACTATGATATTGTCTTGTTTGTATGTAGGATCATATGAAGGCTTGACTAGATAATCACTTGATTCAGCTATTGTTCCTATTATTAGTACTTTCATGCTTGTCTATACTATGTTGACAAACATCGAACATAATTTAGAGAAATGAATTATATAACCTTGTGTACCTACTTGAAATTTTTTCGATAAGGGTGCAAGGCATGTTTAAAAGGGGTTAGCTTTGGGTGATGGCCTTGAGGTCTCATATGAATATGGCTATCTTATGACATGTTAGACTTGAAATCCCTCAGATTGAGATAGGGCACATATTATGCTTTGGCTTAAATGTCCCTCACAGACCCTTCCTTGGGAAGTGATCAAAAGGCCTACATCGATATGATGTATAAAGAAATCTAAAACATGCTTTGTATAAAAGAATTCCATTAATTTATATCACCTTATTTCTTCTTATTGCTTATTATAATGTTTCTAGCAACAAAACTTTTATATACTCTTAAACTTTGTTTACCTACCCTTTCAAGGTGTACTTAATGCTTTAGCATCAATATATTTTATTTATCAAGTTTTTAATTGGCCAATGTAGATGCACTGCGTTCAAGAATTTAAGCTAAGAAATAAAACACCAATGGGTATTATTGATATATAAGTGGTTGCATATCTCTATCCTCCATGTTTACTATCTTTTTATCTCTTCAATTTTGTTATTGCCTTTTTCATAAATATTGCTTGTGTGAAACTATGCACCATTCTACGGATGGATGCCTAGTTTCACTCACCTTTAGTTGAATATTCATTAGGAGTGTAAATTTAGGGTAATAAATGGTTCTATGACATCCACCCACTTGGATACATAGTCTACTACAACCAATATGTATTAGTTGCCACATAATGAAGGAAAGGTCCCATATAATTGATCCCAAAGACATCATAGATTTCCACTTCAATCCAATCAAATAGAGGCATTTCATTTATCCTCAAAATTTCATATGTACATGGAAGTGTGAGAAATAGAATGAATGTATGGATGTGTATCATTAATGTTGAGATCATATTAGAGTGATCAAAGTTTAATTCTCTTGTAAAGTTTGTTTATATGATTGGATGCGAGAAAACAAAGAGTTTGAAACAAAAGAAATCAAAGGTAAAAAAAATTAGGAGTGAACTTGTATTAAGTATAATCCTCAAACTTATGCCTAATCTCATGATTAGTGGTAATCATGGGATGTGGGTGTGACAACTTTGGTATCAGAGCTTAGGCTGAGTCGTCAGGGACCATTATGATAGAAAGCTAGAGTTATAAGTGTGGTATTAGGAGTTGATGTGTTAATAGCTCTGGGAGGTCTGAATATTTAGATACCTTGGTCCGGTATCTGAATACTTAGATTGACCAGTATCAAGCTACTGTGTTTATTCTTCTCTGGATGCCCTGGACAAGTATGCAGAGGAAGGATGGGCTAGAGAGAAACCCTAGAAATCTTAGGGTTAGGAGACCAGAAACATAGAATGTGATACAACTCTTGCTTTTATATTGCTTCTTTGATTGGAGATCAATAGAAATGCTCTTATATATATGAATTCAGATTATCAGTTTGTAGAATATATATGGTTCTTTTATATAGTAGTGTATCATGAAGTGATTCAGTCATTATTTATATTGTTTGTATCAAGTAGACCAGAAGTTATGTTTAAATGAGTTTGTCGTAAGTGGATATTCATTCCACATCTTTGAGATTAATAGGAGTTGGTTAATCTTGAGTAGCTCTTGGGTTTAGGACTACATGTTCGACCTGGTCCGGCTGGTAGGGTGCATTACTGGGATCATAATGACTCCTATTGAAAATATAATAAGAGTAGACTCTGGATAAATTAGACCCACATCATAGTGAGAATGTACATACAATAAGATGTTGAAATATAAGGGGAAGATAAAAAATGCTATCAATTGGAACCGATATTTGAGGTCCAACTTTGGGGTCTTAGTTGAGAAACCCTTAATTGGGAATAAAGGAACACGACATAAGGTTCATATTAAGTTTAATGATTAGTATTATATGAACTCTAAATATGAAATATGGAAAAGATATGAGAAAAGTATGTAAGGTACAAGATAGTAAGAATCAATCATGAGGAATGGATCATATAATCAAGTACAATCCTTTTATGTACTCCAAAGCAAAGGGAAAATAAAAAGAAAAGAGTTAAGTATACGATAAGTACATAGAAGTGAAGAGTCTTCAGAAGAGTTAAAGTAAAGAGAATTAGATGAACATGTAAATCATAAGACTAGGATAAGAAACTTAGTTGAATCAAAGAGAAATATTGGAAGTGATGTGTAAAGAGATCTTCAAATGGTAAAACTCTTTCATAAAGAAACATGATAAGTTATTTACAAATTGATCCATCAGTACATCTTTGTAATGTTATATCTCGAGGTTACAACCATCAACCATCCTATTAACTTTACAAGGCAAGATACAAAAATCTCGAGGTATTAAGCCAAAATCTCATATTTATATTAAACATCTACTGACTCCTAGGACCTAAGAGTATAGAGACGACACATAGGACATTCTATCTACAGGACTTTGACAGACAGTGTCTCCACCTGAGGATCACTGTTGTCCCTGATGTTGCTGCTGCTACTGTTGTTGCTCACCCACTGATGGGTTCCTTCATCCTCGGTGTCTACCTAAAAAGTTGAATCCCACGTGGGTGAGACAATTGAATAATTGTCCCAGCGAGAGTTATAACTCTCTGCCAGAAGCATTGTTATTGCAATAATGGAATAACATTGAGTAGTAGAACTATAAATATACAACAACAGGTTTAACATTATGTAAATTAAGTGAAGCAACATTCTTTTAAGCAATCATTTCAATTATAACTTAATTGAATGACAAGAAATATAACAATAAGGAATATGAAGAACATGTATACTAGTTATTCAACTAGAGCACTGTAAACAATGTAACATCAATCATTATTTCTCATAGTTCAACCTAAGCAGTTATGCTATACAGCTGATTACATTTTTCAAACATATTTATGTCCTGAGGAGATGAGGTATACCGCTCATACTCCAACCGACCATTATGAAATCACAATCAGTACCATACATAGGTCATCAGAAGAGACGGATTCCTATGACCTCATCTTCCTCAATCGGTATGAGGAACAACATGCAGGACATTTTGTGTCTTTGCCATAATAGCTTTCCAGGGTATTCTGGCAACTTCGCTATTAGAGTTACAGTGGCGTGTTGTACTCTCTTCGCCATCGAGGGATTTCTTGTTTATCTCACATCGATGCGGCATTAACAACATCATCGGGAGATTAGTGATACATCATCCCGACATAAACATATAATGAAGGAATGAGAGATTAAATGTACATCTCACATCAATTCCTACATTAGGACGTAAGGATATTCGCGTCCATAACTTCCACATACTCAAAAGTATGCTCTCCAGGAGTTCCCTTAGGAAAACCTGTTTCACCATCATTTAAACTACTAACAATGATGGATCTATGGTCAGGGCTCTACATGATATCATTACACTTGATTATTTAAATACATTATAGCATTCTTTTAGCATCAGGCATGTTTTCAAACATAAACCAATAAGACAATTGCTATAAAGAAAGAATACTAATTGTATCAAGTTCATTTCACATATAGTTATCATTGGGATATCAATCCCTAACCATCTCATCATTATAACTCAGGAACATGGGTGTTCAAACCCTTAGATCATCAAAATACTTGTTACCAGGTAAAATATTATCATCAAGTCATTTAACAATATGACCTTGATTGTAACAATACATATGTTTCTCATGGCTTATACAGCCTATCAATCTCATATGTTACCTCTTACTAGGCAACATAGCATATCATTACTTTTTAAAGCTTATAAAGTACTTTCAATGAATATGACATCATAACCCTTACCTGGCTATGATCACTTCTTGATAAAAACTTGCATGACTAACACTATTGATAACATGCACATTATATCTATATCAACACAATACAATTTATTTCCAAGTCATGTATAGAACACCACGGCTGTGCTATCTTGCACGGTCGTGCAAGGGGAAGCCACCACGGTCGTGCTACTGACAAATTACCATGATCGTGTTACATCACCACGGTTGGTTTCTAGGGTTAGGATTTCTTATTCAATTCAATTAGGACTATTCAACCTCTTTAGCTTAATAAGGCATAATGATTCCTTATTTCATAATGCAAGCATGGTGTTTCATGCTTAAAAGCATAACCCAAAATTAGGGTTAGTGTATCCCACCTTTCATTAATTAGGGTTTCCTGCTCACATTATCAGTTCAACCCTAATATATTACTCCACAACTCTTGGGAGCATTCAAAGATATTATAAGTGTTTGCTTTTTATTACTATACTCATCATATATCATTAATGATCATCAATTCTAAGTATTAGTTCATTTCTCATCCATGTCATGGTATGATTACATAATACTCATTGATTTGGCTTACCCCATTCACAAGGTGTATTAGTCTACATTTATCGAGTACCTTGAGTCCATTATATCTTTATTGTTAAACAATTACTTATCATACACTCCATGTGTTTCTTGTCTAAGTATAATGGTTTAGAGGTTCATCAAGGTATTTTTACCCCGAATTGTTGAGTGTGATATCTATCATATCTTGATATATCACTTTCTTCTCATTTCCATCTTACCTTGAGTTAATTAACTAACTTTGTATTAAGGTATTTCTCTCTTAATACTTTATCCACTAACTTATTATCTTCATCATATGGTGCATGGATCGTACATTAGAATTGTCCAATTGTCTTTAATGATATAGACGTATCCATTTGATAAACATTGTTGATATAGGATAAACCATCATCAGCTATATTAGGTATATCTATTTTCAGGATGTTATCCACATCATCATTTAGTATACATCATTTATAAGAGTTTCATGCCCATTAACATTATAAGGTGTATAATCTATTACTCATTTATAGAGATGTTTGTACAAGGATCTAAGCATCATCTTATCTCATAGATCCTTATTCATTAAAATTACCACATTTATCATTCCCATGGTTCATCAACCCTATCCTTTATGTTTATAACATAATCATCCTATTTAATTATTTTAGCCACACCTCTCTTTGGTGTACTGGCTAATAAACCATATCTAGGGTTTCATATATCATTACTTGACATTACCCTGAATTGAATCTTAGACCATATCATAATATCAGGGATTCACATAACATCACATAAAACTAGGGTCTTATATTCAATAAACCATAATTTAGACTTACTATTCATCCCAATTGTGGTTTCTCATAACATCACTCTCAATTAGGGTTTTTATTCATATCACATTACCCTAGATTAGGGTTATCTTTAATATCCCACCATTAGAGTTTATTATTTCACATCATGACATTTCCCTAGATTAGGGTTTACTATTCACGGTACATCACATTACCATAGATTAGGGTTTACTATTCACATTATAATGAATCATGATTATGCTATCATTATGTATGACAATTACTTCCATTAATGTCCTCAAATTAGGTTAAGAATCATTAACCATCATAATTAGGGTTTCTATGATCTCATTATGATGGATCATACCCTAATTAAATATATTCATACATATTGGAGGTTTGTTACTTGATTCTTACTCATATGGGGAGTCTTCTCTCTCCTCTCTCTATCAGATGATGTTTACATCACCCTTGATTAGGTTAAGACAAATCAACCTTGACATCATGAGTTATGTCACTACTATTGTGATCATTAAGGTTCACTTGATCAAAGGGTATAAGTTACTCTATTCTATCAAGGGTACTTTTGTAATGTTCACCATTGGTTATAACATGCATTAATCCAATAATTACTTGGTCCCTTAATCACTTTAGGTATCTATAAGGTTTAGGTTAATAAACCACTAAACCATCTTGACCACTAGGGCATCAAACGATCTTTACCTTTTTAGACCGCAAACGGTCTTGCACACTAAACCCCCAAACGGTCTTGGATAGACCTTGAAAACCATTTGGTGGTGTTGACCAATTGGTCTAGTTTGACTTTTGAAACTGTTCAGTAAAGTGCACACTCAAGACTGTTTGCCCAAGATGAGGTGAAGATCGTTTGGTCATGAAGACCGTTTGGCCAAGTTTGACTTTGAAACCGCATGGACATAACCGATCTTGAAACCACATGAGATCAAATGGTTTGGGATCATTTGGTCTCAAATGGTCTTGAGACCGTTCGGTCCCAAACGGTCTTGAGACCATTTGGACTCAAATGGTCTTCAGACCATTTGGTCCAAACCACCTCAAAACCGCATGGACCAAAAAGTGTCTCAACCTCTTTAATTGAGTTAGGGTTTCCAATGTTGAACCCCTCAATTGATCATGTACTTTTTAACCCCTCATCAATTAAGTCAATTAGGTCAACCCTCAACTGATTTGACACTCAATTGACCCTTAATTGATCATCATTTAGGGCTTGGATCAATTGAATTAGGGTTTGGAATCGATTACCCTTCAACATGTTTCAACATGAGTCTAATTGATTTGAAACCTTTGAACCATCATTCAATTTGGTCATGACCTAACCCCAAACGGTATTGGGATCATTTGGATGTCCTCCAAACAGTCTTGAAACCGTTTTCTCAAGTAAACATTAAAAACTAACTCAACCTATTAATGTTTGACTCATTGATTTAATCATTAGGTCACTAATCAATTACACTTCAACTTGTTACTTTTAGATTTGCAACCACTTGACCATAGTCAACCCTAGACCTCAAAACGGTCTTGTATGACCCTCAAACGGTCTTGGGATCGTTTGGACATCCTCCAAACGGTCTTGAGACCTTTTTCCCATTATATCATCAAAAACCAAGTCATTCACTCAAGGGTTGAACCCTAGGTTTAGTCACCAAATCAGCAATTAATTGTTTATCAACTTGATATCTTTGGACCCTCAATTGGTCAACCCTACTTAACCCTAGACCTACAGATGGTCTTGGGTTATCACCAAATGGTCTTGAGACCGTTTGGGTGATCCCCAAATGGTTTTGAAACCGTACTCAACCCAAACTTCAACTTGAGTTAATTATTGAAATCAGCAATTAACCCGATTAGGGTTTAGGTGGTTGATGTGCCTTCAATAGGTGATTTACTTGGAATTACTTGATGATTTTTGGTAGGTGATTAGTCCACATTATTTAAAACATACCTCCAAATGGTCAACGCCTGGTCAGTGCATCCAAATGGTCTTAGACCATTTGCTTCTATGCGGTCTAGTGAAACCGTTTGCATTCAAACGGTTTGAAACTGTTTGCTCCCAAACGGTTTGGCAAACCGTTTGAGCAAGAGGTGGAAGACCGTTTTCTAAATCAAGTTTGAGGATAAACTTTGGAATTAACTTCATCATCTTCTACCTCAATAACAGGGATTGTTCTTCACGGAATTGCTAGCAAGAACACACCAAAGTGTCTAAAGAAGAAGAATAAGCAACTATTCTAGGAGAAGAAGATGCAAAAGCAAAGCTTAAGGGTTAGAGTTATAAAACCCACCTTTAGGTCTGATCTAGAGCACCAAGATTCGTAGCTTTAATGGTGGATGAAGCTTCAAAGGTTTTCCAAGGTCCGTTCTTCAAGTTTTGGATGGAGAGGATGGCTAGAAAGAAGAAATGTGTAAAGAAAACCAACAAACCAACCTTGTATTAGGATTCCCACCATGAATTCGAGATAGATGATGATCCATACTTACCAAACCAACTTGGTCATCTTCCTTCTGGTCCAGAGCTCCTTCTTAGTTGGACAAAGCAAGAAGATAAAGACGAGACTAAGGGAAACGATCTCTTGCTTTGTTGTTAAGGATGTTATATATATTTTTGGATATTTTCAAGGAAAGAAGATTATTTCCTTTATTTCTCAAATATATCCACCAAGTCCTCCTCCACTTCTTGGCCACGTTTCCTCCTTATATTCTTATACAAAGATCCTCCATTTTCCAAGGTTAAATGAAAAGAACCAATCACCTTATTAAGTTATATATATATTAAAGGGCCATTTGCTCAAATCTTGGTTATTTTATTATAAAGATTATCTTTCCTCCTTGATTATTTAAATGAGGCGCCCCTCTCATTTTATTTTCTCCACTATATGACAAGAAACATGAGAGACACTCTAGAGGGTATATTTTACATGTTACACCCTAGGTTTTGGGTAAATTGTACTTTACACCAAAACTAGGTTTTAGAGCGCAAGGATTGCTCTACAAGCTATATCTTGGTGTTCAATCTTGTGGAATCCATACCACTACATCATATTCATTCTTATGATGTCTCATAATTATAGGAACATCTTAACATGTGCAATTTTCATGTTAACCCCTCAACTTGGGTAATTTGCACTTTAGTCCAAAATTAACAGAACAATGTTTCAACATTATTCAAAAAGGATAGAAATAGAAATATGGGTTCCTCAAAAGCTTTAATTAGATTTCATAAGATAACCACAAGCATCTAATCACATATTTAATAAAAAACACCTAGGGTTAGTTCATAACCCAGGTCAGGGATGTTACATGATGAGTTTGATTAAGGAAAGAGGGTTATATGATATGATTGAGAGCATGGAATGCATACCTTTATTATGAAGTTTAATACATTCATCCTTACTACCTTTGGATTCCAAGTCTCTATAGAACAAAAAAGTAGTTTCTAAAAGAAGAAAAAAAGTGTAGCTTAATAAATGAATAAGTCATACAAAGGTAGAATATATTCAGGAAGGAAAAACTTGATTAAAAGAGAAACTAAGTTTGAACCATGCATGAGCCCTTTGATTTAATATGAAGGATATGTAATGTATTAAACATGAGGTGAAACAAGTAGAGGGATCATTGATTTAGAATTTCAACTTCACATTAGTAGAATGATAAAAAGAAATATATGCTACATGGTATACATGTCATACACATGATTAAGAAACATGATAATAAGAGAAAATTAGAAGTTTAAGATGATAGGTGGAAGAGTAGTATATGGTAAGAGGATTATGGAAAGTAAGGAAGGGTTGGAAACATGATGGAGTAATATAGATTATAAAAGAAAGAGGTGGTGAGATTCAAGCAAGTGCTAATTAGTCAAGTATCCTTGTCAATAACTAATTAAACCTACATATGAGAAATGTATTAAGGAAATGTTTGAAGATAAGAATTATAAGTCTTAGAATCATCTTCTCTTTCATATATTACTTAATGAGAACAATGTGGGAATGAAGTGATAAGAAAATAAATCATATATGATGCATAACCACAATGGTAGAGACATCTAGAGTATGTAATAATGACACATTATATGATGACGAAACCCTAGCAGGGTAAATTGAGAATGTAATCTATCTGAATGGCCAAGTAAGAGAAAGGAAATTCAATTTCTAAGATAAGGAAGACTTTATTAAAACTTATGAGATCCAAAGTTTCAATTTCAAATTAAGGGAGAAAACTCACATCACAATAACGTCATGCTACTAATAAGGACCAAACCCTAGAATGTTTAGAGTTGTAGTAGTTCATGGGATGTCACTAGTGATTTGACCTTGAATACTAGCATCTCTATAAAACAAGATCATGAGATCAGCACTATGAGAAGTAAACTAGCATTGATAGTAATTTGGGGTTTACAGGTAGTTAATCTAAATGGTTGACAAAGAATATGGAAATGAATCAGAGCAAAGGGTAAGAAATAAATTTGAAATGTAATAAGTGTGTTTTCAACAAAAGGAGAAATACAACATGAGTAAAGTGTGATATGATATAAATTCTTGTAGTGATGTCAAGAATGATGAATAATCTATTCTTACATTGTATGTTTCAAATTTAAGGATGTTTATTCTATATGATCAAATGAGAAGGATAGGTGACAAGAATAAGTAGTAATGAATGAGGAAATAAGAGAAAATAATGGCTTTCAGTAATACGTGAATTTGTTTTTAGAAGTGTAATTTGTTGAAGGTATATTAATGGATGTAAATTGGTTCTGTGTATGACTTAAGTGTACACATGCAAGCAATATGTTAATTAAAGGTGTCTCATAGTTGTAGTCATTCAAACCAGTAATCCATCCTAGTATTGTACAATTGTGGTATGGTGATATGGGTTAAATGATGATGGAACAAATGGAGGGTTACCCTGAATAAGGTAGTCTTACCTATTCACTCATATGAATAGAATGGATGATAACCATATTGTATTAACATGTAACCCTAATGAGGTATAGCTTGTTATACCTAGATTTAATATAACTAAGTGATGGTAATTGGGTATGAATAGACCTTGAATGACTAATACAATCATGGAGTACTCTGTTACTATTGTTGAAACCTTAGTATGCTATAACCAGATGGTTATACCTTGATTTATGTGTGGGTTCATACTTGAGAATAGTATGGAATCTGATGGTGATGCTTCACCTTATGCATCCATGATCCAATGAGGATGTCGTGAGTAAGGGTTTGGGTATAAGTGTTGATTAGTAACATTAATATAATTTATCTTGTTGAACCTAACTCTAACACAAATAGATAAAGATGAGTATTCATGTTTAACATTCTTATATGATGGAATGATGGTAGAATAACCTCCTTAATATGATCATAACCTTAACATGTTAATTGGTGGTTATCATAGCCACATGGTTGATACTTTCTTATGCTAAACATGTGCATTAGGAATATGATGAGGTTTAATCATATCTAGATTCCTTACATGTTGATGTAATAAAGGAATGTTCTTAATGTTAATACAACCCTGCTATGATTGTTTATGAATATCTCCTAGCTCATTAATGCAACATTGTGTTGATCTAGTGTATTATATGTAAGCAATGTTGTTGATCCTTGTTATAAGGCATGCAAAGATAATGATGATCTTGCAGGGAATAGTATGATGGTCTTAATGACCTTTGGGCATGGTTGAGCCCTAGATGAGGTGTAATCCTCTTGTGTTAATAAGGGTTAATACCCTATGATATTGTGAAAAAGATTTATATCTTGTGATAGTATGATGACTAGTGTGGTCTCATGGATGGCAAGTGAATAGTACCTTGTGACGATGAGATGAGAAATTATATTTCACACGCTTTATATCTTTTAAAAGTTGTGATTTGAAGAGGAACAAATGACTAAATGTTGAAAAAAAAATCTAGACCATAGTATTTGAAAGCTTAAAAGGAGAGAGATACCCCTAGTAAAGGTTCTTTATAGGAATCATGTATAGAAGAAGTTTCTTGGAAAGTAGAATCCGAGATGTTTAAAAAGTATCTTTTCCTCTTTTACAAATTTCGAGATGAAATTTTTATTAGAGGGGGAGAATTGTTACAACCCATTCCTAGCTTTGCTGGTAATCCTAGAGTTTTAAGATAATCTTAATACTTGGCATACTTTTGTTAGTAATATTCTATGTTGTGCTTTGTCTTAACTTTGATAACCTTAAATACTTGTTTGGGAAACTCATAATCGTGACTTAAGCATACTATAAAGATCCAAGTTGGAGTTAATATAGCATTAACCCATACATGTATGCAAGAAGATAATTAATGACATTAGAGGAAATAATTAATAAATGATTTTATTTGATAATATTATCTAAATAATATTGTAAAATTTTAAAGAATTTAATTATTAATCTAACAAAAAAATAATGAACAAAATCGGAGTTAAAATGAGAGAGTTATGTCCTTTTTAGTAAACATGTACGAAGGACCACGACTGACGCTGCATCGACACCGCGACCATGACTGACGCTGCGTCGACAATGTGACCGCGACTGATGCTGCGTCGACACCGCGACCGCGACCGACACCGCCCAGGACAACAAATCGTAAAACGATCATATCTCGAGAAATACTTATCCGTTTTGAACGAAACGAAGTGCATTGGAACCACAATTCAATCCTCTATCATCCTAGATAATTTTCTCTATGACAGAGTGACCTACATGGCAGTTTCTAGGGTAATTTTTGGGGAAGAATGTGAAGAACAGTGGAAACCCTAAAGGGTTGCTATAGATTCGACGTGGTAAGTAGTTCTAACCGTCAATTCTTCCTCCTCCTCATTTCCCCTTGCTTCGAATCCATGATCCAATGAATTTGAGGTTTGGATTAACCGCTGACCTTTCTCTTCTACCTACAGCAGACCTCGTTTAGGGTTGAAAGGAAGAAGAAACTGTGGATTTTGCTAGAGTTTTGATATAGATTCGAGAGTTTTAGAGATGGGCTACATTTTTAAGGTGTTTTCACACCTTAGGGTGAGCGGGTACTTCCTATAAATAGTAGATTGTATGAAAATGAGTTAAATCATCAATAATCTGTAATTGTTTGGTATGCAAGTACAAACACTAAGTTGCCTTTTTGATCTGGCTTTTGCAAGATGATATGAAATGGATTATATCTCTGTTGTGATGAATTTTAGATTATGAAATCACATTAGAAATTATTGCAATCCATATAAATGAGAATTATTAAAGTAATTGTAAAGGTTACATGAATATACTAAAATCTAAGATGTTCAGTTATGACTGAAATTGTTGTATAATTGAATAAAAAGTTTTCCTAGTTGAATCTCCTTGGTTATGAATGATTGTTTTATTTGTATGCGTATTACATATATGTCAGATAAGATCTTGGATTTCATTTGATGATATTAGTGTTTGCTTGATATATCAGTAAGGAGGGTGAAACCCTAAATGAATCAAAAGTTGGAGGTTTGCAAATAGACATCTTGATTCAATGCAATTCTTGATGTATGATGTTTTAGTAAATGGCATGGAAACCCTAGTTCAGTTCATTACAGGGTTTCATATATATATATATATATATATTTGATTATATGTGAACAGCTGAGAATAATTTTTATTGAATGATGTTATGATGTATTCAATCGTTATGCGAATAATGTGATAAGTGAATGAGGTAAATGAAACCCTAAGGATAGGGTGTTTAGTGAATCAAGTATTGTGATATTAATGTTTCTTAGTATGAGATATGGTTATACTTAATAGTTCAGTTGGGGTAAATGTTATCAAATGGTTTATGAAATGAATGGTTTACAAAGCTGAACAAAGATTTGTTGATGTGATGATGGAATTGTGAATTTAAAGAGTGAATTAGACATATAGATGCCCTGAACACTGTAGAATCTGCATAGGATGAGGCATGTATTGTGAGGAGCAAACGGTTTCCCGATTGGAGGTAATCTAGATTGAGGTAAGCCGGAGCGCACCAGTATGGTGCAGGGGTCTTGACCATTAGGGCAGACTCCTTACAGTTGTGTGGTACACAACACCAACTAGGGATGTCGATGTTACCTGTGTTACATGTTGAGTGATCAGTCGTCAGTAGGTCCAATAATGCACAATAAGCCTGAGGGCTTTGACTCACCACCTAAGTACCCAGATTGAGAGGTGGAGTTTGAGATATATGGCTACTCCCATTAGCCTCCAAGAGGTAGATGTGTTGAGGCCTACTGCAGACGGGGTCTTACTCAAGAGATAGGCTTAGGAACCCGGGCATGCTTCTAAACCTTGTACAGTGAGATCGTAGCTTGTTACGATTCTTTCACATGTTGTGGTACACCCCATGTGGGTTTAGGGCATAATAAGATGAATGAGAGGCTAAACAAGTGTGTGCAGTTTTTCAATTATTCATTGTATGTTTCTAAATTATTAGTTCTCTTTATGATCAATCAAGCATGTTCATACATTGATTCACTCTTGTAGAAATCAAGAGTATCTTGCCATATTTATGATTGTCGATGATTAGACTCTTTAAAGCTTATTGTTGTTATAATTGATATCAGTTGCTCAACAATATATCTATAATCATATAAGTGCTTTAAACTATATCTATGAAGTACTCATTCACTGAGTGAGTAGGCTCACCCCTCTACTCACAATTTTTAGGGAAACCACGTGGACTTGAAGAAGGTCAAAGCATCAGAGTAGATCTACCACATGAGTTAAGTATGAGATTAGTTAAGTTCAGTCGATCCATGTCACTCTAGTTCCTTGTATATATGTGAGAGAGTTGTAAATGATGTTTTGTATCTTTGTTTCCTTAATAAGAGAGAATGTATCTGATTATCATGTCTTGTACATGGAAGTGTGAGAAATAGAATGAATGAATGAATGGATGTGTATCATTAATGTTGAGATCATATTAGAGTGATCAAAGTTTAATTCTCTTGTAAAGTTTGTCTATGTGATTGGATTCGAGAAAACAAAAAGTTTGAAACAAAGGAAATCAAAGGAAAAAAAATCTAGAGTGAACTTTGTATTAAGTATAATCCTCAAACTTATGCCCTAATCTCATGATTAGTGGTAATTGTGGGATATGGGTGTGACAGCTTTGATATCAAAGGTTAGGCTGAGTCGTCAGGGACCATTAGGATTGAAATCTAGAGTTATAAGTGTGGTATTAGGAGTTGATTTGTTAATAGCTCTGGGAGGTCTAAGTATTTAGATACCCTGGCCCGGTATCGGAATACTTAGATTGACAGTATCAAGCTACTCTGTCTATTCTTCTCTGGATTCCCTGACCAGGTATGTAGAGGAAGGATGGGCTAGAGAGATACCCTAGAAATCTTAGGGTTAGGAGACCGAAAAGTAATGAAGGAGTAAGAGATTAAACATAGAATGTGATACAACTCTTGCTTTTATATTGCTTCTTTGATTGGAGATCAATACAAATGCTCTTATATATATGAATTTAGATTATCAGTTTGTAGAATATATATGGTTCTTTCATATAGTTGTGTATCATGCAGTGATTCAGTTATTATTTATATTCGTTGTATCAAGTAGACCAGAAGTTATGTTTAAATGTGTTTTCCCTAAGTGGGTATTCTTTCCACATGTTTGAGATTAATAGGAGTTGGTTAATGTTGAGTATCTCTTGGCTTTAGGATTGTAGGTTTAGCCTGGTCTGGATGGCATGGTGTGTTACTAGGATCTAATGACTCCTATTGAAAATATAATAAGAGTAGACTCTGGATAAATTAGACCCACATCATAGTGAGAATGTACATACACTAAGATGTTGAAATATAAGGGGAAGATTAGAATAGCTATCAATTGGAACTGATGTTTGAGGTCCAACTTTGAGGCCTTAGATGAGAAACCCTTAATTGGGAATAAAGAAACATGACATAAGGTTCAGACTAAGTTTAATGATTAGTATTATATGAACTCTGAATATGAAATATGGAAAAGATATGTGAAAAGTATGTAAGGTCCAAGATAGTAAGAATTAATCATGAGGAATGGATCATATAATCGAGTAAAATCCATTTATGTACTCCAAAGAAAAGGGAAAATAGAATAAAAGAGTTAAGTATACGATAAGTACATAGAAGTGAAGAGTCTTCAGAAGAGTTAAAGTAAAGAGAATTAGATGAACATGTAAATCATAGGACTAGGACAAGAAACTTAGTTGAATCAAAGAGAAATATTGGAAGTGATGACTTTGATTAAGGAATGAGGGTTATATGATATGATTGAGAGTATGGAATGTATACCTTTATTATGAAGTTTAATACATTCATCCTTACTACCTTTGGATTCCAAGTCTCTATAGAACAACAAAATAGTTTCTAAAAGAACAACAAAAGTGTAGCTTAACAAATGAATAAGTCATACAAAGGTAGACTATATTTAGGAAAGAAAAACTTGATTGAAAGAGATACTAAGTTTGAACCATGCATGAGCCCTTTGATTTAAAATGAAGGATATGTAATGTATTAAACATGAGGTGAAACAAGTAGAGGGATCATTGATTTAGAATTTCAACTTCACATTAGTAGAAGGATAAAAAGAAATATATGCTACATGGTATACATGATCATACACATGAATAAGCAACATGATCATAAGAGAAAATAAAAAGTTAAAGATGATATGTGGAAGATTAGTATATGGTAAGAGGATTATGGAAAGTAATGAAGGGTTGGAAATATGATGGAGTAATATAGATTATAAAAGAAAAAGCTTGTGAGATTCAAGCAAGTTCTAATTAGTCAAGTATCCTTGTCGATAACTAATTAAACCTACATATGAGAAATGTATTAAGGGAATGTTTGAAGATAAGAATTCTAAGTCTCAAAATCATCTTCTCTTTCATATATTACTTAATCAGAGAAATGTGGGAATGAAGTGATAAGAAAATGAATCATATATGATGCATAACCACCATGGTAGAGACATCTAGTGTATGTAATAATGACACACAATATGATGATGAAACCCTAGCAGGGTAAATTGAGAATGTAATCTATCTGAATGGCCAAGTAAGAGAAAGGAAATTCAATTGATAAGATAAGGAATATTTTAGTAAAATTTGTGAGATCCAAAGTTTGAATTTCAAATTGAGGGGGCAAAGTCACATCACAATAATGTCATGCTATTGATAAGGACCAAACCCAAGAATGTTTAGAGTTGTAGTAGTTCAAGGGATGTCACTAGTGATTTGACCTTGAATACTAGCATCTCTAAAAATTAAGATCATGAGATTAGCACTATGATAAGTAAACTAGCACTGATAGTAATCCAAGGTTTATAGGTAGCTAATCTGAAAGGTTGATAAACAATATGGAAATGATTCAGAGCAAAGGGTAAGAAATAAATATGAAATGTAACAAGTGTGTTTTGAACAAAAGGAGAAATACAACATGTGTAAAGTGTTATATGATATAAATTATTGCAGTGATGTCAAGAATGATGAATAATCTATTCTTGCCTTGTATGTTTCAATTTTAGGGGTGTTTATTCTATATGATCAAAAGAGAAGGATAAGTAATAAGAAGTAAGTAGTAATGAATGACGAAATAAGATAAAATAATGGCTTTCAGTAATACGTGAATTTATTTTTAGAAGTGTAATTTGTTGAAGGTATATTAATGGATGTAAATTGGTTCTACGTATGACTTCAGTGTACACGTGCAAGCAATATGTTAATTAAAGGTGTCTGATAGTTGTAGTCATTCATACCAGTAATCCATCCTAGTATTGTGCAATTGTGGTATGGTGATATGGGTTGAATGATGATGGAACAAATGGAGGGTTACCCTAAATAAGGTAGTCTTACCTATTCACTCATATGAATAGAAGGGATGATAACCATATTGTATTTATATGTAACCCTAATGAGGTATAGCTTGTTATACCTAGCTTTAATATAACTAAGTGATGGTAATTGTGTATGAATAGTTCTTGAATGACTAATACAATCATGGAGTACTCTATTACTGTTGTTGAAACCTTAATATGCTATAACCTGATGGTTACACCTTGATTTATGTGTGGCTTCATACTTGAGAATAGTATGGAATGTGATGGTGATGCTTCACCTTATGCATCCATGATCCAATGTGGAAGTCGTGAGTAAGGTTTTGGGCATAAGTGATGATTAGTAACATTAATATAATTTATCTTATTGAACCTAACTCTAACAAAAATAGATAAAAATCAGTATTCATGTTTAAAATTCTTATATGATGGAATGATGGTGGAATAACCTCCTTAATATGATCATAACCTTAATATGTTAATTGGTGGTTATCATAGCCACATGGTTGATTCTTTCTTATGCTAAACATGTGCATTAGGAATATGATTAGGGTTAATCATATCTAGATTTCTTGCATGTTGATGTAATAAAGGAAGGTTCTTAATGTTAATATAACCTTGCTATTATTGTTTATGAATATCTCCTATCTCATTAATGCAATATTATGTTGATCCGGTGTATTATATGTAAGTGATGTTATTGAGCCTTGTTATAAGGCATGCAAAGATAATGATGATATTGTAGGGAATAGTATGATGGTCTTAATGACCTTTGGGCATGGTTGAGCCCTTAAGAGGTGTAATCCTCTTATGTTAATAAGAGTTGATACCTAGTGATATTGTGAAAAGGATTTATATCTTGTGATAGTATGATGACTAGTGTGGTCTCACAAATGGCAAGTGAATAGTACCTTGTGACGATGAGATGAGAAATTATGTTTCACACATTTTATATCTTTTAAAAGTTTTGATTTGAAGAGGAACAAATGACTCAATGTTGAAAAATAAAATTCTAGATCGTAGTATTTGAAAGCTTAAAAGGAGAGAGATACCCCTACTAAAGGTTCTTCGGAGGAATCATGTATAGAAGAAGTTTCTTAGAAAGTATAATTGAAGATGTTTAACAAGTATCTTTTACTCTTGTAGAAATTTTGAGACAAGGAGAATTGTTACAACCCATTCCTAGCTTTGCTGGTAATCCTAGAGTTTTAAGATAATCTTAATGCTTGGCATACTTTTGTTAGTAATATTCTATGTTGTGCTTTTTCTTAACTTTGGTAACCTTAAATACTTATTTGGGCAACTCTTAATCATGACTTAAGCATACTACAAAGATCTGAGTTGGAGTTAATATAGCATTAACCCATACATGTATGCAAGAAGAGAATTAATGACATTAGAGGAAATAATTAATAAATGATTTTTTATTTGATAATATTATAAAAATAATATTGTAGGATTGTAGAGAATTTAATTATAAATCCAAAAAAATGATGAAAAAAATCGGAGTTAAAATGAGAGAGTTATGCCCTTTTTAGTAAACATGTACTGCGGATCGCGACTGACGTTGTGTCGACACCGCGATCGCGACCGACGCCGCACAGGACAGCCAATTGTAAAACGATCATCTCTCAAGTAATACTTATCCATTTTCAACGAAACGAAGTGCATTGAAATTGCAATTCGATTCTCTATCATCCCAGACAACTTTCTCTATGAGAGAGAAACTGGAAGGTAGTTTTTGGGGTGATTTTTGGGGAAGAATGTGAAGAACAATGGAAATCCAAAAGGGTTGCTATAGATTTGATTTGGTAAGTAGTTTTAACCATCGATTCTTCCTCCTACTTATTTCCCCTTGATTGTACTACATGTTCCAATGAATTTGAGATTTGGATTAACCTCTAACCTTCATATTCTACCTACAACATACCTCGTTTAGGGTTGAAAGGACAAAGAAACCGCAGATTTTGCTAGAGTTTAGATATGGATTCGAGAGTTTCAGGGATGGACTACATTTTTAAGGTGTTTTCACACCATAGGGTGAGTGGGTACTTCCTTTAAATAGTAGATTGCAAGAAAATGAGTTAAATCATCAATAATATGCAATTGTTTGGTATGCAAGTACAAACACTAAGTTGCCTTTTTTATCTAGCTTTTGCAAGATGATATGAAATGGATTATTTCTTTGTTGTGATGAATTTTAGATTATGAAATCACATTAGAAATTATTGCAATCCATCTAAATGATAATTCTTAAAGTAATTGTAAAGGTTACATGAATATACTAAAATCTAAGATTTTCGGCTATGACTGAAATTGTTGTATAATTGAATAAAGAAGTTTGCCTAGTTGAATCTCCTTGGTTATGAATGATTGTTTTATTTATATGTGTATTACATATAAGTCAGATAAGATCTTGGATTTCATTCGATGATATTAATGTTTGCTTGATATATCAGTAAGGAGGGTGAAACCCTAAATGAATCAAAAGTTGGAGGTTTGCAAATAGACATCTTGATTCAATGTTATTCTTGATGTATGATGTTTTAGTAAATGACATGGAAACCCTAGTTCAGTTCATTACAGGGTTTCATATATATATATATATATATATATATATATTCGATTATATGTGAACAATTGAGAGCAATTCTTATTGAATGATGTTATGATGTATTCAATCATTATGCGAGTTATGTGATAAGTGAATGAGGTAAATGAAACTCTAAGGATAGGGTGTTTAGTGAATCAAGTATTGTGATATTAATGTTTCTTAGAATGAGATATGGTTATGCTTAACAGTTCAGTTGTGGTAAATGTTATCAAATGGTTTATGAAATGAATAGTTTACAAAGCTGAACAAAGATATGTTGATGTGATGATTGAATTGTGAATTTAAAGAGTATATTAGACATGTAGATGCCATGAACACTATAGAATCCTCACAGGATGAGGCATGTGCTATGAGGAAGAAACGATTACCTAATTGGAGGTAGTCTAGATCGAGGTAAGCCGGAGCACACCAGTAGGGTGTGGGGTTCTTGACCATTAGTGCAGAATCCTTACAGTTGTGTGGTACCCAACACCAACCGGGGATGTCAGTGGTACCTGTGTTACATGTTGAGTGATTAGTGATCAGTAGGTCCAATAATGCACAATAAGCCTGAGGGATTTGACTCACCACCTGAGTACCCAGGTTGAGAGGTGGAATCTGAGATATCTGGCCACTCCCATTAGCTGTCGAGAGGAAGACATGCTGAGGCCCACTGCAGATGGGGTCTTACTCAAGAGATAGGCTTAGGAACCCGGGCATGCTTCTAAGCCTTGTATAGTGAGATCGTAGCTTGTTGCGATTCTTTCACATGTTTTGGTACACCTCATGTGGGTTCAGGGCATAATAAGATGAATGAGAGGTTAAACAAGTATACGTAGTTTTTCAATTATTCATTATATGTTTCCGAATTATTAGTTCTCTTTATGATCAATCAAGCATGTTCATATATTGATTCACTCTTGTAGAAATCTAGAGTATCCTGCCATATTTTTTATTTTTAATGATTAGACTCTTTAAAGCTTACTGTTGTTATAATAAATATCGTTTGCTCGAAAATATATCTGTAATTATATAAGTGCTTTAAACTGTTTCTATGAAGTACTCATTCACTAAGCGAGTAGGCTCACCCCTCTACTCACAATTTTTAGGGAAACCATGTGGACTTGAAGAAGATCAAAGAATCGGAGAAGATCTACCACATGAGTTAAGCATGAAATTAGTTAAGTATAGTCAGTCCCTGTCACTCAAGGTCCTTGTATAGATGTGAGAGAGTTGTAAATGATGTTTTGTATCTTTGTCTCCTTAATAAGAGAGAATGTATCTAATTATCATGACGTATGTACATGGAAGTGTGAGAAACAAAATAAATGTATGGATGTGTATCATTAATGTTGTGATCGTATTAGAGTGATCAAATTTTAATTCTCTTGTAAAGTTTGTTTATGTGATTGGATGTGAGAAAACAAAGAGTTTGAAACAAAGGAAATCAAAGGTAAAAGAATCAGGGGTGAACTTTTTATTAAGTATAATCCTCAAACTTATGCCCTAATCTCATTATTAGTGGTAATCATGGGATGTGGGTGTGACAATATCCTTCTCTATTACAGTGTAATGGACATGGGCTTCATCTAGGGTTTTTATTACATAATAAATCACATGATGTTTCTGATCTTTCTTTTGACCTAAACTCAGTGTAATCACTAGCATCACACATTAACTCAAATGGAAGGTCCCAGTTGAGAACTTGGATCACATTAACAAGAAGGGGAGGGGAAAGGAATTCTTTTTAGTCATTGTATGGATCTTCATGTAATCAATGCACATCCTCCACCCAATAATAGGTCATGTTTCTATTTCATATATATTCTCTCATTTGACCATAGTCATACCACCCTTCTTTGATACTACGTGAACTGGGCTTACCCATTTGTTGTCACTGATTGGGTATGAAATTAGTGCATCATAGAGCTTAATGAATTCATTCCTAATACCTTCTCTTAGGTTTTGACTTAGTCATCTTTGCTCTTGGGTGATAGGTTTCACTTTAGATACTAGATGGATGTGGTGCATGTAGATAGTAGGGTTCAATCCCAATATCATCGACTATATATCCTATTGCCTTCCTTCTTAGCTAAAGTTTGGAAAAGAGTTTCTCTTCTTGATCCTCAGATACAGCAGAGCTTATGTTGATAAGATTATGTTCCTTTATATCTAAAAACTCATACTTCAGGACTTTAGGCAATTGCTTTAACTTGTGATTGGGATTTTTTGTCTTCTTTATCTATAGGATTCCTCTCCATGGAGTTGTATTTGATTTTCTTGATTATATATTCTTCTTTGACTTTGCTATCACTTTCCTTAGTGTCCAAGTAGTCAAGCACCTCTACAACCTCAGGATCTTCAACATTTGGACTCTAATCAATAAGAGATCTCACTCATGGTTCAAAAATAGAATTGCTTTCTTGAATCCCATCACAAAGTTGGTTGTATTTGTCCATGAAGTACACCAATCCTCTCATAGTATCATGTACCTTAAGTTCGATGTGCCCATCTCTAAACTTGATGGTTATAATACTAGTCTTGGCATCTATTAGAACTCTTCATGTAGAGATGAAGGGTCTTCCAAATACCATCGAGCAAGTAGGATCCTCTATTGTGTTGATCACCACAATATCACTAGGGGATAAAGAATCTCAATAACTCTGATAGATTCGTCCTCTACAATATCAACGGGTTTAGTGAAGTTGTGATCATCTAGTTGAATATGTATCCTGATTTTAACCATTTTTGTAAGTCCAAGATTTTAGATAAGAGTGAGAGGCATTAAACTTATTCTATCCCCCATGTTGACAAGTCCTTTATTTCTTCATTATCCCCTAAATTGAATGGGATAGTGAAATATCCTAGATCTTTTTGTTTTGTGGGCTTATTGGCTTGAATGAAAGCACTTGACATCTTGGAAAGTTTAGCTATCTCTACCTCATCACCACATTTTATTTTAGTAATTAGATCCTTAAAGAACTTTGCATACAAAGGAATTTCCTGTATAGAAACCAGAAACAAAATGTCCAAATGTATCTTCTTTATAGCTTTGATGAATTTTGCATACCTTTTCTTCAAATGAGATTTAATAATCTTGTAAGGAAACACAATCATAAGAGTTTATGTATCCTTTTTATCTATAGATTCTTCAACGTCCTCAGTTCTCTTTTCTTTGGTAGCATTCTTCCTTTTTCTCTTCTCTTTTTGCATGTTATTTTCAATAGTAGAATTAGGTATCTATCCTTGTTCAACTTCAACAACCTCAAGTTGATGCTCAGGAGCTGAAACATTTCCTTATTGTACTTTAGGTAGTGTTGTTTTGAGGATAGTTCTTGATAGTAGGGTAACCATCTTGTGGTATTTCATTCTCCAGGATTTTTCTTGGTTGTGGAAGGAATTCTTCTAGATGAATTCTTGATAAGATCATACAGGTTTGCAAGTTGTTGGTCAATCATCTTGTTGTAATTTTACAGATCAAATATCTACCTTGTCACACACCCCATATGAGCTTGGATCATTCTCAACATTTTGTTGTTTCTGATTGCGCTTTGATTTAGTTAGTCATTGATTTCAACTTGTCTTTTTGCAAATGCGGACAATTCTAACACTAAGTTTGCTTGCATTTGGCTCTGATTTTGATTCTAGCCTTATTTCTGACCTTGGTTCTAGCTTTGTTCTAGAAAGTATTTTTGTTCTATTGAAATTTTATGTTGTTTTTTAACCCAAATGGTCCAACGCCTCTCCCAAATCCAAGTGGATATAGGAATGGGTTGTTAGGGATGTTTAGTCGATGAGAGTTCTCTACTGTATTCATATTGCCATAAGAAAATCTAGGGTGGTCAGGTCTCTTGAAGTTAGGGCAAGAGACATTATCAGTTGACCCGTCCTAGTTAACTTCCTTCTCATGGGTGTAGATGCAACAATTTGTTCCATGCCACTTTCTCCACATGTTATGCAGTTCATAGTTGTTTTATGTGATTCTTCACCTTATAATCGGTCTTCTTCAGAGTGTGTACATCTATATCTCTCTTAACAATATTTATTGTAACATCCCTGACCTGGGTTATGAGCTAACCCTAGGTGTTTTGCTTAATTATGTGATTAAGATACTTGTGATTATCTTTTGGTATGTAATTAAAGTTCCTAAGGAACATATATTTCCATTTCTGTCCTTTTTAAACAATGTTGTAGTATTGTTTTGTAATACAGGGACCTATATGCAAATTACCCAATTAGAGGGGTTAACTTGCAATTTACACATGTTAATATGTTCCTTTAGTGTTTACACATCATAAGAATGAATATGATGAAGTATGATGGATTCTCCAAGCTTGAGCATCAAGATACAGCTTGTGAAGCAATCCTTGTGCTTGAAACCCTAGTTTTGGTGTAAAGTGCAATTTACCCAAAGTGTGGGATACAACTGTAAAATACACCTTCTAGAATATCTTTTATGACTTTTGGTATCATTTATAGTAAAAATTATGAAGGGGGAACTTCATTTGAATAATCATATAATAAGAAACACCTTTGTAATTAAATCACCAAGATGTAAGCATAATAACCTTTTATATGTGCAACTTAGTAATAAGTTGACCTTTTTTACCTTTAGTCCTTGGTTTTAGAAAGATTTTTTCTTTATAAATGAGGAGGAGGGACGTGACTAAAAGAAAGGAAGGACCTAGTTGATAAAAGGAGAAACTAGTTGTCCTTATGTTGGAAATGACCCCAGAGTACATATACAACTTCCTTTGCAAACAAAGGAACATTTCTTTCACTTCCTCACTTATCACCTTGATCAAAACCGACTAAGGCAGAGCTCTGGAGCAGAGGAGAACGACCAAGGGGAAGCTAGGTAATCTTGGGTCATCTTCTTGCTCGAATTCATGGAGGAAGTTGAGTTACAAGGTTGGTTTTATAGTTTTTCTTACTTAGCTCTCTCTTTCTAGCCGATCCTCCCCAACTTTTCCTTGGAGAAGCACCCTTGGCCGACCTGTGGAGATCAAGACGCCATTAAAGGCTTGAAGCTTGGAAGCTTGGAGATCTAGGAACGACCTTAAGGCAGGTTTTATAACTCTAAACCTCTTGCTTTGAGTATGCATATCATTATGCTTGCAAATATTAGTTAGTTCTTCTTCTTCCCTACTCTTCCTTGCACTTTTGCAAGAAAAACCACGAAGTAACCGACCTGATCTAAGGTTGAAGATGATGGGCATGATTCCCTAGGTAACTTTACCAAACGACCTTGGACCATTTGGTCTAAACGGTTTGCAAGACCGTTTGAAATCAAATGATCTCAAGATCGTTTGATTTCATGCGGTTTGCAAGACGGTTTAGATTCAAACGGTCTCCAAGACCATTTGGCAAGTTTGACCAGAAGACCATTTAGAGGTCTGCTGAAGACATGTTGAATTAATCATCTACAAAGAATCATAATCTAATTGCAAACCAATCACAAGTTGAAGGCACTTCAACCCTCTAAACCCTAATCGGGTTCAATTGATGATTTCAAGGATCGATTTTGTTGAACTTTGGGTTGAGTGGCCCAAACGGTTTCAAAACCATTTGGGAGTCACCCAAACGGTCTCAAGATCGTTTGGTGACCACCAAAGACCGTTTGGAGGTCTAGGGTTAAGATAATTTAATCAATTTAAGGTCCAATCACAATAGGTTGTTGAATTAATTGAAAGTGCTAATTTGAGACTTAATTAGGGTTCAACCCTTAGCAATTTGACTTAGATTTTGATGTGACTTTGGGCAAACGGTCTCAAGACCATTTGGAGGGTGTCCAAATGATCCCAAGACCGTTTGGGCCAAGTTGGGGCCCAATTGAGTGTCAATTGATGGGTTCAACTTCGATTAGACTCATGTTGATCAATGTTGATGGTTAATCGATTACAAGCCCTAATTGAATTGGTTTCAACCCTAATTGGTTATAAATTGAGGGTCAATTGAGTGTCCAATTGTTTAAGACTAACCCTAATTGGCTCAATTGGGACCAAATGGTCTCAAGACTGTTTGAAACCAAACGGTCTCAAGACCGTTTGAAACCAAATGGTCTCAAGACCGTTTGGGCTCAATCGATCTCAAGGTCGTTTAGACCAAATCGATCTCAAGATCGTTTCAATTCAAACGGTTTCAAAGTCAACTCTTCCAAACGGTCATCATGTTGAAATGGTTTCAAGACCGTTTAAGGGTAAACGGTCTTGAGGGTGACCAAGTTCAAATGGATTGGAAGTCAACCTACTCAAACGGTCACTTCTCCCAAACGGTCTCAGGACCGTTTGGAGGTTGAAGTGTGAAATCGTTTGGGGACTTTTAGGGTTAAGATCACTTGATGCTTTGAAGGCCTAGATGGTTTAATGGTTGTTTAACCTAAACCCCAATGATATCTAAATACATTAAGGGGCTAAGTAATGAGTAACTTGACCCATGATTATGATTAAATGGTGAACATTATCAAGGCACTCATGAAGGGTTCAAGTAGACAACACACCTTGATCAATTAAACCCTAATAACTATAGTAGTGATGACTTGACCCATGTTAACCAAGTTGAATTAACTTAACCTAATCTAGAGTGATTTAAACATCATCTAGTAGTGAGAGGAGAGAGAAGGTTCCTATTATGAATGAGAATCAAGTAACCTATCTCCAATATGTAAGCATGTACATGATTAGGGTATGATCCATCAAGGTGAGATCATAGAAACCCTAATTATGATGATTAATGAATCTTAACCTAATTTGAGGGCATCAATGATGATAATTTCATACATGATGATGCTATGAGTTCAATTCACTATGAAGTGAATAGTAAACCCTAATTCTAGGGTATTAACATGTAATGTGTATAGTAAACCCAAAATCAGGGTAATGTGTTGAAATGTACGACAAACCCTAATTCCAGGTTATGCTTTTAAGCATGAATATTCATGATTAAAGTATGAGATGAAGAATCATCATTCCTAAATCATAATAAAAGGAATTGGGTAACCCTAATTAATGTAGATAAGGGAACTTAGCCTTAGTGGGGGCATGAAGGTACAACCCTTAAATTGAAAGATTAATTCTGCTTTATTAATTACTGATCAGAAAATGAATTGTTTATTGTTGTCAATTGAATTAACCATGCATGTTCTTATAAGAGAATGATCATATCCAGGTAAGGGTTATGATGTCATATTCATTTAAAGCATGTTATTAGACTTATGAATAGTGACATATGTTATGTTGCCTATGGTTAAGTGGCATCATATTAGATTGATGGGCTGTAAGAGCCATGAGTAACATCAAGGTCATGATGATTAGATGACTTATGATGAGATGATTAAAAATTGATATCCATTTGATAACTAATGTGAGTTAGAATTGATACATTTAGTATTCTTCTTAAATAGCAGTGTTTTAATAGTTAATTGCTTGGAAACATGCTTGATGTTAAAAGAATGCTGAAATGTATCTAACTAATCAAGTATAATCATAACATGTAGAGCCCTAATTATAGATCCATCATTGTCAGAATTAAATGATGGTGAAATAGGTTTTCCTAAGGGAACTCCTGGATCACATACTATTGAGTATGTGGGGGAATATGGATGTGAATATCCTTACATCCTAGTGTAGGAATTGATGTAGATGTACCTTAATCTATCAACCCTTCACTATGTGTTTATGTTGGGGTGATGTATCACTAATCTCCCGAGGGAAACTTTTATACCGCATCAATGAAAGATAAAGAAGAGATCTTTCGATGGTGAAGAGAGTACAGAATGCCACTGTGACTCTAATAGTGAAGTGCCAGAATACCCTGGTAAGCTATCTTAGCAGAGACACGAGATGTCCTGCATGTTGATCCTCATAATGACTGAGGAAGATGAGGTCATAAGAATCCGGCTCTTTTGATGACCTATGTATGATACCGATGTGACTTGAGTAGTGATCGGTTGGAGTATGAGCGGTATACCTCATCTCCGCAGGGCATAATAATGTTTGTAAAGCATAATCAACCGCGTAGCATATCTGCTTAGGTTGAACTATGAGAAACATTGATCGATGTTACGTTGTTTACATTAGTATACATGTTCTTCATATTCTTTAAAGAAGTGATTGCTTAAGTAATTGTTGTTTACTTATTATTAAACTTGTTGTTGAAATGATTCATGTTACTTTGCTTATGTTATTCCTTTGATTGCCATAATAAAGCTTCTGGCGGAGAGTTATAACTCTCGCTGGGACAATTATTCAGATTGTCTCACTCCCGTAGGTTTCAACTTTTTAGGTGGATGTCGAGGACGGAGAAACCAATCTGTGGGTGAGCAATATCAACAGCAGCAACACCAGGGGCAGCAGTGAATCTCAGGTGGAGATACTGACTGTCAGGTCCTATAGTTAGATTGTCTTATGTCGTCTCTGTACTCTCATGTCCTAGGAGTCAGTAGGTCTGAGATTTTGGCTTTAAGCCTCAAGATTTTGTATCTGGATGTATATAATCACTTGAGAGGTGATTATACAATGATGTAAACTTTTTATCTTGTTTATGAATAAGGAGTTTTATGGTTTCAAGATCTTTTCTTAAAAAGTTTTAATTTCCAGTGATTTTTTTTATTCTGTTGCCAGTTAGTAAACCGCTTCCGCTTAGTTTATCTCGTGATTTCCGGTTCGAAGCCCACATTTAGTGGTATCAGTGCTCTAGGTTCGCTGAGTCTACAGAGACATAGGACTTAGGATGTCGAGTCTATTCTTAGTGTTTTCCAATATATCTAATAGTGTCTTCTGCTCCTCAGGAGAAGAAGATAAGTAAGGATGTCTGGACCACACGAGGAGTATGTGGCAGAAAGTAGTGTTGCTACACCCCGAGATGGTGCAAGGAACCCGGAGGTAGAGCAACCTGTACCTGAGCCACCTCAGTTTAACCCAGCTGACATGGAGAACCCAGTTGTTCAGACCATGTTCGGGCAGTTTATGACTGCCATGACACACATAACAGATAGGATGCCTATGCCTGTACCTAGGGCACCTACCCAACTTGAAGGACAAGGTATCGGTAAGACGTTCGAACGACTTCTCCGCGTAGGAGCAACCGAATACTTTGGAATAGCTGACCCTGAAGATGCCGATCTGTGGTTAACCGAACTAGAGAAGGCCTTTAGAATCCTGAACATTCCAGAAACTGAGAAGGTTAGACATGCTGTTTATCTCCTCAAGGGAAGTGTTGGTCACTGGTGGACCATGGAAGAGCAGAAGAGGCCTGGTGTGGAGGTTGCTTGGGAAGTTTTCTGACGGGAATTTATCAATAGATATTTCCCTAAGACGTTCCTGGATGAGAAAATCTCTCAGTTCGAGAAATTGAGACAAGGTCTGATGAACATTAGCGAGTACGAAGCTAAGTTCATGGAGCTGTTGCGGTTTTGTCTACATATGGCTGCTATAAATGAAGAAAGGATCAGGCGGTTTGAGAAAGGGTTGAATGTTGAGTTGACTACTCCCGTGTCTGCCCTAGAGAACCGGGAAAGGTTTTCTACCTTCGTTGAGTCAGTCCAAAGGATAGAAAGATCTGTGGTAGAGAAAAGGAAAACCAATCAGAGATATCCTCAGTTTCAGGGATCTTCATCTAGAGACTTCAAGAAGCCTAGGTTTTCTGCACCTACACCACCACCACCTAGACCTAGTGCTCAAACACAGTGGACACCGAGTAGGGGTAGAGGACAAAGCCTACCACTACAAGGGGCTCACAGTTCAACATCGATGTCAGTCACAGGACCACCAAGACCACAACAACTGGAGAGAAGTTGTTACATCAGTGGGAAGGTGGGACATCTGATGAAGGACTGCAGGGCTAGACCTGCGAGTGTGACACAGCCACGGAGGCAGAGTCAGCAAGGATCCCAGAGGAGGCAGTTTCAAGGAGCAGCTAAAGGATGCGGACAAGCATCCCAAGCTAGATCGTCATCACCAAATCAACTTCAGGCGACAGCAAGGTTCTATGCGATGAACCCACCTGATGCAGTGGTCCACCCTCAGGTTGTGGCAGGTCAGATGGAGTTGTTATATTCTGATATGTCTACCTCCTGTGTTGTATCTGTTTTGATTGATCTGGGTGCTACACACTCCTTTATCACTCGAAGAGTGATTCGTAACTGCAATATGACAGTCAGTCATAGGGCAGATAACATGTTGCTTGAGATTCCGTTGAGAGGGTCTGCTGTGTTGCATGAGGTATGCTCTCCCTGCATCCTTTTCTTTTCTGATCATCGCATTCAAGTGGATCTAATACCACTTGAGATGCAAGGATTTGACATAATCCTTGGGATGGATACCTTGGAAAGGTATAGGGTTGTCTTGGATTGTGAATCCAAGCAGGTTGTGTTTGCTGATGAAAGCAACCCATGGATCTTTCAAGGAGAGAGAAAGATTCTACCCACCTA
Source organism: Alisma plantago-aquatica (assembly GCA_963693085.1). Classification (NCBI taxonomy): domain Eukaryota; kingdom Viridiplantae; phylum Streptophyta; class Magnoliopsida; order Alismatales; family Alismataceae; genus Alisma; species Alisma plantago-aquatica. Next base: position 756,200,557 of record OY856409.1, read on the forward strand.
TCTTGTGTCAGCTATGGTTGCTGAAAAGATGATGAGGCAAGGATGTTATGCATTCTTGGCCCATGTGGTAGATACTACCATAGAGAGTCCTAACCCTGCTGAAGTTCCTATAGTCAGGGAATTTGAAGATGTATTTCCTGAAGAACTTCCAGGTGTGCCACCGCCTCGGGAAATTGATTTTGAAATCAATTTGATCCCAGATACACAACCTATAGCACAGACACCGTATAGAATGGCGCCTGCTGAGATGGCAGAACTCAAGAAACAACTTCAAGAGTTTCTTGAGAAGGGTTTTATCCGACCGAGCACTTCACCCTGGGGTGCTCCAGTCCTTTTCGTTAAAAAGAAAGATGGTTCAATGCGGTTGTGCATTGATTACAGACAACTTAATAAAGTAATGATAAAGAATAAGTACCCTCTGTCGAGGATTGATGATCTCTTTGATCAGTTGCGTGGTGCAACCGTCTTCTCAAAGATAGACTTGAGATCGGGATATCATCAACTTCGTATTAAGGATAGTGACATACCCAAGTTTGCCTTTAGAACAAGGTATGGTCACTATGAGTTCATAGTTATGTCGTTTGGACTAACTAATGCACTAGCTACATTTATGGAACTCATGAATAGAATCTTCTAACCTTTCATCGATCAGTGTGTTGTTGTCTTCATAGATGACATTCTAATCTATAGTAGGGATACTCAACAGCGTGAACATCATCTTCGTCAGGCTCTAACTTTGCTAAGGGAACATAAGCTATATGCTAAGTTTATCAAGTGTGAGTTCTGGTTGCCGGAAGTATCTTTCCTTGGACATGTGGTATCTGCTTCGGCTATTCATGTTGACCCTAAAAAGGTAGAATCTGTTCTACAGTGGGAACAACCGAAGACACCGACGGAGATCCGTAGTTTCTTAGGATTGGCTGGCTATTACCGAAGGTTCATTAAGAACTTCGATTCCATAGCCTTACCCCTGACTAAGTTGACCCGAAAGGATGTTCCTTTTGCCTGGAGTGACAAGTGTCAGCCATCTTTCCAGCTACTGAAGGAGAGGTTGACAAGTTCACCTGTACTTGTTCTACATGAGCAAGGCAAAGGATACATAGTTTTCTGTGATGCCTCTAAGAATGGACTCGGATGTGTGTTGATGCAAGATAAACAAGTGATTTCTTTTGCTTCCCGACAACTTAAGAAACACGAGGAGAATTATCCGACACACGATCTGGAGTTAGCTGTTGTGGTTCATGCTTTGAATATCTGGAGACACTATCTCTATGGAGAAACATTCCAGATTTTCACTGATCATAAGAACCTTAAGTACATCTTCTCTCAGCACGAACTTAACATGAGGCAACATCGCTGGATGGAGTTAATCAAGGACTATGATTGTACAATTGATTACCATCCAGGGAAGGACAATGTGGTTGCAGATGCTTTGAGTAGGAAATCAGCAACACCAGCAATAGATAGAGCACAACTAAACTCTTTAGTATGATCTAGGAGAGATATGCTTATCTCCTTAAGGCAAGACAATGTACAGTTGAAGGTGTCATTGTTAACCGGGTTGTTAGCTGAGATGCATATAAAACCTACCCTAAAAGAGTAGATCAAGGAGGCACAGCAAGTTGATGTTGCAGTTCAACAGATCAGATCGGAGTATGGTGATGAAAAACGAGATGGATTCCAGGACTTAGATGATCAAGTCGCATGTTATCATGGAAGGATGATAGTATCGGATGTGGATAACTTGAGGAAGTTAGTCCTGGAAGAAGCTCATTCTTTGATGTATGCTATGCATCCAGGAAGCACCAAGATGTATCAAAACTTGAAAGATATGTATTGGTGGCCCAGGATGAAGAAGGATGTTACTGAGTTTGTGATGAGGTGTCCTGTGTGTAAGCAAGTTAAAGATGAACACCAGAAGCCTACAGGAACAATGCAACCTTTACCCATACCATAGTGGAAGTGGGATCATGTAACCATGGACTTTGTTGTTGGCCTACCTAGGACAAACAAAGGGCATGATTCCATTTGGGTAATAGTTGATAGGTTGACAAAAATAGCACATTTCTTGCCTGTCAAGACAACCTATTCTGCTGAGAAGTTAGCACAGCTGTATGTTGAAGAAATAGTGAGACTGTACGGAGTTCCTGTCACTATAGTATCAGACAGAGGTCCCCAGTTTACGATTCGTTTTTGGGGGCGACTGCACAAAGCTCTAGGCACCCAGTTAAAGTTTAGTACAACCTTTCACCCACAGACTGATGGACAGTCGGAAAGGACTATACAGACCTTGGAGGACTTGTCGAGAGCATGTGTTCTTCAGTTTTCAGTGAGTTGGGATCTACACCTAAGCTTGATAGATTTTGCCTATAACAATAGCTATCAGCATAGCATTGACATGGCTCCTTATGAAGCTTTGTATGGTAGACATTGTAGATCACCCTTATGTTGGTATGAGACGGGTGAATATCAACTGTCAGGTCCTGATCTTGTGCAGCAAACCACAGAGAAGATTAAAGTAATACAACAACAGATTAAGACTGCACAGGATAGGCAAAAATCTTACGCTGATAAACATCGTAGACCTTTAGAGTTTCAGGTCGGAGATAGAGTGTATCTCAAAGTCTCACCTTGGAAGGGAGTTCTGAGATTTGGAAGGAAAGGGAAGTTAGCTCCTAGGTTTATGGGGCCTTATCCAATCATTGAACGGGTTGGAAAGGTAGCCTATAAACTAGAGTTACCACTAGAGCTACAGAAGTTACACCCTGTGTTTCACATTTCTATGTTGAGGAAATGTCACCCTAATACTGAGCCAGTTCTACAACCTATGGAGGTAGAATTGAATGATGATATAACTTATGAGGAAGGACCAGTGTCAATCCTTGATAACAGAATTAAAAAGCTGAAAAAGAAAGATATAAGTCTTGTGAAAGTCCTCTGGAATCATCGTGGTGTTGAAGAAGCCACATGGGAACTAGAGGAGGAGATGAGAAGGAAATACCCTGCTCTTTTCTCTTAATATGTTTTGTTGATTTCGGGGACGGAATCCTTATAAGGGGTGAATAATTTGTAACATCCCTGACCTGGGTTATGAGCTAACCCTAGGTGTTTTGCTTAATTATGTGATTAAGATACTTGTGATTATCTTTTGGTATGTAATTAAAGTTCCTAAGGAACATATATTTCCATTTCTGTCCTTTTAAAACAATGTTGTAGTATTGTTTTGTAATACAGGGACCTATATGCAAATTACCCAATTAGAGGGGTTAACTTGCAATTTACACATGTTAATATGTTCCTTTAGTGTTGACACATCATAATAATGAATATGATGAAGTATGATGGATTCTCCAAGCTTGAGCATCAAGATACAGCTTGTGAAGCAATCCTTGTGCTTGAAACCCTAGTTTTGGTGTAAAGTGCAATTTACATAAAGTGTGGGATGCAACTATAAAATACACCTTATAGAATATCTTTTATGACTTTTGGTATCATTTAGAGTAAAAATGATGAAGGGGGCGCTTCATTTGAATAATCATATAATAAGAAACACCTTTGTAATTAAATCACCAAGATGTAAGCATAATAACCTTTTATAAGTGCAACTTAGTAATAAGTTGACCTTCTTTACCTTTTGTCCTTGGTTTTAGAAAGAGTTTTGCTTTATAAATGAGGAAGAGGGACGTGCCTAAAAGAAAGTAAGGACCTAGTTGAGAAAAGGAGAAACTAGTTGTCCTTATGTTGGAAAAGACCCCAGAGTACATATACAACTTCCTTTGCAAACAAAGGAACGTTTCTTTCACTTCCTCACTTATCACCTTGCGCAAAACCAACTAAGTCAGAGCTCTGGAGCAGAGGAGAACGACCCAGGGGAAGTTAGGTAAGCTTGGGTCATCTTCTTGCTCAAATTCATGGAGGAAGTTGAGTTACAAGGTTGGTTTTATAGTTTTCTTACTTAGCTCTCTCTTTCTAGCTGATCCTCCCCAACTTTTCCTTGGAGAAGCACCCTTGGCCGACCTGTGGAGCTCAAGACGCCATCAAAGGCTTGAAGCTTGGAAGCTTGGAGCTCTAGGAATGACCTTAAGGCGGGTTTATAACTCTAAACATCTTGCTTTGATTATGCATATCATTGTTCTTGCAAATAGTAGTTAGTTCTTCTTCTTCCCTACTCTTCCTTGCACTTTTTCAAGCAAAACCACGAAGTAACTGACCTGATCTAAGGTTGAAGATGATGGGAGTGATTCCCTAGGTAACTTTACCAAATGACCCTGGACCATTTGGTCTAAACGGTTTGCAAGACCGTTTGAAATCAAATGATCTCAAGACCGTTTGATTTCATGTGGTTTGCAAGACCGTTTAGATTCAAACGGTCTCCAAGACCATTTGGCAAGTTTGACCAAGTGAAGACCGTTTAGAGGTCTGCTGAACACATGTTGAATTAATCATCTACAAAGAATCATAATCTAATTGTAAACCAATCACAAGTTGAAGGCACTTCAACCCTCTAAACCCTAATCGGGTTCAATTGATGATTTCAAGGATCGATTTTGTTGAACTTTGGGTTGAGTGGCCCAAACGGTTTCAAAACCATTTTGGAATCACCCAAACGGTCTCAAGACCGTTTTGTGACCACCAAAGACCATTTGGAGGTCTAGGGTTAAGATAATTTAATCAATTTAAGGTCTAATCACAATAGGTTGTTGAATTAATTGAAAGTGCTGATTTGAGACTTAATTAGGGTTCAACCCTTAACAATTTGACTTAGATTTTGATGTGACTTTGGGCAAACGGTCTCAAGACCGTTTGGAGGGTTTCCAAACGATCCCAACACCGTTTGGGCCAAGTTGGGGCCCAATTGAGTGTCAATTGATGGGTTCAACTTCGATTAGACTCATGTTGATCAATGTTGATGGTTAATCGATTACAAACCCTAATTGAATTGGTTTCAACCCTAATTGGTTATCAATTGAGGGTCAATTGAGTGTCCAATTGTTTAAGACTAACCCTAATTGGCTCAATTGATAAGTGGTTCACATATATGAGGTCAATCAAGGGGTTCAACATTAAAAACCCTAATCGATTGCAAGTGTTGATGCACTTTTTGGGTCCAATCGGTTTTGAGATGTTTGGACCAAACGGTCTCAAGACCATTTTGGCTCAATCGATCTCAAGGTCGTTTAGACCCAATCGATCTCAAGATCGTTTCAATTCAAACGGTTTCAAATTCAACTCTTTCAAACGGTCATCATGTTGAAACGGTTTCAAGACCGTTTAAGGGTAAACGGTCTTGAGGGTGACCAAGTTCAAACGGTTTGGAAGTCAACCTACTCAAATGGTCAAATCTCCCAAACGGTCTCAGGACCGTTTGGAGGTTGAAGTGTGAAATCGTTTGGGGACTTTTAGGGTTAAGATTACTTGATGCTTTGAAGGCCTAGATGGTTTAATGGTTGTTTAACCTAAACCCCAATGATATCTAAAGACATTAAGGGGATAAGTAATGAGTAACTTGACCCATGATTATGATTAAATGGTGAACATTATCAAGGCACTCATGAAGGATTCAAGTAGACAACACACCTTGATCAAGTAAACCCTAATAACTATAGTGGTGATGACTTGACCCATGTTAACCAAGTTGAATTAACTTAACCTAATCTAGAGTGATGTAAACATCATCTAGTAGTGAGAGGAGAGATAAGGTTCCTATTATGAATGAGAATCAAGTAACCTATCTCCAATATGTAAGCATGTACATGATTAGGGTATGATCCATCAAGGTGAGATCATAGAAACCCTAATTATGATGATTAATGAATCTTAACCTAATTTGAGGGCATCAATGATGATAATTTCATACATGATGATGCTATGAGTTCAATTCACTATGAAGTGAATAGTAAACCCTAATTCTAGGGTATTAACATGTAATGTGAATAGTAAACCCTAAATCAGGGTAATGTGTTGAAATGTACGACAAACCCTAATTCCAAGTTATGCTTTTAAGCATGAATCTTCATGATTAAAGTATGAGATGAAGAATCATCATTCCTAAATCATAATAAAAGGAATTGGGTAACCCTAATTAATGTAGATAAGGGAACTTAGCCTTAGTGGGGGCATGAAGGTACAACCCTTAAATTGAAAGATTAATTCTGCTTTATTAATTGCTGATCTGGAAATGAATTGTTTATTGTTGTCAATTGAGTTAACCATGCAGGTTCTTATAAGAGAATGATCATAGCCAGGTAAGGGTTATGATGTCATATTCATTGAAAGCATGTTATTAGCCTTATGAATAGTGACATATGTTATGTTGCCTATGTTTAAGTGGCATCATATTAGATTGATGGGCTGTAAGAGCCATGAGTAACATCAAGGTCATGATGATTAGATGACTTATGAAGAGATGATTAAAAATTGATATCCATTTGATAACTAATGTGAGTTAGAATTGATACATTTAGTATTCTTCTTAAATAGCAGTGTTTTAATAGTTAATTGCTTGGAAACATGCTTGATGTTAAAAGAATGCTGAAATGTACCTAACTAATCAAGTATAATCATAACATGTAGAGCCCTGATCATAGATCCATCATTGTCAAAAGTTAAATGATGGTGAAACAGGTTTTCCTAAGGGAACTCCTGGATCACATACTCTTGAGTATGTGGGGGAATATGGATGTGAATATCCTTACATCCTAGTGTAGGAATTGATGTAGATGTACCTTAATCTATCAACCCTTCACTATGTGTTTATGTCGGGGTGATGTATCACTAATCTCCTGAGGGAAACTTTTAAACTGCATCAATGAGAGATAAACAAGAGATCTTTCGATGGTGAAGAGAGTACAGAATGCCACTGTGACTCTAATAGTGAAGTGCCAGAATACCCTGGTAAGCTATCTTAGCAGAGACACGAGATGTCCTGCATGTTGATCCTCATACTGACTGAGGAAGATGAGGTCATAAGAATCCGGCTCTTTTGATGACCTATGTATGATACCGATGTGACTTGAGTAGTGATCGGTTGGAGTATGAGTAGTATACCTCATCTCCGCAGGGCATAATAATGTTTGTAAAACATAATCAACCGCGTAGCATATCTGCTTAGGTTGAACTACGAGAAACATTGATCGATGTTACGTTGTTTACATTAGTATACATGTTATTCATATTCTTTAAAGAAGTGATTGCTTAAGTAATTGTTGTTTACTTATTATTAAACCTGATGTTGAAATGATTCATGTTACTTTGCTTATGTTATTCCTTTGATTTCCATAATAAAGCTTCTGTCGGAGAGTTATAACTCTCGCTGGGACAATTATTCAGATTGTCTCACTCCCATAGGTTTCAACTTTTTAGGTGGACGTCGAGGACGGAGAAACCAATCTGTGGGTGAACAGTATCAGCAGCAGCAACACTAGGGGCAGCAGTGAATCTCAGGTGGAGATACTGACTGTCAGGTCCTATAGTTAGATTGTCTTATGTCGTCTCTGTACTCTCAGGTCCTAGGAGTCAGTAGGTCTGAGATTTTGGCTTTAAGCCTCAAGATTTTGTATCTGGATGTATATAATCAATCGAGAGGTGATTATACAATGATGTAAACTTTTTATCTTGTTTATGATAAAGGAGTTTTATGGTTTCAAGATCTTTGCTTAAAAAGTTTTAATTTCCAGTGATTTTTTTTAATTCTGTTGCCAGTTAATAAACCGCTTCCGCATAGTTTATCTCGTGATTTCCGGTTTGAAGCCCACATTTATGGTAAGAGATTCAAGTGTCTTACAATCAGCAGTAGTCCCTACAACGGAGATAGTACCAGCTGGTCCTCTTGGATGTCCTAAATCAATTTGCAAGGAAGACATGTTATCTGTTATCTTTTTTGACCTTCTCGAGTTATGCCTCATGAATTGCTTCTAGTATAAGTGTTGATATATGTCCTCCCACTTAGTTAACCCATTATATAAGGTAGTCACTAGGTATCCCCCATCAAAGTTATGGTGAGGGCAGTCTCTTTGGTACTCTTGATATCTCTCATGCTTTGCTTAGGTTATCACTGGGTTTTTGCATAAATGTCATATTCCTATAATAAATCATCGTTTCTACTGGAAAGAACTTGGTAACGTAAGCATCTGCTAATGGCTCCCAGCCTATTAGGCTCTCATGCTTTAGAGTATAACACCAAGAAAGAGATCTATCTCATCAAGATAAAATGAAGTCTTTGTAGTAAATAACCTACTAGGGAATCATACTAATCTTGAGGGTATCATAGATGTTTTGCAAGGTATCTAAGTGGCGATAGGGGTTTCCTTCCAGTGATTTTCTCACAAAAGTTCTCTATTGCACCACATTTCAAAAGGTTGGTTTCAACTTGAAGTTTACAACATTGAAGTGAAGGAAAATGGGTTGACTCGTCTCATTGGCATGTGTGGAAGCCAAGGAGCAGAGAGACAGACCACCATTAGGTGGGGGATGGTTTTGTTTGTTGCCTCTTGCACCTCCTCCAATTGGCATTACTTTATAAAGTGGGTTGTTTACATCATGTTCGTAGGTCCTCTTCTTCCACCTTGAGTAGCCATGACTTCTTTGTTAAGTGAAGGAAAATTTGGTTCACAATAAGCTCCTAAAAGAAATTATGTGGGTCAAGATGAGAAACTAGACATGTTAAATGACTTTTCAAGATACATGTTATCATATCTAAAAGATTGTCCAGTTAAGTCTGTTTCTAGACTTCAGGCATTGATGTAGTCTAAATAGACATTGATTCCTTAATAGACAACAATTGTCTTGTCCTCGACAACAGGGACAAAAGTTGATCACCTAAGATCTTGTATCCAAATTGGAGGTGGATCTAAAGTAATCGAGCTTTATATTTATAACCAGATACTTAACATCTACAACAATAATGTGGAGATGTAGTAAACGGGATTGAACATTGGGACCAAAAGTTACAAGAATTTAGGATTTGACGTCTTGTCTTAGCTATGTCTAACCAAAAAGAGAGATAAGTATCCCTTTGAAACTATGGTAACCAAATAGAGAACACGCTACAAAAGCAAGTAAATCTAAGTTAACAAAACAAGAATAGAATGCATATCTTTTGGTATCTTTCAAATATGAGGATGGAACTTGGATTGGGTTTCACCAATTAAGAACTCTCACCAACATCCAAAATGCACACCCATTGTAGACCCTTAGCATAGTTTACAAGCAATCATCATTAGTGTCTATTCCATCCTCTCTCAAGATCGGGTAAGATCTAGATCATAGGCATGTCTCTCATAGGCAAGTCCCTCTCTCAATATGGCAAACATAATGCAACCATATGATCACTAACTCTAGCAATCCAACATTCTCATGAATTCATACTACTACATGACTCTAGATCAAGACTAATACTACTCTTTCAAGGTATTATAAATCAAACAACATATGGTATCTAATCATGTAAGTGAAGCACTAAAGAGCAAGAGTATGGAAATAAATATTGCTAAGAGTATATACAATCAATGTATAGGAATATTTACATGTTGGGCGAGGCTTAATGGCTACTCCCAACCCAATAAGGTGGTCTATCCACTCATGTTAATGAGAGAAAATAAGGATTTATAGAGGAAGGCATCCATAATGAGATGGACAAAAGAAAGGGAGTGAACAGGTGGAGGAAGAAAGAAGATACACAACAACAATATCTGTAAGGGAGTGCTAATGGTCAATATAGATCTCCTTCTCGTGGATAGAGGAAATGGAGACAAATATGCTAGCTCCATCATTCCTTCTTCTCTCGAAGAGGGTAGTCACAAACTTTGGAAGTGGTAGAGGGCAATGGAAAATCTTGAACTCTCCTCCTTGCTCTTCTAGTAATCAATAGAAGGTAGAGATGTGGACATCACTTTGTCGTCAGAGTCATAGGTGCTTTCTATGTAACCTTGGATCTCTATTTATAAGAACTTGTGAGGTTCTCGAGGCACCTGAGATGGGACTTTACTTGCATCCCAAGATCCCTTGCATGTGCATTAGGGCACACACCTAATGATCTGTGGTGGCGATGGCTTGCAGGAATCCATCAGTAGATGATGGCCAGTAGAACCATTGATAGGGAGGTGTGTTGAGCCATTGGTAGGTGAGGCCTAATGAGCCATCAATAGCTGAGGCTTATTGAGACATTAATAGACAAGGCCAATTAGATAACCCTTGGTTGTCAATGGTCAGCAAGACTAGCAGTTGTTGGCACCAGTATAGCCATCGGTTAGCAACATGATGTGAACCATCAGAAGATAGAAGTTGAATATCCACCAGAAGATAGTATCCTACAGAATTGTTGGTTTTTTACTTGAGGGACCATCAGTAGGTGATGATCTCTATGGCCTTCAGTTATCATCTTCCAATGGTCTATCTATTTTTGATGAATTTGTTGGTTGTTGGGCTGCGACGGTCAACAACTTATGGAATGGTTGTGCAGTTGGTAGTATAAAGGGAAAACATGGAGGTAAATGCAAGAATATACACATAAACCAATGATAATAAGGGAAATGAAGGATAAAGAAGGCATGTAACATCCAAAAAAATGAATGTTATCAGAAGTGTTTGCATAACTCATGGTTCAGAATGTAGTTGCATTGAACATATTTTCCCTAATTGTTCAAGTGTCCTCATTGTTGTTTACTAAAACAAAGACAATATTTAAAGAAACAAAAAATTCAATAGAAACTAGGTGAATCTATGCAAATCATGATCATATTCATGTGCATGTCATCATTTCAATCCTAGTGACAAAAGCCATCAATCAGCATACCCCTCCCATCTTTTATGTTCATTGTTGTCTTTCTTGTTTGAACATGTTGATGTTGAGATATGACAACCAAGGGCTGGATTTTTCCAAAAATCCAGTGTGATTTCAACCATCGCATAGGAGAAAGAAACCCCAATGTATAAATCTCTCTCTTTGACTTCTATTAGACTATCATGTCCTTGTCATATTTTTTCCATATAAATATCCCTAAGTCACCAATTGTGATCCAAATAATATGACATTTGTCAAGAGTGACAAACACTTCTTGTAGGTGATATCTATATTTGTCATCAAAAAATTGGTGATGTGGTTTCGTTTAGAAATGTTCCATTCTCAAACTCAATGGCACAATATATTAAAAAAACAAAATCACCCTGATGTTGTGTCATCTTTATGGGTACCCATATCCATTGTTGTTGGAAAGAACTTAGAGAAGCCTAGCAAGGTCACTCTCAACAAAGAGGTCATATGCGGACTCTGTTCATTTGTTTCTTTAATATTGTCTCAGGATCTCTTATGAGTATGATGCACATCAAACATTTGTCATTTTCTCATGTTGTGTGGAAACATGCCCTTTACTATAGGCAATAGCCTTCGATTGTCGGGAATTGTGAATATATCATTGGCATAAGGCATTAGGAACCCATGCATTGTTTCCAATCATTCATGTAAGAAAACAATTATCTGTTAGAAGAATTTGCATTGTATGGTCAAGAGGTGCAAAATGGATGATAAATCTTCTTTTACCTTGAAAAGGATGCATACACACTTTTGAACCATTATATTTTTTCTTTTTCCTACAGTAGTACGACCACAATACAAAATGAAGAGGTTATCACTTGCTTTTATGTTCTTATATTTATGCTATTAATTCTTATCCTTGTCACTATTTGCTCTAAATCAAACTGTAATCACTATCCACTATATTACCAAGTAAAATACAAGTGCAGTCTTTATCACTCCACAATATAGTTGTTATCCCTTTGATCCACTTCATATACTATAAGGGACTTTAGAGCTTATCTATTCAAACCCTTCCACTGTGTGCATGCATCAAAGCTAAATTTAGACATGCATCACTGATTCAATTGATATAAAAAGTTGAAGGACTCAATATTAATTTAATACATGTGTTACTCCGTTAAGGGATAGATTTGATATGACATGCTCCAATGTCGGATAACATTTAGATCTCAATTATATGTTATCAATTTGGATATTAGTGTCTCAAAAAAGTTTTGATAGATAGGTCTACATAATTTTGGATATTCAACTCAAACAGATTAGATATCAATAAGGGACCTCACACACTGTCGTGAAAACCTTCCAAAATCAGTGCTGAGAGGTTATTCTTACGTACCCTTATGTGCATCCATTTTTTTCTTGTGTGATCACACATGTCTTGAGTAAGGCGTAGATGTCTCTCACAATTTTTTTGTGGGGCTACTCTGATGCCATGTCGAAGCGTGGATATACAAATCATAAATCAATCGGCAATAAGTGAGAAGACTCATACCTTATGAGCCTAAAAAAACCTTTCACACTCAGCAACATTGGGAATATATGTACCAGCTATCTGTTTCAAAGGAATGCAACCTTGCATGCTGAGTGGGAATCCATCTCAGTAACCACATTTTGCATTCGAGAATTTAGTATGAGTTGAACGTCTTTGCATATAGTCCAAAGGATTGCCTCCAAGACATCAGACTTCCGTTTTTCTTCGCCCTTCCCGTTATCAACTTGGCTTCGTGATTACAAATAATTGGACTAGCTACCAATTGGGACTTATGGTATCAACTTCCCATTTTCATCTTTAGCAAGCCAACAGCCCAACCGGGACTCGTCCCATTTAACTGACTTCCTAGAAGTGCAACCCACTAGTTTATTTGTATTTTTCTTCAAGAATGCTGCACAGTACGACCAATCTTCTTCATAGTGAACTGTAATTCAGCTCCAGCTCTATTTCGAACTCTGAAACAGGTGACCATTCGTCTCCTACAGTTTTTGTTTGTTTACTTCACTTCTTTAACAGAGTTATCATTTCTCTATCTATATTTGGCAATTTACTGTTTTCTTTCTAGATCTAACCCGACTACCGAAGAATGAGGGAAAGACCGAGTGCGTTTGGGCTTGAACATGTAGGCTGCCTACCAGCTTTATTTGAACCAGCCCACTTGGGACCTGGTGAGGCCCAAAGCCTGCTCTGAGTTCTGTTCTGGTGAGTCTCGTTTATCAGGCAGACCTTGACCTGGTGAGGCCCAAAGCCTGCTTCGTTTGGTAACGCGTCCAAAAGCGGCCGGTACTCGGTAGAGACACAAAAGGCGGGCAGTCTTTGAGGGAGTACGGGCAGCTAAAACGCTACATCCCTGTAGAACTCAATCGGCCAACCACGACCAAAACAACTGGAGCAATTCGGTGCAGTGGTGAGCAACCGTTTTATACGCTTTGCCGAACCGTACAGAAATCTTCATTTCACTATAGATTGCCATTCTTATTGGCATCACGATATTACAGTTTTACATCTTCAGTTTCATTGCAGATCTCACTATAGAACTTGACCCATCGAACAAAGTTCTCCTCTTTCATCAAACAAAGTACTTGCTCCGTCAATTCTTTGCCAAATCACGTGCAAGGCAAGTACACTTCATGTATATAAAACAGCATCAAAGCTACAGCACCCCAGCTTTCGGCATTTCAAAGGCAAATTTAAGCCACAAGCTGCCTTTGGGCCGTGATCCAATTAAGTCCACTAAAATCTAGTTTTGGCATGTAATCATAAGCGGAGTTCGATGGTTTAGCGTGGCCTAAGACTCAGACGGTTGCCTTGACGAGTCCATGTTTTGAAGCTTGAGAGCCGACCACCAATTCAGTTGGTTTATCTGACGGTTGTTTGGTACTCCGTGCTACACTGAATCTGTACCCTAGTTTACTTTTAGGTTTTTCACTTGTGTTTCTCTATGAGCTGTATTGCTGGATCAGTGAAGTGAAATGTGTCTCCTACTAAAAAACTGCGTGTGATGAATAATAATCTTATATTTTGAATGTCAAGTCAACCTAAGATAATTAACAAATCAAAATCTCATATTTATTCGGTTATTAAATGAAACCCATTCATTAAACATTTTAAAGTCGAACCATAAATTATATTTATAATATCTATATAACACCCCATTCAATTTTTATTATTTAGTAAATCCACATGGAGTGCTTACTGTTTTTTTAATGTCACCTTGACTTGTTGGTTTTATACCTTTTTTGAAGTGTCTAAGGCCTTTATATTCTTTAAGCATTGAGCCCGAGTTTGGCCTTCATCTTAACGCAATCAAGATATACATCTTCTAGCCTTTTGTTAATCAAGGAAGAGCTCAGGTTCTGGCCATTTCCATATTGGCATATCCCATTGTAGGGAGCAAAGCTTCTTAGTGGTCCAATTCTCTTTGATGAGAGCATTAACTTGGAATCATTTAGGAAGTGTGTGCTTAGGTCTCTAGCTATAACAGATCTCTTTGTCTTTCTTAGTGATTGCCTATATGAGCTTCTTCTCCTCAAGTCGTGTGTTAAAATGTAAAATTGTTGTTCTCCCTTCAAACAATGCAACCATATTCACTGGTTCAGCCTTAGACGACTTTAATCGTAGACTCTGACATTTCCTGGCACGCATTTGCGTTGGTGACTAGCTATCAAGAATTTGGTGATGTATAATGGCACTTGACCACACTACATATATGTCTTCGAGGGTCGGGTATTAGGAAGGCTTTGGCATTTGTAGTAATGCATATATTGCCTCTTGAGTCCATACAACAAAGATAACATGACTATATTTTATGTGAGGTTGTAGTTGTTCATGATGGTGTCCCGTTCAATTTTCTTATGTTTCAATGCGTGGTCAAATATTATTTTGTTACTAATCCAAGTTGTCATACATTCTTCTGCCACCCAAAAGACATGGTGTCTTTTGGCAGACACCTACTACTACATGATATTATATTTCTCCAAGGCATTTGAGTTATCCAAAGAGTAATGAGTTGTTCTCACTTTTCCACACAAAGATCAAACAGGCAATTCTCTTCTTGTTGTTCCTATTAATGGTCTTAGATATACATGGCACATGTTGAGTATTTAGCCTCAATTTAAGAAACAAGTGATGCCTCTTTGGTATTTTTGTAGAACTTGATTCATTTGTTTACCATATTGTGCATTTCCTCGTTTTCTTACGATTTAGGTTCCAGCACCATGTTGCTTGAAGTGTCCTCTTTAACATTATTTATAATATTGAAATAATAGCTATCAAATAAGTTCATTTCTTCCTTATGAGCATACGACATGATGGTGCGCACTCCCAGCAACATGTTGACATCTTGTTATTTAGTTTGAATCACAAATTTGTTGATGTCACTGGCTCTCTATAATGATTGGTAAACTTCAACATAGGACAACTAGAATCTACAAGGTTAGAAAAATAATTTAGAAGCACATTAGAGTTAGTAAGGTGAACTATCATCATTTCTTTCCCTTTGCATTTGTTATATTTAGAGTGCTACTCAATTTTCTCTCTTATGATAAATGTTGTTGACTTGAGAGTCATACATTGTTCATATTTCAATAATGACTTAACCATTCCATTCATATGTATCTAATATGTTTGTTTAAGATTGATTTTAGGATTTAGGTACATGAAAAGAATCAAATTACTCAAGCCCTAGTTTGTCCAAGTTCAAGTTAAAAGCAATGCAAAAGTGCTTTTTAAGAAATCACATCAGACACCTTGGAATTTTTTTGTAATCATTTGTATTGATGATATGACTTGTAACTAAGATGAGAAAAAATCAGGGACACTTAATTCCAATGATTGATCACTCAAAAATCATTTTGAAAAATTTGTCACAATAACATTTTCAGTCGAGTTTGGATCTCAACCGACTAGTGATGGATTTTTGGAAATGGATCAATAGGTTGAGTTGCACACTCACAGAACTCGACCGACCGACTCACTGACTAAAACTAATTTTGACTCATTAGACGAGTTTCCCCAGGACAAACTCGATCGTTAGTTTGAAAATTGGCTTTGTCAGTTAGTGGATCGTTCGAGTTACCTTTATTCAAACTCGACCAAATGTAATGTACAGAAAATGCAGAAAAAGTGATTCCAACTATTGGAGAGTTGTTAGAAATAAAAATATATCTGTTGCAAGTTAAAAATGGCTATTGTTCATTCTTAAGTGATCTCACACTCAAAGGAACACTCCCATCTATAAATAGGACCTCTTGGAGTTCATTCCAAGGTTGCTCATTCATGCTATCCTTGGTCCTTGCTATAATTGAGTGTGTTACAACTCTTTGAGCCCCTTTCTCTCTCTCACTTACAAAGCAAATCGTGATTATGAGTGAGTTAGGCATGTTGTAAGAGAAGCACCTCCATGTTATCTTGTAAAGTTCTCATTCCTTCCATCTTCCCAATCCCCTTTCTTAAAGAGAAAAGGTTGAAGTGATCTTCTCTGAGTGAAGGAGGATTTGTTCTTCTTCTTCAAGGTTGAAGAAGGTGTGAAGATCTTCTCCGGGTGAAGGAGAAGGACAAGGCGGAAGATTCAAGAAGAGTGGGTAATTCCTTCAAGGCCAAAGACTTCATGCAAGTGTGGGTAAGTCCTTGGTGAAGGTTGCAGACGTTTTGATCAAGTGGGTAAGTCTTTGTGTAGGTGAAAGACTCTTGTCTTGAATAGGTAAGTACTTGTATGTATGGTGGTCTTCTTATATCTCTTATAGTGGAATATAAGTATATGTGGGTTGCAAAGTCCTAGAGGTTGACCTCTCTAGGTAGTAGAATGACGGTCTCCTAGTTTGGAGATTAGAACCACTCTAACCACCTTGTCTATGTGCTTGTTTCAGTCTCTCTCATCCTTACTATCCTTATTTAGATAGGACTTCAAATTAATCTTAATCATTTGGTTTCAATAGATATAATTTGAAGGTCTAACTATTCTTGTGAGAAATTTGAAGCTCTATTCACCCCCTCTAGAAACCTAGATCCAACAAGTGGTATGAGATCAAGGATCTTCTCCAACAAATATCCCACGAGATGAGAAGATGGGTGAGAACCTACTTGATTTCCTCAACCTAGAGGGAGTCGTATCCATCCCCCCCGTCTTCGATGACACCAACTTCCTCTATTGGAAGCAGCGGATGCAGTTCCACATTTAAGGGATGAATTTTGATATGTGGAACGTGATGATCACACCTTACAAGGAACCAACTAGAGTTATATCAACGTGGGATGAAGTAGACCTAAAGAATTCTCAGCTCAATGCCAAATATATTAGAATCCTCTATGTAGCCCTCACTCCATCTGAGTTCAACCGCATCTCCCCATGGGATACAGTCTATGAGACATGGGACAAGTTATGCATCACTTATGAAGGCACTAAGCAAGTGAACAAGGCAAAGATCTACATGTTGAATAGCCTCCTAGAGAACTTCAAGATGGGGAAGAAAGAAGGAGTTGTCAAGATGTACTCAAGGCTCAATATCATCATCCACGACCTAGCTACTTTGGGACACACTTTGGATAAAGGAGCAATCAACTCAAAGATCTTGAGGTCTCTTCCAAAGAGATGGAAGTCAAATGTGACCTCCATTGAATAAGTGAGAAGTCTTGGTGACATTCCAATCGAGGAGCTCATTGGAAATCTACAAGCTCATGAGCTAAGACTTGACAAGCAAGAAGAGAAAGTTGAGCAAGAAGAAAAAGAAGCAAGGAATTCCAAAGATAGTGCCTTCAAAGCTCAAGTGGAGCCCTTCATCCTTCAATAACAACTTGCTTTCTGGACCTATCCCTCCTCCTCAAGTTAAGATGATGCCCCTAGTGAGCATGAAGCCAACTTCTCTAGGGAAAGAACTTCAAAGGAAGCAATCTTATTCTTCTACTCCAAGATGCTACAAGTGTGGTCAAAAAGGACACTACAAGAGTGAATGTCCCAAGGTTAGAAAGTCACACCACAAGAGCATATCCAAGAAGGAGGAAGAGTACAAGAAAGATATAAAATACAAAAGGAAGGACAAGAAGGAGAGGAGACACAAAGATGTAGCTCATGCAGCTTGGGAAGGATCATCCTCTAGTGGCTCAAGCTCCGATGAAGATGGAGAGTGCCACCTTGCACTCATGGCCTCTACAAGTGAAGATATTGGTGAGATAAGTGAGGTAAGTGAGGTAATCTTGCACGAGTGAGCTAATGAAACTCTTATTGACATGCTTGTTACACTCATTCTTCTTATTCCAAATGTATAGCTTAAAAGAATATGTTAGGTAAAATCATTGATGATTTGTTTGTTAAACTTGATATTCTTGAGAAAAATCAGAAAATTCATCTTGAGAGCATTGACACCTTGCAAGGCCAATTTCTTGATCTTTAGCTCCAATACAATGGAGTTGAGGTAGAGAATGGTGTATACCTTAACAACATTGAATCTCTTAAGGAAGACAACCAAAAGTTCATAAATGAGCTTGAGATACTTAAAACCAAAAATGTTGAACTTAAGCTTATTGTTGATGCTCGTAGAGATGAGAGGGATGCTAATCTCAAAGAAATTCAATTACTAAAAACTAAAAATGCTAGGTTTCTTATTCAAATAAATGATTTATCTTCTAGACTTATTTTTCCTAGTAATGATGTTGCTTCCATTACTCTTGAAAAGGACTCTCATTTAACTAAATCCCTCTATTTAGAGGTCAACCTTGTTCTTACTAGAGATAATCTTGCTAGTTTGTCTTCTACTATTATATCTCTTACTGATGATAATCATAGACTTAAAGTCTCTCTGTAGAAATTCCTCAGAGGGAAAACTCCCTAAATGAAATCCTTGACCATTCTACCAAACAAAGTGGTACTTGTGGTTTGGGATTTGTAGGGGGGAGAACTTGAGGGCAAGATTAAGTTCAAATGTAAGAAAAAGAGTAAGGAAGCTTCCTTTTTCATTGGAAAGTCTTCTAGTCACTAAGAACCCTATAATTTGCTCTCATTGCAAAAAGTGATGATCATTACTCTACTTATTGTCCTTACAAGACTAAGGGGACCAACCCAAAGATGAAATGGGTCCCCAAGCTAATTCCTGATCCCAAATTTTGAGGTGGGAACTGACACTCTCTTTCTTATAGGAAGAAGGAAAATAGATTTTTGATAGTGGTTGCACTTAGCACATGACAGGTGACATAAGTTGTTTCAATAATTTCACAAAGAAAAAAGGAGGTTTGGTTACTTTTGGGGATAACAAAAAACGTGAGGTAAAATGTGAGGGTGATTTAGGAGAATCCTTATGCATTAAGAATGTTCTTTTTATGGATGACCTACATCACAATTTAATAAATGTACGTCAGTTATGTAACAACGGTTACCTTGTGCTATTTACTTCCTTTGAATTCTTGCTTCTAGATTCCCTCACTTATCATGTCATATATAAGGGAACTAGAAATGGTGATCTTTATGTAATTGTGCTTGATTCTATTAATCCTATTGCTGGTAGATGCATTGTAGTCAATTCTAATGATATTTGTCTTTGGTATCATTGTATTGGTCATGTAAATATGCATCAATTGAAGAAGTTGAGCAAAAGGACTTGGTCAAGGGACTTCCCAAATTGGATTTTGAAAAGGATGAGGAATGCCAACCTTGTACCCAAGGAAAGCAAACAAAGTACTCCTTCAAATCCAAAGGAGTCCTTAGTACCAAGAGATCTCTTGAACTTCTCCATATTGATCTATTTGGACCTATGAGAACTCAATCTCTTTGTGGTTCCAAGTATTGTCCTATTATGTTGATGAATTCTCTCGATATACTCAGACCTTCTTTCTCATTTACAAGAGTAATACACTTGATGTTTTCTCTAATTTTTGCAAATGAGTTGAGAATGAAGCTTCTTGTTGGATTATTTCCATCTGTAGTGATCATGGTGGAGAATTTGAAAATGATGTTTTTGAACATTTTTGTGAAGAATCATGCTATGTGCATAGCTTCTCTTCACCTCAAACACCTCAAAAAAATGGGGTAGTAGAGAGGAAGAACAAGTCACTACAAGAAATGGCTAGGACCATGGTTTTAGAGTATGACACTCCAAAGAAGTTTTGGGCCGAAGTCGTTAGTACCTCATGTTTTGTGCAAAACTGGGTTTTCACACATCCTTCTATAAAGAAAATCCCCTATGAGCTATGGCGTGATAGGAAACCTTCTATCGAGTATTTTCACATTTTGGGTGTCCTTGTTTTGTTTTGAACATGAAATATTCTCTTAACAAGTTTGATCTGAAACCATACAAGGCTTTCTTTATTGGTTATATCACTACTAGAAAGGCTTATAGAGTGTTTAATGTTGATCTATCTAAAGTAGAAGAATATATTAATGTAAAATTTATTGAGACGAACCACTCTATTCCCAAAGATATTGGTCCAAATGAAGATGCTGCATGTGAGGTGATTCCTATCTTAAAAGAACTCAACATCACCCAAAAGGGAAAAGAGGTGGCCACTCAAGAAGAAGAGATAGATGAAGAAAAAAGGATCCAACTCCCTTATTTGCAAAGAATCATCATAAAGAACCAATAATAGTTGACCCCTTTGAAAGAGTGAAGACACGATCTGCCTACAACAAGGAACAAGCAAACAACACCTTCATCTCACAACTCGAGCCAAAGAACATCAAAGAATCTCTTGGGGATGATGAATGGATCATATCCATGCAAGAAGAATTGGAGCAATTTAAGAAGAACAAAGTGTGGACTCTAGTACCAAGACCATGTGATAGAAAGATCATTGGCACCAAGTGGGTCTACCGCAACAAGCTAGATGAAAGCGACAAGGTGGTAAGAAACAAAGCAAGGTTAGTGACTCAAGGATACAATCATCAAGAAGGTATAGATTTTGATGAAACATATGCACCTATAGATAGACTTGAGTCCATTATTATGTTGCTTGCTTTTTCGAGTTATAAGAACTTTCTTCGATATCAAATGGATGTTAAAACTACATTTTTGAATCGTACAATTGAGGAGGAAGTGTATGTTGCAAAACCTTTGGGCTTTGAACATGATAGTTTACCTAACTATCACTATCTATTACAAGAAGCTCTCTGTGGCCTAAAACAAGCACCTAGAGCTTGGTATGAGAAATTAAAGAGCTTTTGTTAGATAATGGGTATATCATGGGCAAAGTAGATTCTACCTTGTTTATCAAACACACTTCTAAAAATTTTCTTATCCTTCAAATTTATGTTGATGATATCATTTTTGGCGGAACTAATCCTGATATGCAGACTGAGTTCGAGATGAGCATGATGGGTGAGCTTACATCCTTCCTCGGCTTTCAAATCAAGCAAACTAAAGATGGGAACTTCATAAACCAAGGAAAGTACACAAGTAAGCTACTCAAGTGCTTTGGGATGGAGAACACCAAGCCGATGGATACCTCCATGTGGAACACAGTCAAACTTGATAAACATGAAGAAGGTGAGAAAGTGGATGAGAAGCACTATAGAGGTTTCATTGGATGTTTATTTTATTTAACTTTCTCTAGACCTGACATAATGGTTAGTGTTGGCTTGTGTGTTGCTTTCAATCAAATCCCAAGAAATCACATCTTATAACTGTTAAGAGGATTTTAAGGTACTTAACAAAAACCCCAAATTTGGGACTATGGTATCCCAAGTCAAGGGACTTTACTCTTACAACTTATAGTGATGCAGATTATGCAGGATGCTTGATTGATAGAAAGTACACAAGTGGCACTTGCTTCCTCCTAGGACCAATGTTAGTGTCTTGGTTCTCCACAAAACAAAGCATAGTGGCTTTATCAACTACCAAGGCTGAATACATTGCTGTCGGGAGTTGTTGTGCCCAGGTTCTATGGATAAAGAAAATGATCCAAGAATTTAACATTTTCATTGATATCTTATTTATTGTGATAATACTAGTGCAATCAATTTATCTTACAATCCTATATTTCCTAGTAGATCCAAGCATATAGAGGTTTGTCATCATTTTCTTTGTGGTCACATTGCCAAGAAAGATATTTATATCATGCATGTTGACAAGGAAAATCAATTGGCGGACATTTTTACTAAACCTCTAGCTAGAGAGCAATTTTATTTCATTAGATCTAAATTGCTCATAACTTCTTTAGATGAATTTGATATGCTTTCTAGTTAGTTGATATCTATCATATATGCTTTGCTCATGTCTTGATCACCCTTACTTTCTAAAGTGCTAAAATTTCATGTTCTTCTGCCTTATTTTTGCTTATTTTGGGTAATTTTCACAAATGCTTGTTTTATCGCCAAATAGTACCCAATGATGAGTGATATTTTCCTAAGTATGTTTAAAATTCAAAATAGACTAGAAAAATAAATTTCATTAGCACTCAAATGGATAGAAATTAAAATTTCTAATGATGGATCAGGTTGACCATCGGTCAAGCTATCAACTCGACTGATATGTGGCCAGAGACTTTTGTAAAAATCTAATCGGTCGAGTTTCCATGTCACAGAACTCGACAATGGCCAAGCTGGAGTAAAACTTAACTATGGTTCGGTCGACTTTTTTTCCCTCTCAACTAGATAAAAACCAATTGATTCCTTCTCCAGTTCCCTCAAGCTCTCAACCCTAGCCCCAACCTTCCCTTTCCTAGCCCTTGTTTGACCTTCCTAGTTCTCTTGCAGATCATCCCTAGGTGTTTGGTTGGCTTTTGGTGGTGTTTCCTTCATTTTTGATCTCTCAATCTCCTTCTTTTCGCTTCCATGGCTTCCAATAGGAGAAAGAGAATCGCCCCTTCTGGAACACCATCCTCCTCCTCCAACTCTTACCTCATTCCCTTCAATGATATCTTCTTTGTCTCAGATTAAGCTCTAAATAGGTACAAGGAGCTCCTTCCTATGATTCCCTTTCCTTTTCTAGCCTTGTTTGAGCCTCATCCGTGTAGACATAAGGTCATAGATGAGGTAGCCGAGTTGTTGTATGACCACCACATCTATGTCTTGAGTGTCGAATGCCAGAGCTATAAAAACTCCATCAAAAGCACCAAGGTAGTTCATGAATTCTATGCAAATTTGTCATGGATAATGACACTATTGTACCCCCTCCTAATACTCAAGTCATTCTTACTTCCATGATTGTCGGTAAAAAGTTTAAGTTCTCATAAGATACCTTGAATATCATTTTCTCTGGTACTGAGGCCATTGACACATGGAGGAAGGATTACCCTGAGTATTTTGAACTCCTAGACCCTGAGGTCTTCTACAAGAAATTTGACATCACTCTCCCTGACATACATAAATTCTTGAAGAATGCTTAGTTTCCCTATAGGAAGAAGTCCATCCTACCCTCCTTTGCCTTAGACCTAAAAATTTTCATTCTTGCTTTGGTAGTCAACTACAATATTCACCCTAAGAAAAATCAAACTAAAATTGCAGAGAATATCACAGTGATTATGTTTTGCCTTCTTAAAAAATCAAAGTCAAGTGGTCTAGATATGTTCTCCACCACATGAACTGCTTCGACTCTAGGAAGAACACCTAAGGTACCCACCCACCCTACCCAGCCTTGATCAATGGTCTATTTCAATCTACCACTGGAAAGTCTCTTTTTTATGATCTTTATTACAAACATGCTCAAGAAGGAGTATGTATCAGTGAGACCACCCTCAAGAAAAGCTTTCCTCCATCTTCTTCTACCACTTCTAGAGCCTCTACCTTCACCCAGGATCCTCCACCTCCTCAGCCATCTCGACCTGCCCGCGCCTCGTTCAATGTATCAAATGAAAACCTCATGGGTTACATGTTGCATCAGTAGGCATATAACCTTCAAGTTTAGGACCATATGCATTAGGATCTCTATGTTATCATGTCTACCATGAACCTATCATGTTCCCATCCTTATCCTACCTACCAACCCTACCCAGGTGGTGATTATGCATCCACTTTTACCCAGTCCCTCCACCTACTACTTTCGCTTCTACACCCTCTAATGTTGGTGGATCTACCCCTAGAGTGATACCTCTCCCTGATGGTCCTATAGCATCCTTTCTTGAAGGACTTAGCACCTCTGTTCCCATTTTTCCTCAAGCCCAAGAGTTGCATGACCTTGGTATGTCTTGGCCTGAGCAGAATGCCATATGACCCAGTCGTGGTTTCAGTCCCTCTGTCGATGAGGAGATGCCTGATCAGGTTGATGAGGAAGTTATTGCTGATGATGAGGAGGCATGTGAGGATGATGGCAAGGATGGTTCATATGGTTCTGACGATGGCTTTGATGGGGCATCTTGTGATGAAGTTAAAGTTGTTGCCCCTGTTGCACCTTCAGATGGAGATGATGACTACAAGCCTGAAGCTTCTGATGATGATGCCGATGATGATCATCCTCTGGACTTAAATGGCCTAGATGTTTATATGTTTTAGGTTTTAGTATTTCAATGTGGATCATATATATCTTTCTAGACTATTTTGTACGAAAAACATCTAGGTGCATTATTGAGATGTACTATTTCTATCATCTTGTTATTTTCTTTTATTTTAGCTTGTAGTTGTTTTGAGGACATGCTTTCATCATTGTAATTTTAATCATATGTACAATTACTCTATGGTTGACTATATCTCATGATTTGGTGGTACTTTACCCATATTTTGATTATGACATAGATTGCTTGTCTCTCTCTCATCTATGTTTGATGTGTGCTACAAGGTTGCATGTTTTATCTTGTGGTTGAATGTTTTGGTTGTGCTTGGAGAAGACCTTTTTTATGCTCTTCTACCCCCTTCCTTTTTGATAATGCCAAAATGGGGAGATAAGTTTAATGTTTTGAAGCTCAACCATATTGCTATTATTGCCTATGTGATCCTTTTCTTGTCTAATATATGTTTTATCATGTGACTTGTCAAAGGACCATATAGTATATATGTTATATTGCTTTGTGTAGAAAGACTAACTATGCAGGTAAGAGTGAGCATAGATTGAGGGGGAGCAATTCACATTGTTAACATTATGAATCCCCTTTTAATTCATAAGGCTAAGGTATAACTATACATATCCTTTTCAATGTGATTGAGGAATGGCTTGTCATGTCAAAAAGGGGGAGAATGTTGACTTGAGAGTTATACATTGTCCATATTTTGATAATGAATTAACCATTACATTCATATGTATCTAATATATTTGTTTAAGATTTATTTTAGGGTTTAGGTACATGAAAAGGATCAAATTACCCAAGCCCTAGCTTGTCCAAGTTCAAGACAAAAGCAATGAAAATGTGCTGTTTAGGAAATCACTCCAAACCACCTTAGAAGTTTTTTGTAATCATTTGTATTGATGATATGACTTGTAAATAAGATGAGAAAAAATCATGGACACTTAATTCCAATGATTGATCATTCAAAAATCATTTTGAAAAATTTGTCACAACAATTTTGTTGGTCAAGTTTGGATCTCGACCGACCAGTGATGGATTTTTTGAAATGGACCAATTGGTCGAGTTGTACACTCACAGAACTCAGCCTACTGACTCACTGGCCAAAACTAATTTTGACTCATTAGTGGACCTTCCCAAGTACAAAATCGATCGATAGTTTGAAAATTGTCTTTGTCGGTTAGTGGATCGGTCGAGTTACCTTTATTGAAACTCGACCAAATGTGCTGCACGGAAAACCCATAAAAAGTGATTCCAACCATTGGAGAGTTGTTAGAAATGAAAACAGATTTGTTGCAAGTTGTAAAATGGCTATTTTTCATTCTTAAGTGATCCCACACTCAAAGGAACACCCCCAGATATAAACAGGACCCCTTGGAGTTCATTCCAAGGTTGCTCATTCATGCTACCCTTGGTCCTTGCTATAGTTGAGTGTTCTACAACTCTTTGAGCCCCTTTCCCTCTCCCATTTACAAACAATTTCATGATTATGAGTGAGTTAGGCATGTTGTAAGAGAGATACCTCTGTGTTATCTTATAAAGATCTCATTCCTTCCATCTTCCCAATCCCCTTTCTCAAAGAGAAAAGGTTGAAGTGATCTTCCTCGAGTGAAGGAGGAGTTGATATTCTTCTTCAAGGTTGAAGAAGGTATGAAGATCTTCTCCAGGTGAAGAGAAGGACAAGGCGGAAGATTCAAGAAGAGTGGCTAATTCCTTCAAGGCCAAATACTTGATGCAAGTGTTGGTAAGTCCTTGGTGAAGGCTGAAGACATCTTGATAAAGTGCGTAAGTCCTTGTGTAGGTGAAAGAATCTTGTTTTGAATAGGTAAGTGTTTGGATGTATTGTGGTCTTCCTATATCTCTTAAAATGGAATATAAGTATACATGGGTTTCAAAGTCCTAGAGGTTGATCTCTGTAGGTAATGGATTGACGGTCTCCTAGTTTGGAGATTAGAACCACTCTAACCACCTTGTCCAAGTGCTTGTTTCAATCTCTCTCATCGTTCCTATGCTTGTTTGGATAGGACTTCAAATTGATCTTAAGAATCTAGTTTCAATTGATATAATTTGAAGGTTTGACTATTCTTGTAAGAATTAGAAGCTATATTCACCCCCCTCTAGATCCCTAGATCAACCAAATGCAACATATCACCAATAGAATTGTGATAATGCCATCACCAATATCTTTTGATTTTGTGTATAAACCATTGAATCAATGCGAAGAGGACTAATAGACCCATTTATATCTCACACTTCTATTGAAGTGTTATATATATGACTTACATTATTTTCATATTTTTTTTAGTTGAAGTGTTATTGTGTATTTATGTTATCTACTATAACCTCATTTTCTCTATTTTCCTTATTAGATAAAAAATAATTATCATTGTAAATTCCTACCCTTTCTTCTTCTAGGAGTCATCTCGATGGAGCATCTCCATAAAAATCAAATGAATCTATCTTGAAGTTGTTGCTACTAGATCTATAAGGACCTCCATGCCTCCATCAATATTGTTTGCTCATGGAGACAACACTGCTATCCTATTTGTTGTTATCATCTATATCATTGTTGTCAATACAGTTGATAATATGCATCGCCTTTATCATCCACTCTACCTCTATAAAGATCTATTCCCAAATCTTAGATAAGGATCTCTTTTTTCTATTGATAATGGGGACATATCATCCATACATTACTATCATAGAGATTTAAAAGGATTTTTCCATCCCTTTTTTGTTTTCTTGGGGTTTTCTACTACTATTTTGCTACTAACATGGTGTGTCATTATTTGACATGTCATCTAGGAAGAGTTCTAATTAATTTGCGGTTTGGTTTGCAAAATTTTCCTGACGACACAGTGAGTCACCCGTACTCTATCATGCTTCTACCCTGAGATCTACCAACTGACACAGTGTATCACCCTACGACACTATGTGTTGCCTACTTTCTATTGGAAATGACTTGCTACATGGCATGGCATGTCTCCCCAATGACATGGCATGTCACCTGCTACTTTTACTACATCTTAGTGTGCTAAATCATCTACGAATATTATATTACATAGTGAATGCTTCTATTCATGGCAAGTCCCTATCTTTATCCTTACCAACATGCCTTATCTTCTTTTTTTGCTAGTAAACGTGTGGGGATCCTATATTATCATGTGCAATGTTCAGAATAGTTTGTATTATGTACAGGTCTTAGAATAGAATAGAGACATCAAACACAACTAGGGCAGTATAATAAAACTTACATCCTATACATATAATTGAGATTCTAACAACATATCAATAGGCCTTTAAGTCCCTCCTTCTATTCTGGAAGAAACCATGGTATGTCTCCCCAATGACATGGCGTGTCACCTGCTACTTTTACTACATCTTAGTGTGTTAAATCATCTATGACTATTCTATTACATAGTGAATGCTTCTATTCATGGAGAGTCCCTATCTTTATCCTTACCAACAGGACTTATCTTCCTTTTTTTTGCTAGTAAACATGTGGGGCTCCTCTATTATCATGTGCAATGTTCAGAATAGTTTGTATTATGTACAGGTCTTAGAATATAATAGAGACATCAAACACAACTAGGGAAGTATAATAAAACTTATATCTATAGAAGTAATTGAGATTCTAATAACAGATCAATAGGCCTTTAAGTCCCTCGTTCTATTTTGGAAGAAATGATTATTTCTATCCTTCCATAGATGATAGAACAAAACAAGGAAAACTAGTCAAACCTTCTTACTATTAATCAAAGAATAGCAATTACTCCATGAACTAGGAATATGTACAACCCAATTCTTATGTATAGTTGCCTCCCAATTGACCTGAGTAAAATGACATTGCAAAGACACATGTTGTAACATTCTAGGATCCAGGACTCAGATGAAATGATCTTAAAAGGAATGATTGGACTACCCATATCTCCAATGCTCACCTCCCTTTCAGGGATCCCATCACTAAAGAACTATGTAGTTAAGAGGCTCAGCCCAGAGTATTACTAGTATGGGTGACCAGTCGGGAAGTTGATCCTGGTTTGTACATGAGTGATGACAAAGTGTAGCTAAGGCTATTGGTGGTTTGTGGGGCCATTCATCATTCTTAAAACTCTATTAGAGCCTTGGGAAGTTGGGTCGGGCATTACAAATGGTATCAGATCCATAACCTCTATAGTAGGTGGGGCCCACTTGGGCATGTTGCATGCCAGTCTTGAGTCGTGTGGTTCACGCATGATGGACAGGGTTGTTCGTGGTGATGTATCCACCCTTATGCTGGTATTTCATGATCAAGAGATGGGTGTCCATGGGCCATTCAGTGCCTACACTAAAATGGGGAAATATTATGTGTCCATATAGTTAATTCTTGATGAGGATGTTAAGAGTCTAAGTGGGAGATATTGTAACTTCCCAAGATTTCATGCCTCAGATGAAATGATCTTAAAAGGAATGATTGGACTACCCATATCATCAAGGTGCACCCCCTTTTTAGGGATCCCATCACAAAAGAACTATGTTCTTAGGCGTGCTTAGCCCAGAGTAGTACTAGGATGGGTGACCAATCGGCAAGTTGTTCCCAGCTTGCGCGTGAGTGAGGATGAAGCACATAGTTAAGGCTTGTTGTGGTCTGTGGGGCCAGTCATCATTCCTAAAACTCTACTAGAACCTTGGATAATGGTCCCAGGCATTACACATGCATATCATTTTCATAAGATTCTTCACACAGAAAACACCTAGACATAATTTGAAGTGCAAATCTTCTTAGCATGTCTTGAGTATCGACCCTATCGTGAAGAACTTTCCACCCCAGAATACTAAAGCTCTTGGGAACTTATCTTCCTTTTCCAAAAAAATTATAATTTTTGCTCTTTAGCCCCCCCTACCCTTTATAGCCCTACATACATATTGCATACCTCATCAATATTTGTATTCCCCCCCCACACACATGCATATTGTTGTTATCGACTAATTGGATCCTTAATCAGATCTAATTTTTTCTCTAATCCATACTACGGGGAGCTCCCCCCCTCTGGAACCCCTATAGACTTTTTTGGGTCACACTAAGATCCACTTATTTCTACCTGGATCTATAAAAAAGTATAATGTTTCTTATTAACTCGAGTTGTCAGTTGCATCCTCCGCATTTGTCGACATAAACACTACATTTACCATTGTTTTTTAATATCCACTCCAACCAATATCTTGAATCTTTTCATGGTTGGTGTGAGGGGAGAATCAAGGATGACGAGTGGAGTGAAGAGTGTCATGGAGGAGAGAAGAAGAGGATTTTAGTTATGTTTCTATGTGGATTCTTCATGCTACTTTTGTTGCTACTATGTGGTGTTTTTTTGTTATTATGTGGATAATTTGACTACTATTATTGATTTTTCTACCTTATGAAGAACTTAAGAAACGTATTCATCATCATCTCAATTGTTTCTATGGATTTATCTACTTCACGTATGCTATATGTTGATTTATTTTCTATTTGAAAATGTAATTCTTGCTACTTGTGCTATGATTAGCACATTTTTTGCTGCTTTATGCTTGAGTAATATCTATTTTGAGTCCTCTATTTGTACATTGACTCTATATTCGTGCCCTGTCACATTGATTGTTGCTTCTACTATGACCTAGCACTCTTTGAGGAAAATATATGACGATAGGAGATGATGAACAATTTTGTAGATGACTTACATATGTATGATGGAGCTTCATACTTTTCTTCTATTGATGTTCATCTTGGAGTCATTGTTTCTTGTTATGTGTGTGCACTGGTCTTCTATTTGACTACGTCATCAACTTTCTACTACTATGTGCTAGCACTCCCTATCTTGTTTGTGTCTTATGTATGTTGACTCATTTCTTATCCATGCTTTTGTATGCACGCTGACTACTGCCTCTTGTGTTTCATCACTCTTTGGTCTTGTGTTCCAGAACTCTTTGGTCTATGTTATGATGATAATGACTAAGATGAAGACCATGATGCCTACTTGTTCATATTTACTTCTTCTTCAGATGCCACTTCACTGTGATCAAGAAGCTCCTACTACCTACCTGCTTACCCTCTTTGATATTATCAACTTGAAATGGAGTATTGATTATCTACTTGAGGGGAAGTATTTGAGTGGTTTAGTGTAACGGTGAGGCAAAGAAACATTGTTTTTTGGGCTTGGTTTATGTTTTGTTATTTTTCCATAGTTTGTCTTCTTTTTGCAAGATGACTTGGGATTCTCCCAAGCTCCAGCTTGAGGGGGGTATTCGGGAGTCTTTTTAATTAGCCAATTAAGTTGTTAGGTCTATTTATAATATAGGCTCAATTGTGTATTGGCCCATTAGGGTTTTTATTGAGTATGTATGCTTCCCCCTTATCCTATTTATAGGAGAGGAGGATGTCCATCTATCAAGAAGAAACATGTACATAAAGGGAATTCACCATCATATTGTCTCTCTACTATAATTATGAATATAGAGGTCATAGTTTGGACAACCCTTGTATAGGCCTAACATTAGGGACCATGCATCTCTTACTAGTATAATTATCTAACTTAACTTGATTGTTGGATGAGTCAGTACAAAGTTTAACCAATCTAGAAAAGTGTGATGTACTTTGGTTGCATTTGGTATAGAACCAAACTAATTAGTTTTGATACTAGCACACTTAACTTTAGTTCATTCATATCAAATATTGGATATTTCTAGTTAGTTTTTTTATTTTAGGACTACAAAATAATATACTAATTTTATATATAGTATTTAATAAGACGTTGTATATCAAAAGGCACAAAAATTATATTTTAACAAATAATATGATTGTTATATGTGACACTACATCATACTATAAATTTTAAATGTATGCTAAATATTTATATGATCTTAAACTAAGTTAATCATATGTACTTACCATATCTGTCTTAATCTATGAGCTCTAAATGATTATGGAGTTATCATTTATTTTCAATTGCTATATGTAACAAAAATGATAAAGTTTTGTTCCTTTAATTAAACTTAAGTTAGATAGTAGTTAATTAATATTAAAACTATGTAGTTGGTCAAGTTTAGTTTGACAACTCAAGTGGTCAACTAGACTATGACCATACCACTGGGGATCAGTCTAACCATGCAGGACTTGTTACATCTGCAAAGTAGACTATGTTTAACACTTTAGTCTAGTATTACTCAGTATAATGGTGAAGTTTGGTTAAACACATAAATAAATATGTCGGGTCCTCCAAGCACAAAAAATAGAAAAAATTGACTTACATATCTTGTATAAAAATGATTATATATTATTGAGTAATTGTATAGTGTTTATAACCTTCGGTTTTGTAACAACAAAGATAAAAGTGTTCTACTAGAATCTTCACATTTGGTACCATTGACGAATCAAGTCATCATTCGTTGCATGTATATCAATGGAAAATAAAAGAAAACCTCATGTGTATACATAATGTTTTTAATACCTATGACAAATTAGACTTTACATATGAATATCTCTATACATGTAAAATTATGAATATCTCTATACATGTAAAATTATCATTTTATTATGCTTCTACTACAGACAACTAGATGTTGGTGTATACACAATATGTGTCTATTGTAGTGAGATCACAAATCATAGTCTCAACTCTTCTAGCATAAGTAAATCACGTTTATTCAACATACATAGGATGATAGTTTGTCTTTAAATTTGATCTCCCAAGTCCTAATGTGATTCTACATAAATGTTTCATACATTAAGTCATAGTCAAATTTAGGGTACCTTTTCACTCACTAGATATGAAATCATGCAATAATAAAATTACATTATTTTCACATATTATTCCCATAATTATGTGTTGAAATTTTAGTCCCAATAATTTAGTATTGTAGCTAATTTTTTCATGAAGTGTTATACTTCTCACTATACCCTACTAAATCACAACTCTATCATAGGTCTGGACATGTAGTATACATAATATTTGTCACTTCTAGTAATAGTTAAACTATTGATCTTTTCCATGAGTCAAACAAATTAACCATGAATAAAAATAAACTACTAGATAATGATTTTTAGATATTTACTTCTATTCTATTTATAAAATAACTTATTTAATTTATCCCAAGAAGTATGTGCCATTTTAAATATAAGAATAATGTTCTCTAGACATTTTTAAAACCACTTTTTGTATATTCTATTAGGTTCTAAAATTTATAATGCAATCAACATGATAAAAAACTTACAAAACCACTAAGCTTGTTGGAGCCAATCTTCATCACCATCCCCAATACGATATGGTCCACATATACAACTAGGATTGTGAAACCATCCTTAGTAGTATTATATATGGCATGTTTTGTTGGCTTTCTAGATATGCCATGCTCTAATTTTAGTGATGCATATATTTCACATTTATGTCATTAATGTATGAACTATGTGTTGTAGGTGATCAAGGAACTTATTCAATATCTCATTACAAAAATGTGCAATAATATGTGTGCTTGTATGCTTGTACATCAAGTTGTTCCTATAATATGCTTAGTATAGGAATAGGAATTGTGTAAGAACAAGTGATGAACGAATTTAAATCATACCAAAACCAACTTTTACAATTGTATACACCCATTAAGATAGGTACATAATTTTTCTAAATTTATTTGAGCCATTTTCCAGATCTTAGGACCTATCGGGACAAAGTTTTTTTTGTCAAAATATGCTTTGACTAAGACGTGTGTTAGTCAAATTTTAATTCAACCAGGACATAGCCATTAAATCTAAGGTGGTCATCATTGTGTCTCAGTCAATTTATAGTTAAATTGAGATGCATCTTGATCAAATTACAATGTGACTAAGGATAGTTCTAAAGAATTTTCTTCTCATGTGCAATTAGTCATTTTAACCCCACCCATCTCTTCTGTAACGCTTAGTTTTTCACTAAACTAGCCTAAATATTACCAAAAAATATCTTTTCTATTTGTAAGTGTTCCCTATATATAGGAGTGATACATGGACATTGAAAACACATTTGAGCATTACCTTTAAGTTCTATCTCCCTCAAGATTGGAGCTATAGTTTGCAATATTTAGTTGTTCCTAAGCAAATCTAAGATTATCCTATCTCTAGCATCCTAATCCACCACATATATCATTTCCTAAACCCATTTGATATTGATCATCACATGTTCATTAGTGTTCATTGTGTAATCTTTGTGATAAGAGTTGTACTTTCTTTCTTTTGTCTTGTTCCTATTTTGATTTGTTACTTCGGTCTAGTTCTTTCATGAATGTTGTCTTGAAAAGACTTATAGCTACTTATTGCAAGAAGGATAATCCAAATGTGGTGAAGGTAGATTGTGATCTTCTCTCAAAGTTTGGTCTTCCTACATCTCCTAAATAAGTATAAATTATTCTTTTTTTAAAGGAGGTTGGTCTTGATCCACAAAAGGTATTGAGTAATATATTTTATGTTGGTATATAAAAGGAACTTAAATACATCTTATGAAATTTTGGTTGACAACAACTAGGTGGTGGAGATACGACATTTCAAGTCAGAACCACTATATATCTTGTATATTTTGTGGTTACCTAACTTGTCCATTACATGCTTTACTCTTTTCACTATAATATATTTTGAAGAAGTTGTAACTAAACAACATGTGCTTTAAGTTGCACAACATTAAATTTTCTCTATTCACCACCCCCCCTAGAGCTTTCAATTGGTAATAGAGCAATGCTTCAAATAACTGTAACAAGTCTTGAAGATGGGGGAGATGTACTAGGCCAGCTCAACCTTGAAGGAGCATATTTCTACCAACCTACTCTTCAACGGATCCAACTACACATATTGAAAGTTGTATATATATTTCTTCTTTCAAGTTGTAAGTTTTGACATTTGGAAGATGTTCATCCAACCATGTGTCCCCCCAACAATGGAGCTTGAGCAGTGGGATGTGGTTATGGTTTAAATTGCTACATTGAATGTTGAAGTCGTACGTATTCTATATTTTTTCTTATCTCCTAGTGAGTTTTATAGAATATTCTCTTATGAAACTTCTTATGATATTGAAGAAAACTATCTATTACTCGTGAAGAAACTAAGCAAGAAAATACTAAAAATAATATGGTTAAACATAGAGTAGAGTTATTTCATATGAAAAAATATGAAATTATTTATAAAATATAATCTATATTTACTTCAATTGCAAATGCCATGAAGTCTCTTAAAAATTCATGAGCTTGTTACTAGTGTTGCATTGTCTAACCTCTAAGTATGAAAAGAAATTTATTGCTATTGAAAAAAATCTTCAGATCTTTTCTATTTTGTGTATTAAGAGCTTATAGATAATTTAGAGAGTTATGAAGTGAAGCACCAAGAATTTGAAATGTTAGATGAAGAAGAGATCATACTGAGAAAAATCGCATATTCCTAAAAGCAAGAGTTTCAAAATAATGTTCTTCTCCATCAAGTGGATCATCGAGTAGTGACGAATAAAAGAACTCCTAAGGTGAGAAGTCAAATTATTCATCTGACAACAATTATAGATCTTTTTCAACTAGATGTCGTGCTTAAGGGGAAATTGGACATTGGACGTATTAATGCCCCGAACTAAGGAGAAGTAGAAAAAATTAAAGGAAAAGAAGTCATATCATGCTTTTTTATATTCTTCTTTTAAATCTAGGTCAAATAGTGACGATAAAGTTTGCCATCATGTTGTTGAATGTCTCCTGGATGAATATGATAGAAATGATGAACAAGAGGAAGAAGGTGCACAAAGTGATGATAAAGAGGTATCTCTATATACTTTTTAAAAAAATAACTTATTGATATTTTTTAACTTACATAAAAAATTGTGATAACTATAAGAAAAAAGAAAGAAATTACCTAGTATTGTTGTACTTTAAATGTAGAAATTAATTAGATAAATTATCCATATGCTGGTGAGAAGAAATGAATTAATGGTCTTGTTTTTCAAAATACTTATTTGTGGACTCAAGTGTTTACTCTTAAAAGTGTGGTTGACTTCTTTGAGTAGTCGCCCACTTGTGAAGAAGATTTGCACTAGATAAGTTGAGTAATGTGTAGAAACAACATATTCTTTGATCACATGTTCGCTATGAACTTATCCTTCAAGTGAATTTTGATTTAAATGACAAAATTTCTATCACTTAAGATAAGATTTCTAGTACATGAAGATGCTTAATTTCTACTATTAAAGACTCATTGATGCTTGACAAGGAAATTAAAGATCTTAAACAATCTATAGATAAATTTTCAAAGTATACTTCATTCTCACAATAATCGTATAGGTACCTATGATCTTAGTTATATTCCAAGAAATAAATCTCAGAATACGGATCAAGGACTTATATTTTTAAAACCAAATGCTAGTTCTTCGTTATACATAAACCATGTTACATGTTTGCTTGTGAAAGATTTGTTCACTATACTTTCTCAAGCCAATTTAAGAGGAGAAGTGATAGGAACATGATTTAGGTTCCAAGAACCTCTCTCAAGATGAGGTCTTTAAAGATCATGAGCTTTAATGGTATCTATTTAATCTCATTTTATTTCTTATATTTAAATT
Source organism: Alisma plantago-aquatica (assembly GCA_963693085.1). Taxonomy (NCBI): domain Eukaryota; kingdom Viridiplantae; phylum Streptophyta; class Magnoliopsida; order Alismatales; family Alismataceae; genus Alisma; species Alisma plantago-aquatica. The sequence continues at coordinate 756,236,345 of OY856409.1, forward strand.
TGTTTGTTTAATTATTGTTGGCTAGTTTTTCAATTGGTATTTGATATGTAGTGAGTGGGTAGAGGTATATATTTTTATTGAATTAATTATTCCAGTAGACTTCCTCTCATCAAAATGTAGTTCGAGGGACAGTCAAGTAGAAGTAAAGTTTGATCAATATATTATACCTTAGTTTTTCATTTGAATGTGTTACAATTGGTATTTCCATTCTTTTTTATGTATGTTTCTATGATCTTTAGGGTTTGAAATGAATTATTGCACATGTTGTAAGTGTGTTTTTATTCTTAAACAGATATCCTCGTATTAGTGGTTAGTTTTTTAGTTTGGGATAATTTTTTTAAGATTATTAGGTTAATTGGGAGCTCAAATAATGTGATTGATATTGCTAAATTTATTAGTTTCTATTTTAAATGGCTTCTCTATATCAATCGTGGGCTTAACATTCCTTAATATTAGTCTAGATATTCTTTAATGTTTTCTCATTTCTATGGCTTTTCTCTACTATTAAGGACTTCATTTTTCTTGCATTTCTATTGAGATATCTTTTAGAAAGTTCATGGTTTAACTCTTCATGGTTTTCCTATTGTCTCGGTGGATTTAATAATTATTAACTTTACTTGGAATATCTTTATTGAAATTTGTTTGTTCTTGTTGGGATCTCTTTATCATGAAGGATTTAACATCCCTTTGGTTGGTATTGAGACATACATGCACATGTTTATTGATCAAAGTATGAATTTTTTATTATCATTCCCTACCTTTAACATATGTTACTTTCTATTGGTATACTCTAGGCGCTTGGGTATGAGGTCCCCCTTATATATGATTATCTTGTTGAGAGGTTGTAGCTCCTTAAGGAGGAGGGTTCAATAACTATGCCAGATTTTTTGACTTTGAACATTTTTATGAGATAAATTTTTTTGTTATTTAGAAAATCAAATGTGTTACTCTCTTAATTTGTCTATCCCAATTTATTTTTTAGAAATATTTATCATCATTAAAAAGAGGGGAATTGTTAGTTTTTTGGATATGCCACACATTCTAATTCCATGGTGATAATATCTCTCATTTGTGTTATTTATGTGCGAATTTGGTATTCTAGGTGATCAAGGAACTTAGACAACATCCAGTGATTTATAATATACTATATTGTGTGTATTTGGGTGCTTGTACATAAAGTTGTACCTAGATCATGTTTTGTATAGGTGCAAATTATATAATATGATAAGAATGATGTACAAACAAGTCATGAATGGCTCAAGAAAATCCCAAACCAAGTTTTACACTTGTATACACCCAGTATAATAGGTACGCAATTTTAAAATTCATTTTAGCCACTTTTCTATATTTTTGGACCTATTAGGAAAAAGTTTTTTTTAGTTGAAATGCCATTTGACTGAAATGCATGTCAGACAAAAATGAGTTTGACCAAGAAATAGTTGTTCGATCAAAGGTGGTATTGGATATGTCTTGATTTAATTATAATCCGACCCAAATGCATTTTGCTTGAATTACAATTCGATCAAGGAAAATTCTACAGTTTTTTGCTAGTACACAATTAGTCATTTTACTCTGATCCAGCTATCCTATTCTGACTAATTTCCCAATAAACTCATCAAAAACATTCTCAAGAGCTATCTTAACTATTAATAAGTGTTACCCATATATAGGAGTGATATATCGGCAACCAAATCACACTTGAGCATTGTCTCTACATGTTATCTCTCTCTCAAGATTAAAGTTTTAGTTTACTACATTTAGTTGCTTTAAAGAAAGTCTAAGCTTAGCCTAACTCTAGTGTCCTACTCCACCAAATATAGTATTACATAAACTCATGTGGAGTTTATCATCACTTGTGCATTAGTGATTCAATTGTGTAATCTTTTAGAGAAGGGTGTACTTTTGTTCTTACTTCTTGTTCTTTGTTTGGTTTGTTAATTTGGGGTAGTTCTTGCAATAAGATTGTGTCAAAGATATTTGAAGTTACTTCTTTCAATAAGGTTGTGTCCAAAGGTGTCGGAGGTAGTTTACAATTTTATCCGATGAGGGTGGTTCTTTAGCATCCTATAAAGAAATCAAAAGGTATCCTTTCTCTTCAAAAAGAGGTTGGTCTTAATCCACAAAAGGCACTGGTAACTTTGCTTTGTGTCGATGTACAAAAGGTAATTTAATATAGGTTTAGAAATCTTTATTGCAACAACTAGGTAGTGTAACTACGGAATTTCAAGCTGGAATCACTATACATCTTGTGTCTTTATGGTTGCCTAACTTGTCCATTACTTGCTTTACTCTTTCTATTACAATATCTTTTGAACAAGTTCCAGATAACCAATTTTGTGTTTGAAGTTGCATAAAATTATATTTTATTTCTTCATCCACTTCCCGTAAAGATTTCATATATGTTTTGTGAGATCTAGTTGGATTTTGAGGCATACTACTAAATTTTGTTAATCCCATTTTTGGGTCATTGTTATTTTTGAGTGATCTAGCGATACATAACATTTTATTTTATTCACATGGGAAAGTATCTTCTTCATTCATGTAGGTGGGGATCAACAGTCATCCTATATAATCTAACTACATGTTCACTAAGGTAAAAGAGGGTCACATAGAAAATATTGGTCAGCCCCCTTCGTGCCATCTCAACATCCTACTATCTTGGAAGGGAAACCTAATCTCATTGTTATGGTGTATTTCAATTATTGATTCTTTTCATTTTCCTCCTCCATTAAATTTTGTATAGTTGGATTTACGGTTATATTCCCATGCAGTAGAGTATAGGAAACCAAACATGTAAATAATGGTTGATTGTCAATTGCCCACATCATTTAGATAAAGGATTTGCATCATGAAACCAACTTTAAAATGGCTATGAAGTATGCCTTTCTAGACTATGTAAATCTTGTTGATTTTGTCACAAAAACATGTGGTTTGTATAGTCAAACCATTTGTTTCTTAATCAATCAGGATAAACACTATTTATGTATCCATGATTTGGATCACAAAAATGTCTATGAGTGTGTGGCTTAATGGTGAAGACAAGCAATGTAAAAATTGGTGGTATAAAAACTAGTGTAACTCAACACATGTACTTATGTATAAGTTATTGTGTTAAATTACTTTCTCTTTACGTGTTAATCACTTTCAAATCATAGTAACCATCAAGTACAACCTATTTTCTTTCATCCTTCTCACGAATATCCCCACCTAGTTGATGTCCATGTGCAGCAACATATGTCTAGTATTTAATAAACTAGAGGTGAATTGAAATAAAGGGCAAAGTGGTGTGACCATACAAGTGGAACAACTTGCTCTACAACTAGTAATAGGTTTTATCTAGGGTTTTTCACCCTTATGTTTGTCTAGTTATAGTACACAATGTTAAAATCCTTGATTGTTCTAACTTTGAGTTATGACAAAGTTAAGCACAAAAACCCCTCCCTAGCATGGAAACCTTTTCATATAACAAGGAAATTGGGGTTTAAATTGTGGATAAGTAAATATTTTATAAAAAATTTTCTATTTATACATTCAACTATTGTATAAGTGGTTCTAAATTACCATAAACTTAAAAAATGTTAGGCTATATTTGGCATTCCTTATCCCTAATTTCAAGGATTCATTTAAGGATTTATTTAGGTAGTGAAATTAAGGCAAGATTTTATGGTAGTGGCATGAGGAAGATTGTCATATATAGTCTCATTAAAGAAGAAATTATTCTATGTGTAATCTTTTATGTTGGCTAGGAAATATACTCTAGTGGCTTTGATTTAATGATCATGAATCAACTTCTTGTATGCCTCTAATGACGATGAAGGTTCTTTCAATATGTGGAAATAGAGTTGAAGTACAAACCATCTACTAATAGCATGTGGAATATGTATACGCCAAGTGTCATTTGAATGTGTTTTCTATGTGTTATTTCCATGAGGTTTTCCTCTCTTTCTTGGAAGACTACCTAAGAAGACTAAGGACTACAAAAGGAAAGAGAAATTAGGTGTTTGTCCATGACTAGTTCATTGTATCATTTGAGTTTTATGATGATCTCAATCATACCTTAAATGATATTCAATAGTTTAAGGTAAACCCAATCCTTATTAAGAGGTAGGAACTCAACTTGTTTCTGAATGAGCATCTAGAAAACCTATTATTTTAGTGAAAAACAACAATTTGTCACTAGAGATATGTAGAACTCAAGTACTCGCACGCATAGGTAGGTACCTTGCATAAATTCTCCATATAAACCATCTAACAAAGAACAATATCAAGTGTGTATGCCAATATTACCATCATGGGGAGCATATTTCACATTTTCAAAAAGCATGTAGGTTGTAAGTAATATTGGGTTGACCATATAACCCTTCTCTTGATGAGTAGATCATGAACCTATCAATGTTGTGTGACATACTTGGACATGAAAATGCGCCATGCAACTCCCATGTATGTCGATCGGTAAGATCATGCATTTAAAATATCATGGATTGATGCCATGCGGGATGTTGGGGAGCTTGGATAGCATTTTTAGGAATAGAAATAGCAGATAGAGTAGAAGTGAAGTTGACAAAAATCTAATAGATACTAAATAACCCTAATGATGTATAAGTTCTAGTCAATTAACTAAATTGACAAACACAATAAAACATACTTTCACCAATTGTACCTGGTACTTGAAGGCATGATAAAGATATTGCATGTTAATTTTGTCATTGTGATGTGATGTAGGTACTAAGTGCTCCTCTATATTTTTTGCATCCCCCAGTGATAAGAAACAACAATTCTAGAATGTAACAAAAAAAAGTAGATCCAGTCCATCAATTCTTCTACTTCCTACTCACGAGAATATATAAATGAGATATTGGGTACATGATCAATGATGATATGCTTGACATGAAACATTAAATTGGCATGAAGCTCAATTCAATAGAAGTTTCATGGTGTGATCCTACAATGTACATGGTTTTGCACCCTAATCTCTAAGGCATTTCTAGGAGATACCTTAGTCAGATGTAGCATTTTTGCATTTGTTGAAACAAAGTGGAAAATTACAATCAATCCTTGAAAGTGCTTAAAGAATTTCTTAGGTTCTGTTGTGTTTCACGTCACCCTTAGGTTTACACCTAAATCAATTGAATTTTGATTAGGTTTGTGCCTCAAAGCTCAAACACTCAACAGAGGTCTTTCAAATTTATAAAGCTCTAATAGCCTAGCTCACATAAATTGACACACTTCATCCACAAGTGCCTGGGGTCATGTTATAGTATAGGAAAGAGGCAAGTTAGGGGTCAACCCCTAGAGAGAAAATAGGGCACTAAAGTTGAGTTAGTTTTGACTAGGTTCCTACTGTGAAGTTTGGGGTTGAAGGATTTTAAGGTTGATTTTGTTAATTACACTAAGGTTGAGCAAGCAAACAATTAAGGGAGAACAAGAATCAAAACCTAAGCTAACTCTAGACAATAAAATTTAATGGGAAAGGAAAGACAAGCTAAGAAAGAACAAGGCAAGAGCAAGGCAGTGGAGTAAAGAGATAAACAGATAAAGACTAGATAAGCAAGAAGAAATGAGGGTTTTAATGCAATTATGGGAAGTGTGGGATGTTTAGCGGAATTTACTTATCAATTGATTTGGTGTGATAACATGTAAACATGACTCTCTTATTTATATTACCAAACCAAACAACAAGATAGATGTTAATGAATTGCCCTAAATTACTAATTGTCCATGGATTGGGTAGGGTGTGTAATGGGAAACTAATCCCTACCACCTCCTATCCACCCTTTCTAGGCTCACTTGGATTAGGGTTTAGGTGGAATTGTATTAGGGTCTAATCAAGTCCAGGTTTCTAGGATAGAAGCTTAAAAGAAGATTAGGGCCTGAGGGTAGTAATGGAAGGTGGAAATGAGATTTTCGACCTCACATCACCTACATTCTAGACATGAGAAGCATCCAAGATAATTACTCTAGATGCTTCTATACTAGATACTTAGATCTCTCACCTAGGTGTAGGAGAATTGATTAGCATGTAGGAAGGTGAATGGCTAACTAGGGATCCATAAATTGAACCAAGGAGCACTTACTAAATTAGCTACATATAAGCAATTTTCCTATAATCCTAGGTTATTTAAGAACAACCCACAGAGCAAGTTATGTAAAATGAGATATACATAGAATATAATCATTAGAAAATGAAATATAATGTTTAAATATCAATTTCCCCTAACATGGTATCAAAGTAACATTATTGATGCCCAAACAGCTACCAAAGGGGCCTACCTACTCATAAAACAAGATAATACAAAAATGGAGAAGAAAGAGGTAGAAATAGCCATGGTGCATTGTGTAGATGAAAAAATCTTCCTATCCAGTAGATGCAAGAACATGCTCCTCCCTCCTCCAAGGTGGAATGACATGGATGGTGGTGGAAAGTTTCCAAAACCCTAGAAAACTAGGGTTCTAGTGGTGTAAATGGTGAAACGGAAGTGAAATGAGGTGGCGAAGTGATGGAATGTCTAAGCTTCAAAATGGGGGATCTAATAAGGGTAAATGTATCTAAACTCGAGCTCCACCCACAACCCATGTATATATATGGGAAAATGACATGTTGATTTGGGATTTTGTAAGGTTTGTGGCATGGCCTTGGTGATCACCATAGTTGTGGTGGCTAGGTTGCTTTCGGATGTGGTGGATGACACGACCATGGTGGATGAGGAAATAGTTGGCCATTCTACTCAGAATGGGCGTGTTAGGGTCTGGAATCACAGTTGTACTGAGAAGCATGGCCATTCTGAGTCCTTCATAGCACGGTCGTGATATCTTGCACAGTTTTTCTATTTAGATTTTTCTTCAATTCCTTAAGTAGACTCTCTCTGTGATTTTTAACTTGGTCAGCATGGTTGTTCCTTTCCATCACATGGTGTTGGGGTCCTCAGCAGCACTTTGAGCTTGAACTTTGTTCATCCATGGATCTCTTTTCTTGAATTTACTTTTGGCCACTAGAGGTAGGTTGAGGAGCCTTTGAAATCTTTGTGGGTCTCTCTATGGGTAGAGAAACCCTAGGATAATCCTCTCTCTCTCCCATCTAATATGTGGCCCAAGTATCTGAAAAACATGCAAAGAATGTCCATTTGATAGAAATATGCACATTGTGGGAAATAACATGTAATATAACAGATTTAGATGTGATTTAAGTGCAATAAAACACAATATGGATCCTAAAATAGGGATGCATAACCATATAAAACTTAAAGAATCTTTGTCCACAAGTATGCTCCTACTCAATCTCACTTCAAATTTTCAACAAACGAGAAATGACAAATGCATTGCAACAGATGCATATTGACTAAATGGGCTCAATGATGATAAGTACATGTATTCCACCTCTCTCCTTTCCTATTTCATAAACCAATCATGATTTAAGCACTGATCATACAAACTTCACATATAGAGCATAGAATACATAATCAATCCATATGGTTGTTGTAGAGCTACGGGTAAACTATTTTATTGTGGTGACAATAAAAAATGACTAGGGTTGTTGTTTTACCTTCGTGCATTCAATATCATATGTCAATCCACATTAAGTGACCCATGTGGATACAAAAAAGGAAAAATGAGCTAGGTTTGATGTTTCATATCTCAATGGGCATGCAAATAGAAGAAAGGGTCGTGGAAAGAGATTGTAGTGCTATTATATAGGATCACTCATTTTTTCTTTATTTAGATGATATTATGTAGGAGCATATTTTATTTTCTTTTTGCAATTTCTTTTTTTTTCTTTTTCCTTGGTGTGGATAGGGAACATGGTGGTGAGAGTGAAGCGGGAAGATATAAATATGGCCATCCCAAACTTTTGGAGGTAACAAGGTTGAATATGTGCTCTTTGACATCCTTTCATGAGGTGGAGAGATAAGAAATTATGAAATAAAAGTGAGTCAAAGAGGGGTCACTAGTGTAGGTTTCAACATGAGATCTCCTACATGAAAATTACTCCAACAACTTCATCAAGAAATGATACACATGAATGAGCAATATGAAAACCACATTTTTCTCATGAGATTCGACAAACCCTAAGTGTTTGTGGCTTGCTTAAATAACAATTCAACCATGCAATTCAAAAGCATGAGAGATGTGATTCACATGTGAAAAGTTAAGAACTAAGACAATTTAGCAATACATCATGATAACATAGCATGCATTTGTCAAATATCAGCATTTTCACTTCAATAAGTTAAGATTGGGTCAAAACATGCTTTTAGGCAAGAAATTCCAAACATGGGAAGAATTGGCCAAAATGGTACCTAATTGCCTTCAATCACATCTAATCCTTCAATATGATGCAAAAAGAAATAAATGAGCAAATCCTATCTAAAAATATGGAAAAAAAGAAAAAAAATCTATGTGTATGCAATGAATGGCAAGAAGAGCAAAAATTTTAAAAACTACACAAATATGCATGGAAATGAACTACATGATATGCATGTATGAAAAGAAATAAAAATCTAATCTAGATAGCAGGAGAAATAAAACAAAAGAAAATGACAAGATATAATGCAAAATAAGTGAAAAGAAGGGTGCGCCACCTTACCACCCTAAAATTTTGAATCATTATGTCCTCAGCATGACACTAAAGTCTAGAAGAGATAGGGAAGTCAATCATGGCTTTTTTGTGGCTTGTGGGTGCTCCTCCCTATGGTGTAGGATACTTGTAATAAGTACCCTAGTAGTTTCTGCATGTGGCGTCAAGTAGGTATATTGATATCTGGATAGTGCTCCCCACTAGTCTTCCCCCCATTGAGGGTTCCTCAACACATGTGTGTGCTAAAAGTGATACATGTGGTTAATCTGAGGGTGCATCTATTGATGATCCAACCACAATGCATCATGCTTCCTCTCAAAACCCTCCTATGTCCTCAGGATGCCCTCATGAGTTCTTTGCATGCTTCCCAACTATGCCTGTATAGTAGACATGTCGTAGGCATTCACTGGGGGTTGTTGTGGTGGTACCGTATATGTCTCTCATCTTTGTACCTATGGGCGTTCACTGGGGGTCATTATGGTGGTACCATATCGACAGTGACCATCCATCCTCAACATCAAACTATCATACATAATTTGACCATCCATTGGTTCCCAAAACCAATGGGCTCCAGTAGTACCCAGATGCTCATCCATCGGAAGGTAAATAGGATGGCTACCCTACCATCAGAAGATGATTAGTTGGGAAAATCATCAGTTCCCAAAACCGATGGCCAGTCTAAAGACTCCCTAAGGGTATACTAGGTGTTTTCGATGGACCACCTACAGATGCTCCAAATAGCTCACCAGACACCTCTGAGGATGGTGCATTTGTTGGCCCTCCAACATATGGTCTACTTGTAGACAAACAACCAATGGTCGAGAAGAATATCTATTGATGCCCAACCTAAGCTTCCAATGGAAGGATCAGATAATGTCAATTGATTTTTAGGTAGAAACGATGGCTCGCCTTCATGACATGTCCATCGATGGCAACATTACATGCATCAATCATTCAGACCATTCAGTGCATGCCCTGGGGCACATGCTCATAGGAATTGCAGTGCAAGTAAGCATCCCCTCAAGCTAAGGATCATGGACTATGAATAGGATACCCCATGCTACATTATAGGGGTAGTGACATAAGAAAGACAATGGAGTGCTACTACTAGGCCACCCCTCCATCAACATTTTCTTCTATTCATCGGTTTGGTACTCTAAGGATAAGAGTCCAAGGAGAAGCAAACCTCCATCTCCACTGAGAAGTTCCAGGTTCCTTCTTCAAGATGAGGGAGACGGAGTAGCCACCTTCACCGCCAATGCCAAATTTAGTGAGGAGAATATTTCCATTGACCCCGACTTCCTTTGGGGTTGTTGTTTGTGTGTCTATATCCTTCTTCTCTGAATCTATTCATCCCCTTTCATTCACTTCCATCTCCATGTCTTACCATACTTGTAGTTTCATCATGCTACTCACCACCATGAGTGTCTAGTCATCTAACTTGTGATGGGAGTAGCCACTAAGGCTCTCCCAACATGTAATGCTTACTTCTATTGAATATATGCTCTTAGTAATGTTTATCTCCATACCCTTATTCTCAATTCTTAACTTACATGATTAGATACCACCTTGTTTTTTTTATTGTTAATGCTTCTAAAGAGTGGTATTAACATATATCTAAAGTGTTATGGAGTTTCATGAATGCATGAGAATGTTGGAATGTTTAAGCTAATATCATATGGTTTTACTTTGATTTTTTTCTTGCCATCTCGAGATAGACACAAGCTTATAATTTAGATCTATCCTAAGCTTAAGGGAGGAGGGAATTGACACTTATGATGACTGCTTGTAAAGTCTAAGAGTATTCAATAGATGTGGGTGTTCAATGTTGGTGAGAGATCTTAGATGGTGAAACTCAATCCAAAATTCCCCATCCATACTTGTTATCTTACCCTTTAACATTCTTGTTCTTTTATTTTACTTGTTTATTACTTTCTTGTTGATGAATCATCATTCCATAGGAAACACAAACTTCACCTTACCCATTTGATTGGTGTAACTAAGATAAGGTTGAAAGGATCTCAACACTTACCACACTTGTCTCTATGTTCAACCTCGATATACTACATTGGACCCCATTATCATTGTTGTACGGGCTTGAGTGTCAGGTAACCAACTCTAATCATTTTTTTTGCATGTGATTTATGTTGATCTAAGATCTGCTCCTTTTGGACGTGTAATTTAGGTCAATCCACTTTTTGGTAACATTGCCAGGGACAAGGAAACTGGTGATGTTAAGAACCAAAGTCTACTTAGCATACATAAGTTCCTCGAGTCTAGTAATAGACTCGACTGCACACTTTAAATCCAACAACTTTAATCATCTAAAATATCTTGTATCAAACATCCCATTTCTAACTCGACTGTGCAACTTATTTTAGTAAGTTTGAGTTAGTCGGATTAGAACCACTGCCAACTACAAGCATAATGCCTCCTCGTAGGGAAGTCATCCCCAACCCCAGGGTGGAGGTGAACCATGAGGAATGTGATGAAGAACACCATGAGGATGAGGAAGAGGATTTCCATGAGGTTGAAGGTCCTCTACCTAGTGGATTTAGAGGAAATAGAAACAACAATGAAAATAATTAAGAGGATGGAGACCCTTCTCTTTGACAGCTAGCTGCTACAAGGATGAATGACTCTAGATGCCCGATCATCATTCCTTGATTCAATGCTCCAAGCTTTGAGTGGAAACCATTGGTTATTAGTATGATCTAGAATAAGACTTTTAGAGGAAACTCTTTAGATGAAAATCCTTATCACCACCTTGATGCTTTTAAGAACATTTGTGACACCAAAAAGATGAACAGTGTGTGCATGAAGTCATCTACTGTAAGGGATTCAACTTCTCTCTAAGGGATAAAGCTCTATCCCGGTACCTTGATCTGGCTGACTCTTTTGTCACCAAGTTCTTTCTTATGGAGAAGACCCTTAAAGATAGGCACAGATCGTCGGCTTCATGCAGAAGCCCAGTGAGAACTTGTATGAAGCATGGGAGATTTCAAGAATACCAGAGAGACTACCCTCACAACAACTATGAAAAAGGATTTCTGGTTACAACTTTATATAATGGCCTTACCTATGTTGAAAATACCTCACTTAATGGAATTGTAGGAAGTGATTTCCTGGGTAGAAACCCAAATAAGACCATGAAGATAATTGACAATATGGCTGCTCAAACAACTAAAAAGATATTATCCAAAGGGACAACCATCAAATATAAGGGTTTAGAATCTATAACTACTCAAATTCAAAAGATCTCTTTAGATGTGATACATTTGAAGGATTCTAAAACCAAGGGAAAGAAGAGAGAAAATGATGATGAAGTACGTCACATGTGGAGAAGTAGGTCATGGAGTGGATAATTGTATCTATACCCAACTGGAAGAAGATGATCGGGAAGATCATGTTGAGAATGTTTCTTATGTTAACTTCAAGAGTTCAGATCATCTTGGTTTCTCTTATGGAGATAAAGACATTGCTAAAAATGTTCACTAGTTGAATGACCCACCTAAAAGATGGCCAGGCTTCAGTAGAGCCAGCAGACCACTAGTGTTCACATGTAACATGACTTACTAGTAGAATAGGAATAATTACCAAGGACAAGACTAGAACCAAAAGAGAAACTCAAGCAGATAAAATCAAGGTTAAAGTCAGAATAGAAATTGTAATCACCATGATCTGATTTCTAAAATGTTCGATTTCATAAAAAGGCAAGCAACTATAAATGAGTAACTAAGCCAAAACACCATCAACAACTTGGAACTATTGAACACAATGCAAACCCAAACTAGGTGGCATCTGATGTAGCCTCATTTTGGGGCTCCATCTTGTGTCATTTTGCACTCAAATCACATTAGACATGTTAGACTACAAGCGTTTACCCCTAATTTGGTTATCATTGCAAATATGCTTATGGATGCTCTTTGCACTATTTTTCAGGTACTCGGACCATGCCTAGATGGAAGAGAGAGAAAGAAGGAATTCTAGGATTTCCCCACTCGTGGAGGGACCCAAAGAATGAAAACTACTAGAGGGGGGTGAATAGAGTTTTAAAGATATTTTAAACAATTATTTAACTCAAGCAACCAATCACAAGAATATTGGACAAGGGGACAAGGATTTAGAGTGGTTCCTACCTTAGCAAATACTAAGGCAGTCAGTCCACTACCTGGTTGCTTACCCAACCGGGATTTGGAAAGAATTTAATTTTATTACCTCACAAGGACTTTACATAAAATTACAATTCTCTCCCTAAACCCTTCAAGCAGCCTTCACCTCGAAGTAATCACACCAACCTTGAAGCAGCCTTCACCTAGAAGCAATTGCACCAACCTTGAAGCAGCCTTCCTCCTGAAGTAGCTTCCCGTTGCAATAACCTTCTTGAAGTAGCTTCCCGTTGCGATAGCCTTCTTGAAGTAGCTTGAAGTCCACCTTCTCCTCCGAGAAGAACCTTCTCCAATCCGCAGCCTCCAACCCTAGGAGTAGCAAGGAGAATACAAAAGATACAAAGGAACAAGAAGGAAAATAGAAATTACAATACCACTTGTAGCTCAAGGCTTGATTTCCTATATCAAGCATTTTGATCTCCTAACCAATGTATGTAGAAGTGTAAGTGTTGTGGATAGGAGATGCTAGCCTATAGGACACGAAGTTGGAGCAATGGGAATGAATAGCCAATGTAGGAATTGCTCTATTGCTCAAAACAGATTGTCAATGAGTATTCAATCTCAAGTGTAGCACAAGTGTAGCTTAGGTGTATTTAGGTGTCCTAAGGCATGTCCTATTTATAGGAATGACCTACAAGTGCTTAAGGACGTTCTAGACACTTTCTAGGGGGTTTTAAGTGCTTAACTAGCCGTTAGGTAAAAGTTAGGCGCATTAGCAACGGCTAGTTAATTAATTCTGCAGTTTCTGTCAAAGTCCATCTCGGTCGAAGAATTGTCGACCGAGATGCCTACTCGGTCGAAGTTTTGTCGACCGACAGGCACTCTGGATCAAGTGTTAGCAACATTTAGCTCCAACTACCAACTACCTTCTCAGCTGTGTCTAACGGCTACTTGGGTCATTCTCGGTCGAGAAGTTTGTCGACCGAGAGTGTCTCGGTCGAGGAGTTTGTCGACCGAGATTGACCCTGTTTCAATCTTTCAAATTTAGACACTATTGAAGGGAATGACCTATCTAAGTGTGGTGTTTAGCTAGGGAAGATCTAACGCTTGATTTACATGAAGTCTAAGTACTTGTACATTATATATTTGTACAAGTTTAGAATTGATTACATTTCATGACATTTACAATCATTCAAGCATATAGATTCCCTAGTATTTTGTCATTCACCTTATTCCTGCAACACTCAAGTAGCACGTTAGATCGACAAGAATGAAATGTTTGTCATCATCGAAACATAGGGATTATGCTAATGTCAATTTAGCCAACAATCTCCCCCTTTTTGAAGATGACAAACATTTCCTAAATATAAAATAAGGAAATATAAATCATGTGAGTTTCATACCTGAAGATTACCTTTTGTAGCCATTCTTGTTTTGCAAGTGGATGCTGGCCGAGATATTATGAAACTCATATTTTATATTATTTCTCCCCCTTTGTCATTTCAAAAAGATATCCAGTATTATTTTATACGACTTTTATATCTCCCCCTTAATTTTATGCTATGCTCCTCCTTAAATAGATATTCAGTTCAAGAGCAAGGGATTAATGCAAAGCAGTTTTTGTTAAATTTAGCCACAATATATTTCTCACTCATTTGCAAAGGATGTTAAGCCTTGAAATGATATGAGTTCCTTTTAGGTTCATGGAATTTGTTATTGATTTCTTATCCATTTTACAAGGGATGTTAAGCCCTGAAAATGAATGAGATTCCCTTAAGCGCATAGTACATGAAAAGTATCTCTAACCAAATGCACAGGATGTTAAGCCCAGATTTGTTTAGAGAGTTCCATTAAGAACATAATATATTCATGATCTATTTAAAATACTAAGGTCATAAACCAGCTTCAAATTATGTTTGCAAAGTTTTGTGAGTTCCTTAATCTTAAAAAAAATAGTTTTTTTGTGAGCTCCCCCTTAATTTTATAATTAAGATAATTTAGGGATTCTAAGGTCACAAATGATTTTTAAGATTTGATTTTGACCTTTTGTTAGAGCTTTATGATTTGCAATATGATGAACACATTTTGAATCAAGATACTAAGGTTAAGTTCAATAAAATGATGTCCAAATAAGCATTTTGTCAAAGCTTATTTTAGGTCGCCCTTGACTATGACCACAGTGCCCCTTGGTTAATTTTAATTTCAACCAAGAGGCAAATTTTGTAGATTTCCAATTTAAACATTCATATGTGAAGTATAATTTCTGCAGATAGCTTTAAATAAATATCTATTTGAGGCTCATTAAAATATACCTATTATGAAGACTTAATATGGGAATCATAGTGAAGTCTTTGACCTTGATTTTTTCATGTTTTACATTCATTGTGAATGATGTTTTCATAAGCTTTGTTATGGATACATATCAAATCACATTTCTTCTTATACCCTTATTTTCGTATTAATCATAAGATTCTTTAGAGACATATATTTTGTAGCAAGATTAATATCTTAAAGTCAAGATTTTTACTTTTGATTTCTTAGAACAAACAAATAGATAAAAACATTAATATTTTTGTATTAAGAGGCACCGTATAGCAACATCATTATTTTATCACAAGCTGTGTCCACAATCATTGTTTATTATGTCAAGATGCTTTTATGCTAATGGCATTTTCAATTTATCTGAATCACAATGATCAAGAATAATATCCATTCATGGTTTGTATATATGAATCAAAGATTATTTTAGACAAACCAATGAAACATAATGATCATGATGAAGCATATCCATGATGTAATGATAGAACAATTGAAGCATATACAATGATCAGCATATAAATGCAATAATTATGATTATTTAAAACAAATTTCAATACACACATGGTTCATGTATAGATATTCCAAGGGTTACCATGAAAATAGTAATTTCCCTTTAAATATGATTCATAGATAAAAATGATCTCATATAAGTGTTCCAAAGATGATTTGTGCATGTAAAACAGTTATTAATAGCAAATAGATGGCACATTGATCCTTTGTAGAATTATTCAGCAGACTTATTTCAGACTGACATCAGTAACCTGCTCGGTCGAAGATTTCTCGACCGACTGACTGCTCGGTCGAAGATTTCTCGACCGATCAGGTTTCTGTATTGTTTTCAGAACCATTTTCAGTAATTGTTTATAAGTAAATCATGGATGGTTATTTACTCAATTAAACAATTTGAAGACTCAGTTTAGTTGAGATAGAATTTATGAACATCAAAGGAACTTTTAGATCAAATCCCAACTAATTATATCCAAATCTTTATTAACAATTTAGCTATGAGTAAGGCAAAATTTTATTTTTGCAATTTCTGAAAGAGTTTGTATATATCCAAGTTAGACGTTTTAAAAACTTGAATTAATTTATTATCCCATTATGTTGAGTTGAGATAGACATAGAAATATGCAACTAAGGTCCTTGGTCATATCTCAACTTAATTCCGTTCATTTAGTTTGGAGGTTTTGGAACCCATACCAACTCAACATCCTTTTTCTTGTATGGGCATGAAAAAGAGTAATGTCCAAGACGTAAGCAATAATGACAACATATAGAATCAACCTCAAGTCTCTTTCTATGATTTTTTTCTAGGTTGTTCTTTGGTACACATGTATATTTGCCTCTAGGTACATACATGGATTGACTCTCTAGTGCTTGTGTCCTTCTCCAACTAGGTTTTTGATGAGATTTTCCTTTAGGATTATAACCTAGTCCTCTCCTTCCAATTTGACGATAAGGATCACTTAAGATTTTATCGAGAATATCATTGTTACTCAAGCTACTGATTTCTTGTTTTAACTTAACAATTTCATCCATTCTCTTCTTGATATCCATCTTCGCTTGATCTAGATTAGATAACAAAGAATCTCTTTCTTTCACAATAATATCATAATCTAGATGTGTACACAAAATAGGTTGTTTTTGAAGATCATTTACTTGAGTTTGCAATTTTAACTTTTCTAGGGAAAGAAGATTGCAATTTGCTTCTACAGATTTTAGCTTAATATCATGATCTTCAATAACCTTTTTGAGATCTTCATTTTCAGATGTAAGAGCAAGAAGTCTAGCATTCAACTCATCATTTGTTTTATTAGATTTCTTTAATTTCTTCTTGCACTCAATATACTTATTATGTGTTTCTTCAAGACTAGAAATTAGCTCTTCTTTTGATAAATCAAGAAGGCTTACCTCTTCTTCTTCTTCATTGGTTGTAGCAATGAGACAATTTTTGTGGACCTCTTTCTTCTTTTCTCTCCATGGACAACCGATTGTTGTGTGGCTTGTTCCTAAACACCAATTGCAACTTGTTGAAGGTTGGTCCAAGTTGCTCCTTTGCTTGCGGTTGTAGTCACCATCACCCTCCATTCTTCAAGACCTGGTTAGGGTTCCTTGAAGCCTGCTCTGATACCAATTGAAAACTACTAGAGGGGGGGTGAATAGAGTTTTAAAGATATTTTAAACAATTATTTAACTCAAACAACCAATCACAAGAATATTGGACAAGGGGATAAGGATTTAGAGTGGTTCCTACCTTAGCAAATACTAAGGCAGTCAGTCCACTACCCGGTTGCTTACCCAACCGGGATTTGGAAAGAATTTAATTTTATTACCTCACAAGGACTTTACATAAAATTACAATTTTCTCCCTAAACCCTTCAAGCAGCCTTCACCTCGAAGTAATCACACCAACCTTGAAGCAGCCTTCACCTAGAAGCAATTGCACCAACCTTGAAGCAGCCTTCCTCCTGAAGTAGCTTCCCGTTGCAATAACCTTCTTGAAGTAGCTTCCCGTTGCGATAGCCTTCTTGAAGTAGCTTGAAGTCCACCTTCTCCTCCGAGAAGAACCTTCTCCAATCCGCAGCCTCCAACCCTAGGAGTAGCAAGGAGAATACAAAAGATACAAAGGAACAAGAAGGAAAACAGAAATTACAATACCACTTGTAGCTCAAGGCTTGATTTCCTATATCAAGCGTTTTGATCTCCTAACCAATGTATGTATAAGTGTAAGTGTTGTGGATAGGAGATGCTAGCCTATAGGACACGAAGTTGGAGCAATGGGAATGAATAGCCAATGTAGGAATTGCTCTATTGCTCAAAATAGATTGTCAATGAGTATTCAATCTCAAGTGTAGCACAAGTGTAGCTTAGGTGTATTTAGGTGTCCTAAGGCATGTCCTATTTATAGGAATGACCTAAAAGTGCTTAAGGACGTTCTAGACACTTTCTAGGGGGTTTTAAGTGCTTAACTAGCCGTTAGGTACAAGTTAGGCGCATTAGCAACGGCTAGTTAATTAATTCTGCAGTTTCTGTCAGAGTCCATCTCGGTCGAAGAATTTTTGACCGAGATGCCTACTCGGTCGAAGTTTTGTCGACCGACAGGCACTCTGGATCAAGTGTTAGCAACGTTTAGCTCCAACTACCAACTACCTTCTCAGCTGTGTCTAACGGCTACTTGGGTCATTCTCGGTCGAGAAGTTTGTCGACCGAGAGTGTCTCGGTCGAGGAGTTTGTCGACCGAGATTGACCCTGTTTCAATCTTTCAAATTTAGACACTATTGAAGGGAATGACCTATCTAAGTGTGGTGTTTATCTAGGGAAGATATAACGCTTGATTTACATGAAGTCTAAGTACTTGTACAATATATATTTGTACAAGTTTACAATTGATTACATGTCATGACATTTACAATCATTCAAGCATATAGATTCCCTAGTATTTTGTCATTCACCTTATTCCTGCAACACTCAAGTAGCACGTTAGATCGACAAGAATGAAATGTTTGTCATCATCGAAACATAGGGATTATGCTAATGTCAATTTAGCCATCAAAAGAAGACCCCAAAGTCCCCCTCAACCTACCTCCAATGGCCGAGGATCGTCTCCAAGCAAAGGCATCCAAGAATTATGAAGTTTGAAGCCATGCTAGCATTAGAAGACCCCAGCACGGCCGTGGTGCCATGGAACGACCGTGCTTGCAATTGAGCAAATTTATAGGTTGATCGACAAATCATTGAAGTCCAAGCAAGTCAGCCACCACAGCCGTGTTGCCCAGCACGGCCGTGTTGGATAAAGATGGAACGGGCGTGCTGCTCAGAACGACCTCCTCCCAACTCTACCACCATGGCCGTGCTACCCAGCACGGCCGTTCTACCTAGTACCCAACACAGTTGTGCTGCCCAGCACGGCCGTGCTACCAGCCTTCGTTTTCACCCACCAACCTGTTGAATTAACACTTAGCCAACACGGACGTTCTCCTCCACCATGGCCGTGCCCACTCCTACCCAGCACGGCCGTGCTGCCCAGAACGGCCGTGCTACCACCCCAAAACCTATACAACTTTCACTGATTTTCCTATTCTACCCCTACTTAGCCCTAGCCCCTATATTGAAAAACCACTAGAGGGGGGGTGAATAGGGTTTTAAAGTTATTTTAACAATTATTTAACTCAAGCAACCACAAATGAAAAAGTAAGAAGGAGACAAGGGATTTAGAGTGGTTCCTACCTTAGCAAATACTAAGGCAGTCAATCCACTACCCGGTTGCTTACCCGACCAGGATTTGAAAGTATTAATTTTATTACCTTCACAAGGATTTACACAAAATACAATACTTTCTTACACCCCTTTGAACAGCCTTCACTTTGAAGTAGATGCACCAATTCGAGGTAGCCTTCTTGAAGTAACTCCAAGCTCCCCCTTGAAGTAGCCTTCCTCTTAGAAGTAACCTCCCGTTGCACCAGCCTTCTTGAAGTAGTCCAAAGTATCCTTCTTCACCAAGAAGATCACAACCCTCTCCAATCCGCAGCCTCCAACCTAGGAGTAGCAAGGAGAGTACAAACAATGAAAGTGAACAAGAAAGGAAAACAGAAATTACAACTTATCCTTTGAAGCACAAGGCTTGATTTGCCTATATCAAGCGTATAGATCTCCTAACCAAAGTATATGGAAATGTGATTGATGTGGATAGGAGATATTAGCCTATAGGACACGAATTTAGAGCAAGGTGAAGAGTAGCCAATTGCAAGTATTGCTCAATTGCTCAAAATAGGTTGCTAATGCAAGTATAAGCTCAAAGATTGCTCAAGTATGGAATCAAGTGTTTTTAGGTGTCCTAAGGCATGTCCTATTTATAGGAATGACCTACAAGTGCTTAAGGACGTTCTAGACACTTTCTAGGGGGTTCCAAGTGCTTAACTAGCCGTTAGGTATAAGTTAGTTGAATTAACAACGGCTAGTTAATTAATTCTGCAGTTGTTGTCAGAGTCCATCTCGGTCGAGAAGTTGTCGATCGAGATACCTACTCAGTCGAAGTTTTGTCGACCGACAGGCTCTCTGGATCAAGTATTGCAACGTTCATCTCCAACTGCCAACCACCTTGTCAGCTGTGTCTAACAGCTACCTGGGTCTTTCTCGTTCGAGAAGTTTGTCGACCGAGAGTGTCTCGGTCGAGGATTTCGTCGACCGAGATTGTCCCTGTTTTAATGTTTCAATTAGAGTACTAAGTGTGTATTGTGAGTGTGCATATGTGACACTATTGAAGGGAATGATCTATCTAAGTGTAGTGATTGGCTAGAAAAAATCTAACACTTGATTTACATGAAGTCTAAGTACCTGTACATTATATATTTGTACAAGTTTACAATTGATTACATTTCATGAAATTTATAAGCATTCAAGCATATGGATTCCCTAGTGCTTTGTCATCCACCTTATTCCTGCAACACTCAAGTAGCACGTTAGATAAACAAAAATGAAATGTTTGTCATAATCAAAACAAAGGGATTTATCATAATGTCCAATTTAGCCAACAATCTCCCCCTTTTTGAAGATGACAAACATTTCCAAAGTATAAATTAAGGAAATATAAAACATGTGAGTTTCATACCTGAAGATTACCTTTGTAGTGCAAGTGAGTGCTGGCCGAGGTGTGCCAAGGTGTTATGAAGCTCATTTTAAAACTTTATGTTTTTGTGATTTTATATTCTTTCTCCCCCTTTGTCATTTCAAAAAGATATCCAAGAGTTTTAGAGTAAATGAAAATTTTCATTAAGAATCCTTATGCATTGCTCCCCCTTAAATAGATATCCCAATTATAAATAAGGAATTAATGTACTCCAATAGATGGTCAATTTAGCCATAAATTTCATGTATTTGCAAAGATTCCTTTGTGATTCATTGCTCTACAATAATAATCTTATATACGATGTTTAGGTGATGCCATAGACGGAACAACAGCTTAACATTTTACAAAATGACTCATATGCTTTGAAAAAATATCCATTATAATCATGCAAAGATAACCAATTTCATTGCAAAACGAACAAAGTTATTACAATCATGGAAAGATAACCATTTCATGACAACTGTTACAAAGGACACTCATGATTTCACTGAAAAGACCTAAGTATTACATCGATATCTGGGTCTTTTCCAAGAAATGACTCAGCTCCATAATACTAGACTAAAGTTTGCCACTCCAAAGCACCTGTCTTGGATAAAGCATATGCTTCCAAGAAGGTGGGAACACGATCAAAGCGGAAATGAGCAGCAATGTCTTGTAGTTGCAGGTAAGAAAACTGAGTGTGTGTGAGATCAGGAGATGGTAGAGGTGGAGTTTGGTAGTAGTTGTAGGAAGGGTTATATGGGTTGATCATGCCAGGATTTAAAGAATAAGGATATTCATCTGGTTGATTTGGAGAGAGGACTTGCATCCTTTGGTTTAAGTAGGTCATGGCATGGTGACTATAATCTAATTGCTTACTTAGATGATATTGTGATCCAACAATATAGGTTAGGGTGTTTTGGATGGGATCATGGGGTAGGTTGGTAGGAGGAGGTGGTGGTGGTATGTCTTGAGTAGATGTCTCACCTTCCGTCCTAGCCCTCTTGTGACCAAAATCAATTCCCATCTTTTCTACTGTGTTTTTGCTTATTTTTTGTGGTTTTCTCTCCCATGTGTATCCTAGATCCTCAATTTGTTTCTTAAGAAAGTGTTGAGTGATTTGGCATACAAAATCAGCATAAGGGGGATTTCCAGAAAACTCAAGCATATTCTTAATGATGATGTGGATAAAGTTTATGGGAATGCGTTTGATAATGGCATAGATTAGATACATGCGAAAGGTAGGGACTTCAGACTTGTTTGCTCTAGGATGTATATTTGTGGAAACAATAAGGTTGATAATCCTAGCTACAGGTTTGAGGTTAATGGCATAGTAGGTACCCCTATCTTCGTGACAAGTTGTATTAGATTGAAAAATGGTTCGTTTAATCTCACTAAGACTGACGGTATTGTCATCTTGGGAAAGTGTATTGAGTGGATTTCCAGTGGTAAGGTCAAGAGCGTCTTGGTATTCTTCTACGTCTATGTTGAGCATGTCAAGAATATCTTCCTCAGTAAATCGAAAGCTATGCCCATTGACCATAGAGTAGAAGGAGTCATTATCATTTTCGGAATGAGAGATTAAGTTTGCATAGAACTCATTTACCACTTTGGAAGAGTAGGAGGGGAAGGAAGGGTTTAGAAATTCTTTCAAATTTTGCACCTCGAAGAGATCCTCCAGGTCGACGATGCTGTGGAAGTCCATGACGTCAATCGGTCGTCGTGGAAGAGGATTTTTGGAGGAGAGCCTGAGAAGCGATCACCGGCAGCTGCGTCGATGAAGGGGATGTCGTTGATGATCGTCAATGGTGGGGAAGCCACCCTTCCTTTCCTGCTAACAACTTTCTTCTTTCCACGTGTAGATGATGAAGCCATTTCTTTGCTTTGAGGTGGAGAAGAAGCAAGAAAGTTTTGGAGAAGGAGAAGCTAAAGAGTTGCACAAAAATGCACTAGAAAGAAGCTAAGGAAGTAAGAGTGTGAAGGTGTGATACAATGACCCGTTTTTGGTCCTTTTTATAGCAATCCAGTAACCTGGTCGGTCGACAAATTGTCGACCGACGACCGGAAATGGTCATATCCTAGGCGCTCCTCTCGGTCACCCAACAGTTGACCTCCAACGGTCATATTCAAACGGTTAGATTCCAACGGTCGTATTCCAACGGTCAAATCTCGGTCGAGCAATTTGTCGACCGAAATTGTTTTGGTCGAACAATTGTCGACCGGAAGTGTGTCTGAGTTTTGCCCGTGTAGTTCTTTCTTGAAGTCTGTCGGTCGAGAAGGGATAGCTGACCGATATGTTTTCGGTCGAGCAATTCGTCGACCGAAAAACTTTCTGTTAACGAATTTTTGAGCTGCTTTTTGATGCAAATAATAGACTGAATTTGTAGAGCATATCTATATTTTATAAGGGAGTAATATTGTGATTATTATTACCAATATTTAGATAATTTTTATGATTTTAATTTGTCTTTTGATTACAATTTTTATAGAGAATGATTATACAAGTAAGTATTGTGTCAATTTATACCAAATGAAATTTGTAGATTTTTTCATAACCAAAAGTAAAAATACTAAGTTCATAATAAGCTTCAAATAATGTTTACAATGTTGTTTATGCTTCCCAATCAAATAATCAAAGTTGTTTGTGTGAGCTCCCCCTTAATCTTATATTTTGAGGATTCTAAAGTCACAAATTGATTTTTAAAATTTGATTTTGACCTTTTAATAGAGCTTCATGTTTTCAATATGATAAACACATTTTGAATCAAGATACTAAGATTAAGTGCAGTAAAAGGATGTCCAAATAAGCATTGTGTCAAGCTTATTTTAGGTCGACCTTGACTACGACCATAGCGCCCCTTGGTCAAATTTTAACTTTAACCAAGAGGCAATTTCTGCATTTTTTCAATTTGAACACTTATATATGAAGTATAATTTCTGGAGAGAAGGTATTTATGCCATGAAGTTTTACTGTTTATGCAAAATGGCATCTTCATATGACCTGAATTACAATGATCAATAATAATATTCATGGTTTGTATATATGAATCAAATATTATTGTAGACAAACCAATGAAACATATGGCACAAGAACAGGAGCAGTGTATCCACAATGCAATGATCAAGGTTGAATCATGTAATTTCATGAAATACAATGATTATGACCATTTAAATTGGAATACACATGGTTCCTACTTAGATAGACCAAGAAATACTTAGGATAACTATGATAAAACAGTAATTTCCTTGATTAAGCCAATATGGTTTGTAATTTACAGTTTTAAGCCAAGCCATACCAAAATAATTTCATTCATGATTCGTGGTTTTTCAAATTTAAGACAAACCATGTAAAGGATCATGTTTGATAAACTTAAACAATGAATGAGGTTTGTTCAAAATCAGTTTTCATATAGCACTTTTGCGATATGTGTTAAGGATTTTCATAATCATAATGTTTATCTCATGATGCAACAGATATATATATTTTGTTTCAAGGAAGGTTTTCACCATTTATTCTTGATTTGCGAATTAGTCATTAATATCAAATTAATAGCAAATAGATTATTTGGAAACAAGTTCAGCAAATTTAGTTCAGACTTGATAACAGAAACCTGATCGGTCGACCATTTCTCGACCGACAGTTATCTCGGTCGACAGTTTCTCGACCGAGAGAGGTTCTGTTTTGTTTCAGGCTTGTTTTCAGAAATTTGTTTACAAGTAAAAACAAGAATATGAAAGTTTAAAGCTCGATTTAGTTGAGATATTTAAATATCAAATCATCATTTAGGTTAAATCTCAACTAATCATATACATTTTGAGAATCCAAACTAAAGCAAGTAGTTTAAGATGTATATTTTTAATTTCTTGGATTAACTTGGTGTCCTATTATGTTAAGTTGAGATAGACATATAGATATACAACTTTAGAGTCTTTGGTCATATCTCAACTTAATTTTATCCATTTAGTTTGGAGTTTTTGGAACCCATACTAACTCAACATCCTTTTTCTTGTAGGGACATGAGAAGGAGTAATGTCCAAGATGTAAACAATAATGATAACATATCGAATCAACCTCATATCTCTTTCTATGATTTTGTTCTAGGTTGTTTTTGGGTACATATATATGTTTGCCTCTAGGTACATACATAGATTGATTTTCTAGTGCTTGTGTCCTTCTCCAACTAGGTTTTTGATAAGATTTTCCTTTAGGATTATAACCTAGTCCTCTCCTTCCAATTTGATGGTAAGAATTATTTAAGATTTTGTCAAGGGTATCATTGTTATTCAAACTACTAATCTTTTGTTGTAACTTGACAATCTCATCCATTCTTTTATTGATGTCTAGCTTTGCTTGATCTAGATTGGATAATAAGGAGTCTCTTTCTTTCACAATTGTATCATAATCTAGATGGGTACATAAAATAGGTTGTTTTTGAAGATCATTTACTTGAATTTGCAAGTTTAACTTTTCTATGGAAAGAAGATTGCAATTCACTTCAACGGATTTCAGTTTAATATCATGATCTTCAATAATCTTTTTAAGATCCTCATTCTCAGATGTAAAAGCAAGAAGTTTAGCATGTAACTCATCATTTGCCTTATTAGATTTCTTTAATTTCTTCTTGCACTCAATATACTTATTATGTGTCTCTTCAAGGCTAGCAATTAGCTCTTCTTTAGATAAATCAAAAAGACTTACCTCTTCTTCTTCTTCTTCACTTATAGTAGCAATTAGACATTCTTTATGCACTTCTTCCTTCTTTGACTTCCATGGACATCTAGGTGTTGTATGGCTTGTTCCTAAGCACCAATTACAACTTGTTGAAGATTTGTCCATGCTTTGCCTTTGCTTGCGGTTTTAGACACTACAACCCTTCATTCTTCAAGACTCGATTAGAGATCCTTGAAGCCTGCTCTGATACCAATTGAAAAGCCACTAGAGGGGGGGGTGAATAGGGTTTTAAAGTTATTTTAACAATTATTTAACTCAAGCAACCACAAATGAAAAAGTAAGAAGGAGACAAGGGATTTAGAGTGGTTCCTACCTTAGCAAATACTAAGGCAGTCAGTCCACTACCCGGTTGCTTACTCAACTGGGATTTGAAAGTATTGATTTTATTACCTTCACAAGGATTTACACAAAATACAATACTTTCTTACACCCCTTTGAACAGCATTCACTTTGAAGTAGATGCACCAACTCGAGGTAGCCTTCTTGAAGTAACTCCAAGCTCCCCTTGAAGTAGCCTTCCTCTTAGAAGTAACCTCCCGTTGCACCAGCCTTCTTGAAGTAGTCCAAAGTCTCCTTCTTCACCAAGAAGATCACAACCCTCTCCAATCCGCAGCCTCCAACCTAGGAGTAGCAAGGAGAGTACAAACAATGAAAGTGAACAAGAAAGGAAAACAGAAATTACAACTTATCCTTTGAAGCACAAGGCTTGATTTGCCTATATCAAGCGTATAGATCTCCTAACCAAAGTATATGGAAATGTGATTGCTGTGGATAGGAGATATTAGCCTATAGGACACGAATTTAGAGCAAGGTGAAGAGTAGCCAATTGCAAGTATTGCTCAATTGCTCAAAACAGGTTGCTAATGCAAGTATAAGCTCAAAGATTGCTCAAGTATGGAATCAAGTGTTTTTAGGTGTCCTAAGGCATGTCCTATTTATAGAAATGACCTATAAGTGCTTAAGGACGTTCTAGACACTTTCTAGGGGGTTCCAAGTGCTTAACTAGCCGTTAGGTATAAGTTAGTTGAATTAACAATGGCTAGTTAATTAATTCTGCAGTTGCTGTCAGAGTCCATCTCGGTCGAGAAGTTGTCGACCGAGATACCTACTCGGTCGAAGTTTTGTCGACCGACAGGGTCTCTGGATCAAGTATTGCAACGTTCATCTCCAACTGCCAACCACCTTGTCAGCTGTGTCTAACGGCTACCTGGGTCTTTCTCGGTCGAGAAGTTTGTCGACCGAGAGTGTCTCGGTCGAGGATTTCGTCGACCAAGATTGTCCCTGTTTCAATGTTTCAATTAGAATACTAAGTGTGTATTTTGAGTGTGCATATGTGACACTATTGAAGGGGATGATCTATCTAAATGTAGTGATTGGCTAGGAAAAATCTAACGCTTGATTTACATGAAGTCTAAGTACTTGTACATTATATATTTGTACAAGTTTACAATTGATTACATTTCATGAAATTTATAAGCATTCAAGCATATGGATTCCCTAGTGCTTTGTCATCCACCTTATTCCTGCAACACTCAAGTAGCACGTTAGATAAACAAAAATGAAATGTTTGTCATAATCAAAACAAAGGGATTTATCATAATGTCCAATTTAGCCAACATATATAAGCACTAGTTGCTTCTAGGGCTCGAGAGAGAGCACTCTCCAGCCGTCACCTAGCTGCTCCCTTGCATCCATTGCTCCAATCCACCCATTTCCTTGCATTCAATCCCATTTCCATCCATTTCCCACCCATTTCCACCATAGAAATCTAGTTTCTCTATGTTTCTATCCATCCATTCCACCATTTTCATGCACCCCTGCACCATTGGAGGAGGGAGGACGTCTACAGCTGCTTGGAGGTGAAGAAGAAGGCCACTTCATCAAGCTTTATGGAGTTTCTTCCTCTTCTACCCCCTTCTTTTCCTGTTTTCATGACTATGTATAGCAAGCCCCCTTGTGGTGGGCTGTTTGGGATTAAAATGTTACTTTGATACCATGTTGGGGGATAAATTCTTGTAATGAACTCAATTCATATTTATGATGATTACTTCTTGCTTCCATCTCTTTTCCTATCTTATTGCATGTGGTTTGTGCTTCTTGTATGAATTGCTTGTTTTGAGGTTTTTGATGACACTTCATTTCTAGGAGGAATTGGGGTGTATGTGGCAATCTTAGGAATGGCTCCTAGGTCCAACTAGTGGATCCCTAGATAGCCCCCTTTGCTCCTACATACACACCCCTCCTCTTACAAATGAGTGTGAGATTTAAGTGGCTAGTGTAAGTGAGAGTGATGCAATTGCCTAGGGCCTTCTAAAGGCTAGAGTGGCTAGTGGCATGAGGATTAACCCCTTCATCTCCACTCCCATCTCTACCCTCAACCCTCAATTTCCCACTATCACTTACCCTAGAAACCTAGATTTGGCCAATCTCACTAGAACTACACCTAACCCTAGTCTTCTACTAGTAGTATAGGGTATGTTCTAATGACATTGACCTCGTTGTTTGGTTTGGTAATCTAGATATGAATTGAGCACCATGCATGTTTAATGAACTCCCCCAACTAAAATCAAAGTGACACTCCCCAAACAGCCCACCCACCTTAATCACCTTGCTTAAAACCCTAATTGCTTAGTTTGCTTGTTAATGCTAGCTTAGTTCAATTGCTCTAGTCTAACTTAGTTAATTGCTTAATTTAACTCTTCAGTGGTAACTTAGGCTTTTGCTCTTGGTAGTGGTTATTTTAGTTCGTTTTTTCTTCTTGGCTTGCTAGAGTAGTGTAACCCTTCTTGTCCCTGTCTAGTTAGTTTGATAACTTAGTTTGCTAGTTTACTTGCTCTTTCATAATTTAGTTTCCTTTTTCATTTCTTACTCGCTCTCTTAGTTTAATCAACCAACAATCAACCTTAAAACCCTAAAAACCCTACTCTCTGCACTAGGAACGTAGTTCACGCTGTCTAACTCTAGCGCCCCCTTTATCCTCGCGGATCGACCCCGTACTTGCCGCCTCACCTATACTACAACACGACCCCGTGCGCTTGCGAGCGTAGTGTCTTAGTAGACGTAGGTAGTTAGTGTGGGACCATATAAATTTTGAAAGCACAATCCCATATCCCGTGCGCTCCGACCTCGTGGGGTGTAAAAGCACCACTAGCGGAGACGCACCAGCATCACTACTCAAATGGATGATATGCAAGCTCACAGTAGGATGATTGACCAACAACTGGCAAAAATATTTGAGCTGATAAAGAATCCACAAGGAAACTCCCTTCTACAATTGAGAGTGCAAACATGGCTACACTCTTATCAAGAAAAGTTCTAAAGGACTCGATAAGCAAAGCTAGTCAAGGAGATATGCATGTCATTGAGTCCAACCTAAAATTGACTTGATAGAAGAAGAAACATAGGTTGAGGTTGTCACTAAGAAAGGCAAGTCAAATGCCAGAGGTTAGGGGAAGAAGCCAATGAAAGAGAAAAATCCCAATGCAGTTGAAGAGGCCATGGCCAGTAGAGACTCATACGAATCGAGAATCACATTTCCATACAAGTTAAATAAGGCTCATTTGACAAAGAGATATGAAAAAATCATGGAAGCTTTGAAGAAGCTACACATGGATATCATGTTTATTGATGCAATTGAAGAAATGCCAACCTATACCAAGTTTTTCAAGGACCTTGTCACAAAGAGGAGGTAGGGAGGTGAGGTCAAAATTGTTTGACTTGCTAAGATATCTAGTGCCTTTGTGAAAGAGAAAATGTTGACCAAGTAGAAATATCTCAGAGACTATATTATCCCATGCAATGTAGGGGATAATGAGGTAAGACAAGGACTAGTTGATCTGGGAGCTAGTATAAATTTGGTGCGACTCAAGTTAGTCCAAATGATAGGTCTTACCTACATGGTAAAAATAGGAATGCAGATTCAACTTGCAAATCATTCATTCACAAAACCAAATAGAGTAGTATAGGATGTCCCGATCCATGTGGGAAGATTCTTCATCCCATGCAATATAGTCATAATAGATAGCATAGAAGATCCATCTTATCCAATGATATTTGGAAAACTATTCTTGTCCCAGTATTCATGTCCATTGGGAAAGCTCTACTAGATGTCGAAGTTGGAATTATTACTATAATAGTGGAAAACGACCATATTGATTTTTGTGTTTAAGACTCCATGAGAGGATGTTCTCTTTTTGAGTATGTTTACTTCAAAGACAATTACAACCAATTCTGTGAATAAGTACAAGAACAAAATGCCATTGTCGATGTGCTGATGAGGGCTCTTAACAACCCCAGACCCAATGAAGAAGACTCAGAGGTGGTTGAAATACTTGACTATTTGAATCAACCTACGTATGATTACAGTGATGAGGAAGATACAGTTATATAGACTATGAAATATGCCTCTCTGGAGCAAACTCTGAAAAAATAGGAAGTGTTGGAACATAAGCCAGAGCTGAAGGAACTCCCTGAAGGCTTAAAATATGAATTTCTCAACACTAAAGAAATAAGACTAGTCATTATAAATTCTGCCTTGATAGAAGATCAACGAGAAAGGCTACTTAGTGAAATCAAGTTGAGGAGGAAGGCCATTGGGTATTTTGTAGAAGATATAGGAGGCTTAAGTCCAGTCGAATGCATGCACAGAATACATCTGGAAGAGAATGTGAAACCACTAGCCCAACCCCAGAGAAAGCTCAATCAGAACTTGAGAGAAGTAGTTCATAAATAGGTTATAAAGCTTGGAGACACATGCATAATATGCCCTATAAGCAACATCAATTGGGTGATCCCCATCCACGTAGTGCCTAAGAAAGGTGGTATGATAGTTGTTAGGGGAGAGAATGGTGGCAAAGTCACAAAGTAGATGGTAACATGGTGGAGGATGTGCACCAACTATAGAAAATTGAATGTTGCAACCAAGAAAGATCACTCCTTCTTCCATTCATCGACTTAGTTCTAGAACGGCTGGCCCACGACTCGTACTTCTGTTTCTTAGATGGATATATAGGATTTTACCAAGTCCCCATTTACCCAAATGGTCAACAAAAGGCTACCTTTAACTACATCAATGGGGCATATGTTTTCCGAAGAATGTCATTTGGTATCCGCAACACACCAACAACATTTCAAAGGTGCATGATTTGGATGTTTACACACTTTTTTGAAGACATTATGGAGGTGTTTATGGATGACTCCTCCATGTACAGAACCAATTTTGATGGTTGTCTAAGAAATATATCCCAATTTTGAAACACTGCAAAGAAAAATGACTAGTGTTGAATTAGGAAAAATGTCACTTCATGGTACAAGAAGTGATTGTACTAGGTCATAAAATCTCAAAAAAAAAATTTGAAGTTGACTTGAGCAAAGTGGAAGCTATTTCTGAGCTCCCACCCCCTAAATATGTGATGGGAGTAAGAAGCTTTGTGGGACATGATGGATATTACATAATATTCTTTAAGGATTTCTCCAAAACATCCAAAGAAATGTCAAACCTTTTCATCAAAGATATCATGTTTGATTTTGTTGATGAATGCCTTAAATCTTTTAAACCTTGAAGAATGGGCTACAAATAGTATTAATCCGCCAAGATCTAGATTGGGAACTCCCCTTTGAATTAATGTGTGACGTGAGAGATTATGAAATCGGAGTGGTGCTTGATCAAAAGAAGGATAAAAAGCATCACATCATTTATTACATGAGTAAAACCCTCAATTAAGCCCAAGTCAACTATACCACAATTGAGAAATGAATTCTGGTGACAGTTTATGCTTTTGACAAGTCCAGATCCTACCGAATAGGGTCAAAGGTGAAAGTGTATATGAACAATGGAGCTACCAAATATTTTATTCAAAAGAAAGATATGAAGTCGAGACTCCTGAGGTGGCACTCGTACTACAAGAGTTTGACCATGAGATTATCGATAAGAAAGGAACTGAAAACATTGTGGTTGACCACTTTCCCCCAATTATTCTATCCAATGATAAATAATTGTGGGTCAATGAAAATTACACGGATGAAGCACTAATGATGCAAAGATAGTCAAACCTACTTTACCTTGGTTCATATATATTTGCAATTACTTGGCATGTTGATAGCTACCTCCTGACATAACTTACAATGAGAAAAAGAAGTTGTTTCTAATCTAAAAACTACTAACAGGATGATCCTTTTCTCTTTAGGAGATGTGCTGATACTTTGTATCATTGTTGCATCCAAGAAGAAGTGACAAAGATCATGTATGAGTGTCATTCTTTGCCTTATGGAGGACACTTAGGCGGAGATAGGACCTCTACTAATATTTTACAATCTAGGTTTTACTGGTCTACCTTGTTCAAGGGTGTTCGTGCTTATGTTAAATCTTGAAAAGAATGTCAGTAGATGGGAAATATATCAAGAAGAAATGAGGTGCCTCTTTTTTACTAGATAGAGGTGGAAATTTTTGGTGTTTGGGCATTAACTATATGGGACCTTTCCCATCATCACGAGGAAACCAGTACATTTTAGTTGCAGTAGATTATGTGTCCAAATGGGTGGAGGTGGTATCTACCCCCACTTATGATTCGAAAGTTGTGATAAGATTGTTTAAAAATATTATTTTTCCAGGATATGGTGTCCCACACACTGTCATTAGTGAAGGGGGATCCCATTTTGGGGAAGGATAGTTCAAAACCCTACTGAAAAAGTATGGAGTGAGGCACAAAGTTCCAACCCTTATCACCCACAAACCTCTAGTTTAGTTAAGGTTTCAAATCAACAGATAAAATAGATCCTGGAAAAGATAGTCAGGCATACCCAGAAAGATTGGCCAATGAAAATCGATGATGCCCTATGGGCATATCGTACAGCCTATAAGACTCTAATAGGGATCACTCCCTATAGATTAATTTATGTGAAGGTTGCCATTTTCTGATTGAACTTGAAAGCAAGGCCTTTAGGGAAATTAATTCTTGAATATGGATTTAGAATTAGCTGATAAGAAAAGGTTCCTACAACTACGTGAGTTAGAAGAACTTTGGTTGCATGCCTATGAAAATGACAAAATTTACAAACAAAGAACTAAGGTATGGCATGATGCCCACTTGACAGATTGGATGTGTTTGAAGGAGATACATTTCTTTGGTTTAGTTCAAGTATTAGGCTTTTTGCTAGAAAGTTAAGATCAAGATGGTAGGGACCCTTCACTGTGTCAAAGATATATCTATCTAGAATGATGGAACTATTCAGAAACAAAAGACAGGAACCTTTCATGTGAATAGGCACAAAGTAAAGAGATATTATGAGGATGAAGCATTTACTAGAAGAGTCGAGGTCAATAAAATGAACCACCTCCAGCACCATCGGAGGAATAAAGATGATGCTATCCAGAGAGATTCAAGCTAAAAACTATAAATTAGTGCTTCTTGGGAGGAAAGACAAGGATTTCATAAACATGCTTTATTGAATTCTAGTTTACTTAATTCCTTAATCATCAGATTACACTCATTTGTGTGTTAGGGTTTTATCTTTTCTAATTAATGTTTTCTTCATAGTTTAGTATATAGAGAATAAGATTAATGAAAAATCTCATATAAATATTTCTGTTTGAAGGTACCATCAGTTGGTTAGATCCAGTGAAACCATTAGTTTCACACTCTGATGTGAACTGACTGACCATTGGAAGGTGGTCTATCAACCCATCGAAAGCTAAAAGAGGGAAGCCATCGAGTTGAAGAGCATTGTCAAACCATCGATAGACACGATGATGGTTGAACCAACAGAAGGAGGGTATCCATTTTTCCCATTAGAAGATGCAAAGTTCAACTAGCCATCATATCTTGAAGTTCAGCTAGTCCATTAGAAGGCACAAGTGTTGCGCCATTGATAGACAACCAAACTGATGAACCATGAGAAGATTCACCACCTCACCATCAGAAGATGTTGCTCTAGTGGAACCATCATGATATAGGGATCAGTACTCAAAACCATCAAAAGACGCATACCCACATCTGATGGTTGTGAGGGTCCCACCTTCACTTAGAGCATACTATAAAAGCATATGAGTCCCCGACACTCATATAATATAGTTGTACAAGAGAGTAAAGGTGGAAAGTGAAAAAGTGAACCCTATCCACCTAACCCCATTGAGCTAAGGTGATTAACTTTGATGTTCTACCACCATCAAAAGATGTGTGGTCATCTTCAACCTCTGCCATGAGAATATTCCCAACTAAATAAGGGTCTCTCCAATGTCGGCGATGGATACAAGCTTAGGTCAGACACACAACATAGTGGAAGCGGAGCTCAAATACTGACGATGCATAGAGTCTTGACGGCTTGACGGAGGAACCATAACATCACGAATGACGCATATGATGACTGGTAAACCCTTCTCTCTTAAACCTTTTTTTCATTCTAACTGTGTCGATGCTCTATCAATCATTGTCTCTGACAATATGACCTCCTCTTGTTCTGACAAACTATTGCTAACGTTATCCATTTTTCATTCTTTCATCTTCTAACTTCCAAAGCACAAACCTTCATCAATAGGTGATGACCATCAGAAGGTATGAAGAAGGCATCTCATCTTCCCTCCTTCATTTTCCTACACTATCCACTCACCATCAGAAGGCAATCCTTCGCTCCTTCATTTGTACCCAGTATATCATCGGTTCTCTAAACCCCCTTTATTGACCATTGATTCACCATCTACCAAACCATCATCTTCGTTAACCATCATAAGACATCCTCCTATAAGAACCATAATTTCTTTGAACCATCGGTTCTTCAATCACCATCAAAAGAGGGCTCTTCCCTACATCCACCCATCAGATATCTAATCTTGGATCCTTGGCAAACCATCAGTTATCAAGTTTGTCAATCTTCCATCGTTTGTTTATATCACCTTTGGTCCAATCCAGTGACTCTTTGACCCACCATCAATTTACATTTCCCACTCCTGAGACTGATTACGTATTTCAAAAATTTCTTGTTGGCCTAACCTTTGCAATGGATATATCAATATCTACATTGCAATCAGAATTAAAATAGTAGGTAATATAGGTAGAGAGAAGATGGTCCATAAAGGATTGGTCAAAAGAGTGAGTGACACCAGCAGAATTAGAGAAACACTAAGGCAGGAGGAAATGGATAGAATAGAAAGATCAAAGGATGAAGATCTTTCATACATCGAAATCCATGGGGAACCAACCCCTGTCAGTATATAAGCTAGCTTGGCGGCTGATAGACTAAAGTTTTTGGAGGAACCAATTCTTGAAGAGTCCTCCAACTGTAATGAGTCTATAGTGATGAAGACTTCTAAGTATGCACCTTCTGTTGAAATCCAAAACACCAAGAAGAGAGGGGAACTAAGTCCCCTTGCCAAGGACAAACCAAGTAAAGTGGCCAAAATTTCGGAGAAGGATAGTACTAGAGAACAAACAATGCCACATCCAGTAGTCACCACTACTATTGAAATTTTCACCAGGACGGTTCCACAAGCCACAAATGTTGTCTACAAGGAACAATTTGATAAATACTTATTGCCTACATATGATGATCATCTATATGTCTAGGAAGAGATGTATAGCAACAAAAACTTTAAGGCTACAAGGTTCGAGGATGTGGACACCCTAAAAGGATTGGAATATACCAAAGGGTAAAGGAAAATCTAGAAAAAGTCGGGAACTACAAAATCTACTTCAACAATCATGTCTCCTACAATGAACTCACCTTGGAGTTCATGCCGTCTCTGAATAAGTTGTCAATTAAAAAAGAAGAAGCCAAGGAATGTGGGGGACATTATAAATTGGCATTCCAAATTATAAAAGAGGAATACATACTAACTAGTAAGTGGATAAATTTAGTTTTTATTGACTCAAATGAACAAGACAAAAAATCCAACAATGCTAAAGGAGATAGATAAGTTTGAGGCATTTTCACCAAAAAAATGGGTGAAGTTGTCATGAGAAAGCCAATACAGCTCAAGGAAATTGAAGGTTGCTAAGATGTACTCAGGGATTATGTGTGTCATGCATAAGATCTTTGGTAATGTCATGTTCTTCAGGACATACATAGAAAATGTGACCAGGATGGACCTCCATGCTCTGTGGAGTATCATAGAGAAGAAGTTGGTCAACATTGGATGAATATTAATTGATAGGCTAGTAGCATTAGTGAGACCAGAAGGCTCATGTGATTTTTGCATGGGTGGACTCATTACATATATTGCCCACCGACTAGGATACCCCATGGAACTAATATTATTTCTTAAATATATCGGGGAAAGGCTAGTAGATGCCAAGTATCTAACTTCTATGAATGTCTTGGAAAGGCATAAGGAGAAGTACTTCTATTGATTCTACAAATCAAGGGACCTACTCCCGCTGTCTGAAATGAACAATTAGATTGTGACAAACTCTTACTCAGGGATGATGACATTTTAAAAACGAAATATAAAGCAAAACCCCTCCCACCTCTAAGCGAACAAGCATTGGATGAACCATGAATAAAACATATAGAAGATGCAGCTACAAAACTAACACAAAAAAGGGTAATAATTTGCTTCCCAAAGAGGATGGTGGCTAAGAAAAAATGCATGAAATACCCCACACCTAAGGCAGTAAATCTAGAAGAAGAAGAGGTTGAACATCCAACAAATACACTTGTCACGGTATCCCATATATTCTTGAATAAGTTCTGACTGGTGTTGGCCCAATATCTGACTTAATTGATACCAATAGAAGTGCTATACCAGAGATACTAGTAGAACCAAAATAGGAGGAGATGAGAGAACCCTCCATCAAAATGAGTTTGGCATCACACCACACTACTTCTAAGGCAGCCAACAATAATGTCTTGGCTAATACACCAACCAGACAAAGCATTGATAAGGAAACAATGGATATGATAAGGAACGAGCCTCTAACAAACTATGAAGCAAAAAGGGAGGCACCAGAGAAGGAGACCTCCAAAAAAGGGCAGCCCCTACTAAGATATGAGGATGAGCAAAGCCTACACATGAGTAGGGGATAAGAAAGATATATTCAAGCAAAGGAAACTGAGTAGGAGGCAAGCTCAAGGAAGTGTAAAGAGGAACCGCAATGACCCCACTATAGAAAAATTCATTGACATAGGACAAGAAATAGACGACCTCCTTAGTATCATCTCTAAATATGCCTAAAATATTTTAAATTTAACTTCAAATATGTTTATGCTAACTTTGAAGGTTGAGAAGATTACAGCCGACATACAAACATTGTTGGGCCTCCCACAACAAATGTAGCTCCTAGCTACAAACCAAATGTAGATCGTGGAAGCTTCGGTAGGCATGACCATTGAGGTCAACTTGTTAAGCCAGGAGCATGACAACCTATAATGAGAGAATGAACGGCTACAAGCC
Source organism: Alisma plantago-aquatica (assembly GCA_963693085.1). Lineage (NCBI taxonomy): Eukaryota > Viridiplantae > Streptophyta > Magnoliopsida > Alismatales > Alismataceae > Alisma > Alisma plantago-aquatica. Next base: position 756,273,065 of record OY856409.1, read on the forward strand.
AAAGATAGGAAATAGAAGGAGGCACCAATGACATTGCCTTAGCGTGAAGAAGCATCATCCACATGATAGTGGATTTTCAAGAAGGAGGCATCCTGCTCACCTGAGAGATGGACATGCAATTGAAGGGGGACATGGTGTTTACCAAATTAAACATCAAAAAGGCAGCACCACTTCCTAAATAAGAAGTCATAAAAGAACTATCTACTAAACATGGAGAGGAAGAATCAGTAAGGAACATGGAAGTGCCACTAGGGAGAGTGATGATGCCAATTTCCCACCCTCTACAAGCCATTTCTCCAACAAATGCATAAAAGAAAAACCCAATAACAAGGCAGATCAAGGTTTTAGAGAAACATCAGAACAAGCAATCCCTACTGGAGATGTTGAAGAAATGGGCAAGAAAACATCATCCTGAAATCATCAGAGGCAAGGGAGGAGGCACCTAACATGACTGAGGACGTAATGAGTGGGCTAAATCCACTTTTTGAGTACAACACTCCACCACCTCCATTTTACTCTGAAGACTTTGTCAACAATTTTATGTTGGATGAACCACTCAAAGGAGGAGTCCATCCAAATACTTTTGAGGTGGGAATAGAGGAGCAGATTGTTGAACAAGATGACGGAAACATTAACTAGATGTTCAATAATGCCCCAAAGATACCAAACAATACAGTGTTTCGCAAACATCCATCGATAGCTAATAAAAACATGGCAGCATAGCCACCACTGCCATGTAAAATGAAGGACATGGATATGATGTCAGTGTCAAGAATATTACTTCATGACATCCATGTCTTGGAAGATATTCTTGATGATGATAAATTGGGAGAAGACATTGTCTACAACAAAAGATACTATCTAACAAGGGACTACCTACAATCAACGTTTAGACATAAGGCGTCCATCAACAGAGTATTTTTCAAGGTCCTCTATGGAACTATAATCAAAGAATATATGTACAGTGAAAAAATAGGACCAATTTTCAATGCCTCGTCAACTCTCATTGCTTCGCTATATGTGTAAAATTACAAAGCCCCCTAGTTGAAAGTTGCAAGATACTCTACAAAAAAAGGATGCTAAAATTCATAACTCTACCTTCAAGGCATTTGATCATTGTCTTCTGACCATGTTAGATCTCTCCATAATGTGGGTAATGCTTTACAACTGCACTACTAAACACCTACAATGTGGAGTGATGGTCTTTGAGAAACCAATAACCAGTGCAATGATCCCAACCCACCTTAAATGCCTCACATAGAGGATGGATGGGTGGTACCGCCTAAACTAGAATGAGTTTCAAATTAATTGTTGTGGACCCCAATAATAACCTAATCTAGGGGACTATGCATTTATCATGGTTAGTACCATTAAAGCACTAAACAAGGGAATTCCCCTCAAGCAATTAGTTAATGAGGATTTTCGTGTGTTAAGAGTAAAGTAGATCATGGAAATTATCCATGATAGACAACTTTTTTTTGTTGAACAAATGGAAGGCATCCTAAGGAGAATTTACATGCTCATACCCCTCCCTAAATGAACTCCATGGAGGGAACTATGAGAACCCGTTACACTAAATGAGATTACTCAAAACATAAAACACAATCAATCATCAATTAATCACATAGCCAAAAATATGGGTAAATTAAAAGAAATTTCAAGTTATCACCCGCTCAGAAACATTTACATAAGACCCCAACATCTTTCTTTTATTCGTACTAGGCTAAGAATTTGATACAAATGTTCTATTGCCTTCGCCACAACATATATACACAGGAGAACAATATTCATATATGCCACACAAACAAGCATTAACATGCTAACAAAAGTTCAATTTATTTGAAACACCATATACAAATTATTCCTACTCGGACCTGATAGTACAGGGACAACTCTAGGACACACTAGACATCTAATCAACTATCTCAAATATTCATTACTATAGCTCCTCCTTGTTGCCACATGTTTGTTTTCATCACTTTCGATTACCTAAAAAAATGTGGTGAACCACAAGGGTGATATCCATGTCCCAACAAGAGATATAACCTCCAACAATGTTTACTAATTACAACATTTTTAAGTAATTAAACATTTAAGAAATTTAATCATATGTAACAAATAAGATCAGCAGTACTGATGATTAACAAAATACATAAAGGAGCGGATAATAACTATCATCATTAGCCAGACTATCATCCTTTATCTTGTTGACAATATAAGCAATTCAGTAGCATATGCATATCTAGCATCGTGAGCAAGTCTAGTAACATAGCATAGCTAAAAACATGAGCATGTCCAATTGGTTGAACATATCAACATCATAAGAAGACCTAACAACATAAGCACAACTATCTGGATATGCATGATTAGAAGTATATGAATCTCTAGTTACAAAGGCATGGCTAGCATGCTAAACATAACTAACAACTTGAGATAGCTAGCATCATGATTATAATCAGTAATAGCAGTATAGTTATCAACATAATCATGGTTGTTATATGTACGCATCTACAATATTAAGCATATCCACAACATAAGTATGTCTACTATCTCTTAATTACACTAAGCATCATCTTTATGTAAATATAACAAACAAGGGTTATCGTCCAATGTGAAACATTGTGTATAACCCTAAACAACTATGCTACACAGCTATATTACATATTTTATTATGCCTTGGGGAATTGGAATCGTACAATTCAAAGTACAACCAACCCCTGCAAAGGGCTATTCGATTCTATACAAGATCTAGGAGTGTCGATATCCTAACATCTCTTCCCCTCAGTCAGTATGAGTAAAAAGGCAGTGACATATCAGTCAAAACTGCCACCACAGTGACATATAGTCAAGCTGCTAACCACCAGTCCACCCTTAGTGTAGGTCATGGCACTAGAAACCAAGGTATTCAAACCCAATCACTGAGGTACAACCGCAGTTGCCCTCTAATCACATCATGTTATAATCACTGAGACACAACTGCAGTCGTTCTCAATCACATCAAATGTATGAGGCATGACCATAGCCAACCTCCAAAGTCTTCATTTTGGATGACAAGGATATATCCTCAACCTGCCACCCCCACATACTCAACAATATGCACTCCAAGTTTCCCTTAGGAATACTCATTTCACCATCCAGCAAGTTCTGACACTGAAGATGGCTCTACGGCACAGGGCACTACATGATTAGAGTTGCACTTGATTAGTTATGACAATTGGGTGAATTAAGGTTGCATCAAACAAGTGGACATACAAACCCTAACTCACTTCTTGCAAGCACATAAATATCACAACTTTTAAAAGATATAAAACATGTGAAACATAATTTTCATCTCATCATCACATGGTACTATTCACTTTCCATTCATGAGACCACATTAGTCATCATGCTATCACAAGATATAAATCCTTTTCACAATATCACACGGTATCAACCCTTATCAATATAAGAGGATTACACCTCATTTAGGGATCAACCAATCCCAAAGGTCATGTAGACCATCATACTATCATAGGATATAAATCCTTTTCACAATATCATAGGGTATCAACCTTTATCAACACAAGAGGATTACACCTCATTTAGGGCTCAACCATGCCCAAAGGTCATTAAGACCATCATATTATTCCCTATAAGATCATCATTATCTTTCCACATCTTATAACAAGGCTCAACAACATCACTTACATATAATACACCAGATTAGCACAATATTGCATTAATGAGCTAGGAAATATTCATAAACAATCATAGCAGGGTTATATTAACATTAAGAACATTCCTTTATTACATCAACATGCAAAAAATCTATATATGATTAACACTCATCATATTCATAATGCACATGTTTAGCATAAGAAAGTATCAACCATGTGGCTATGGTAACCACCAATTAACCCATTAAGGTTATGATCATGTTAAGGAGGTTATTACACCATCATTCCATCATATAAGAATGTTAAACATGAATATTCATCTTTAACTATTTTCATTAGAGTTAGGTTCGACATGATAAATTATATCAATGTTACTAATTAGCACTTATACCCAAACCCTAACTCACAGCATCCCCATTGGATCATGAATGCATAAGGTGAACCATCACCATCACATTTCATACTATTCTCAAGTATGAACCCACACATAAATCAAGGTGTAACCATCGGGTTATAGCATACTAGGGTTTCAACAATAGTAACATAGTACTCCATGATTGTATTAGTCCTTCAAGGATTATTCATACCCAATTACCATCATTTAGTTATATTAAAGCTATGTATAACAAGCTATACCTCATTAGGTTTGCATATCAACACAATATGATTATCATCCCTTCTATTCATATAAGTGAATAGGTAAGACTACCTTATTAATGGTAACCCTCCATTTGTTCCATCATCATTCAACCCATATCACCATACCACAATGTCACCCAGAACCATTGGATGTTTAAAAGGTAAGACTATTGGTTGTTTACAAAAGTAAACACCTTGTATAAACCTCCTATGTAGTCCTTGATTTGTTCTCTATAAAGAGTCACCATTTAACCCTAGACATTCCTTGATTAACAACACAAAAATTTCCACTGAGAGTAGAGTAAAACCTGCAATCGACTGTTCATTTAAAACAAGCTGTCCATTGTCAACAAGTAAGCTCCTTAAGATGATCTTATAAAGGAAACCATTTAAATCAAATTATTAGGACCAACATATTACATTATCCATAATTCCACTTTATTGGAGGAATAAACATTAGATCTTGACCATTGGGTCAAGTTCATATGTTAAAACCATCAATTACAGTATAGGTCTGACCATTGCATCAAGTGACCCAAGAAACCATTGGTCTAAGGCTTAATTGATGCTAAAACTACAATGCTTAACTCACCATAGGTTGTAGAGAACTGATACACCATCATTAGTGACCATTAAATCACCATAGGTTGTTAGATCAACACTATATTCATTAATCAACATCAAATATTAAGCTAATGTCATCATTGATTGATAACATCAGTAGGGTACTTAATGGTTGATCATTTAACTTCTAATTGATCCAAAACCTGACCTAAGGAGATTACTATAGGTTGTAACCATCATTTTACACCTTTGATCCCGACCATCAGTTGTCATGAAGAAAACACCATAGGGTTATTGCAATGGTACCATCATCGGGTCATGGGTTTATAGAAGAAATCAGCTTTAAACCCTAAAATTGACCATTGGTTGATAGGTGCTTTGTACCATAGGTTGTCAAACCAAAATTATACAATTCATAATGTACACATGATCATAGTTTCATCTAGAACTGAAATCAGAACAGGGAACATTATAAAAATCAAAATCCAAGTCAAGCATAGCTTTTTAGTGCATGGATCATCAATTTCAAGCAAGAACATGATCTAGAAAGCTTATGATAAGCAATAAACATGGAGCAAGTTATAAACCTTGCCTCTAATGATAAGATAAACTCCCACACATAATAAAACATTAGTAGGTAGGGTAGAAAATCCAATCATAAGTTGTGAACTCGTCCATCTAGCACCTCTCTTCATCAAATGAGCAAACCCTAAGCATAAGGAGCAAGAAAGGTAGGGTTTTAGAGATTTAGAGAAATTTCTACCATGGAACAGAAAGGTTATGACCTGTAGAAAGGTAGGAAGAAGGATAAAAAATAAATAAAGGGAGGAAATAAATGGATTCTTACTCTTTTAGGTCAAGATCACTAGAAGGAAGCTTTTTCAACCCTAAAATGAAGTCAATTACAACCCTAGATACTTTTTCCAAGAAGGTCCCCTCTTTCTTCTTCCTTGGATAGGAATTTCATATAATCATGGAGGGAAGACGAGGTTTGTATAAGGAGGGAAGTGGTGGAGAGAAAATGGCTCAATTTGGTTCTTAGGGATAAGTACATGAAACTTTAAGATAAAGAAAAAGAAAAAGTTGAAGTTTTAGTATCTTTCCAAGTGTCCATGGCCTTAAACCATTAAGAATATACAAGAACACACACACAAGAAGCTCCCCCACCGTCCATAGATACATGCTTATCCCTCTTTTCTTGAATTTCCAAGCAAATCAAATAACTCATTAGTTGATAGCTACTAAAGGTAGCTCATCCATGAAGGGGTAACCCTAAAATACCCTTGGAGAAAACACCTTCAAACCAAGGTTTAAATAGGCACCCCATGGCTCAAAAATATCAATAATGATGATAGAATATCCATGTAACATAATGAAAGTGATAAATTGCAAATAAAACCTCTCAATTGGGTAAATTGCTGAAAAGTCCAAAATGTGCATAAAATTGCATAACTTGCTCAAATAGTGTCCAAATTGGACCAAATTTGAAAATTAAACTTGTATTATGATTTCAAATCATTTCACAAGGTTATATTAGGGTTATAAGAATTCAATTATGATAATTAAGCTTATTCAACTCATTAAGCAAGTTTAGGGTCCTCACAGGAACAACTAAAAATTTTAGAAAAAGAAACAAAAGCTCCTCCTCTAAAAGATAGTACAACTAGCTCAGTGGCTCCTCCCACCCAATCAAAGAAACCAACACCTTCTTACACAGAAGTAAACATCCCACCCAACCCACCTGTAGAAGAAAGGTTGAACATGTGGCTCTCAAAATGAGCGTTGAAAAGACCTAGGCTTCTCTCTCTAAAGTATTTGCATCTGCTTATGAAATTGCAAGAGCTACTTCCTTGCCTCAAGATGATATCAGCAAACCAGAGGCAGAAGAGGAAGAAGCCAACTATGAAGAATTTTATTCCCCAATACCCTCCAACCAAGGGGTAGATAAATATGATGTAGGAAATGAACCATAGGATAACACTACAGATGAACTAGCAACAACAGATCTAATACAACTTACATTCAAAAAATTTCATAAAAATGCTTTCTATGGGTTGTCGCTAGAATATCTAAGTTTCATCATGGAAGAACTGAGGCTGGAAGAACATGAAATTGTCACCGTTTTTTAATGGAACAATTTCTTGGTCCTCTGGTTAGACCTTCATGAGATACTTACGATTGGATGTTATATGATAGTAAACATCATGACAACCTGCCAGTTGCTTTTAGCTCATGAGCTCTATGATGTTTATATGACCTTCTAGCATATCATAGAGGGCAAACTCCAAAAGGAGGATTCTGGAGAGCTCCAACGACTTACAAATCACTTGAAGTACAATGTCCCACACTTTATATTCGTACCTATTTTGCATGACAGACATTGGACACTAATGTTTGTTGGTATAAAAGCTCAAACAACAATCTTATACAACAGCTCAGATGCCATGTTTAGCATGAAAAGAACTACTTAGTGCAAAATAGCTAACAACATCACTGGAAAGAAAGCATCCCAAGTGGATACACAGATTGTCAATCTAAAATGAATGATTAATAGGGGCCTCCCAGATGAAGGTTTGAAATTTGATACACCACAGTTTTGTCATGGGAGCCAACAACAAGCACTAGGATCCAACAAATTTAGTTTCTATGTATTTTTATGGATGTAAATGTTGGGTACTTCGAATTAGAATGTGGAATAGTATTAGGAAGATTACTACCACCACCTTCACAGGGCATACACAATTATCTTAACATCATATTGGGCATACAAAAATTTGATTAGCCTCAATCACACATCAAAAAGGAGCATATCAAGAGTAATTGTACTTCTAAATTTATAACACAACATTCAGGCCCCCACAACAATGATAACAGGGTCTAATGTAGTAGATTGGGGTCAAACACGGGGACAAGGGTGGTTAGTGTTAAGATCCTTTATGCCTTAGCTTGGTTACACCAATCAAATGGGTAAGGTATAGTTTGTGTTCCCTATGGAACAATGATTCATCAACAAGAAAGTAAAAACAAGTAAAATAAAAGAAATATAAAATAAAAGAACAAGAATATTATAAGGTAAGAGAACAAGTATGGATGGGGAAACTTGGATTGGGTTTTACCATGTAACATATCTCACCAACATGCAACACCAACATATATTGTATACCCTTCACAAGTTTATAAGCAATCATCATAAGTGTGTATTCCCTCTTCTCTTGAGATTAGGATAGATCTAGATTATAAGGTTGTATCTCTCTCGATATGGACAACAAACAATCAAAGTAAAACCATATGATCATTAGCTAAAATTTCCAACATTCTCATGCATTCATGCAACTCCATAACACTTAGATATAGGTTAATACTACTCTTTCAAGGCATTAACAATAAAATAACATAAGATGGTATCTAATCATGCAAGTGAAGCATTAAGAATGAGAGTATAAAGGTAAACATTGCTAACAGTATATATTTAATAGAAGTAAACATTTACATGTTGTGAGCACCTTAGTGGCTACTCCCAACCCAAGTTAGACGACTAATTCATATTGGTTAGTAGCATGGTGAAATCACAAGTATGGTGAGACATGGAGATATAAGTGAATGAAAGGGGATGAAAAGATGTCAATAAGAAGGAGATTCATACACCAACAATAACCCTGAATCAAGTGGGGGTCGATGGAAATCTTCTTATTGAATCTGGCATTGGTGGTGAAGGTGGTTGCTCCATTGCCCTCCTTCTCTCAAAGAAGGAACCTAATACTCGACAGAGATGGAGGTTCATTTCTCCTTGGACACTCATCCTTAGAGTACTGAATTGATGGATGGAAGTGAAGGTTGATGGTGGGGTGTCTTAGTGGAAGCACTTCATCATCTCTCTTGCATCACAGACCTTGAAACGTAGCATGGGGTCTCCTATTTATAGTCCTGTTGTGGGGCTTGAGTCATAGCTTTACTTGCGCTATAGGTCCTCTGAGCACGTACCTCAGGGCACACTCTTAATAGCCTAAATGACTGATGTGTGTAGTTCTGCCATCGATGGACATGTCATGTAGGTGAGCCATCATTTTTGTCTGACCATTGGTTGACGTTGCATGATCCTTCCATCAAAAACTCAAGTTGGCCATTAGTAGACATTCTACTCAAATATCACTTGGTTGTCTTTGAGTAGACCATCGGTTGGTTGGTCAGTAGATGCACCATCTGTAGAGGTGTCTACTGAGCAATCAAGAGCATCTGTAGGTGATCCATCAGTTGATGAACACCTAGTCTACCCATAGGGGGTCTTCAAACTGGCCATCGATTTTGGGAACTAATGGTAGTCCTGACTGATCATCTTCTAATGGTTGGATAGCCATCCTATCAATGTTCTGATGGATGGGCATCTAGGTACTACTGAAGGCCATCGATTTAGGGAATCGGTGGATGGTCAACTTGATGGATGACAATTTGATGTTGAGGGTGGACGGTCACCTTCGATCATCGAAATTGATGGGGAATCTATTCAATGGTTAAAACCATCTCTTGGTGAGTTTCCTACATGGAAAAGAGTGGTTAATTTTGAATAAAGGCATATATGGTAAACATGAGTGGAATGTGAGAAAGTTAAGGCAAAATTGTGAGATGGGAGGAAATTAAGGAAAAATTTAAGCAAGATACATTCTCAAAATTGGATGTTATCAACACCCCCAAACTTAGAATCTATCTTGTACTCAAGCGAATAAACAAAATCAAGGCATCGACTAAATGTTAAGGTATTTCTATTTTGGTGTTTCTTGATTATTGACCATGTCCTTATATCATCCTTAGGCCAAGACCTCTACATAATAGCTAAAATTTTCTTACTATATCCCTAGGTTTCATTTTCTTAGATCCAGAGTTGCATGACCTCTTTTGTCTGGCGCATCCTCTTATCAAGAGGAGAATCTTGTTTGTGATTCATACTCAACCTTGTTTTCAAGTAGTACTTGTGCAAGACACCACCAGAGGTAGCTTTCACACCCAACTTTTATTTTTTAGATATTCCTAACTAATAGTGTAGGGGTAGGCTAAGGTTGCTAGTATTTACTACCTTTATAGGGTTCAATCAACCATGAGTACATGTGTAAAACAATCTCACTCAAATGTCAGTCTTGGTGTAGTTCTAGGTGGTTATGTGAGATAGACGTCAAAATACATGTAGGTTTTTGTTTGTCTTCTAGTTTCCAATATCAAGATTGGCATATATGCATTCTTGAGTGTATCTATACACCGGATGGGCGGACCCTTTTGGCATCTTTCCAAACACAACTCTCATGTTTTTATTCACAATGACCTTTTATTCTTCCTCATAAGGATTTAGGTGATAGGATTTTTAGGGAAGTGGTCTTCTAGGTCTCTTTTGTTCCCTAGAAGGTATTTAAGCATTAGAAGGGGTGTTTTTTTCCTACGTTTCTTGTGCTTGCATTTTTTTACTTGTACTAGGAGGTTAGAAGGTTGATCGGGATGCACAAGATGGGGTCTTCCTTATTTTAGAGGGTTTTTCTTGGGATAGTAGCATTCTTTGATGTCTACAATATCTTGAGATAAGAATGATGTAAAGACATATTCAATTAGATTTTTATTAGGTGAGTTATTAGCCCAAAATATCTCTCTTGGAATGATTACGCTAAGAAGTAGCTTGAAGATAAGAAGGTCCAAAGTTAGAGTGGTGACATCATTTAGGAAAAATGGATTTAAAACTTGACTGTATATCAAAAAAAATCCTCCTTAGGCTAATCATGACTAAGATATTTACAACTATCAAGGTATCTAGTTTGATTTTATCAAAACTTCTGCAAAATTTTTGTATGAAATGTAGGAACTCAAAGTAATTTTAGGTTTAGAGATTTAGGGAAAGTAAGTGTATCTATCTCACATGTTCATACCCCCATCCCAACTTATCATGCACCTTGTCCCTAGGGTGTCCAAGAGTGTGGTTGAGTAAGAACAGGGAGTTAATGCTTTGAGCTTGTCAAAAACCCAATCCAAGCTTCCCCATCCATATGTGTTCTCTTACCCTTTAACATTCGTGTTCTTATATTTTACTTGTTCATTACTTGCTTATTGATGAATCATTATTCCATAGGGAACACAAGCTTTACCTTATCCATTCGATTGGTGTAAATGAGATAAGGATTAAAGGATATTAACACTTATCACCCTTGTCCATGTGTTTGACCTTGATCTACTACATCGGATCTTGTTATCATCATTGTGGGGGCCTACATGTCGGGTTATAAATTTAAAAGTCTAATTACTCTAGATCTACTTCTTTTGGACGTGTTATTTAGGCCGATCAATTTTTTATCTCGATAATGGTTCTGAAAAGTTTATCAGCCTAAATCACACGTCCAAAAGGAGAAGATATATAGTAATCTGACTTTTTAATTTATAGCCTAACATTCAAGGCCCTACAACAATGATAATAGGGTTCAATGTAGTAGATTGAGGTCCATAGGGACAAGGGTTGCAAGTGTTAAGATCCTTTAAGCCTTAGCTTAGTTACACCAATCAAATGGGTAAGGTAAAGTTTGTGTTCTCTATGGAACGATGATTCATCAACAAGAAAGTGTTAAACAAGTAAAATAAAAGAACAAGAATGTTAAGGGGTAAGAGAACAAGTATGGATGGGAAAAGGGTTTCACCATCTAAGATATGTCACCAACATGCAACATCCACATCTATATGTATACCATTAGCAAGTTTATAAGAAATGTTTATTCCCTCCTCTCTTGAGCTTAGGATAGATCTAGATTATAGAGTTGTGTTTCTCTCAAGATGGGAAACAAACAATCAAAGTAAAACAATATGATCATTATCTTAAGCATTACAACATTCTCATGCAATTCATGCAAATCCATAACACTTAAATATAGGTTAATACTACTCTTTAGAGGCATTAACAATCAAACAAAACAAGATGGTAGCTAATCATGCAAGTGAAGCATTAAGAACAAGAATACAGAGATAAAATTGCTAAGAGCATATATTCAATAGGATTAGCATTTACATGTTGGGAAAGCCTTAGTGGCTACTCCCAACCAAAGTTAGATGACTAGCCACTCACGGTAGTGAGAAGCATGGTGAAAAAACAAGTATCATGAGACATGGATATGGAAGTGAATGAAAGGGTATGAATAGATTTAGAGAAGGAGATAGATACACCAACACCCACCCCAAAGCAAGTTGAGGTTGATGGAAATATTCTCCTCACTTAATCTAGCATTGGAAGTGAAGGTGGCTGCTTTGTCTCCCTCCTTCTCTTGAAGAAGGAACCTTGAACTACTCGGTGGAGATCAGGTTCACTTCTCCTTGCACTCTCATCCTTAGCATATAGTATTTATGAATGGAAGTGAAGGTTGACAGCGGGGTGTCTTGGAAAAAGCACTCTGCCATCTCTCTTGTGTCATGACCCCTGTAACGTAGCATGGGGTTTCATTTTTATATCCCCCAGTGTGAGGCTCGAGGTGGTGCTTTACTTGTTTTGCAAGTCCTCTGATCGCGTGTCGGGGGGCATGCGCTTAATGGTCCTAATGACCGATGTGTGAAGTGCTTCCATAGGTGGACATGTCATGCAAGAAATCCATGGTTTCTACATGGCCATCAGTTGGCGTTGCTTGATCCTTCCATTGGAAGCTCAAGTTGGCCATTGGTAGACATTCTACCCGACCATTAGTTGGTTTTCTGTGAGTAGACCATCAATTGGCGGGTTAGTAGGGCTATAAATGGGTAGGGTAGGGTAGGGTAAGGTAAGGTAAAAGCTAACCCTTACCCTTACCCATGTCAAAGATATGAGTAGTGGGTAGGGTAATTACCCTTTGTCTAAAAACCTTTACCCTACCCTTACATGCACCCTTTTCCCTGCATGGTAAATGGGTAGGGTAAGGGTGAAATGGGTAAACCAACATGAATATAGTATCAGATTTTTATAACAAAAATTTCATATAATTCCTGACATCAAACACAAGACACTCTTAATGCTGTTTTTTATAATAATTATTATGTTTGTCTTGATATACAACAAAAACTAGTAATATTTAACCTAACATTTATTCTAAAGACAAGGCCTAACATTTTTAATATATAATTTCTTATTGATGAATCCATTTTTCTTTCAAATGTGTCTCTATAAATAGTAGTATCATGTATCCATTCTATTAAAATTTTGGAAATCATAATAGTACAAATTAAGAAAGTAGTGGTGTTTCTTATTGGGGGTTTTGATAGGCATTAATACATACATTAGAATCTAAAATTATAGATTCAGACTTGTACTAATGGGTAAATGGGTACAACGGGAAGGGTAAACATTTTCCCTTACCCTACCCTCTTTACATGCGGATAAAGCGGGTAAAGGGTAAACAGTAGTGGGTAAAAATATGCTTAAGGGTAAGGATAGTGGATAAATGGGTAATACCCTACCCATTTATGGCCCTATGGGTCAGCAGATGCACCACCAATAGGGGTGTCTGTTGATCTATCAGGAGCATCTTTAGGTGGTCCATCAGTTGATGAACACCAGTCTACCTGCATGGGGTCTTCAGACTGGTCATTAGTTTTGTGAACTGATGGTTGTCCTGACTGATCATCTTCTGATGGTGGGGTAGACATCATGTCTACCTTTCAATGGTTGGGCACCTGGGTACTATTGGATGCCATCTGTTTTGGAAACTGATGGTTGGTCATCTTGATGGATGATGGTTTGATGTTGTGGGTGGATGGTCACCATAAATCATGGAAACCAATGGGGAATCTATTCAATGGTTAAAGCCATCACTTGGCGAGTTACATGTATGGAAATGAGTGGTTAACTTTGAATAAAGGCATAAATGGTAAACATGAGAAAAATGTGAGAAAGTTAAAGAAAATTTGTGAGATGGGAGGAAATTAAGTACAAAATTAGGCAAATTACATCCTAAAAATATTATCAGGTCCACCAAACTTAGAATCTAGCTTATCCTAAAGTTAACAAATAGAATCAAGGCATCGAGTAAATGTGAATGGCTTTATTTGTTTAGTGTTTTTTGACTATTGACCATGTCCTTATACTATCCTTAGGTCAAGACCTCTACATAATAGCTCAAACTTCTTACTATATCCCTAGGTTTCATTTTCTTAAATTTGGTGTTAAATGACCTCTTTTGTCTGGAGCATTCTCTTATCAGGAGGAGAATCTCTTTTATGATTTGTACTCAATCTTATTTCCAAGCAGTACTTGTGCAAGAGACCACCAGAGGTAGCTTTCCCACCTAATTTTTTTTTTGGATAGTCCCAACTAATAGAGTAGGGGTAGGATAAGTTTGTTGGTATATCCTATCTTTCTAGGGTTCACTCAACCATGAGTTTTTTGTAAACCATTGTTAATCAACTGTAAGTCCCGATGTAGTTTTAGGTGTTATGTCAGATAGCTTTCGAAAGATAGGTGGGTTTTTGTTTAGTTTCCAGGTTCCACTATCATGCATGACATATCTACATTCTTAAGTGTTGCTATACACCAGCTGAGGGGAGCCTTTTGGCATCTTATCACACATAACTCTATTGTTTGTATTCACACTCTATTTTTATTCATTCTCATAAGGCTTTAGGTGATATGATTTTTATGGAAGTGGGTTGTAAGGCCTCTTTTGTTCCCAAGAGAGGATTTAAGCACGAGAAGGGGTATATGTTTCCTATATTGCTTGTTCTTGAATTTTTTTTACTTGTACTAGGAGGTTAGGAGGTCGGTCGGGAGTGCATCAGACGGGGTCCTCCTTATTGTAGATGGTTTTCCATGGTATAGTAGTGTTCCTTTGTTGCCTACAATATCTTGAGATAAGAATTATGTAAAGACATAGTTAAGTAGATTTTTATTAGGTGTTAGTAGTACAAAACATCACTCTTCGAATGATTACACTAAGAAGTAGCGTAAAGACAAGAAGGTCTAAGGTTAGAGTGATGACAACATTCAATAAAATTGGATTCAAAACTTGCATGTATATCAAAAGAAATTTCCTCCTTAGGCAAATCATGACTAATATATTTACAACTAGCATGGTATCTCATTTGATTTTATAAAAAAAATACAAAATATTAATAGAAAAGGTTGTAATTCAAAGTAATTTAAAGTTTATATATTTTGGGAAATAAGCGTACCTTGATCGCCTATTCAGACCCCCCCCCCCACGCTTATCATGCACCATGTCCCCAGGATGTCAAAGAGTGATGTTGAGTGAGAACATTTGAGTTAATGCTTTGATATTGTTAATGCCTAGTCTAATGTTAAGTTATGCATTGTGTAAGTCCCACAGAGGAGGAGGTAACAATCTTCCTGATAATGTGCCACCTTCAGATCTTCTGTGGCCAGCATTTGCATCTAGAATAATATGTAGAAACCACAATCATTAGAGCTTGGTGCTTGTTGTGGGCTCTTGTGATAGAACTGTGGTTTCTTGAATTTCAAACCTTCATCTGGGAGGCCCCTACCAATAATTCATATTAGCTCAACAATCTATATAGCTTCTTGGGTGACTTTCTATTCAGTGATGTTGTTAGCCATTGTGTGTTAAGTAGTTCTTTTCTTGCTAAACATAGCATCTGACATATTGTATAAGATTGTCATTTAGCCTTTATATCAACTGACAATTGTGTCCAATGTCAATCATGCAAAATTGGTATGAGTGGAAAGTGGGGGACATTGTACTTTAAGTGATTTGTGAGTCATTGGAACTCTCCAGTATCTTTCTTCTAGACTATGTCCCCTAGGATATCATATAAGGCCATATAAACATCATTGAGCTTGTCTGCTAAAACTAATTGGTAGGCCATCATGACATTGATTGTCATATAACCTACAACTATAAGTATCTCATGGACTTTTGGCCAAAGGACCTAAACATCATTCCATTTAAAAGTGGTGACAATTTCATCTTCATGCGGCCTAAGTTCTTCCATGATGAAAGTCAGATCTTCTAGCGACAACCCATAGCAAGCATTTTTATCAAAATTTCTAAATCTGGATTGTATCAGTCATTGGTGCTAGTTCATCTTCAGTGTTGTCCTCTGGTTCATTAGTTGCATCATCTTTATCTATCCCTTCTTTATCAACCCCTTGGTTAGAGGGTATTGGGGCATAGAATTCTTCATAGTTGGCTAATTTCTCTCCTACATCTGGTTTGTTGATACCGACTTAAGGCAGGGAAGTAGCACTTGTAGTTTTGTAAGAAAATGCATATACTTTATAGGGGGAGCTTCGGTCTTTTCAATAGTCATTTTGGAAGCTACGTGTTTGTCATCCATTTCTTATATGGGTGGGTGATGTCATTGGTTCCTCCTTCTGTTCATGTCTTCAGCTCGTAGTTGTTCATTCTCTCATTTTAGGTCATATCGCTCCTGGTGTAGTAGGGTGACCTCTTTGGTCAAGCCTATCAGACCTTCCATGGCCTGCATTTGGTTTGTAGCTAAGTGCTACATCTATTGTGGCAGGACAAGAAATGGCTGCATGTCAACTGTTAGCTTTTTAACCTACAAAGTTAGCATAGACATATTTGAAGTTGAATTCAAAATATTTAAGATAGAGTTAGAGACAATCTCACAGAGGTCATCTATTTCTTTCCCTATCTCCATGAATTTTTCTATAGTGGGGGTTTGTTGTGGTTTCTCTTTAGCTTCCTTGAACTTGCCTCCTGCTCAGTTTCCTTCTTAAACGGATCTTTCCTATCTCCTGCTCTTGTGTAGCCTTTTCTCCACCTCATAGCTTGGAAGGGGCTACCCTTTTTTGGAGGTATCCTTCTCCGGTGTCTCCCTTTCTGCTTCATTGTTCATCAGGGGTTCATTTATTGTTGTATCCATTATTTCCTTATCGACACCTTGGTTGGATGGTGTATCAGCCAGGACATTGTTGTCGGCTTCCCTACAAGTAGTGTGGTGTGATGACACACTCGCATTGATGGAGGGTTCTCTCATCTCCTCTAGTTCTAGTTCTACTGGTATCTCTGGTATATCATTTCTATTTGTATCAACAGAGTCAGATATTAGGCCAGCACCAGTCAGAACTTCTTCAAGCATCTCTAGGATACTGGCAGCATGTGTATTCATCAGAGGTTCAACTTCTTCTTCTTCAAGATTTACTACCTCAGGTGCGAGATAGTTTATGTGTCTTGTCTTAGTCACCAATTGTGTTACCCATCGGAAGATGCAAAGTCCAACAAGCCATCAGATTCCAAAATTTGGCTAGTCCATCAATAGAAACGATGATGGTTGAACCATCAGAAGGATGGTATCTAGTTTACCCATCAAAAGACGATGCTCTAGAGGAACTAGCAGAAGATGAGAATCAGTACTCAAAAACCATCGGAAGGTGCATAGACATCTAATGGTTGCACGAGTCCCACTTTCATTTAGATCGAGACTATAGAAGCATAGGAGTCCCCAACACATGTAAGATATAGTCGTACAAGAGAGTAAAGGAGGCAGAGCAAAAAAGTGAACCCTAGCCACCTAGCCTTATCTAGCTAAGGTGATTAACTTTGTTGTTCCTCCACCATGAGAACATGTGTGGTCATATTCAACCTACGCCATCAGAAGATGTCGAATCAGAAAAGGGTCTCTTTAATATTGGAGATGTACATGAGCTTAGGTCAGATGCACGTCACAGTAGAAGTGGAGTTCAAATGGCAATGACGCATGGAGTCTCAATGGATCGATGGAGGAACTAAAGCAGCACAAATGACAGTGATGATGATCGGTTTGGTACTCTAAGAATGAGAGTCCAAGGAGCAAAAAAACTTCAATCTCCACTGAGTAGTTCTAGGTACCTTCTTCAATAAAAGGAGGGAGATGGAGCATCCACCTTTCACTGCTAATGCCATATTCGGTGGGGGAAGATTTCCATCAAACCCAACTTGCTTTGGGGTTGTTATTGGTGTATCTATCTTCTTCTTCTCTAAATTTTCTCGTCCCCTTTCATTCACTTCCATCTCCATGTCTCACCATACTTGTAATTTCACCATGCTACTCTCCACCATGAGTGGATAGTCATCTAAGTTGGGTTGGGAGTAGCCACTAAGGCTCTCCCAACATGGAAATGCTTACTTCTATTGAATGTATGCTCTTAGCAATGTTTATCTCCATACTCTTTTCATAATGCTTGAATTTCATGATTAGCTCCCATCTCATGGTGTTTTATTGTTAATGCCTCAAAATAGATGTATTAACCTATACCTAAGTGTTATGGAGTTGCATGAATGCATGAGAATATTAGAATGCTTAAGTTATTGATTATATGGTTTTACTTTGATTGTATGTTTGCCATCTTAGGAGAGAGACAACCTTATAATCTGGATCTATCCTAAGCTTGAGAGAGGAGGGAATAGACACTTATGATTATTGTTTGTAAATTTGATAAGGGTATACAATAAATGTGGGTGTTGCATGTTGGTGAGAGATCTTAGATGATTAAACCTAATCCAAGTTTCCCCATCCATACTTGTTCTCTTACCCTTTAACATTCTTGTTCTTTTATCTTACCTTTCTTTTATTTACTTTTTTATTACTTGCTCGTTGATGAGTCATCATTCCATAGGGAATACAAACTTTAACTTACCCATTTGACTGGTGTAACTAAGCTAAGTCTTAAAGGATCTTAACACTTACCACCCTTGTCCCTGTGTTTGACCCTGATCTACTACGTCGAACCCCATTATCATTATTGTGAGGGAGGAGTGTTGAGTTACAAATTTAAAAGTTGCATTACTATAGATCCACTCATTTTATACGTGTGATTTATGACGATCAAGTTTTTGGTGTTGTTGTCGGAGACAAGGCAACCAGTGTTGTTAAGAACCCAAGTCTACATAGCATACACATGTGCCATAAGTCTAGTAATAGACTCAATTATACACTTTAAAAGTCTTATTACTCTACATCTGCTCCTTTTGGACGTTTGATTTAGTTCGATCAATTGTTTGAGACCAATGAGTGGATCTAGAGTAATCGGACTTTTAAATTTATAACCCAACACTCAGACCCCCGCAACTCTATAATGGGGTCTATAGTAGATAGGGGTCAAACACACAGTAAGGATGGTAACTGTTAAGATCCTTTAAGACTTAATTTAGTTACACCAATCGAATGGGTAAGGTAAATTTTGTTCTCCCTGTGGAATGATGATTCATCAGGAAGCAAGTAATAAAGAATTAAAATAAAATAAAGGTAAATAAATGAACAAGAATGTTAAAGGGTAAGAGAACAAGTATGGGGGAAACTTGGATTGGGTTTCACCATCTAAGATCTCTTAAAAACATGCAACACCCACATGTATTGTATACCCTTAGCAAGTTTACAAGCAATCATCATAAGCGTATATTCTCTTCTCTCTTGAGATTTGGATAGATCTATATTATAAGGTTGTCTCTCTCCTGAGATGGCAAACAAACAATCAAATTAAAACAATATAATCATTAGCTTAAACATTTAAACATTATAATGAATTCATGCAACTCCATAACACTTAGATATAGGTGAATACTACTCTTTTGATGATTTAACAATCAAACGATGACAAGATGGTAGCTAATCATGCAAGTGAAGCATTAAGAATAAGATCATGGAGATAAACATTCCTAAGAGTATATATTCAATAGAAGTAAGCATTTACATGTTGGGAGAGCCTTAGTGGCTACTCCCAACCCAGGCTAGATGACTAGCCACTCATGGTGGTGATAGTAGTGGAAAAATTGCAAGTATGTTGAGACATGGAGTTGGAAGTGAATGAAAGGGAATGAACATATTCAGAGACGAAGGTAATAGATACACCAACAACAACCCCAAATCAAGTCGAGGTCAATGGAAATCTTCTCCTCAATGAATCTTGTGTTGGTGGTGAATGTGGATACTCCATCTCCCTCCGTCTCTCGAACAAGGAACCTTGAACTACTATATGTAGATGGAGGTTTTCTGCTCCTTGGACTCTCATCCTTAGAGTATCAAAATGATGGTCATGATGCAAGAGAGGAAACCTTATAATCTTAAGACAAAAGATCTTTCATAGTACAACTACCCTGGTTCTCATACCGGGTGAAGATTGTGTTTGATAAGACCTTATGAAGATATCTCAAAATAGGGTTATGAATCAAGTTTGTCTTTGATTTACCTGGTGCAAAGTTGCTCTACCCAGTGAGCCTCTTCCATGTGGTTTCATAACTCACATTAGTGTCCTTATATGTACTCCCTTGATCAAGATAGGTTCATATATCAGGGTTGGGAGCTAAAATTTTGTTGAGAAAGGAGGCAGTGATGAGGTGAGTCTCATTCCTTAATCTAACATTGAGGGTGTCATGTGAGACTTTCTCCTATGTGGCAAAAGATTGTCGTGTGAGTTCAATATATGTCTCCTGGACTGTGGTCAGTACATCTAACAATTTGATGGGTTCCCAGATATCCTAAAAAAAGAAGATACCCAAGGCTTCCATTGTCTCCTAGCAAGTGGAAATCACTATGCGTCAGGCACTATGGATGTCATGTCTTGTTCACCTGATGTTTTCTCACATTCAAGGCTTCCTCACACTATTCATTTTGCACCTCCTCATGCAGTACGTCTTTCATCTCTTCATCCTCATCATCAAGAAGTAGCCACCTTTGGTCGGGATCAGTAATGTGATCATGTAAACCATGTGGGGGCATCAAAGTGATGGAAATATTGAAACGTGGTCTAAGAAGTAGCCACCTTTGGGGGCTTGCATCTATGGTGCGACTAAAGAAGTCAAAGGTTGGACTGTTGAAGTAGAAGGCCGAGTTAATGAAGGTGGTGGTTCTACCCTTGAAGAAGTTAATTGCTAGGCTACTAAAGTAGAAGGCCAAGCCGATGAAGGTGGTGGTGTTGCCCTTTAAGAAGTTAATTGTCAAGATGCTACCAGTCCTCCAATTAGTAGTTGAGTTGTGTACTCCACCACAGGATCTACTAATGTATCCAAGGCAGCCGCCACCACACTGGGTATTTTGTCATCACAACCAGAGGTGGATGGTGGTGGTGAAGGAGAAAGATACGTCGCTTGGGCTAAAGATGAGACATTTTTTGGGCGACGGTCATAGAAGATAGCCTCTTTGGTTCTTGGCACCACTTGCTTTATGATTTTCTTCATCTTGAGTGGATTTGGATGGAGAAATGAGGGGAAACTGGCTTGTTTGCATTCTATACTATGGGGGAGGAATGGAGAGAAAATGGATGATTTGATGGTGAAAATGGGGTACAAATGATAAGTGGAGGTAGTGGAAATGTTGTGGGAGTGATTAGGAGTTTATTCAAGATGAAAGAATGCAGAATCAGAGCCTAGGAGGTGTTGGGAATTGTTGCATGGCTTCTTGGAGCGTAGGCACGGGTGTTCTTTTGCAGAAGAAAATGAATCGTAATGTTACTGGAACGACTGGGTCAGGTGACTTAAGTTCTTGGAACCATAGGCAGCATGACTGTGCTACATGACATGGACATGTTGGTTGGTCAACTCCACAGACATGTTGGGCTACACAGTCATTGTGTCTATCTGGTCACACGGTTGTGTTTCCTTGCATGGTCATTTTCTAGTTCTATTGGTATTTCTTGAATTTCTTTGACTCTCATGTTGATTTGAGTGCACCACCATGCCCATTCCATGGTACCACAGTCATGGTGGGTACTTTAGCAGATACTTTCAACTTAAATTACACCAAACATCAAATCTTGAACCCAAATGATATTTTCATTGACGCTCTTCCACATTTTATCTAATTTCCTTCATTTCATCACTTTTTCACCTACACATCTAAAAACTAGACAAATATTATTACCAGCACGTGTGTGTTTTTTTTCTAAAAGAGTGTAAAAATATCAAAAAGAAAGGTTGGGTGAAAATATTCCCCAAACCTAGGTGGGTTGCCTCCCACTGTCACTAAGCTTCATTCCTTTATTTGGGCTTCTTGTAGTTCCTACAATCATTCAACCATTTGGCATCATCATGTGTCCACTCTTACAATATATGCATCCGTCATTTGCATTCAATGGTCATTCATTGACCCAATGATCACAAAATCTATCATGAGTTCTTCCATCCAAATCTCCTTCTTTTAAGTAATCAGTTGGACTCTTCAAGTGACCATGCTCAACATCCTCATCTTGGTCTCTCCGGATTGGGGTCTTGAATATATTAATCTTTATCTTCATGTCCATGAAAGAGACTGTCATTGTTCCACTATGCACATGTATCTCGACATCAATTGTAGATAGGAACAGTCTCCTTAGATAATGGGAATCTTCCTATCCTATGCATCCATATCAAGAACAATGAAATCAGACTGGAACATTGTTGCCCTTTCCTTGTTTATCATCACCAAAACATCATTTGTTCATCCTCTAGAAACTTTTATGGAGCAGTCCTCCAATTGGAGAGTGCAATGAGTTGGTTTTAACTTGAAAAACCCCAACTCAACATAGATACTATATGGCCTCAAATTCATACTAGATCCCAGATCTAGTAGTGATTGGTGTATGTGATGTCCCCCTATGTCTCTAGGTATGATTGGGGCTCCTTGGTCTTTCCTCTTCACATGATGTGAGTGTTGCTGATGGATCTCATTTGTTCAATCAACTTGATTTTATTAGGCATCCTCCCCGTTGACTTCCTTTTAATAGTATACGGGTCCTTCAGAAACTTGGCATAAGATGGGATTTACTTGATAGCATCCAACAATGCAATATTCACCTTCACTTGCCGAAACATCTCTAAAACTTCAACATTATGTTTTTTCCTTCTTTTGAATGGTGGCTCACTAGCTTTTTCAACATGCCCTTCTTATGGCATGACATTAGGTGGAACATTAGGGATTGTAGAACTTGCAAATGAAGTAGAAGGTCGATCACACGGTGTCACATACTCAACAAGAGGTGTCATAGAATTATCTTCAGCAATGTCAATCATAGTATCACTACTTGGTCTCTTTGGCCTTATTTCATAAACATACCCTTGTCTCACATGATCACTACCCCTTTGATACTTGGTCTTCTCAATGACTTTTCCTCTCCATAGAATTGTCATAGTATTACCTTGCTCATGGTGGAGAGGGGGAACAATTTGTGGTTGTTGATAGGTGAAGGTAGCCCTTGGTATTGGAATTTATGTGAAGGAGAATATTGATGTTGGTAAGTGAAGTGTGGGATGGTTTTGGTGATGGAGGTGGCAGAGGTGTATAAGTCTGGGGAAGGCCTTGGAATTGATGTATGGGTTACACTTTCATAGGAGGTTGACTATAGAAATCTTGTGATGAATCCATTGGTTCACTTGATTCATTGAAGTTCAATTATAGGTTGGGAGGACAACTTCACTTTTGTTTAAGAGATTCATTGAAGTTCATTATAGGTTAGGAGGACAACTTTACTTCTATTGAAGAGAAAGTATTGAAAAGAGTTGATCCACTTTTTTCTCAAGTTTTGTTACTCTTTTGCACATCATCAAAGCTTTTCAACCTAGAGAGAACCTCATCCTCAAATCTTGAGTGATATCTTGGACTTTGTTGTTTGGATAGATATAAGAATGAGGTGTCTTCACTTCTTCACCAAAAGACTCAACAAAACTAACAGAGTGACAAGGAACACTTCCCACTTGATTCTTCATAAAGCTCATCATTTCCCCAAGAATCTTCATTAATTGTGGGCTCAAATCATTAGGATCTAAGATGTCACACCAAAGGGTCAGTCACCATCATCAATCATGCTAGAATCTTGGATCCTTGAATTTTCTACCAACTACTCAAACAAGGGCCATTCTCCTCATGTGTCTTAGCCATAAAAGCTCCTCCACAAGAAAATTACATTGTATCTTGGACCATTGGAGAGAGAATAGAATTAAAGTATTAAACAAGCTGCAACAAAGGAATATCATGGTGTGGGCACTCTATAAACATTTTGTGGAATCTCTCCCAAGCATCATGGAACCACTCATTACGCACTTGAGTGAAACTCACTATGGCACGCCACAGTTGTTTCAACCTTGTAATGGAGTAGAATTTCTTTAGAAAGGCATTCTTCATATCTCCCCCACTCATGATGTTCATTCTCAAGTCATACCAACCTTTAGCCTTGTGTTTGAGCGAGAATGAGAACAAAGTGAGCCAAATGGGGTCGTCACTGGCTGTCATCGTCTTGGAGGTAGAACGTACTTCAAGAAAAGAGTCCAAGTGCTTCTAGGGGTTCTCACTCTCTAAGTTGTAGAAAGTGGGTAGGATCCTAAGAAGACTGGGGGGGATGGAGAATTTCTCCCCTTTCATTTGATCAACTTATTTGCAATTGATGATTTGTAGTTTCTAGGAATGAAGTATTCATGAAGTGGTTTGTGAGTTGCATTTTGGTCTTCCATCTTGTCTTCTAAGGGTTGGATGTCACATGCACAAGGAACAACCAAACAAAAGAGGATAAGCTGGCAAAAAAATATGCACAAATAATACAAATAATAAAGAATAAAGAATAGCAATGATGAGGTAAGTATGAATAGATCAAAATCAAAACTAACTAACTAGGCCGAGCACCTTTCTCCATTACAATGGTGATAGAAAGCTTGGTGTGTTTTTACTTACCCTTGAGGTTTACACACCTAACCAGTTGAATTGTAAGTAGATGTGCACCTCAAAGGCTCGAACACACAACATGGGGTCTTTCAAATTTATAAAGCCATGATAGGCTTTCCCACATAAACTAACACACTTCACCGACAACCGCATGGGTAGTAATAGTATAGGAAAGCGGTAAGTTAGGGGTCAAACCCAAGAGAGAAAAGGGGGCACTAGAGTTGAGTTAGTTTTGGGTTATGTTCCTACTACAGAGTCTAGGTTTTAAGGGTTTAACGGTTAATTTTGTTTTATTACACTAAGGGGTTGAACACACAATCAAAGAAGTAGACAATTTAGTTCTAATGAGTAACAAAGGGAAAGCTAAGAAAGAAAAGGTAAGAATAGGAAAGAAAGGAGCAAATTACACTAAGGCAAGCAAGAAGAGACCTACACTACACTAAGCTAGAAATTAAGGCTAAAGGACAATTATAGATCTAAACTAGAAAGAACAAGGCAAACACAAGGCAATTAACTAGGAAAGTAAAGAGACTATTTAAACAACCATGAAGCTAAACAAGAAAAGACTAGCTAAGAAAGAAGGAAATTAGGGTTTTAATGCAATAATGAGAAGTGTGGGTTGTTTGGGGGAATGCACTTGTCAGTTGGGTTAGGGGTGATAACATGTAAACATTACTCTTTCATTTATATTACCAAACCAAACAACAATATATATGCTAATGAATTGCTTTAAACTACTAATTGTGGATGAGGTAGGGTGTGTATATGGGAACTATTCCCTATCACCTCATATCCGTCATTATGTGGATCACTTGGATTAGGGTTTAGGTGGAATACAATTAGGATCTAGTCAAGCTAAGGTTTCTAGGATAGAGGTTCTTAGGGCAATTAGGGGCTGAGAGTAGTAATGGAAGGTGAAAATGAGGTCTTAAACCTCATATCACCTACATTCTAACCTTGAGAAGGCTCCAAGATAATCACACTAAATGCTTCTATAATAGCTACTTATATATCTCACTTAAATGTAGGAGAGTTAATTAGTATTTAGGAAGATGAATATCTATCTTAGGTTCCATTAATTGGACTTAGGAGAAATTCCAAAATTAGCTACATATAAGCAATTTTCCTAGAATCCTAAGTGATTTCAAGCACAAACCAATAAGTAATTTATGAGAGATGAGATGAAAGTAGAACACAATCATTATCAAATGATATTACAATGTTCATGTATCACTTTCCCCAGCATGGTATCAAAGTAACATTTCTTTACCACAAACAGCCTACCTAAGGGGTGTAGCTACTCATACAATAAAAAATAAAAAAATGGAGAAGAAAGAGGTAGAAGTAGCCATGGGGCTAGGTGTAGATTAAGAAATCTCCCACTCCATAAGTTGTAAGGACGTTCTCCTCCCTCCTCCAAGGTGGAATGGCATGGGATGGTGGTGAAAAGTGGTCAAAACCCTAGAAAATTAGGGTTTTGGTGGTGGAAATGGTGAAATGGAAGTGAAATGATGTGGGGAAGTGATGGAACGTATAAGGCGTAAAATGGGGGAGCTAAGAAGGGGTAGAAGGTAGATAACCTCGAGCTCTAGCTTCCACCCATGTATACATATGTGGTGGGGGAGCACTAGGTCAAGTGGGGGTATATCAGGAAAAGTAATGCAAAAACTAGGTATATTTTCTAGTAGCACGGTTGTATTGGGTAGCACGGTCATGGTGGGGTGGAAAGAATGAGGTGAAAATGGGAAAAATGATAGGTTGATTTGGGATATTGGAAGGTTGGTGGCATGGTTGTGGTTATCACCACATATGTTATGGCTAGGTTGCTACACGGTCTTGGTGAATCATAGGGTCATAGTGGATCACACATCCATGGTGGATGAGGAAATAGCTAGTTGTTCTACCTAGAATGGGTGTGGTGGGGTATGGTACCATGACTGTGTTGAGAAGCACAGTCGTTCTAAGTCCTCCATAGCACGATAGTGTTGTCCTATGTGGCCTTCTGCTGAGATTTTTCTTCAACTCTTTAATTATACTCTCTTTGTAACTTTTAACTTGGCGATCACAGTCGTTCCTTAGCACCACGGTTGTGTTGGGGTTTTTAGCAGCACTTTGAGCTTGAACTTTGTTATCCACTTGAGTTGACTCTTGGTCACTAGGGGTACGTTGGGGGAACCTTTGAACTTTATGTGGGCCTCTCTAGGGGTATAGAAACCCTAGTATCATCCTCTCTCTCTCTTCAATCCATCTAAGACGTGGTCCAAGTACCTGAAAAACACGCAAAGCACGTCCCTAAGTGCATTTGACACAAATATGCATATTAAAGGAAATAACATGTAATCTAACATATTTAGATGTGACTGAAGTGCAATAAACCACAATATGAGGCCCTAAAATAGGGTTGCATCAAGTTACAATGGATTTGTACCTAGAAGATGAGAAAATATGAGCTAGTTGTGCATGTATGACACCCATTTTCATTATAAACAAAAGCTACTCATTATATGGTGTGCTTTTCTAGTAGAAAATAGTTTGATATCTTATCCTTTGATGTAGTATTGTCTGCATACATAATATGATGTAACTAAGAGATGAAAGTAAGATAAGCTAAATTATGTTCACCCATGAGGTATTAATGTGTGAGTTTACTTATTTTAAGTTATATTTAGTAAGAAGCATTGAGTTGATACTTTTGACACAAATATTTGAGTGTTTGAAATGTCTATGTTACAATCGTATAACCTAGAACTACAACCATGCCATAAATATAATTGACAATAATAGGAATGAAGCAAGCAAAATGCTATATCTCTAAAAAGGTTTCCCAAGAATCCTTGAAAGAAATTGGTATGAATAATATATCCAAGGATAAATTTAACCTCCATATGTTTTGAATGAGTAGAAATTTTTCATTTTCCAAATTATTCATGCATTATGGTTCTCAAAAGGGGATAGAAACACTTTATTAAACTATATTAGAAACTCAAAACATAGTAATTATATCAGATCTCTTCTAGTTGATGAAATTTTGGTACATAACTCGATCATCATTGCAAACCAAATTAGAAATTGCTATAATTACCTTTCCAGATATGTAAAAAATCTGCTTTCTAGTGGATAGAGGAATGAGTCCTACCCAATAAAATGCTAGATTGTCAACTACTTATATACTTGTAAGCTATTATAAATAGGTACGAGACATATATATATATATACATATATATATATAATAAATGTGTTTGACTCATTCTCCTATTAACCATCTAATTAGGGTTTACTTGGATGATTGTATGCTTAACTAGATTGATCACTGTGTAAAGCTTGATTAATGATTCTAGTCTAATTTGTCATTCTTTAAGCCAATAAGAAACTCTAAATATACTTTTAGTTCAACTAATTAGGGTTTGAGAACCAAAACCCTAATCGGCCAAAATTAAGGTTTTGGTAGCATATGAATACAAAATTTGATAAATATAGTGGTGTAGAAAAATGTTTTTAGTATTTATATAAAAATCTAATTTATTTGAAATTTGGATATGACTTGGAAACCTAAAATATAAGTGTTTTTAAAAAATATCAATATTTTTAAATAATGTTCTGACCTATGTTTCTGCCGAGTATCCCCTAGACAAACTCAGTCGACCATCTATTTGGGCTGAAATATAGCAGTATAGTATTCAAATTTTACTTTTTCATTGGTACATCCGCATGATCTGAAATTTTAATTGATACTTCCATAACTTAAATTCCAACATCTAGGTAAATTTTCATAATAATTGGATGATTTTTTATTTTTACAAAGTGTGGTGTCGGCCAAGTTTCTTATCATTAACAACTTGAGCGACCATTCTGCAGACTGAAATATATTAGTGTAGTGTTTTATTTTTATTTATTTATTAGTAACTATAAATGATCTTAAATGTTTATTGGAGATATAAAATTATTTTTCCCATGAAATGCTAAATTTTATATTTTTTGGAGGAGTTTTGGACTATTAATTAAACCATCTTCGGTAACATTTGTCCGAATGAAAAATTTGTTGAAATAAAACAAAGTGTAAAGTTGGGTCAATTTACAATTGACCCAAGCACCTTAATTGATCTATATGAGCAAACTATAATAACCCAAGGAGATCTCATACTTCTTTATTCCTATTAGAGAAATGAAATTCTAGAGATAGAGGAGAGCTAGGATTTTTAGAGGAGAAAGTGGTGGAGATGCTGACCTAGGGTTTCACCATCTGAGAAATGATGAAATCAAGTAAGTTTAACTTCTGTGTGTAGTCTTTCATGGTAAATATTATCTCACATTTCAATACTTAGTCCCTCCTATGATTTCATTCAAAATCACATTAAATCACCCCCTTTTCTCACTCTTCATCTCCTAATCTCCATGTCTAGGGTTTCCAAATCGAGAGGAGGAAGAAATGGATTCAGTTGCTAAAGTTCGATTGGATTTCTAGAAATTCAAAGTTTGACCTACGTTTTTAAGGTGCTTGTCACCTTAGGTGACTTTTTATGTCCCTCTTAAGCATTGTACTCATGTTGAAAGCCTAATTCTATTTGGATAAAATAATGAGGAACATTGCTTGTATTTGTATGTGAATGGGTATTAATTTGGAAAGATATTAAAAACAATCAATTAGTTTTGATTATTTCTCATTGAATTGAATAGGCTTAGTTGTTGATATATTTATTTAAATTCCATGGAAAAATTATATAGATAGATCTCTATGTTGTTTCATGTGAATAATTCTTAAAATTCAGCCCAATGCCCAATATGATTGGGAATTGAACTGACATGTATAACATCATACTTGAAATGTATAATGAATTATACATGTGTATTGTTGAACCTTATTGAAATTGAATATGATATATATAAGGATCGGTTTGAGGTGGTGATATGACATGTTTAGCATTTGTATTCTGGGAATATATCAAATGAGTCAATGATTCAATGTATAATTATGATTGATGATGAAGTATGTGGAAATAGAAAATAGGGTTTCCATGTGAGTGTATATCCCTAATGAACCCCAATGCACCATGATGAGATTATTGGATGATATGATTCCTATGATGTGTTGAACTAAAATGACTTCTTAAACCCTAGAAATATAGTATTGGGCCGAGTACGAGAGATAAAACTCAAAGTTGTATATAATGTTGTGAATGTGATGAAATGTTGAATTGTAGGTATTAACACTTCCATTGAATATGGTGAGTCTTACTAATATGACCAAGCCTAATGCATATATTTTAGTATGACTTCTGAAATGATGAATAAACCCTCACATGAATGTGAGTCCTTTTATACAAGCTACATAACAATGAATTGGGAAGGATGATTAGATATTATGATGTAAGAAGATGTAACCTAATCCATTCTTTAAGCTAAAGTGAGGGGTATAAGAGACATAGTGATTCTTGTAAATTATAAGAATGCCATTCGAGGTCAATAACATGGTACACTCATCTATTACAAGAAAGGAAATAGACAAGAATAAATTGAATGGTGATGACAAGTTAAGAATGAAATTAATAAAATGTGTATGATGAGGTATATACTCTATATTATGTAATTACATGTGGGTTGGCCTAAAGTGAATAAAGTATACTTAAATCAAATTATGAAGGATTTCAATAGAGAGAAACTTTATATATTAAGTAAATTTAGAATAATTTCTTCCTAGAGTAGTAGTGAACATGACATGAAAGAAGTTAAAACTAATGAATATCAAATGAAAAGAAAATGATGAAAATTAGTAGAAGGATCTAAGAACCTAACCCTAACCCCAAACGAGCTATTTGATGCTAATGAACGATGATCTCAAATAAGGGATTAAGGAATTCATATGAATATAGTTAAATTCAATACAAGATGAGGATCAAGGATATAAATTGGTTTACTAGAATATTCTCTTAGATTGTAATTGTATTTAGTTTACAATACTTGTATTTTGAGGATGACCTTTTCTAATGGACTTCGAATGAGATCAGTTATACATTGAATAGTAGCCCTAATTGAAGAGTGGTAAATAGTAAGAGGGGAGTATTAAATATGTTATGAATGTTTATACTTAAGATTCCCTCATATCTGTATAAAATGAATAGAATAAGTATTGCATGTTAACCCTATTCTGAGCATGATGAATGACATGATATGCCCATATGATTATGTTGTAGTCAGTTCTAATATCTCTGTTAATAATTGATTAGAATTATAATATCAAATGAATGTATAAGAAATATGTTGAGATAGAATCTACATTCTTCGATTACTTTAAGAAACCCTGATGAAGGTAAATGCTAGACAAAGAGATCATGTCTTGGGTTGAAAGCCCATTGATGTTAATAAACCCTGATGAGGGTAAATGTTGGACAATGAAATTATGTCTCGGGATGAAAGCACACTGATGATGATTGTTATGAGATAATGTAGAAAATGGAAAGAATCATGTTTTGTAAACTACGGATTTGTTGTGCTTCTTGCTTTACTCATTGTCTTTCTTATAAGCCTAATTGCTTCATGTTATTCTAGTTATGCGAGAATACACACGTATGATACATGATTATTTGAATTCTTTTAAGATGAGTAAAAGAGATTAATAACAAGAGAAATGATGACACATCTATTTAGGTGCCCTAAACACTGTGAGTTTCCCTTAAGGTCCACAGTGGGGAAACAAAATGGATCTCCTTGTAGTAATTGATGAATTATGAGAAGGATTTCTGGAGTGTGAATCAAGACCTTAAAGGTTAGACCACCAAGATTTAGGTGTGAGTCATCTGGAGTGACTCTTGTCCAAAATCCTTGTTGTGAAAGTATATGTCCATGAGAAATAGACTATGATGAAATGAAATATGTGAAATATGAAAAATGTTATGATATGTGATTTATTTTTTTGATGGTTCCTATCTCATGTACCTGGGATGAGTATGTGAGCCTCTTTATGCAACCTTGGGATGACCAGGGTTTGTTGTTAATATCTTAGGGTGGTCGGCTAATCCCGAAGATAGTGATGGTGAGTTGTTGACATGAGAATTAGGTGTGGTGACTTCTATGTGTTGAGGTACATGTAGGGAAATATGGCGATAGAGCATGCAGCAGAAACAAAAAATTAACTACCATATTCCCCTTAAAACAATAGATCATGTCAATAAATATGTAATGGGAAGGATGGTTTTGAGGTAATACTTGGTCTTCGAGAAGTCCAATGACAATTCCCTTGATGCAGTATGCGAATTTCTTCAAGTCATAATCGGACAGCGTCTGCAGCAACTCCTGGTTGATCACCAGGGACAACATCTTGATATTGTCCTCCTAGAGGCAAGCAACGACCTCCTTTCCTCTATAGTAGTCCACACAGACCAGTGCAAACTCCTATCGGTCTATAAGAACAAACAAGAAGTAGTTGACCCTTCTCATTGGTGTATTAGCACCAATTTCCTCTCCCATAATTGTTTTCCCTTATCATCCCTCCATTTATCGGGTAGGACTTGCTCAGGTTCTCTTAATTACAACAACCATAGAAGACAACAATTGTCAAAGCAACTGATGTTGTGTCTAGGAAGCCCCCAGTACCCCTCTTAATTTATAGGAGGTTCAAGGTTAGGGTTCCCAATCTAAGCGAGAGAGGAGCAGACCAGAATTTCACAAATTTTTGCACCTTACAAATGGAGAAATGATTGCTTCACAAGTGAATCAATTGGTTGTCATGAGAATTGATTAGTTTAACCCTTGAACCGGTCATTTGGTCATGTTTCCCAATCATAATTGTATTGGCAATTATAATTCAATTAATGCACAACATGATGTCAGCACGAATCCTTGATGTAATTAAATTTATCCTTGAACCAGTCATTTAACAACATTGAGTTGATCAGTTCACACAGTGAATCGGTTGGTTCATGCCCTGGTTAGTTTAGAATACAGCCAATGCAATTTCCATCAACTTGACACTCCAACTGATCAATTCAACACTTGAATCGATCAGTTCAAAGTTTAGTCAGTCAATTGTTGTTTAAATTGAATAGTTGAACACTTTAGTAATCAAGTTAAACAACATTCATGAACAAACTCCTATTCCAAGTGTATCATATGTATGTGACCCTATATGTTCCAAGTTACGTTGGAAATGAATGTCCATAACTAGTTAATGACATCACAAGTAATAAGCGGTATCAAGTAACAAATCATTGCTAGCCAAGTAATTGGAAAATTGGGGAACAACTTCAACCTACAATCTACGGTTGGTATTATAGTGTTTGTATAGTTCCTTTGGCACTGATATCCAAATTGAACTTGAGGCATGGGATTGTAATCCTCTTTGATGCTCAATCCCTATTCCTCTAACTAGAGTAGACTATCTGAGATATATGTAAGCTCAATATCACATATTGACTCACATGAACATGTCCACGCATTCTCAGTCTCACTTATCAAGTGGATAGGATATCATACTCATGTAGGAGGGACAAATCACATCTACATCACTCACAATCACCCCCATGTGTTGTATTGCACCTGAACATCACCTTTATAGTAACCCTTATTCAAGGTCATGTTGGATGATGTCAATGTACACTAGACGACAAGTGATGAGTGTAGTGAGTTAAGGTCTAAGAACCACAATCACCACAATCATTGTAAGAGATGATTTCGACTAACAATCATGGTTTACATGTATCACTCTTAAGTGGGGTCTGTCTGGTACACTATTCTCTAGCAAGTACCTATGTGCTTGGTTTGATATCACATATCATGACTAATGAGATTTTGTCATCAACCAACACACACTCTAGTCTTATGTATTATTATTGTCTATTTTTCTTCTACAGTGATAATTGAATAGGGACATAACAAGAATGTATATACTCTTAACATTTGTATGATCTCATTCTTTAGGTCCTCAACTCAAAGATATATGTAATTGAGTAATATTATTCTTTAAACATTTATTATGTTACATCATTATCTCATAACTAAATAAAATAGAATAAATTGGAAGATTTTATTTATTATTAATCAAATCATTTATAAGTTATGCCATTACAATCATCATATGATTGGATCTCTAGGAATACATACCAATAGAGTCCCACTTGCACTTAGATCCAATCACCCATAAATTTAATCCTAATTGATCTAACATGACCATCATGCTTCTTCTATGAAAGTGCTTTTGTCAAGGGGTCAGCCACATTGATTTCGATCGGTACTCTGCAAATCTTCACATATCCTTGATGTATAATTTCTCGTATGAGATGGAACCACCTTTTTATATGCTTGGAATGCTGATGTGATTTGGGTTCCTTAGCTTGTGCAATAGCTCCATTGTTATCACAATATAGCTCAGTTACATCGATGATGCTTGCAACCATCCCAAGTTTTGAGATGAACTTACTGATCCAAACTGCCTCCTTTGCTACATTTGATGTAACAATATACTTGGTCTCTATCATAGAATCTACAACTATCTCTTGCTTGGAATTCTTCCCATTTTTAGCTCCATTGTTGAGGCAAAACGAGAGCCTTGATTGTGACTGATAATCATCTTTTTTAATTTGGAAGCTTGCATTGGTGTAACCTTATCCCACCAACTCTTCCTCACTATCATAGATAAGGAACTGATCCTTAGTTCTTCCCAAGTACTTAAGGATGTTCTCCACATCTGTCCAGTGAATCCCATTGGAATCTTATTGATATATGCTTGTATGCTCAAGGCATATGAGATGTATGGAAGATTACATAATATTGCGTACATGATATAACAAATTGCAAATGCATATGGAATCTTACTCATGCACTCCCTTACTTCACAAGAACTGGGACATTGAGCTCTAGAGATGTTGACACAATGACACATGGGAAGGTTTCCTCTCTTTTAGTTCTCCATGTTGAACCTCGTCAAAACTTTGTCAATGTATGTTCTCTGATTTAGTCCTAGAAGCCTTCTAGATCTATCTCTATAGATCTTGCTTCTAAGATATAGGATGCTTCACCTAAGTCCTTCATAGAGAATGTACTTCCCAGTCAATTCTTTACCATCTGTAAGGAAGGAATGTCACTCCCCATCAATAGTATGTCATCTACATACCATATGAGGAATACATTTATGCTCCCACTATCCTTCTTGTACACACAAGGTTCATCTTCATTTTGACTAAATCCAAACTCTTTGATTGTCTCATCAAAACAAAGATTCCAGCTCTGATATGCTTGCTTTAGTCCATATATTGACCTTTGTAGCTTACATACTTTATTTGCATCCTTTGGATTTATAAAACCCTCAGGTTGAGTCATGTACACATCCTCAAGAAGATTCTCATTAAGGAATGTGGTTTTAACATCCATCTGTCAAATCTCAAAGTCATGATAACTTGCAATGGCAAGCATGATCCGGATGGACTTAACCATGGCAACTGAAGAAAAAAAAAGGTTCATCATATTCAACACCTCAAACTTGTTTGAAAACTTTTGCAACCAGTATGCCCTTATAGTTTTGTACATTACCATCCATGTTCTTCTTCTTGAAGACCCACTTGCACCCTATGGGTTTTACCCCTTCATGTGGACCACACAGTTCCATACCTTGTTGGTGTACATGGATTCCATCTCAGATCTCATGGCTTCAAGACATTTCTCAAACTCAGGTCCCTTAGTAGCTTCTATATTTGTTGTTGGCTTATCATCTATGACCAACTCGTAGCCTTCTTGAGTCATAAGATAACTAAATATTCTAGGCTCAAGGCATATCCTACTATATCTATGATGTTCTTGTGTTACTTGAGGAGCTTGACACTCCACAATGATTTGGAAGTT
Source organism: Alisma plantago-aquatica (assembly GCA_963693085.1). Classification (NCBI taxonomy): domain Eukaryota; kingdom Viridiplantae; phylum Streptophyta; class Magnoliopsida; order Alismatales; family Alismataceae; genus Alisma; species Alisma plantago-aquatica. The sequence goes on from OY856409.1 coordinate 756,308,335, forward strand.
TCCTTGTTCCTCTTGTACCTCTTCAGGTTCAATGTTTTCTTTTTGGTCACCTCATCAAGTTCTACTTTCCTTCCATTGCTTCCTTTGGAAATAAATTCCTTTTCTAGGAATCCAGCATCTCTGGCAACAAACACTTTATTGTCAATTGGGTTATACAAGTAGTATCCCTTGGATTCTTATCCAACAAAATAACATTTATCAGATCTTGGGATGAGATTTTCAAGAAATATTTTCCTCACATAAGTTTTACATTCCCAAATCCTCATACAAGACACATTGGGACGCTTCCCAATCTATATCTAATATGGTGTATTTTGAACTGATTTAGATGATATGTAGTTAAGTGTAAATGTTGTGGTTTCTAGAGCATAACCCCAAAAGGAAGTTGTAAGATTAGCAAAACTCACCATTGATCACACCATATATAGCAATGTGTGATTCCCTTTTTCTAATACACCATTGATCTGTGGTGTTCCAGGTGGAGTCCATTGTGATATGATACCACATGATCGCAGAAGGTCCTCAAACACATGTCTTAAGTATTCCCCAGCTCGATCAGAATGAAGTGCCTTAATACTTTTACCAAGTTGGTTCTCCACTTCATTCATGAAATCCTTGAACTTTTCAAGGGTTTCTTATTTATGTTTCATCAAGCAAACATAACTATACCTATTGAAATCATCAGTAAAGGTAATGAAGTATTGATAATCACCTCAGCCATTTGTTCTAAAAGGGCCACATACATCAGTAAGTATGAGTCCTAATAGATCACTCATCCTCTCATTGTTTCTAGTGAAGGGAGTCTTTTTTGTCTTGCCCAACAAACAAGATTCACATGTCTCTATTGATTCAAAATCAATAGAGTCTAGATTTGAGAACCTGTTACACTAAAAAAGATTACTCAAAACAAAAAACACAATCAATCACTAATTAATAAAATCTCCAAAAAATGGGTAAATTAAAACCGATTTCAACATTTCTAAATTGCTTAGAAACATTTACATAAAAGCCCAATAGCTTGCTTTATTTCATATAATTCCAAAATCTCTTACACTTGTTCCATGGCCTCAGCCACCATATATACATATTACATAGGAATCTTTTCCACATTTATTACTTGAATAAGCATATAACATGCTACCAAAAACCTAATTCGATTAAAACATAGTTTACAAACTTTCCTACTAGGACCAGAGAGTATAGGGACGACTCTAGGACACAATAGACAACTAAACTATCATCTCTAGGGTTCATCACCTTATATTCTCTTTTATTCTATAGTTCGATTATCGATGTTGTCGATCACCTAAAATTATGTGGTGACCCAAAAGGTAAGACCCAGTCCCAATAAGAGATATAACTCTCTCCAATAGATATTGATTACAACAGATTATTCCAATAGTAAATAAATTGAGTAGTTGAAGTATTTAATAGTCTATTGAGAAGATTGAACAGTTCAAGCATGTTAAATAGATTAAGAACTTAAGCTTAGCAACAAGTATGATTATCAATGTATATATAGGTAATAGATAAATCCATTTCTTCTATAAGATATATACTGAGGTTTCATATATTACATCTATAACCATCATCATTATTAGCCTAACTATCATCATATGTTGTGCTAACAGCACAAGCAAACTAGTAGCATAAGAATCTCTAATATCATGAATATGTCTAGTAGCATATCATGGATGTCAATATTGGTATGTTTAAAAAGTGAAAAAATCTACATCATAAGTATAGCTAACATCATAAGCACAACTAACTGCATAAGCATGTTTAGTAGTTTAAGCATTTCTAATTACAAAGGCATTGCAAGCAATATTAAACATAGCTAGTAGAATCATTTAACTATCAGTGTCGATATGTCTAACAACATAAGCATGCTTACAACATGAGCATAAATACGGCATAAGGCTATCTATCAACCTTTATTGTACTATACATCATCTCTATGTAAGGAAAGCAAACAAGGGTTATCATCCAATGAGAAACATTGTGTATAACCCTAAATAGATATACTACACGGTTATATTAAATTTTTTATTACCCCCAAAGGAATTTGAGGATACCACTCTAAATCCAATTGACCACTGCTAAGTCAAAATAAGTGCCATACAAGAACTAGGAAGATTTGAACTCCTAAGATCTTCTCCGCCCCTGGTCAGTATGGGTCTGCAATAGCGACACATAAGGTTAAGATGATAACAGGCTAGTCCATCCTTGGTACAGGTCATGACACTAGTGAAAGGAGGTGGGTACGCATACCCTACCATCCGAGGTACAACCCCATTTGTCTGCCAATCTCATCTCATATATAATCATCGAGACACGATCATAGCCATTCTCAAACTAAGGGCTAGGTATGACCACAATCATCCTACCTACACACTTCGATTTAGGATGACAAGCACCCCTCATACTCAATAGTATGTTCTTTGAGTTTTAGGAATACTCGTTTCACCATCTGGCAAATTTTGACACTCAGATGGATCTATGGCATAGGGTACTGCATGATTAGAATTTCACTTGATTAATTATTTCCAATTGGGTGAATTAAGGTTGCATCATACAAGTGGACATACGAACCTAATTTATCTCTAACAAACATTGCTATATAATAGTTTCACAAGATATAAAATGTATAAAACATATTGTTTGTTATCTCATCATCACATGATACTATTCACTTGCCATTCATGAGACTACACTTGTCATCAAACTATCACATGATATAAATCCTTAGCACAATATCATAGGGTATCAACCCTTGTCAACATATGACAATTATACCTCATTCAGGGCTCAACCATGCCCAAAGGTCATTAAGACCATCTTTCATTCCCTAAAAGTTCATCATTATCTTTTCATGCCTCATAACAAGGCTCAACAAACATCACCTCTCATGTGATGCATAGGCTTTGCATGATGTTGCAATAAATAACTAAAAGATGTTTATAGGATAACATTGTAGGGTTATCTTAACATTAAGAGCATTCCTTTATTATATCAACATATAAGGAAGCTATATGACTGGTGATCATTACACTAACAGTGTACAAGTTTAGCATAAAAATCATAAATCATAAAGCTATGATGACCACTAGTTAACACATTAGAGTTGAAATCAATCATTAGGAAGGATACTCCCTCATTATATTAAACATTCAAGGAAGGGTAGCATAACTAACTACCATCATCTATTATAATTAGGGTTAGGTTCAAAAAGATAGGTTACTTTGATGTTACAAATCAGCACATATACCCAAACCCTAACTCATGGCATCCCCATTGGATCATGGATGCATGGGGTGAAGAATCACCATCATATTCCATACTATCCTCAAGTATGCATCTACACATAACACAATATGTAACCATCAGTTTATAGCATACTAGGGTTCAACCACAAAAGAGAGTTTCCATGATTGTATTCGTCATTCAAGGACTATTCATAACCACTTACTAGCATTTGGTTATATTAAGACCAGGTATAACAAGCTATACCTCATTAGGGTTACATATCAACACAATATGGTCATTGTTCATTCTATTCATATGAGTGCAAAGGTAAGACTACCTTATTAGGGGTAACCCTCCATTGGTTCCATCATCATTCAACCCATATCACCATACCACAACATCACCCAGAACCATTGGATGTTGAAAAGGTAAGACCATTGGTTATTTGCATAAGTAAACACCTTAACAAACCATATGTAAATACATCAAGTTGTGACCTAGAAAGAGTCAAAATTAAACCATAAACATCACTTATTTAACAACATAAAGGGGCACCATAGGTTGTGGGGTTAAAACCCATCATCGGTTGTACAGTTTAAGCAAGACATCATATCAACCATCAAACTCCTTAAATTGATCACATGAAGGAAACCATAAAACTCAAATTGTTAAAACTTGCATATAATATTATAGGTTTCAATAAAAACCATTGGATGGTGAATCATATAATCTCAACCAATTGATCAAGTCCATTAATCGAAACTATTAGATGAAGAAGTGTTAGATCCTAACCATTAGATCAGGTTCATATCTCAAAACCATTAATTGGAGTATAGGTCTAACCATTAGGTTAATTGAACCAAGAAACCATTAAATTAGGGTTTAATTAATGATACAATTACATACTTAACTCACCATTAGTGGTGATGACCTGATCCACCATTGGTTTTGATTTTTAAGTCATCATCGGTTGTTAGAACATCACTATATTCATTTAATACCATCAGATGTTAAGCTAATGTCTTCATCGATTGATCGCATCGCTAGGATACTTAGTGGTTGATCATTAAGCTTCTAATTGAGCCAAAACATGACCTAATGGCTGAGCATTGGTTGACACCCTTAGTCACCACCATCGGTTGTCAAGATAGCAATACCCTCGGTTGTTGCATGGTATCTCCATAGGGTCATGTCGTAGTGAAGGAAAACGCTTGAAAACCCTAACTTGAACCATCGATTGTTAGGTGATTAGCACCATAAATTGTGTTACCAACCTATCCTAGGTCATCTTCTACCTTAGCAAGGACGTACACCTATTTATAGGTACATTTAGAACAAGAACAGAATAGGGAACATCATAGAAATTTGAAACCCTAAACAAGAATGGCTTCTTTATGCTTAGATCATCACTTTTAAGCATAAACATAAACTAAAAAACTTTTAGTAAGCAATATAAGTGGAGAAGGTAACGAAACTCACCTTTAATAGAAGAAAAGACTTATAGAAGCAAGAAACTCAAGCAAAGAAGGCAAGAAAACCCAAGTTTTAGATCTGAACTTGGCCCAGTAGGCACCCTTCTCCACAAGGAAGAAAAACCCTAGAAGTAGAAGCAAGAAATGTGTATTCTTGAGTTATAGAGCAACTTCTACCATGGAACAGCAAGGTTGTGACATGAAGAAAGGTGGGAGGAAGAAGAACAGAGAAAGAAATGGAGGAAAGAAGGGTATACTTACTCATTTAGGTTAAGATCACCAAGAAGGAGATTTGGAAACCCTAAAGGAAACAAATCGTAACCCTAGATGCTTCTACCAAGAAGATACACACCTTATTTTTCCTTGGACAGGTCCTCCACAGAAGAACAGAGGGAATATGAAGCTCTTATCAGGAGGGAAATGGTAATTAATTATTTTATGAATTTTTTTCTAGTTCTATGATTCTTTATCTATTCTTTTCATTATTTATATTAGTATTCTATTTCATTTTAGTATTCAATTATTTCATTTTAGAGAGAAAAGGTTTTGTTTGGTGCTTAAGAATAGGTATATAAAACTTTAGGATAAAGAAAAAGAAAAACTTGAGGTGTCCAAGTAGCTCTCCATGTGTCCATGGCCTTAAACTATTATGGATATACAAGAAGCCACACAAGAAGATTCCCCACAATTCATGGAGACCTGATTAGCCACCGTTTTTTGGATTTCAAAGTCAATCAAATAAACCATTGGTTGATAGCTCATAAAGGTAGCTCATTCATAAAAGGGCTAAACCCTAAAATACACTTGAAGAAAGCACCTCCAAACCAAGGTTCAAATGGGCACCCCATGGCCCAACAAGCTCAAGCATGATAAGGAAACATCTACGGATTATAGATAATCTGACAGATTGAAAGTAAACCTCAGATTTGGGTAAATTGCATAAAAGTCCAAAATGTGCATAAAATTGCATAACTTGCACAAATAGTGTCCAAATTGGACCAAATTTGAAACTTAAGCTTTCCATGTGATACCAAAACATATCACAATGTTAGATTAAGTTTAAAGAACTGAATTATGGTAATTAAACATGATCAACACTTTAAGAAAGCTTAGGGGTATCACATCCATAAACCCCTAATAGGGATTTTGCCCCGAAAATCCAAGGTAAACAAATATGGATATTTCTAATGCACCTTATCCTCAATTTTTATCATGGTTACTTTCATATTATGGTTATTTCACATCATTCTCATACAATTTATATTCTTCTCCCTCAACTCCTACATGTGTCACCTTAGTTCAGCATAGAACTTTTGTGCCACCTGTACAAGTCTGGTAGTACCTTTCCAACATGGGACTCTAACTGTCGTCATGAACTATGTTATCTATTGTATCACACATCACTTAGATTCCATATTTGTTGGTTCTTACCAAACATGAAACATCATGTATCTCTTATAATATATAACTTTACAAAGTTTCATGTCTATGCTCCTTTGATGGTTGTTGTAATTAGCAACTCAATCAATTAGGTGGGTATCCCCTAATTGTCAAGAACTATAAGGCATATGTTCTTAAAAGATTCTTTAATCATCTCAATGATGGACTTCCCATCTATCTAGTTGAAGAATCATACACTTGTCTACAATCATAATCAAATATAACTTCTTGATTGACCTTGTTAGGGGTAGGGCAATGATACTATTTTCATGTTACCAGGATTCACACAACTCACTTAGCAAGTGTACCATAACTCCAAGAGGGTACTCTAGTTAACCCCCAACTCACTCTTATTGAACTTGTCATACATAAGTATAGTTGCTTCAACATTCTTCAGATTTAGCAAAGATGTTAACCATGCTATTGACCACCTCTAAGATACTTTGAGATGTCATCATGAAAATCTTGTCACAAATTATGAGACATAACATGATTGATTTTTCCCTCCTGTTTATGAATGTTATTGATAATTGGTTAGTCTAAATGACATAACTGTAAACTCATCATGGTCATGGTAGCACATGTCTTGTTGGTCAATAAACCATCTATCCTTGATAGTGGAATTTTCCAACCATCAACAGACCATACACAACATTATAGAATCACTCTTCTTTTCCCAAAAAACACTTGGAGGATCAACACCAACTCTCTCTCTCTATTAGAGAGGAACATTAGACAGCCCATCTAATAGATATCTTTAACTCAAATATAACGGATACACTCTGGATACTGGGATTCATTACCTTGGTATCCACTACATGTGTTATAAAGATCCCATACCCTAGTTTCATTCACTTCCTCAACATCATAACCGGATAAGAACATATAGGAGGAATCACCCTAACTATTGGAGGGATCAAAAAAGCATGCTCATTACAAAACATAAATATTTTGGAACTATAGTCCAAGGCAACCACACATCATATCAAGATATCCATCCCCAGGATTTCAGCAAATCCACATGTACCAAGTGGCATAATATACACTTAAAGGCTACACTTCAAAAATAAGAAACACAAAGGGAAACACACTTCCCACATCACTGTAGCATTATCTAGGGTTACAGGAAAAAGGTAACCAATTCTATTTTTCCCATGAAGGATACACTTTTTATGTATCATTTTACTTCTTGCAACTTGGGTTCCTTACCATTAGCATAGGAATTATTAAGATTATCACATCTCATTACTCTTTTCTCATTGACTCTTCATCATTCATATGTATGTCCTTTCATGTTATCATGTCTCGCAACCACTTATCAAGGAATTGATCATCATATTCCACATTTTCTTCATCATACATGGATCATCTCCCTTAACTTCTTTCATATGTCATGAATATTTTACATTAGCACTTCTTACACACATAGGTTGGCATGATATTAAATCAGGTTCCACTTTATTCATCTGCCATTGTTCTCATTCATCTTCTAATATTATACTTATCACAGGAGTCCTCTCCATCTTATGTGAATTTCATATCTTGAATCATTGTATTAGCACATACTTATCTGTCTTTTACTTTATTATCTTCTTGAATTATAGCTTCAAGAATTCCTCATTTTCTTATTGGTATTCAGATTTAGGTTTCATGATGTCATATATTTCTATTATAATTACCAAACATAAGTTTTGATAGGTTATGATGTAATTCTCATCTTCTTTAGGATAAGATTGAGATATCTATACCATGATTTCTTATTCATTATACTATTTAGATTGTCTCAAAATGACTACTTGATTAGAGTAATCAGAAAGATAATAATCTAAGAGCTCCATACTTACCTTTTCTTCAATAGTTGAATACCTGGCCAGGACACCCAAATGCTGAGATTAGGCAGTATGCACCATATTTTTATGTCATATTCCTAACATAGACATCATCCTAGTCCTAAGTCCTAGTTTCCATGTAGACTCAGTGAACCTAGAGCTCTAATACCAACTTGTTAGAACATGATACACTAAATGAGATTACTCAAAACACAAAACACAATCAATCACTAATTAATCACATCTCCAGAAAAGTGGATAAATTAAAACTGACTTCAACATTTCCAAATTTCTCAAAAACATTTAAATAAAAGCCCAGTAACTTTCTTTATGTCATATAATGCCAAAATCTCATAAAATTGATCCATGGCCTCAACCACCATATATACATATTACATGGGAATTCCACATTTATCACTTGAACAAGCATATAACATGCTACCAAAAACCTGATTCAATTGAAACACCATTTACCAACTTTCCTGCCATGACCTAAGAGTACACGGATGACTCTAGGACACACTAGACAACTAAACTACCATCTCTAGGGTTCATCACCTCAAATTCTCTTTGATTATATGGTTCTGTTGTCGATCACCTAAAATGATGTGGTAACCCAAGAGGTGAGACCCAGTCCCAGTGAGAGATATAACTCTCTCCAATAGATATTGATTACAACAAATTATTCCAATAGTAAATAAACTGAGCAGTTGAAGTATTTAGTAGTAAATTGAGCAGATTGAACAGTTCAAGCATGCTAAATAGATTAAGAACTTAAGCTTAGCAACAAGTATGATTTTCTGACCCAAAAAAACAAGTATGATTTTATCAATGTATACACATGTAAAAGATGAATTCATTTCATCTATCTGATATATACTCAGGTTTCATAGATTGCATCTATAACAATCATCATTATTAGCCTGACTATCATCATATGTCGTGCTAACAGCCCAAGCAAACTAGTAGCATAAGCATCTCTAACGTCATGAATATGTCTAGTAGCATAACATGGATAATAATATTGGCATGTTTAATAAAGTGAACAAACCTAGATCATGAGTAGAGCTAACATCATAAGCATAACTAACTGCATAAGCATGTTTAGCAGTTTAAGCATTTATAATTATAAAGGCATGGCTAGAAATGTTAAACATAGCTAGTAGCATCACCTTAACTATAATTTCTAGTATATCTGACAACATAAGCATGTTTACAACATGAGCATAAAGAAGTATAGGTATATCTGTCATCTCTTATTGTACTATACATTATCTCTATGTAAGGAAAGAAAACAAGGGTTATCATCCAATGTGAAATGTTGTGTATAGCCCTAAACAAATATACTACACAGCTATATTACCTTTTTTTATTATACCCTAAAGAATTTGAGGATACAACTCAAAATCCAACTGACCACTACTAAGTCAAAATCAGTGCCATAAAAGATCTAGGAAGAGTCAGACTCCTAATATCTTCTCCTCCCCCAGTTAGTATGGGTCCGCCAAAGCGACACATAAGGTTAAGCTACTAACAGTATATTCCATCCTTGGTATAGGTCAAGGTACTAGTAAAAGGAGGTGGGTACGCATACCCTACCATCCGAAGTACAACTGCAGTTGTCCTCCAATCTCATTACATATATAATTACCAAGACATGACTGTAGCCGTTCTCAAACTGATGGCTAGGTATGACCACAAACATCCTCCCTAAACACTTGGATTCTGGATGGCAAGCACCCTTCTTACTCAATAGTATGTGCTTTGAGTTTCCCTTAGGAATACTTGTTTCACCATATGGCAAGTTCTGACACTCATATGGATCTATGGCATAGGGAACTACATGATTAGAATTTCACTTGATTAATTATTGCCAATTGGGTGAATTAAGGTTGTGTCATACACATGGACATACAAACCCTAATTCATCTCCAATAAACAGTATTGTATAATAGTTTCAAAAGATATAACATGTATGAGACATATTTTTCTTCATATCATGACATGATATTATTCACTTGCCATTCATGAGACTACACTTGTCATCATACTATCACAAGATATAAATCCTTTGCACGATATCATAGGGTATCAACCCTTGTCAACATAAAAGGATTATACCTCATTCAGGGCTCAACCATGCCCAAAGGTCATTAAGACCATCATATCATTCCCTACAAATTCATCATTATCTTTCCATGCCTTATAACAAGGCTCAACAAGCATCACCACTCATGTGATGCACAGGCTCGGCATGATGTTGAAATAAATAACTAAAAGATGTTTACAAGATAACATTGCAAGGTTATCTTAGCATTAATAGCATTACTTTATTATATAATCATATAAGGAAGCTATATGATTGGTCATCATCACACTAATAGTGTAGAAGTTTACAATAAAAGGCATAAATCATAAAGTTATGATGACCAGTAGTTAACACATTAGAGTTGAAATCAATCATTATGCAGGATATTCCATCATTATATTAACCATTCAAGGAAGGGTAGCATAACTAACTACCATCTATTACCAGTAGGGTTCAGTTCAACAAGATAGGTTACTTTGATGTTACAAATCAGCACTCATACCCAAACCCTAACTCATGGATTACCTATTGGATCATGGATGCATGGGGTGAATCATCACCATCATATTCCATACCATCCTCAAGTATGGATCTACACATAACTCAAGATGTAACCATCATTTTATAGCATACTAGGGTTCAACCACAAAATAGAGTACTCTGTGATTGTATTCTTCATTCAAGAACTATTCATAACCACTTACCATCATTTGGTTATATTAAGACTATGTATAACAAGCTATACCTCATTAGGGTTACATATCAACACAATATGATCATTATCCATTCTATTCATATGAGTGCAAAGTTAATACTAACTTATTAATGGTAACCCCCATTAGTTCCATCATCATTTAAACCATATCACCATACCACAACATCACCCAAAACCATTGGATGTTGAAAAGGTGAGACCACTGGTTATTTACATAAGTAAACACCTTAACAAACCATATGTAAATCCATCGAGTTGTGACCTAGAAAGAGTCATAATTAAACCCTAAACATCACTTATTTAACAACATAAAGGGGAACCATAGTTTGTGGGGTTAAAACCCATCATTGGTTGTACATTTTAAGCAAGCTATCATATCAACCATCAAGATCCTTAAATTGATCACATGAAGGAAACGATCAAATTCAAATTGTTAGAACTCACATGTAATACTATAGGTTTCAATCCAAACCATTGGATGTTGAAGCATATAATCTCAACCATTGGATCAGATCAATTCCATTAATCAAACCTATTAGATGAAGAAGTGTTAGATCTTAACCATTGAATTAGGTTCAAATCTCAAAACCATTAATTGGAGTATAGGTCTAACCATTAGATCAATTGAACCAAGAAACCATTAGTTTACGGTTTAATTGATGCTAAAATTACATCCTTAACTCACCATCTGTGTTGGTGACCTGATCCACCATTAGTTGTGATCATTAAGTCACCATCAGTTGTTAGAACAACAATATATTCATTTAACACCATCGGATGTTAAGCTAATGTCATCATTGATTGATATCATCATTAGGATACTTAGTGGTTGATCATTAAGCCTCTAATTTAGACAAAACATGACCTAAGGGGTGACCATCAGTTGAAACCCTTGTTCACCACCATCAGTTGTTCAGATAGGAACACCATCGGTTATTGCATGGTATCTCCATCGGGTCATGTGGTAGTGAAGGAAAAAGCTTGAAAACCCTAACTTGGACCATTGGTTGTTAGGTGTTTAGCACAGCTTAGCACCATGAACTGTGTTACCATCCTATCCTAGATCATCTTCTACCTTAGGAATAATGTACACCTATTTACAGGTTCATTTAGAATAGGAACATAATAAGGAACACCATAAACATTCGAAACCCTAAACTAGCATGGTTTCTTTATGCTTAGATCAACACTTTTAAGCATAAACATGAACTAAAAAGCTTTTAGTAAGCAATATAAGTGTAGAAGGTTATAAAACTCACCTCTACATAGAAGAATATACTTCTAACAGCAAGAAACTCGAGCAAAGAAGGCAAGAAAACCCAAGCTTTAAATCTAAACTTGGCAAAGTAGGCACCCTTCTCCACAAGGAAGCAAAACCCTAGAAGAAGAAGCAGGAAAGGTAGATTCTTGAGTTCTAGAGAAACTTCTACCATGAAATAGTAAGGTTATGATCAGGAGAAAGGTAGGAGGAAAAAGAATAGAGAAATAAATGAAGGAAAGAAGGGAAAAATACTTGTTTAGGTCAATATCACCAAGAAGGATCTTTAGAAACCCTAAAGGAAGAAAATCATAACCCTAGGTGCTTCTACCAAGAAGATACACACCTTCTTATTCCTTGGATATGTCCTTCATAGACAAATAGAGGGGATATGAATATCTTAGAAGGAGGGAAGTTGTAATGACCACATTTGTGCTTAATTAGTAAACTAGGGTTTACCTGAATGATTACATGCTTGATTAGATTGAACATCATTTAGACTTGATTAATGATAGTAGATCAATTGTGATGTTTCAAACCTAAGAAGAAATTCTAACTATGATTTTAGTTTGAAGAATTAGGGTTTGGGAAATGTAAACCCTAATCGGCAAAAATTAGGGTTTTGATAGTACATGAATATGGAATTTGATCAGGATAGTAGTGTGGTAAATGATTTTTCATATTTTCTACAAAGTTTGTATTTAACTGAATTTTGCATATGATATGTATAACTCAATCATTCATATTGGAGAAAAATTTCAGAATATTTGAGTGTTCTTTGAATATGGTTCTCGGTCAAACTATACTTCGACCAAAATGTTGACAGAGTACTTTTTAGTAGTGTATTGTTTTATTTTTAGTTATTTATTGGTAGTACCAAATGATCTGAAATTTTAATAGGAGATCTGAAAATAAATCATAAACAACAGGTAAAAATTTTATAATTTTTATATGTGTTTCGACCTTATCAGTAGACGAATTACAGTAATATTTTTATGATAGAAAATTCAGCTGAAATAAGAGAAAGTATAGTGAGGGGTCAATGTGCAATTGACCCAAGCAGCTCAATTGCTCTATATGGTCAACCTAACACACAAGGAGCTCTCATAATTCGTGATTCAATCTAGAGAAACAAAATCCTAGAGAGAGAGGGAGAGTTAGGGTTTGAGAGGAGAAAGTGATGGAGATGCTGACCTAGGGTTTTGCAGTCTGAGGAATGATGAAATCATGTAAGTTTAGCTTCTTTGCATAGCCTTTCATGGTAGATCTTCTCTCACATGTCAAGATTCCATACCTACTCTGATTTGATCTGAAATGGTGTCAAAACGTTCCCTTTTCTCACTCTTTCTTCATAATCCCTCATTTTTAGGGTTTCTGAGTTGAAAGGAAGAAGAATCGGGTGAATTGCTAGGGGATTTGATATGAGATCGAGATTTTTAGGGATGAGATGCCTTTTTAAGGTGTTTTCACACCTTAGGGTGAGTGGGAACTTCCTTTAAATAGTATATTGCATGAAAATTGGTTAAATCATCCATAATCTTTAATTTCTTAGTATGTGACTACAAACCCTGAATTGTCTGTTTGATCTAAGTTGTTGCAAAATGATATAAAATGGATTCTTCCTCTGTTTGGATGAATTTCAAATGATAAAATCATATTAGAAATGTATACAATACATCCTAATGAGAATTCCCTAAGTATTCACAGAGGTTATAAGAGTAAACTGAAATATAGGGAATTTGTCTGACTAAAATTGCTATATAATTAAATAGAGAAATTTGTTTATCTGGATCCCCTTGGTTATAAATGATTAATTATCTGAATTCATAGTACATATATGTCAGATACTATCTTGGATTTCATTTAAGGTGAATAGTGTTTGTTTGATATCTCAGTAAAGAGGGTGAAACCCTAGATGCGAGGAAAGTTGGATATTTGCAAATAGATATCGTGAAACCCATTTGAATGGATTTTCTTGACATGATAGACTTTATTTATTCAATTTTCTTATTGATGCATGTTATCTCAGTGAATGGCATGGAAACCCAAATTTATCTCAGTTCCAAGGTTTCATACATATATTGGTTTTATATGATTTGTTGATAATAGTCTTTATTCAGTGAATGTTTATGTCACATGAAATCCTTATGAGAGCCATGTCATAAGTGAATGAGGTAAGTGAAACCCTAAGGATAGGGTGTTCAATGAATCAAGTATTTTGATATCAATGTTCTCAGTATGAGATGTGGTGATGCACAACTCAAGATTTGGGTAGAGGTGCACGTTTTCCAAGAAAGTACAAATAATTTATAGGTGCAAATGACGATTACTCGTATGTCAAGTAATTAACTCTTATCAGTGTATTAAGAAGTTCAATTGCATGATTCTAGTGTATAAAGTATCAAGTGGACATGTATTCTATTATTTAAGAATTTTAGTCTACATGCAGGTATAAAATGTTGATTTCTCAGTATATTACAGTGTTTTGAGTATATTGCTCTGCCAAGTTTAGAATGATATACATGTTGTGTTATAAGCTTCAAATAAATAGACGTGGTACCATAGAGATACCAGAGTTAAGTATAAGTAAGGGAAAAGATACAATGTAGAAAGAGCTTTCCAAGAATAATAAAATAATAGACATAGGTGCCCTAAACACCGTAGATTCCCCACGGATGTCTGCACTGTAGGGAGGAAATGATCCACCCTGGCAGCGACCAGTATACGGGAATTGGATCACACCCACAGAGCGTGCGGGGAGACGAAGCCCTTGAGGAAGTATCCTAAGAGAAGATATGTTACCCAACATGAACCAGAGATCCCGGTGGTAACCCAGAGGTACCCACAGAGTGTACCAAGATGAGGCCCACAGAGCATCTCAAACCCTCCGCCTGTGTACTCAGCCTAGAAGGAGAGGTCCACTTAAAGGCCAGGTGTTTGGCCGTCAAGCAGACCCGGATTCAGTTCTAGGCTTAGCTTCCTGGGTTTTAAGCTAAGTCTTGTATGGTGATATCGTAGTTCGCTACGAGTCTTCATATGTAGAGTACACTGCATATGATCAAGGCATAAGCTAAAATATGATAATATAAGTTTTAAAGAGTTTCTTATAAGTAAGAAAGGCTAAGAAATATTTGAGTACAGTTTCCCAGCAATTATTCTTTGTATGTTTCTAAATTATTAGTTCTCGTTGAAATTAATAAAGCATGCTCATATATTGATTTACTCTTGTTGATATCTAGAGTATCCTGCCATATTTATGATTGTCAATGATCAATCTCTTTAAAGCTTATTGATGTTATAATTGATATCAATTTCTTAAAAGTATATCTGTAATTATATCAGTACTTTAGATTGTTTCTTTGAAGTACTCATTCACTGAGCGAGTAGGCTCACCCCTTTACTCACAATTTTTAGGGAAACCAAGTGGACTTGAAGAAGGTCACAACATCAGAGTATATCTACCACATGAGTTAAGTATGAGATTAGTTAAGTTTAGTCGGTCCCTGTCACTCTAGGTCCTAGTATAGATGTGAGAGTGTTGTAAGTAATGTTTTGTGTCTTTGTTTCCTTAATAAGAGAGAATGTATCTGATTATCATGTTGTATGTACCTAAGAATGAATTTATGGATGTGTATCATTTATGTTGAGATCATATTAAAGAAATCAATGTTTAGATTCCCTTGTAAAGTTAGTTTATGTGGTTCAATGCGAGCAATCAAAGAGTTTGAAAAAGAAGAAAAAGTTAAGGGTGATATTTATATTATGTTAAATCCTCAATTTATGCCCTAATCTCATGATTAGTTGTAATTGTGAGATCGGGGTGTGACAACTTGGTATCAGAGCTTAGGCTGAGTTGTCATGAACCATTAGGATAGAAAGTCAGAGTTATAAGTGTGGCAGAT
This sequence comes from Alisma plantago-aquatica, assembly GCA_963693085.1. Classification (NCBI taxonomy): domain Eukaryota; kingdom Viridiplantae; phylum Streptophyta; class Magnoliopsida; order Alismatales; family Alismataceae; genus Alisma; species Alisma plantago-aquatica. The sequence goes on from OY856409.1 coordinate 756,324,286, forward strand.
AGTAGGTGATGTGTCTTTAGCTCTGGGAAGTCTGCGTGTTTGGATACCCTGGCCCGGTATCTGAATACTTAGATTGACCAGTATCAAGCTACTCTATCTATTCTTCTCTGGATGCCCTGGCCAGGTATGCAGAGGAAGAATGGGATAGAGAGAAACCCTAGAAATTTTAGGGTTAGGTGACTGAAAAGTAATGAAGGAGTAAGAGATTAAACATAGAATGTGATACAAATCTTGCTTTATATTTCTTGTTTTGATTGGATATCAATAGAAATGCTCTTATATGTATGAATTCAGATTATCAATTTGTAGAATATATATGGTTCTTTATTATTGTTGTGTATCATGAAGTGATTCAGTTATGGTTTATATTCTTTGTATCAAGTAGACCAGAAGTTATGTTTAAATGAGTTTTCCCTAAGTGGATATTATTTCCACATGTTTGAGATTAATAGGAGTTGGTTAATCTTGAGTAGCTCTTGGCTTCAGGACTGCAGGTTTGGCCTGGTCCAGTTGGTAGGATGCATTACTAGGATCTAATCACTACAAAAAAACAATGATTTAGCTACGATTGCTTCGGTTAAAATTAATTTATATGTAGCGAGAGCCATTTTTACTTATAAAATTTATTTGTATAGCTAAAATGATTGTAGCCACCTCCGTAAATAATATGTAGCTACACATTTTCCTTAATTTCAATTGTATGCAAAAGAAATGTACCCCCCATATACTAAACACCCGACTAAACACCCGACAGTTAACCCCCTCCCAATTTCTTTTCCCAATCGTCGCCTGACCCCCGCCCCCTGATCGATGCCATCGTCGCCCGACCCCCGCTCCCGATCGACGCCCGGCGCGACGCTGCACCCATTCTCCCACACACGAAAATGTGCCCGGCCATCTGTGGTGACTCCATCCATGTCCTGACTCAAGCAGATGCCCTCCCTTGCTATCGACGCCGAGCCATCCAGGCCCCCAATCGCCCAAGTGCCTTGACTTCCTAATCGATGCCTGCCTACCCTCCCTCCGACTCCCGTTGGTGATTCCTATCCCAGCCCCCTCCATTGGTGATTCCTCCTTCGGTGCCTCTGTAGTGGGTTCTTCCGTCGACGCCCTCCACAGCAGCTTCCTCCGTGGACGCCCTCCGCAAGTCTTCCTCCCCCGACGCCCTCCGTAGGTGCTTCCTCCGTCAGCGTCATCTGCAATTGGTTCCTCCGCCGATGCCCTCTGCAGTGGCTTCCTCCTCTGGCGCCCTCTGCAGTTTCTATCTCTGTTGGAGCATTCGTAGTTGCTTCCTCCACCAGCGCCTGCTTCCTCCTCCATCGGCACCCGCTTCTTCCCCTACAGTCTGAGGTAAATACACTATTTATGACACAATTGATAATCAAACTATTATGCTCTAGATTGCTTTGTTGAGTGTGGTATGTGAAGAATCATGAATGGATCCAGAGATCCTCTTCCAGTAGGTGTGCACTTGTGGATATTGTCTCCAGTATTTGTTATTGGGCTTAGGTATTAGATCCCTTGGATGGCGGGAAGTTAGTGACATAGTGGTCCGATTTAAAACAAGTTTCTATGTAGAATATGGGAACTCATAGACTGATAATTGCTTGGGATAATTTTTTCCCTTTAAATACGAGATGGTAATTCACCCTCTGTATATTACTACAGTGCACAATTTAACATCTTCACACACTTTTGACATAAAAGCTTCTCTAATCTGAATTTAAAGGGAAACGACATATGATTTAGCATCTCAAAACATAATTTTGTCATTTCTTGGTATTTAAGCTGCTATATATACGACCATCTTGGTGTTGGAGCTGTTATATTTGCAGCAATGACTTAATTGATTATTTTGTTGAGAGCTACTGGAAATAGGCTGCTATATTTGCTAACATAGGAAGATGGACTTTTGAGCCATATTTTATTTTTGTCATTTATTTTACGATTTCTTCAGTTACAATTAATTTATATGTAGCGAGTGCTTCCTGTAATTCTCACGTTATCGGCAATAGGGCATGGGGGTTCCAGAATGGGGAGTGAGTCCTATGTTTGTGTTTTTTATGTGATTTGGGGGGTACGAGAAATCATAAAAATAGGAATTTGGGGAGGGGGAGTGCATGAGCTAGTTGCGTCCACCACGTCTTTCTCCTCTCTACGTTTGATTTTTCTTTGGTTAATCCTTACATTGCCCCTTCTTTGGTAGTCTATGAAGTCAGGTGTTGGCAGTCCATGAAGTCTGAAGCTAGAATAAGGGAGATGGGTTGGTATTCGAGAGGAGAAGAGGGAAGCAATTTTCAAGCAATGCCGTAAACACCTAGATTATATTGATGAGTTATGATGATGTCAAAACTGGAACAGAAAACTGAATATGACAATCAACGTTTTGATAGTTCAGAGGGCCCATGAACCAGGGAGAGTTGTGGCAAAACTACTAGGAATGGAAAAATAGTTAGGACCAAGATACATGTACTTCACATAATTCCGTATGAGGACTAGATTATAGAGCATTAAAGTTATGTCTCTTATGTAGAGCTTATTTGGTATTTACTATATTCTGATGATTCTATTTATGTGTTTTATTGTTTCTAAACAAAAGGATGGTTATTTAAATTCCTAGTAAATTCCAGGTATTATATTTTAATAGAATTTACAACATATTCTTTTAACAAAGTGGAAAAGCAACCAATGTAATGGTATCAATAGGTGTATAAGATCTCCCTACAATGTTAAAAAAGTGGGATAGCTTTGGAAAATGAGTAGATAATGCTTTATTCATTGGTAGAGGCTGGACTGGCCTACGTGACACTGTCTGTCCTCAGAATTCGAAAATCCAATTTCTTACTGGTCTGGGCAAACTCTGCCCAAGATCTGAGAAAGAGATCTTAAACCTTATTGAAACTAAGTTATGTAATGATTTTTAATACTTTGTATTCTTATCCTTTTTTTCTTAATTTTTATAGGTAGTCATGATAGATAAAAGTTGGATCCATGAGGAACACAGAACAAGCACGACATATTTACTTGGGGTGGTTAAATTTATGGAGCATGCATTTTCAAAATCCAGTAGGGATGGGACTATCTTATGTCCTTGTAAGCAGTGCTTAAATGTGCATAGGCAGAATCGACAAGTGCATGGAATGGATTCTTGACCACCTATACAAATTGGATTTTTCACGGTGAGGGTTCATCTGATAGCTATGAGGATTCACAAATACAAAATGACACGTCCAAAGATGACATGAGAGACATGTTGCGTGATGCGTATGGTGTATCACAAGATGGAGAGAATATGGAAGATGACGACCATCGATTTGTATTTGTTGATGACGCGGAAGCTGAGCAATTTTACAAACTGTTAGAGATTGCTGCACATGAATTGTACCCTGGAAGTAAGAAGTACTCTAAATTGTAAACTGTTGTAAGGTTGTTTCACATAAAATGTGTTAATAATTGGAGTACTAAGTCATTTTCTGAGCTGCTTGAGCTTTTGAAGGAACTACTTCTAGAGGGTGAGATGTTGCCCGACCCTTATTATGAATTCAGGAAAATAATCAGGGACCTTGGACTTGACTATGATAAAATTGATGCTTGCAAAAATAACTGCATTTTGTATCGAAAGGATTTTGCAGATAAGACTTCATGTCTGAAATGTGGTGCTTCTAGATATAAAGAAATCGAAATTGATGAAGCTGGTGTAGAAAACATTCGTATGAACAAGAAAGGAGTTCCTTGTAAAGTCCTGCGCTACTTTCCCTTGACTCCTAGGTTGAAGAGATTGTTCATGTGTTCGAAACTATCACCCCTAATGCGGTGGCACGATGAAAGTCGTACCAAGGATGGGATTCTACGACATCTAGCAGATTCTCCAGCATGGAAGACGTTTGATAATATGCATGCTGAGTTTGCTTATGATTCTCACAATGTTCGCCTTGGATTAACTTCCGATGGATTTAATCCCTTTGGCCTCATGAGTCTATCATATAGCATTTGGCCCATCGTATTGATTCCGTACAACTTGCCACCATGGTTGTGCATGAAGTCTCCCAATTTTATCCTGTCAATGATTATTCCTGGTCCGACTCAACCCAGAATGGACATAGATGTCTACCTGCAACCGTTGATTGAGGAATTAAAAGAACTGTGGGAAGCTGGTACTGATACTTATGATGCTGATCGTAAAGAGGTTTTCAAGTTGCATGTTGCCTTACTGTGGACGATAAGTGACTTTCCAGCATATGGTTATCTATCTGGTTGGCAAACTAGTGGGTATCTTGCATGTCCTTTCTACAACAAAGACGCGTGCTCATGGAGACTACCATATAGTAAGAAAGCATGTTTCATGGGTCACAGGAGGTTCCTCCCAATGGATCATAAATTTTGTAAAGATGCTTCATCATTTGATGAAAAAGAAGAATTTAGAAGTGCTCCTAAGATGTTGTCTGGAAGTCAAGTTCTAGATCAAACTAGAGATGTAGATAATCTAACGTACAACTAGAGAAAGCAAAGTATATTTTTTGAGCTGCCATACTGGAAGCATAACCTTATACGTCATAATCTTGACGTGATGCACATAGAAAAGAATGTATGTGAGAGTTTGATTCACACACTGCTAGGAATGGAGAAGTCAAAGGACACTGAAAATTCTCAATATGACCTCGAAGAGATGGGCATAAGGAATAAACTTCACATTATCAAGGACGGAAATAAAAAAATCATCCCGCCTTCATGTTTTACTTTGAAGAAGGAGGAAAAAGAATTATTCTGTAAGCTGTTGAAGTCTACTCGAGTTCCTGATGGGTATTCTTCTAATATAGCTAGAAATGCACGCGTCAAAGAAAGAAAGCTGATGGCATTGAAGAGTCATGATTATCATGTATTGATGCAACAGTTCCTCCCATTAGCTTTAAAGTAGCGTTGCCCAACAAAAATGTTAGATCTGTTGTAATTGAGTTGTCCAATTTTTTTAAAGACTTATGCTCTAAAGTCATAAATCCAAATACTTTTGAGAAGTTGGAATCCAGGATAGCAGCGACTCTTTGTAACCTAGAGAAGATTCTCCCACCATCATTCTTTGATGTGATGGAGCATGTGGTCATTCATCTTCCATGAGAAGCGAAGATAGCCGGACCGATATTCTATCATTGGATGTACCCCGTGGAGAGGTAATCTTTCTAACAATTAAATTTGTTCAGACTTTGCATCCGATTGTATGTGATGTTCTTACAGAGTTTTATCTTCTTATTAATGTAGACACTTGCAAACTTTAAAAAGATATGTGTGCAATAAAGATGCTACAGAAGCTTCTATAGCAGAAGGTTACTTGGCATATGTATGCTTAACATTTTATTCGAGATATCTCTCAGGAGTTGACACAAGGTTCACTAAATTGTATAGAAATGATGTGGAAGATGAAGATATGGATAATGATGAAGAGTGGTCTATATTCTTTCATAACGGGCGTCGTCTAGGAAAGAAGACTCCTATTATGCTTGATAGCACAATGCTCAAAGTTGTGCATCAATATATTTTGGAAATCTGTGATGCAGTTGATCCATACGTGAAGTAAGATCATTGTTTACTTTTCACAATGTACTTTCATATTTACGTCTAGGTGTGTCACAAGTGTTTGTTAGCAGGGAGCACATCCGATACTTGAAGAAAATCAATCCACATGCACGACAATGGGAAATCAGTAATCTTCATATGAACAGTTTCAATGAATGGTTTAAGAAACATGTAAGTTTAAATAAGTTATTTCCATTAGCAAAATAACAAAAATATATAAATAATAAAATTCATAATATTTTCAGATTGAGGAGAAGGCAAAGTCGACAATTATGTCTCCAAACCTTTTAGTGTCAGCTCGAGGACCGCAACAAATGACGATGCAATATGCGGGATATGTAACAAATGGTTATAGATTTCGCACCAAGGATCAAGAATGCGGGAGGAAAACACAAAATAGTGGAATTATGGTGAACGCTCAGACCGAAAGTTTTGCCAGCTCCAAGGACAAAAATCCTCTAACGGATCAGGTTACGTACTACGGGGTGTTAAGGGACATTTTCGAGATCAGTTATTACGAGCAACTCAAAGTTGTATTGTTCAGATGTGACTGGGTCAATGCAAACAGAGGCATCAAAAAATCTGAAAATGACTTCACAATGGTTAATTTAAAATGTATTGATGTAACTGATCATCCATTTGCATTGGCCTCCCAAGAACAACAAGTGTTTTATGTGAAAGACATAAGTCAAAAAAATTGGAGCTTTGTTGTGCACACTACACCTTGTGATACTTATGACATGGAGGAGAAGCTTCATGATAATTTCATGGATGGAACCTTCTTGTCAGAAGATAAATCTCTAAGTGATTTGGAAGATATCTTAAGTGACGTTTGTGATGACGTTAATTTAGTCAGAGAAGACATGGAGGGTGTGACCTTTTATGAAGAGGGTCATGATCCCCATCATTGATCTTATGTAACTCTTTTTATTTTATTAGTTGGGTCAATTACTGGAAACACTCATGTTATCCCTTTATTTATAAAATGATCATTTATTCTTTTACATAATTATATATTTGGGTTAATCTGCTTAATGAGTTTGCTTGTTGGATGTTGGCTTCATCAGCAAAATTAAAATATTATTGAAATTTTTAATTTTATTTGAGGAACACAATTAGAGAATGTATGCCATGATTTCAGTTTGTAATTGAATATTTTTGATATCAATTGTCTATTTAGGAGAATGAAAAGACGCAGTCAGCTATTGTCTCCACTTACTGATGATGTCTGCAATGAAGGATTAACTCATGGGAGTATGACAGGTAAAATAAAAAATTACATCATTGAATATCTTTCTTAGAACCGCTCATATCATCATTTTAGTTGCAGGTACTTCCAAAAGACCAAAAGGAGGGTATCTTGGCTCGATAAATGCTGATTGGGGGTGTTCAAATGCAAAAGAAGGACTTAGAAATAGTAAAACCATGGCGGGATCAGCTGCAAATAACAATAGAAGTTCTTCTTTGAACCTTGCAAAAGAAAAAAAAATCTTCTGTGTCAAATGATGGAGTTGGTGTCGTTGGTAAAAGTCATGTGGTGGCAAACTCAAATATTGCTAGAGAAGAAAGTCATTCTAAAAGACACTTAGAAAAAAAAAGTCATCAAGGAGTGCCTGTAAAAGCAAGTATGCAACGTTTGGTAAATGATGTCAGTAACAATCAAGAGGTTTAATTTGATAAATTAGATAATGATCAACATTCTATTGCTGAGTCTCCTACTTTTGATCCTGGGCAGAGTGAAGATAAGAAAATTTAGATACGAAGATGCATTATATTTTTCACAAACTAATACTTAATTATATGTGTATAATATGTATATCCTTGTAAATGCTTGCATCATATTCATGATTTTGTAGGGGGGGCTACAAATAAAAAAAACAAGGGGCTATTCTAAGTGTATCTGATTATGGGGTAAGACAGGGGATAAAAAGCTGCCAATTACTTTGGATGAGAATGGAGATCCAATAGGGCCACATCAGAATGACATGTCTTCCTTTTTGGGAACTGTTGCTAGAAATTCTGATCTTGCACCATTAAACTATCTTGATTGGCGACAAGTACCTGTGGAAAACAAAATCGCTATATGGAATTATGTGGAGGTAATTCTAGTCTTAGAGATATAATACAATGTTGTGAATTTTTTATTTAAAAATTATTCTTTTGTTACAGACCAAGTTTGTTATCGACATAAAGGGGAAGAATTCAGTTTTGTGAACAGTGAGGGATTGTTGGAGAAACTTCAAAGCGGATATTAAAAAAAACCACTACATGCGGCACAAAGAAAAATCTGACCGACTTAATGATTTCCCCTCCCGTGTTGATCCTGATCAATGGAAATTTCTTGTGAATTTTTGGGATTCTGACGATGAAAAGGTAAAACAATTTATTCCTTAATTTTGTAGAATTTAATAGTGTATATTGCATATAATTATATTATAATGCATTGTATGTAGTTAAGGAGTGCTAAAAACATTATGAGCAGAAAGTTCGTAACGACAAGACATACATCGGGATCAAGGCTGTATGCTTGTGTGAAGGCTAATGTGAATTATCTTCTGGTTGAAATATGCATTACACTTTCTTACTACTATGCTCATATATGCTGCTACTGTTACAAACAGTTACAAGAGAAGAAAAACGGTGGCAATGTTAGCAGATTAGACTTGTTTAAGGCCACCCATTTGAAGAAGGATGGTACTGCTGTGGATGCAAAATCTGTAGAATTGATTGTAAGCAATCATTTAACAAATTTATTTTTTATTTAATGAAAATATTGTCATTAATATTGTATGTAGAACAAGATAAATGTGGCACTTGAAAGTAATGATGAAAATCTCGATGAAGATGAGATATTTGATCATATTTTGGGCCCAAAGAAGATTCCTGTGAAACATGTGATTCATGTGTCTCATAATGTATATGAAAATAAAATCACAGACTTAGAACTGGTTGTTGATGCTCATACCCAAATACACGAGGCTCAATAAAAGGAGTTGTTAGAAATGAAGAAAATTTTTGAAAATCTTGAAGCTATGATGCATGAGAAATTCTAACCTTAGTGCTTCGTTTCAGCCGAACGAGGTAAATCTTCAAATTCTTATAATGTGATTACATAATAAAATTGATTTTCTTATAGTAAACTATTTATTTTGTAGAATATCACAATGACCACCAATGAAAGACTACTCAGACCAAATCAATCGAGTAGTGAAACACCCATTACCGAAGGATAGGTTATTATATCCAAACATTTATTGATTAATTTTTTCAATCTGATTTTTAGGTATAAACAATGTTTGATACAATCTTTATAAATTTAAAGGTTGTTTCCTTGTTAAGTTTTGAGGATGGGAATTCAATTGTAGCACGAGGACACCTTACTTCTACAAGTCCAACTTATGACATAGGAGGAGCATTGTTGGGGTCCTAATTTGTTGTCGTTTCCATTACTGTACCAATCCAACCTCAAGAGCAGTTGATTAGGCCTTTTGGTCAACACCAAGTCATTGAGGATGTAATTGGGATAGTGATAGCTTGGCCAAAGAAATTACTCATTGTCAGGTAACATTTTATAAATTAATCTCAATACTAAAAGTGCACTTCTTAACTATTTATGCATCATTGTAGGTGAACCATTTGAAGACGTGGAAACCAAGAGTAGCAGTCATTTGATCAACATAGAGATTCACATATCATATGAATCCATAGGATTTAGTAAAATAGAAGTCAACCATTCTTTATTATATTTAGTTGGTTTTCAATAAATGTGGATGTCACACATATTGTAGTACCATTCATTATTTCATTGTCTTGATTTTAAATTCAAAGGAAAAATTCTTATAGATCATTCGCTATCTATTTCCCATGCATCAAATGATTGCCCTGTTATTATAGTTACTGAACAAGTGGCATGTATGGTTCTGGTTGAAGATCGCATATGTTAGTCATGCTAATGTTTGATACGCATATGGATGTATAGTTTCTTATAATCCAATGGCCAGTACAGATCCCTTTCCTTTATATTGTGTATGTGGCATGACATTTAACTTTTAACATATTTTTCCAATAGTTGCCAATGATTAGTAGCTTCTTCCTGTATTGGTTTGTCTTTCTCATCCACCTATTGGTTATGCTTATTGTAGTCAGTAATTTAAACTTTAAACAATTTAGCTATTTAGTCATCATAATGAAGCATCTGCTCAGAAATTCTAAAACCATTTAACTTTCCAACTAGGCATTTGTATATTTTCTTGTTTCCAGTTCCTCAGGGTTATCACCCCAGAGGTTGTGAAATCATTTTCTTCACACCTCCCTGTGCCCGTTATATTGACAAGTGCAACATATGGATGATTTATTGGCATGTAAATGGGAAGTCAAGTCTTGATCATGGTCTGTTTGCAGTTCTTGAAGCTGCCTCTTTATTGGGTGGATTAATGCGGATGACAGTCTCCCTTTGTGTCATTATTCTAGAATTAACAAATAACTTGTTATTGCTTCCTCTTGTTATGTTGGTGTTTCTCAATTTTTATACTGTAGCCGACTCTTTCAATGCCAATATCTATGACTTGATCGTGAAACAAAAGGGTCTTTCCTACCTGGAATCTCATGCAGAACCTTACATGAGGCAACTAATTGCTAGTGATGTTGTGACTGGACCACACCAATTCTTCAAAGGTGTTGAAAAAGGTTGTAAGTCCATGTCTTAAAGACTACTGGGAATCAGGGATTTTCTGTCATAGAGACAATGTCATTGGACACATAGAAGATATAGAACTAATTGTTGAGGAGATGGAAATGTTCATTGACTTGCATCCGTTCACAAACACTCCACCTTACACACCTGTAGAGACAATGTCATTGGCAAAAGCACTTATACTAGTCCAAGAAGTTTCCCTTAGGCATCTTTTAATTGTTCCAAAGTCATCCATGGTAAGGGATTCAACACCTCTTATTTTAACTTTTTCATTCATCATGATGTTGGTTACATGTGATACTTGAAATTGATTTGAAGGAAAATAAAACAAGTAAAATTGTTTATATATTTTTAGTTTGATCTTGTTTCATGCGAGAGATGATCTTGAGGTACCCTACAAGAAAATAACATTCAACACAAGGATCAATTAGATAATATCACTTTTTCCAAACCAAAGAACTTGTTGGGATCATGATGTGTGGTTCATGGCATCAACAAACCTTTTCAGTCATGTATAAGCATGAGTGGACAAGAAAATGAATGGTAAGCTTTGGAATCATATTCTTAATCTTGCAGGGACTTAAAATTTTAATATGGTTCTCTAAAGTTTTAATATGTTCCTGTTATACATATTGGATTACAATTGATATACATGTATTCCTTCAAGTTTTCTGCTATAGACTTTGGTAGAATAATATCAGTTGGACATTTTGTTTTTGGTTTTAGTCTTACATAATTTAAGTATATGGGTTTTGAAGACTCTTTCTATTGAGCATGGTTCCCTTGGTGATGATTAGCAAGTTGCATCTGGCAAATACACACAAGGTATAAGCTTTCCTCCAATCAAAAATATTTGAAAAATTATTTACTAGCATAGTGGCAATGGGTTAGTGACTGAAAAGACGGCCATAAGTGAGCTTCTTGAGCAACTGAACATTCATGAACCCATACCACACACATAAAAGCATGAATAAGATGTCATTCATTTCTTGATTGAACATGCACTCATCTATTATGAGCCGGAAGCTTCAAAAGCTATGGAAATTTCAAGTAGATATAGATGTCAGTTTTGGAGATGTGCCGAAATGTCTAGCACACTTCTAGTTCCACAGAACGTCTAGTAAAGTGGACTTCTGTACTCCTAATTTCAATATGAAAAATCTATCCTTCACTAAATCAAATTTGTTATTTCAAGATTGGAACTGGTGTTACTGATGGAAGATTTAAATTTTCATACTTATTGGAATTAGGTTGTGAGCTAGGGAAAATAAAGAAGACATAATCGGAACTTACTCAAAGTTAGTTTCAAGGCTGATACACTATCATTCAGACTGAAGTCTGGTCCTAAGATGAAGAAGCATAATATAAAGATAATCGTAAGTTTTTAAAATTTTGGAATTGAAATGTAACCAGGGTAATGATATCGAGTAATAGAGTTTTCATTTTTTAAAATATTTAGTAGGAGCCTTGCAATTAAATTGTTAGACACTGGATCCAGATCCCAGACCCTAAAGCCGTCTGGATGCACACATTGAAAAATCTCGGTATTTACTGTATTTTTCAGTTGTCCCTAACCTTGAATTCGGAACTGGAAATTATTGTCTTGTCACGAGCATAGTAGAAATTGGAAGCATCTCTAGCCACCCATAGAATGAGGGGACTGGGAACTGCCGCATTTGTCCAATTTCTCATCGGTTTCCCACGTAAGCAGACATAAGTGATTGAGAGTGATCTGCGTATCGCTCACCATCTGACCTAAAATTGTGGTTGTTCTTATAGTAACTACTGTGATTTTAAATGTGTGCATCCAGACGGCCCCTAAGCTATTGAACAAGGATAATTTTGTGTAAGTTTTGGAAAACTATGTGGCTTTATGTATATGTGATATTGTAATTCACAACCATAATTGCTTTGTTCAGTATCTCTGCTTATGTGTTATAGATACACTGAATTTCCTATGTCCTTTGGATTGTTAACCATTGAATTTATAGCAATAAAATTTTCTAACTACATAAAGTGTAGCACCACTAGTCTAGTATTATTTGTCTTTTGAGCCTGTGCTTCCCTAACTATGCCTGTGCTTCACCCCCACTATTCTGATATTTATCTTCTTTGTACTTCAACACAGATCTTAGGCCTTGACATATGTGCTGATACTATGGTTGGTGATGCAATGATAAGAGGGATCTCGGGTGGACAGAAGAAATGTGTGACAACAAGTAGAATTGAGATATTCAGTCTGTGTGCTTCTTTGAAATTTTGATTTATATGGTTTAATATTATTAAAAAACATAATTGTGATAGATGAATTCTAAGTTTGTCCATTTCCTTTTGTAGGTGAAATGATGGTTGGACCGGCCAAGGCACTTTTCATGGATGAAATATCCACTGGTCTTGATAGCTCTACCACATTTCAAATTATCAATTCCCTACGGCAGTCAGTTCACATACTTGGTGGCACAGCTATAATTGCTTTGTTGCATCCAGCCCCAGAGACATATGATCTTTTTGATGATCTTCTGCTTCTCTCGGATGGGCAAATTCAAAGGTTTTGAAAAGGTAGTCATGCACTATGGTGGTATGCTTGATGGCTATTCAAGATGAGCCTCCAATTGTTGTCCATTCCCTCTTCATATCATTCCTCTAACATTTTATGTATTGTTGTTCAATATGAACAGAAGGACTGGAAGAATCATTACTTTATTTAGGATTCCCTGAAAATCAACATATGATGCCCATTACTTTCAACATGACAAAACGATAGTTACATATGGACTTATTAGAATCTGAGATAAATGTTAGTATCAAGAGTATCTCTACAAAGAAGGATATTACACTTGGGGTTGAAAGTCTCCTGGTTTTGTGAAATCGATCCAAAGGTAACTAAAACAAGTAAGATTGTTTCTTTGTTGTTAATTTGAGCTGGTTTTATGACATCTCAACCATTTCAAGGTGTATTTTTATTTCTATCCTTATGTTATATGGACTCCAGGCATTGTGACTCTGTTACACTATATAAATCACTCTTAATGCTAGTGACATAAGTTAATTTGATCTCTTACCTCAATACAATACATACAAGACAAGGAAAAGATAGAAAAAAAACACCTAGCTACATCAATGGAGTTAGTGGACTACAACAAAACATTCAGCAGAACAGAGGTTAAAAAATTCCTTAACAGAGTAAGACTGTAGATCCTCTAAAGGTAGAACACAACAAAAATCATATATGACACTCATTTTTTTCATCATCTAGGAAGTTTGAATTTACTTGACACTCATTTTTTCATCATCTAGGAAGTTTGAAGTTACTTTGGGAAGTTTTCACTGTCTCTCAAGTTTAATAGGTTCTGCAGGATTTGAAACCAAAAGAAGAGTTCATGATGAACATTTCATGTTAAACCAATTGTGTTGTGATGCTTCTATAATTGTTCAGAATTTAACCACTGGAAAATCAGCTTTTGTAATCAGTGTCACAAAGTCCAGATTGGAGATTCATTCCAGTCACAAAAGCTCAAAGTTGAGGTTTTATGTGGATTGTTGGATAGAAGTTTAAAAAACTGCAATGTCAACATGGCGGGAAATTTTTATAGAATACGAAAACCATTCGTGTTAAACCTTTTATCCTTACATATACATATGCATGTAAATGAAACTTTTGTCTCATTCTAATTCATATACATAAAAGTGAGGTGTCTTTTGAGAAAATTTCAATTCTGTGTTGCATAATATAGGGGGAAGTTTAGGGTTGGACCATGTCTGTTGAGACAAGTCCATCGGAAATTTGCTGTGAGTCTTGTAATAAACATATGAAATTTGGGGTAGATTCAAAATATTGTAGATCAAAATTTTGTTTGATGAGTTCAGATATTGTGACTATTGTTTGTTGTGGCACATGAGTAATGGAAACTATGTACAACAAGTGATTCCTTAAACTGACACTGGCTAACGCTTCTATTCTCCAGTCAACGATTTTTAATACAGTTCAAAACTGGTTGAATGTCTTATTATATCGAGAATGGAATATTACTTGGTTGATATTTGCATAGTTTCTAGTAACGATTAATATTACACCTTTAATTTGAAATTATCTCTAAGATTTTATATAGAAATCTTACCATGTCTTAAAAAAGTCTTCATTGATACTCTTCATATATATATATGATCCTCTATGAGATTAGAATTTTGTTTTCTTGAGACCTGCTTGATGCTGATCGTGTTCTCTGCCCCAATCTCAATTTCGCAGAGAAGAGGAGCTCAACTAGTAGTATTTGAAGGTAGGCGGAGAAATGTATGGGACACCACATGGACAGACTCTTGTTTGGATCTGCATTTGATGTCTTCAGGTGCAGCCCAAGCTATGGTTCATGCTTGGTTACTCAACATGCGCTCTGTTGTTTATGAAGGGCGTGAACTGCCTGCTATTTTTAGGTATTTATCCTGTCTTTAGCATAGTTGGCACTCACTCCAATTGTTGCCTGCTGCTATTTGTTTATCATGAATTGTTTCAGGTCTCCACTTAACTGGTGGTTTGACCATACCCTGCATCTTTTTCTTACAGCATTTTAACCGGATGGGGAAAGCACAGCAAGGTCTCAGGCATAAGCACTCTCTGGCACAACGTAGGAGCACTTCTAGCCTCGCTGGGTGCCCCATTCCATGTTGAGCGCTTCAACATAGGAAGGTTTGTATCACAAGGCACAGTGGTTGCTGCTTGGTTAAATGAGTCATGTGTTTTATGTTGCCAGATTTGTTAGGTGGATCTGACCTTGCACTGTTTTTAAGGTTCTCTTCAATTGTTTCTATAAATACAAAACCTTACCTCACACTAACCTCAAGATACCCTTGGGACGAAAATGTTTTTCCAATGTTGGCAAGTAACGTCTTTTCTACAACCACGTATGTACCGTTTTTCCCACAGTGTTGTATATATCCACCTCCTGATGAGAGTAGACCAGGGCTCCATCCTATTTAATTAATGTTGACTACCCAGCCTTCTGCCCCTTCCTGATGGATTCTTAGAGTGGTGACCACAACTTGGCAGTTGAACTGAGGGTCACTTTTGAGGAGATCATCAGGATCGATTTCTCTTAATGGATATGGGTGTTGTCAATGATTTAGGTCAGACCTCCCAATTTCAACTACCAGAGTTGTTGTGGACGAAGCTTTGACCAAAACATGCCCTGCCTTCTCTTTAAGAAAGAAAAGAAATTGGAGTTCCTCTAATAGCAACATTCTTTCATTTCTGAACTTTTGATCTATAGGTTGAATGCCGTATTAGCATATTACTGATATGCTAATGCAGTTACTTCCTTAAATCAGCTGACTATTTGACTACATGATGTTCTTGCATATTACTGCTATGCTAATGCAGTTACTTCCTAAATCAGCTGACTATTTGACTACAAGATGTTCTTGTTCTATTCTATATAAGAAAACTTGTGTTATTTTCAAAAATTTGAAAAAAAGTGCCACTTTGTTCTTTTAAGTTTTTACTATAATTGTTGTAACATGAGTTATCTTTTGGGTGACATGTTAAAGCTTTATTAATGATTGCCTGTTATGATCTTTTCAAGGGGTTTGCGCATGCTTTCTCTGGTTCTGGGCTCAGGTATCACAGATGCGTCTGTTGCTACAATTGTTCAATGCTACAATGGTCTAGAGTTGCTTGATCTGAGTGGGTGAGTTCTCTGTTGGATTTGGTCAACTATGTTGTATCCCAAATATTTTTAGCATATTCCAGCTAATTACAAAACACTTTTGGTTATATAATGGTCAATCAGAAAGTCCATATCATAATGGTTTGTTCCTTTATTTATTTAATGCCAGATCAAGCATCAGTGACAGTGGCATTAACATGATATGCAATATGCTTCCTGATACTCTATCTAGGCTTTTGCTTGCACTCTGTCCGAATATTACTTCAAGTAAGCTTGTATGACTAATCATACACCCCTTTTCCATGTCTTATTGATGATAAAATTGATTTGGGTTCTTTTGTTATATTTTCCAGGTGGTGTTCAATTTGCCACAGTCCAGTTACCTCTGCTTGAGCTCATGGATTGTGGAATGAGTATGTGTTGTGTAAGCTCTCAAAGTGAATCCTTTGATGAAAAGAAAATGAAGAATAGCCGGGGAAATGGAGTTTCACATAAGATGTGTCAAAAGTTGTTTATTAAACATGGATGTCTCAAGAAACTTAGTTTATGGGGTTGTTCTGGTTTAGATGTGAGTTTTCTCCTCCTGTGTTGGTTTTGATATATGTTTGTATCTTTTTTCGTCATCTAAGACAAACAGTTAAATGTGTCTTAGGGACTGTACCTTGATTTCCCAAAGCTCAGTGATCTGAACCTAAACGAGTGCACTAATCTAAATCCAGGTAAGCTGACGTGATTCTTTCTTTGGTACTTGCTGACATGATGTATACTAAATATATACATGTGCTTCCAGAGACATTACAACTGAAATGCCCTAATATGGAAACGGTTCATGCTTCTGGATGCTTGGACAAGCTTGTTGGGGCCATACGTATCCAAGTATTCTCAATTTTAAAATATTAATGTATTCATGTGGGACCTTGAATGATCAAAATGCTTGGCTAGCTAGGGCACATGGGAAAATTCTACGCATTACAAAAGATGACATAAGACCAATATCCAATTATTGCTGACCAATATGTTATACTTTTGGGGTTATTGATTTCCACATTTTCTGATATAGTCCAGAACACGTAATTGTATTTTTGTAGCAGACATGGTACTGGGCTTTATGTTAAAGAACTTATTTTTCTATCGATTTTTTCCCTCACGAAAATGAGGCTGTGCATTTCCTGCAACTAATAAACATTTAATGTGCTTAATCAACAGTTACACATGAAGTATAATTCTCTATTTATACATTTGTAGGTTTTTGATGAGTTCACGTGTGGTGAAAACCATTACCCTTTCAAGCGTCTATGTGATGGCTCCAAAAGAGTTTATGTTCCTAATTTTCTTTTGCAACAGGTATTTATTGCTATTTTTGATCTTATAACCACAATATAGATTATGGTTTGAACTGCTCTTGTATATCAATATTGATCTCTAATACGTACAACTCACTGTGTTGTCTAAATTTCAGCCTGGTGACTATAAACGGAAGAAAGCATGTCATGTCCACTGTTATTTCTAGAGAAGAATAGGCAATAACAGATTTGTCAGTTTCAAATACATAAAGGGTGTGCCACATCATTAGCATGCAATGATAACAACTAATTCCTGCAAGTCACCTATGGATTACTACAACAACCCTCCATTCAAAAGTTACCTGGCCAATTATGACCAAGTTGTGCCTGTTGAAAAGAAGCAATTGGTGTTGTTGGCGAAGCCATACCAACAGCAATATTCCCACCCATGCTGGGTGGAACCTGCTGGTGAACCAAATGGTGGGTGTTAGGCATAGTTGTTTGTTGTGGTGGGTGGAACAGACCAGGGAACTGCATATGCGAAGGCTGAACAGCAGCATTAAAAGAGGCATGTGTTGCATGTGTCGGCAAGTAGGTGGCATGGGATGTCTGTCCTGCAATGTTGAAGTAATGAGATGATTGCACACCTGGCAGGTCTCTTGGTGCTTGTACCCATAATTCAGATGCAGACTCCTCCTGCACATTGGGAACATACAGGTTGCTATATTTGTATTTGATTCTAGATATATCATCAAGGCTACTGGCACCGCCTAAAATGGCTCCTGGAGAACTGATGGTGTAACCAGTAGGATTTGTAAAAGGACCATACGCAGTTGGGTTAGCCAAAGGGGCCGGTTTATATTTCAAACCATTGGCGTTAATATGAGAATTAGCCCCTGGAATTAGAAGATAACTGCTCCCGTTGGAAGGACGAGGGTATGTTGGGCTACTTGGGTAATTAGGGACAACAATTTGTGGGACATACATTGGAGGCATGAATTGCCGGTAAGGGAGGAAATTTGGAAAATGTGAGAATTGAACATGTGGATATAACTGAGTAGGTTGTTGTTGTGCCGATGGCTGGTGGTGAGACATCACAGAAGCCAAAGCAGATGGACTGATGTTCATCGCATATGCAGTATGAGTCTCAGAGGAAGATGATAACTCCTGAATGCCAAAATTGTCTGCACTAGCTGGTCTAAAAAAAGGTGCATCATAGTTTTGAGTTAAACTATATGCAGGCATGGTGGATAGGTCAGATTCCTGTTGTATCTAATGAGTTTAGATAGGATGCTGTGGGTTCTGTTCGTGAACCAGCCCAATGTCTGCATAACTTTCTATATGCTGAGAGTTTAAAGATTCAGCATCCTCAGGGGCCATTGCGCCAGCATCTGCTACATCTGGTTGAGGAGAATCCAAACTTGAGGTTGAAGTGTGACTGTCCGCAATATCTATATTTTCCTCAGGTAATGTCACATGAACCGGTTCATCTGGACATGGCGTTACGCTTTCTGGTGATTCAGAAGCTGGAATGTCAGCACGTTCTTTTCTGAAGCTAACGAAAGTAACATGTGCCCTTTCAGTCTCTGGAATGCGTAGATGTGAAGGTCAGATGAGGATGTGAAGGTCATGTCCATTGTTGATTGCTGTGATGGTGATGTTGGTTTTGTTTAGCGGAAACATAGGGTCAGATGCGGATACACCTTCGTGCACAAAATCCTTGTTCAACAAAGGTGGATGCTTGCATCCAAGATGCCAATTTTTCTGCTCTCAGCGCCCGAATGGAACAGGGATATGCACAACTAGCTTTGAGTGTACTTGCATGTATTCATGCTGACAATTAAGTTGTGTTTGTTGTGAGAAAAGAACAGCCATCTTATGTTTAGTGAATTTATTTTTGTCAAAAAAAAGGCCTTGCGACTATACAGAGCTGTCATAAATGGAAGATTTTTTTTCTATTGAAGAGAATAGAGATTAGAATTCTATCATGTTTGGTATTGGAAGATTCACCACTAAAGCTGAGATTCATAAGGTTGTTGAACTCATTGTGAATTTGGTGGAGGAACTAAGGGAGATGAGCCCTCTTTATATTGTGCTTTGTAGTCTGCAGTGGATAGATGTAGTCAGAAGAAGATATTGTATACATCTGTCTTTTTTTCATGCATATTGTAAAACAGATGCCAGGTTAATGTCCTCCCCATGTGTACTCATTGTTCAAATATAAATAAAAGTATCATTGTTGAAATTGTAAGCAAAACTCGATCTTGATTAACATTCATCTGTTGTCTTATTGAAAACCCCTCTATATTGGAAAGCAACTGATTGGCTACATAATGTTTCTCACTACATATGTATGTGTAGTACATGGTGCCTTTCACTACACACTAGCTATAATTACATGTGTAGAAAGTGCTAATTTTTGCTATACATGGACTACAAATACAAATTGTAACCAATGTCATCTCTCCCTACATAGCATAGGTACAAATTAAATTGTAGTCATACATTTGGCTACAATGGAAACTACATATTTATGTGTAAGGACATTTTTACCTACAATTAGGGTTACATATAAATTTGTATCCAGAGGAATAACTAACTACAACTTTGAAAAATGTAGCCTAAACAATTAGCTACACGAGTATTAGCTATATATTATAAATGTAAGGATAAATGTAGCCAAAGCTTTTGGCTACAAATTTTGGGGTTTTCGCTACAATTTTTTTTTGTAGTTAAAGACCATATTTTTCGTAGTGAATGACTCCTATTAACAATATAGTAAGAGTAGACTCTGGATAAATTAGACCCACATCATAGTGAGAATGTACATACACTAAGATGTTGAAACATATGGGAAAGATTAGAATAATTAAGAATCAGTTGGAACTGATATCTGAGATCCAACTTTGGGGCCTCATATGAGAAACCCTTAATTGGGAATAAAGGAACATGACATAAGGTTCAGATTAAGTTTAATTATTAGTATTATATGAACTCTAAATATGAAATATGGAAAAGATATGAGAAAAGTATGTAAGGGGCCAAGATAGTAAGAATCAATCATGAGGAATGGATTATATAACCAAGTACAATACCTTTTATGTACTCCAAAGCAAAGGGAAAATAGAAGAAAAGAGTTAAGTAGACAATAAGTAAATATAAGTGAAGAGTCTTCAGAAGAGTTAAAGTAAAGAGAATTAGATGAACATATAAATCATAAGACTAGGATAAGAAACGAAGTTAAAACAAAGATAAATGTTGGAAATAATGAGCTTGATTAAGGAATGAGGGTTATGATATAATTGAGAGCATGGAATGTATACCTTTATTAATAAGTTTTATGCATTCATCCTTACTGCCTTTGGATTCTAAGTCTCTATAGAACAACAAACTAGTTTCTAAAAGAAGAACAAAAGTGTAGATAAATAAATGAATAAGTCATACAAAGGTAGACTATATTGAGAAAGGAAAAACTTAATTGAAAGACAAACTATGTTTCACCCATGCATGAGCCGTTTGATTTAAAATGAAGGATATGTAATGTATTAAACATGAGTTGAAACTAGTAGAGGGATTATTGATTTAGAATTTCAACTTCACATTAGTAGAAGGATAAAAAGAAATATGTGCATCATGGTATACACGATCATACACATGAATAAGTAATATGATCATAAGAGAAAATTTGAAGTTAAAGATGATAAGTGGAAGAGTAGTATATGGTAAGAGAATTATGGAAGGTAAAGAAGGGTTTGAAACATAATGGAGTAATATAGATTATAAAAGAAAGAGGTTGCGAGATTCAAGAAAGTGCTAATTAGTCAAGTATCCTTCTTGATAATAAATTAAACCTACATATGAGAAATGTATCATTGAATGTTTGAAGATAAGAATTCTAAGTCTCAAAATCATCTTCTCTTTAGAAGTAAACTAGCACTGATAGTAATCCAGGGTTTAAAGGTAGCTAATCTGAAAGATAGATAAACAATATGGAAATGATTCGGAGTAAAGAGTAAGATATAAAATTGAAATGTAACAAGTGTGTTTTGAACAAAAGGAAAAATACAATATGAGTGAAGTGTGATATGAGATAAATTCTTGCAGTGATAGAAAGAATGATGAATAATCTATTTGTACCTTGTATGTTTCAATTTTAGGAATGTTTAATCTACATGATTAAAATGAGAAGGATAAGTAGCAAAAAGTAAGTAGTAGTGAATGAGGAGAGAGATAAGACAAAACAATGGATTTTAGTAATATATGAATTTGTTTTTAGAAGTATAATTTGTTGAAGGTATACTAAGGGATGTACATTTGTTTTACATATGATTTCAGTGTACATGTATAAGCAATATGTTAATTTTAGGTGTCTGATAGTTGTAGTCATTCATACCAGTAATCCATCTTAGTATTGTACAATTGTGGTATGGTGATATGGGTTGAATGATGATAGAACAAATGGAGGGTTACCCTGAATAAGGTATTCTTACCTATTCACTCATATGAATAGAAGGGATGATAACCATATTGTATTTATATGTAACCCTAATGAGGAATAGCTTGTTATACCTAACTTTAATATAACTAAGTGATGGTAATTGGGTATGAATAGTCTTTGAATGACTAATACAATCATGGAGTACTTTGTTACTGTTGTTGAAACCCTAGTATGCTATAACTTGATGGTTACAACTTGAATTATATGTGGGTTCATACTTGAGAATAATATGGAATGTGATGGTAATGCATCACCTTATGCATTCATGATGCAAAGGGGATGTCGTGAGTAGTATTGTAAATTGTTGTTGAATCTAGTCTTCCACTTCATGACTACTTTGTTATTTGAGTAGCACAATAGTAATATTCAAAACAACATGGTGAACTCTCTTTTGTGACTCAGAGGTAATATAAAACAATAGTACATATTGAGCCATATGAATTGAGATGGTTCGATCAGATTATCAATGTTGAGGTAACACCTCAAGAGTATGAAAATATTGAAATGGTTGTTTCTCTATCTACTCTATAATTGATTGTGGCATAGAGAATTTGTTTGTTGTCATTGAGAACTATTTCAAACATGTTTTAATTAGAAAAGAAATGAAGGACTTAATGTTGAAAAGTGCATTCAAGTATGAAATACAAGAATGTAATAACATGTAAGATTTTAGAAGCTTAAAATAAGCTTTGAATATACTTTGTTTGTGAATTTATGTTTCAGGGATGAAACTTTTTAAGGGGGTGAGAATTGTAATGACCACATTTGTGCTTAATTGGTAAATTAGGATTTACCTGAATGATTACATGCTTGATTAGATTGAACATTGTTTAGACTTGATTAGTGATAGTAGATCAATTATGATTTTTCAAACCTAAGAAGAAACTATATCTATGATTTTAGTTTGAAGAATTAGTGTTTGAGAAATGTAAACCATAATCGGAAAAAATTAGGGTTTTGTTAGTACATGAATATGGAATTTGATCAGGATAGAAGTGTGGTAAATGATTTTTCATATTTTCTACAAATTTTTTATTTAATTAAATTTTAGATATGATATGTAAAACTCAATCATGCATATTGGAGAAAAATTTCAGAATACTTGAGTGTTCTTTGAATATGGTTCTCAGTTGAACTATACTTTGACTAAAATTCTGACAGAGTGCTTTTTAGCAGTGTAGTGTTTTATTTTTAGTTATTTATTGGTAACTCCAAATGATATAAAATTTTAAATTGAGACATGAAACTCAATCATAAACAACAAGTAAAATTTTCATATTTTTTGTATGTGTTTAGACCTTATTAGTAGATGAATTACAGTAATATTTAATTGACAAAAAATTCAGCTGAAATAAGAGAAAGTATAGTGAGGGGTCAATGTGCAATTGACCCAAGCAGCTCAATTGCTCTATATGGTAAACCTAACACACAAGGAGCTCTCATAATTCTTTATTCAATCCAGAGAAATGAAATCCTAGAGATAGAGGGAGAGTTAGGGTTTGAGAGAAGAAAGTGATGGAGATGCTCACCTAGGGTTTTGCGGTCCGAGTAATGATGAAATTATGTAAGTTTAGCTTATTTGCATAGCCTTTCATGGTGAATCTTCTCTCACATGTCAAGATTCCATCCCTCCTCTGATTTTATCTGAAATGGTGTCAAAACTTTCCCTTTTCTCACTCTTTCTTCATAATCCCTCTTTTTTAGGGTTTCCGAGTTGAAAGGAAGAAGAATCGGGTGAATTGCTAGGGATTTGATATGAGATCAAGATTTTCAGGGATGAGCTGCATTTTTAAGGTTTTTTCACACCTTAGGGTGAGTGGGAACTTCCTTTAAATAGTATATTGCATGAAAATTGGTTAAATCATCCATAATCTTTAATTTCTTATTATGCGACTACAAACCCTGAATTGTCTGTTTGATCTAAGTTGTTGCAAAATGATATGAAATGGATTCTTCCTCTATTTGGACGAACTTTAGATGATAAAATCATATTAGAAATGTATACAATACATCCTAATGAGAATTCCCTAAGTATTCACAGAGGTTATAAGAGTAAATTGAAATATAGGGAATTTGTCTATGACTGAAATTGTTGTATAATTAAATAGAGAAATTTGTTTATCTGGATTCCCTTGGTTATGAATGATTGTTTATCTGAATTCATAGTACATATATGTCAGATACTATCTTGGATTTCATTTAAGGTGAATAGAATTTGTTTGATATCTCAGTAAAGAGGGTGAAACCCTAGATGCGAGGAAAGTTGGATATTTGCAAATAGATATCGTGAAACTCATTTGAATGGATTTCCTTGACATGATAGACTTTATTTATTCAATTTTATTATTGATGCATGTTATCTCAGTGAATGGTATGGAAACCCAAATTCAGTTCAGTTCCAAGGTTTCATACATATATTGATTTTATATGATTTGTTGATAGTAGTCTTTATTTAGTGAATGTTTATGTCGCATGAAATCCTTATGAGAGCCATGTGATAAGTGAATGAGGTAAATGAAACCCTAAGGATAGGGTGTTCAATGAATCAAGTATTTTGATATCAATGTTCTTAGTATGAGATGTGGTGATGCACAACTCAAGATTTGGGTTGAGGTGCACATTTTCCAAGAAAGTACAAATAATTTACAGATGCAAATGATGATTACTCATATGTCAAGTAAGTAACTCTTATCAGTGTATTAAGAAGTTCAATTGCATGATTCTAGTGTATAAAGTATCAAGTGGACATGTATTCCGTTATTTAAGAATTTTAGTATGCCTATAGGTATAAAATGTTGATTTCTCAGTATATTACAGTGTATTGAGTATATTGCTCTGCCAAGTTTAGAATGATATACATGTTGTGTTATAAGCTTCAAATAAATAGACACGGTATCATAGCGATACTAGAGTTAAGTACAAGTAAGGGAAAGATACAATGCAGAAAGAGCTTTCCAAGAATAATAAAATAACAGACATAGGTGCCCTGAACACCGTAGATTCCCTACAGATGTCTGCATTGTAGGGAGGAAATGATCCACCCTGGCAGCGACCAGTATACGGGGATCAGATTGCACCCACAGAGCATGCGGGGAGATGAATCCCTTGAGGAAGTCTCCTAAGAGAAGATAGGTTACCCAACATGAACTGGATATCCCAGTGGTAACCCAGAGGTACCCATAGAGCATACCAAGATGAGGCCCACAGAGCGTCTCAGACCCTCCGTATGTGTACTCAGCCTAGAAGGAGAGGTCCAGTTAAAGGCCAGCTGTTTAGCCGCCTTAGTCAAACGTGATGATTTGAGTCAAGCAGACCTGGATTCAGTTCTAGGCTTAGCTTCTCGGGTTTTAAGCTAAGTCTTGTACGGTGAGATTTTAGTTCGCTACGAGTCTTCATATGTAGAGTACACTACATATGATCAGGGCATAAGCTAAAATATGATAATATGAGTTTTAAAGAGTTTCTTATAAGTAAGAAAGGCTAAGAAAGATTTGAGTATAGTTTCCCAACAATTATTCTTTGTATCTTTCTGAATTATTAGTTCTCGTTGAAATTAATCAAGCATGCTCATATATTGATTTACTCTTGTTGATATCTAGAGTATCTTGCCATATTTATGATTGTCAATGATCAATCTCTTTAAAGCTTATTGTTGTTATAATTGATATCAGTTGCTTAAAAGTATATCTGTAATTATATCAGTGCTTTAGACTGTTTCTTTGAAGTACTCATTCATTGAGCGAGTAGGCTCACCCCTCTACTCACAATTTTTAGGGAAACCAAGTGGACTTCAAGAAGGTCAAAGCATCAGAGTAGATCTACCACATGAGTTAAGTATGAGATTAGTTAAGTTTAGTCAGTCCTTGTCACTCTAGGTCCTAGTATAGATGTGAGAGTGTTGTAAGTAATGTTTTGTATCTTTGTTTCCTTAATAAGAGAGAATGTATCTGATTATCATGTTGTATGTACCTAAGAATGAATTTATGGATGTGTATCATTTATGTTGAGATCATATTAAAGAAATCAATGTTTAGGTTCCCTTGTAAAGTTAGTTTATGTGGTTCAATGCGAGAAATCAAAGAGTTTGAAAAGAAGAAAAAGATGAGGGTGATCTTTGTATTACGTTAAATCCTCAATTTATGCCCTAATCTCATGATTAGTGGTAATTGTGAGATTGGGGTGTTATAGAAGTGGTAGAGAGAAAAATTTTAGTTTGGGTGCATAAGGATAGGTATATAAAACTTTAAGATAAAGAAAAAGAAAAACTTGAGGTGTCCTAGTAGCTCTCCATTTTCCATGGCCTTAAACTATTTTGGATATACAAGCAGCCACACAAGAATCTACCCCATTGTTCATGGATACCTACTTAGCCACCATTTGTTGGATTTCCAAGCCAATCAAATAAACCATTGGTTGGTGGATCCCTAAAGGTAGCTCATCCATAAAGGGGTAAACCCTAAAATACCCTTGAAGAAAGCACCTCCAAACTAAGGTTCAACTAGGTGCCCCATGGACCAACAAGCTAAAGCATGATAAAGAAACATCTAAGGATTATAATTCATGTGAGACAATTAAAACCTCATATTTCGGTAAATTGCGTAAAAGTCCAAAATGTGCATAAAATTGCATAACTTGCACAAACAATGTCCAAATTGGACCAAATTTGAAACTTAAGCTTGTCACATGATACCAAAACATATCACAAGGTTCGATTAAGTTTAAAGCACTGGATTATGGTAATTAAACATGTTCAACACTTTAAGAAAGATTAGGGGTATCACACGAGATGCATTTATCATTTATGTGCCCTAGACGACAATGCCAAAGGTATGTTTGGTTTAAATTATCAATTTGTTGTCTTTTGGTATTTATGTTATACACACTTGTCTCTATATCTATCAATTATAGACCATAAGACATTAGGGCAATGCCATAAAAGATCTCATCTTTACTAATAGAACATTGACCATTCTTTATAAGAAATTTGAATCCATTCTTGTCCAAATAAGATGCAGATATGATGTTTCTATTAATGTCTAGTACATAATATCAATTATCCAACTCTATTATAATCTCACTTGGTAGATATAACTCATAGGTTCCAACTACACTGGCAGCAACTCTTGCTCCATTAGTGATACGTAGGTCAACCTCACCTTTCATTAAAGGTCTGATTCTTTTCATATCCTTCACATTTGATCAAATGTGTGATCCACATCTAGTATCTAGTACCCAATATGAAGGAGTTAAGTTAATCTCAATTAAATATATACCTAAAATAGAGATATCTATCTCTTACTTCATCTTCCTAGTTTTCTTTATCCTTCTTCTTATCTTGAGTGTAGAAGACTTGGACTTCAGCTTAGCCTAAGAACACTTCTTGGCCTTGCCTTTATCCTTGGACTCCATTCCACTGATCACCATCACAGATTTGTCCCTCTTCATTTGTGCTTTGACATTTATAAAGATGTCAAGTGACTCATACAACGGTTTAACCATGTTAGTCAAGTGACAATACTCGATAAACTAGCTATATGATTTAGGCAATGATTGCAAAATCATATCCATGGCCAACTCTTGATATAAATGAAATCCCAGTCTTTCGATATGTTCCACATGCCCATTCGTATTGAGCACATGGGACTGTATTGGGTCTCCCTATGTCAGTTTTCACTCAAACAATGCCCTAGAGACATTATACCTTTCATGCTGCTCATGCAACTCATAGTTCATATAGCTCAACATAAGGTCTTTGATGTATACGACATCATTGGCATGCTTCAAGTATACATCTATTTCAGCCTTAGGCACACATGGAGTGGATTCCACTAGCACTAGTGTTTTAGGAGTATAGAGAACACTTCTCAAAATCCTAAACTAGTTATTGAACTATATTTCATTTAGATTGTCCTTCATAAGGATTGATTGTAATGATTGTGTGCTTTTCATTTATCTACAAGAGTAAAATTTCCATTTGTCAAAATAGTTTTAATTTTGATTTGATTTGAATAAAATTGTATGATATTTAGTGAGACCTTTAATTAATTATCACTCCCACTATATTTTTCGAATTGATAGCCCTCACTATTGATTACAACATACAATCGTCTAGTGAGACAAGATCCATATTTCATCGAATCATGAGTCAGCTTTAGCTGATCGCCTATAACTTGACTATATAGGTAGGAAACTTTTTCCGATTGCATCTAAATGCAACTCTTGGATAGATGGTGTGCACAACTCTTTGTCACAATCCATCTCTATACTTATAGGTACTTGATATCATTAAGATCACCTAGTTGAGCCTAACCCAAAATCTAAATTGATAAATATGTACTCTGCTTAGGCAAATTACATATCTACCTTCACACTTTCATAATATATATGGAGCACCACGCTTTGGTGTATCCTACGCTTGCTCAATCAATCTTTTCATGTGTGCTTCTTATGGAAAGCATCTTAGGATTAATATATATTGAGGGATTTGTATTTATAAATACATATACATATTCAATCACCACATACTATAGTACGTATCACATACATGATATATCTCAAAAACATAAACATGCAATAAAACATAAGCAATTATTATGGCTATTCTACTATAATCCTTGGAGCCACAAGGAATCACCACCACCAAGGGTCTACATCCTATGCAGAAACCTATTATTGATGAAGATCTCTACTTTCCATTCTTGGTTGATAAGTTCAACCCTTGAACTGATCGGCTTGCCTCCTGGCTGGCCAGTTGTCGTCTCCTCAGTTGTCTAGTCTCTGGTCTGCCATCTTCTGGATCCTCCACTCAATTAGTTGGGCCTCCAGTCGATTGATTCGACTCCTCCTACTATCAGTCCTCCTTAGTCCTCCAATCAGTTGGCTCATCTTCAAGATGGTTAGTTTATCTGGATGAGCATTTTCTTCATCATAATAAGAAATTAAAACTATCCTAATGATATTTAACATCATATAGAGTAATAGGGAAAACTCAAGTTACGTCAGAGGGGAGCATAGGTATGATAGAGTGATATTTTACATTTGGAATAAGGATATGAGGCTAGGTATGCAAATTGAGATATTAACAAGAATAGACAACCACAAACACCATGCAAAGATATATGGGTTATTGGCCATAACCATGTTTCACATCCACCATCAAACACAACTTTTAGGGCAACACATGTAAATTGCATATATATATCATATCATATATATACTAGTTGGGATTGTATGTAGCATTTAATCAGATATGCACATTAATTATTTTGAATATTCGTATCATATAAAATAAATAAATAGTGAAAACAAAATTCCAATTCCATTAATTAATCCCAAAGTATAGTCAAAATGGATGTGGCTCTAATATCATTATAGGGAAATGTGGCGACAGGCCAGGCAGCAGTAACAAAAATTTAGCTACCATATTCCCCTTAAAACAATAGATCGCATCAATAACTATGTAATGGGAAGGTTGGTTTCAAGGTAATACCTGGTCCTGGAGTAAGTCCAGCAACAATTCCCTCGACACAGTATGTGACTTTCTTCGAGTCGCACTCAGATAGTATCTACACCCATTCTTGGTTGATCACCAAGAACAACAGCTTGACGTTGTCCTCCTAGCATAAGAAAATGGCCTCGTCACCTCTATAATAGTCCACACAGACCACTGGGAACTCCTATCATTCTAGAAGAACATACAAGATGGAGTTGTTCCTTCTTGTTGGTGTACTAGCACCAACTTTCTCTCCCACAATTATTCTCCCTTGTTATCCCTCCCTCTATCAGGTAGCACTTGCTCAAGTTCTCTTGGTTATCACAACTAGATAAGAAAACAATTGTTAGAGAAACTAATGTTGTGTCTAGGAAGCCCCCAGTACCCCTTTGTTTATAGGAGGGTCAGGGTCAGGGTTCCCACTCTGAGTGGGAGTGGAAGGGACTGACATTTCATGAATTATTGCACCTTGAGAATGGTGAAACGCTCGTTTCACATGTTAACCTATTGGTTGGCATGTGAGAAGATCATTTCAACCCTTGAACTAGTCATTTTGTCATGTTTCCCAATCACAATTGTTTTGGAAATTATAATTCGATTAATGCACAACATGACGTCATCACTAATCCGTGATGCAATCGAATTGATCTAAGAACTTGGCAGTTCATCATATGAACTGGTTGTTTGACGACCTTGAGTCAATAGGTTCACTCAGTGAACTGGTTGGTTCATGCCTTGGTTCATCCAAAATTCAGACAAAACAATTTCAATCAACTTGACACTCCAATCGATCAGTTCAACGCTTGAATCGGTCAGTCCAGAGTTCAGACAGTCAATTGTTGTTTGAATTGAGTACCTAAACACTTCAGTAATCCAGTAATACATCATTCATGAACAAACTCATATTCCACATGTATCCTATGTATGTGGCTTGTAAGGACCCTGACCTCCATTTTGGGCTTACCCTATTTGCTTTACCTAACCCTATGTTTAAAGGCTTGCCTAATCACCTGAGTCGTGATTAGGGTTTGTTTCTTCTTTGTTGAGAGGTTGAGGTGCAACTTGCAAATTACCCAAGTTTGTCACCTTGAGAGATGTCTTTCTCTCTCCTTACATCTTCTAGGGTTGAGAGGATGGGTTGGGTGCCTTTCTTGAGTAGCTTTGGGCTTTGTTGAGCCTTGTTTGAGTTGTGTTGAGCCTTGTTGGAGCTTGTATCGGGTTGGCCCTTGGTGTGTCGGCCAAAGGAGTGCCTGGTTGTACCGGGCATGAGTGTATCAGCCAGGGTTGTATCGGCCAAGTGGTGTATCGGCCATGGCACCATGTTGGGCGATACACACCCCTCTTGACCTATCCTCGTTTCTGTCACCATTCTTTGGACAAGTGGTCGTTGCTTTGCTAGTAGGTGGAAAGTCATGGACAAGTGGTTTGGAGTGCTAGCATGTGGCATAACCCTTGGACAAGTGTGCTATGGTCGGGTGCCACCTTGCCTTGCTCTCCCCCTTCACCCCTTAGTATATAAGCAACCCTTCTTTCTTGCTAGGCCTCTTTGGTACCCTTAGTTGCTCCCTTTCCTTTGGTGGCCGAGCTAAGAGAAGAGAAGAGGAAGTGGTGGTCGATACAGAAAGAGTGGTGGCCGATATAGTTGGTGTCTTGGACAATACCCTCTCCTTGGTGGAGCTTGGAGGGTGACATAGCTCTAGTCTTCTTCTTCCTCTAGTGGTGTCTGAAACCCTAGAGTGTGCCTTTCTCTGTCTTCTCTTGTGGTGAGTATCCTTCTCCCTTCCTTGGCACCTTCTCCCTCTTGCTTGTTTTTCGGCCATGGTGGTTATGAGTTGTTCTTCTCTTCTTGAGGTGGCTGAAGGTGGTGCTTTGGATCTTGGAGCTGGTGCTTGGAGTTTTAGAGCTTGAGGAGTGTGCTTGAGGTGGGTTACATAATTCCTACCCTAGATATATTACCTTCTCTTTCTGTTGCTTGTTTATGAGATATCTTGATCGGCCATGCTTATCTTGTTAGTTATATATTTGCTCTAGTATGTACCCTTGATGTTTTGGGATATGATGACATGGTTATGTTGGTTAGATGTGTTCTTGGACCTTATTGGCCAAACCATTGGATTAGGGTTCTTTGGGCAAAACCCCTCTCTCTTAGTTGTTGAGAGGTGAGCCTAGGGTTCCCTAAATCGGATGGTGTGTGTGGTGTGTTCTTGGGACAAAATCCCTTTCTCTCTTTGGTCTTGAAAGGTGAGTTTGAGCTCTAGTGGTGTAGGCGAAACCCCTCTCTTCCTTAGTCATTGAGAGGTGAGTTTACACTCTAGTTTCTTGGGCAATACCCCTCTCTTACCATTGACTTGAGAGGTGAGCCTTTGGTTGGTGTTGAGCTAGTTGAGGTTGGATGGTTGGCCGATATGGTGATGACCCACCTTGTTGCTTGATATGTGATGGAAGTTATGCAATACCCCTCTCATTTGGTTGTTGAGAGGTGAGCCAACTCTCTTGACCTATTAGGATTTCTTAGTGGCAGTCTTAAGGTTGAAGATGACCAACTCGTCATGACCTTTGGACCCTTGCCTGATATCTCTCTCCTAGGGTTGATCTTGGATGATATGTTAGATGGGTGTTGACCTCTTTGATCTATTAGAGTCCTTACCCAAGATGTGATGTTGGACGATATGCGCTTGGGCGATATAGTGTTTACCCAATACGGAGATAGTACCTTGAGGTCTGTTGACTGTTTTGATCCTTGAGAGTGTTGCTCGGTACCCTAGAACCTTTGGGTGATATGGCTTTGGTGTGCCTTTCATGATACCCTTGGATGGCCGATATGTTTTCTGGCCATTATCGGGATAGTCAGGTGACGCGGCATTAGCCCATTATGAGTGATAACCCAGGAAGGGCGTTAGATGTTAACCATTATGGTTTCTTGAGTGAGTTGCCTAATACCTTCCCCCGTTCCTTCTTTTAGTTAGGGCTTGGGCGATATAGTAGTATGAGGTCTGGGCGTTATGAGGCTTGTAACCCCCCTTGGGCGATAGGTGGCCTGTGTCGGGCATCGTGGTTTGTTGGTACCTTGCACAACACCCTCTTGGGTAGTGTTGCCCATTATCCCTGTAGGTGTGTTGCCCGTCTTAGGGCGTTGCATGATGCAGGTTGCATGACACAGCGTTGCACGCATGTTACTTGCCCGATATGATGTTGCGCGGTTGAGCATTACATGTTGGTTCTTAGTTGTTGCCCGACATGGTGTCTTGGGTGTTGCACTTAAGGAAGTGTTGCTCGTTATCAGCTTGCTTGTGGGGCTGCCCGACATGGTGCCTTGGTGGCTTGGGAGTTATGAAGTGGACGTTAGGGTTTGCTACCTTAGGCGTTATGAAGCTTACCCTCTTCCTTGGCCAATATCTCCTTGTTTGATGTTGCCTGATACTAAGGTGATAGTGGTTGTTCGATATGGGTGTAGCCCTAGATGGGTGTTGGCCGACACAGCTGGATACGTTGGTAATCACTGCACCTTTAGTGAGGGTTGTGATGCCTTTGGTGAGGGTTGTTCCTTACCCGATATACCTATAGTGAGGGTTGTACCTTGTGTTTGGTTGGTAAGCCTAATGCTTGTTATTCTTTGGTATATGAGACTGTTATGGTTGATATATATATAAAAATGATACGCTTTAATACACTCATCTATGTTGCATGGTTGACGCTCATAATAAAGTAAAGGGTTATAGATGTTCCTTGTACAAGTACCATTGTTTCTCTATGATTATGCTAACCATGCAGGTTCCAAATGGGGTTTTTGTAGTTAGATCCCTGTCTTTTGTATTTGGGGTTCCTTTGTTCCCAAATACTTTTTGATACCTGATAGTGATATTTTAACTTATCCAAAAAAAAGTTTCAAGATCTAATGACTAAATGCTCATGCAAGACACATCATATGGCCTATTGCACAACATGAAACCATAAATAAAGCTAAGCATGTGATCAAAGTAGATATAAAACTTCAAAAAGGTACGAAAGTTCACTAATTTAGAGTTTGAATGATAATTTTTTGATTAACAGTGCCAAAGTCCCAAGATTAAGCAAGTAGCCTCATCCATAAGCCAAAAAGGCAACTCTTAGGTCAAAAGAGTACAAGTGCACATCAAATGTGACCTACTTCATGATTCAAGAAAAAAGATGAATGGGAGTTAATGTTTTGAAGTTTAAGAGTGATAAAGGAAGGAATAATAATATTTTGGTGCAAGATACACTATTAAAAATTTGAATAGTACATGAAATACATGCTTTTGAGAATGCCAAAAGAATAGTATGCATATTTCATTCTGAAATTAGTCCCAATGGATAGATCCCATCATGATTACGAATGGCCAAAGGATGCATGATATATCATTATCTAAAGATTATTGCAAACATTGGATAAAGGGGAGGGGGTGTTACCAAAAATCATGGAACAAATGAGGGCCCTTAGATTCAAGATAGGAGGCTCACACACGATCTCATGAACCAACTTTTTGTCTAGGCCTGGCCTATGGCCAGAAACACATGCAAGCTGATGTACAACCATTGTCTCCCTCCCTCCCATAGTCCAAGAGTGTGGCAAACCACCATGCACCACCATCTGCATCCCTAGGTTGAGCTATTTGGCTCTACTGTGTGTTTGTCGAAGGCAAAAAAGATGGTCTCCATTGACCTCTTGGTGCTGTGCAAACCTGCCACAACCTCTTCCAGTAATTGTGGGGTTACATATGGTCTTTGCAAGCACCAGGGGGACTAGGGTAGAAACAACCAAAAGGTAGGCTGGCAACCACCATTGGGTTGGAGATAGAAGAAACTATTAAGAGTGAGCTAGTATGCACAAGAAGTGGAAAAAGGAGGAAAAATGAAGGTGAAAGAGCTTTATAGCTAAGAGGAGGGTTAATTGATGCCAAAGTGGTAGGAAAGGGGGGTTGGTGAAGCTCAGTGCAATGCTAGTCGACAAGGTGTACAAAGATTGAGGATGATGGAATGAACGTATGATTGGGGATATGATCTAAGGCAATAAGATCTAACTATCATAAATCATGGTCCACACAAATGTGGCTCGTGATTGGTTGAGGGAGCAACTGTCAGATAGCCAATTAATGGGGAAAGAGATAAATAGGTAGTGTGCCAATAATTTTAGTCCAGAAGGTGTAAATTTTATTAAAAGAGAAAAAAACAAGGTCTAATCCAAAAAAATATTATTTGGGCATAAATCTCACATACTAGTTAAAAATTGGGTGATATTTGATGAGTGGGGAATGTAGGAGTGTCCTCTACACATATAAATATGTAGTGGACAAGAAAAGAGAAATGGATGGTATCAAAAGGGAATGAGAGTTTATGGTGTATAATTTGGGTGAAACCTTGGTTTTTCATCATATTGGATGTTAGACCTTGTCATGTGAACATAGAATAAGCTCAAAAGGCACAAACAAAACTCAAATCATGAAAGTGATGGAAAGAGTGAGGATTTTTGAAAATATGAAGCAGATAGCACATGTTTGAGGAGAGATAAAAAACTATGTTATCATAGTGGATGATTTTGCAACTCCCACTTATGATTCTAAAGTCGTGATAAACATTATTGAGAAAACTGTCTTCCTATGTTGTGGAGTCTCAAGATCCTTTATTAGTGATGGATGATCGCACTTCACAGAGATATAGTTGAAGCACTTCTTAGAAAGTATGGGATGAAGCATAAGGTTGCTACTCCTTACCACCCAATATGTCTAGATAAGTTGAACTTTCACAAATAATAATAATTCTTGAAAAGACTATCAACAAGATAAGAAAGTATTGGTCTTTCAAGCTTGACGATGCACTATGGGTGTAAAGGACAACATACAAGACACCTATAGGGACTACTCCCTATAGGTTAACATATGGAAAGACATGACACCTTCTAGTAGAACTAGAACACAAAGCCTTTTAGAAAATTAAATTCCCTAATATGGACTCAAAGATGGAAGGGAATAAAAGACTTCCGCAACTCTAAGAGCTTGGGGAACTAGGTTGGCATGCCTACAAGAATGCTCATATTTGTAAGGAATAGATAAAGATCTGGCATGACTCACACCTAAAACTAAAAGATGTTAGTGAGGGAGACCAAGTTCTCCATTTCAATTCTTCCATTAGACTTTTTCTGAGAAAATTAAGGTCCATATGGTCAGGGCCCTTCATTGTTAACAAAATATATTCCTCATGAATGATGGAACTATTTAGTGGGAAGACAAGAACATTTTCTATGAATGGACATAGTGTGAAGATGTTTTATGAAGAAAAATAATTCAACAAAAGAGGTAATATGTAGCTTGAAAAACCACTACCTCAGGAATGAAGAAAATAGAGGCAAGTCAAGCTACTGACTATAAATTACACTTCTTGGGAAGAAACCTAAGACTTTATAACCTTTTATGCATTTTCAATTTTTTTTCCCATTTAACAATTTTTTTAATTTTAAATTCTTTGATTTATAATATTACTCATTTTCTTAGAATTTTTTCAATCTTTGATAGTTTTTGCATGTAAAGAATAAAACCTAGTTGATAACATTGGATAAACCTACTGATTTTAGGATGATTTAATGGATCAACCAACATCAATTCTAGTGGTTGATCACCAAGTTTTTTATCGGTTGATATACACATAAACCTTCATATGACAATCTAATATACCATTAGTTGGTTTAGTATATATAACCATCAGATTTTGTTGTTGGAAGAAGGAGTAGACAAACCATCAGTTTGCATAGTTTGATCAACCTTTGGAAGATAAGCTACCATTACACCAATTTCTACTATTACAAGGCTGTTTGAGTGTATCAAAGGAACCATTGATTTGGAATACTTGTAAGAACTTTAGAGACATATCTCTTCAAACCTACATAAGGCATCATACTAATTTTTCTTTGGTTTCTTGAGCCATCTAATCCATCAAAAGGTGTCACTTGCAAGATGTTCAGAAGACAACTCATGTACCAGGATGTCAAAGCATCAACTAAAGTTTTGGCAGGGTCCAACACCATAAAAGAGCCCGTGATATGAATGCAAGAGGGCCCCCAACTGAAGCAGGGACTCTCTAAACCCTAACCTACTAAGCTAGTCTAATTGACAAATCCCTAATCACTATCACCTACCGTTGTTGGCTGTGAAAATGCTAGAGAACCATTTCTTCTTTGTATTCGACCTATACCATAGGAAGCCGAATAAATGTCCCCAATGACACAATCGTAACCTCTATAGATAGCAACCAACCTATCTTCACTTGCTTGATACCCTTTTTCTCCCTAGACCACTGTTGCTAGTTTTCACATGCATCGACAAAGTGACAATGAAGTAGCTGGAGTGGTGATCTTCTCCAACGAAGAAAAGGGATGAGAAAATACCAAACAAAGATGAGAAATGATCTATAACTATTTATAGAACACATCAATGAAGTATGTTCCTTCCCTCTCTTTACCATTTTCTTGTTTACCATTAATCTCAATCAAGATATGAACCTCTGACATCATCCTACCAAGATTTGATTTATTCCTTCATCAGTTAAATGTTCCCTTTGTTTAATCAACCATCATTCTCTTATCATCTATTTTTCATTGGTTTCTTGAAGCCCTCACCATCTCTTTACTCCTACTCATAAAATAACTAGAGAAAAAACCTTGGAAACAACCAATTTCTATCATTCAAAACCTTTGATTGTCAACAGCTAGTTTTCATCAATTTATGTCTTGATTTAAACCATCAGAAGTGCCTATGAGAAACCATCAATTTCTTAAACTGTCCCTTCCGTCATTTATCATATCTTTAAAGAACCTTTAGTAGGTAGTGTACCTTATCCTTTAGTCTCTAACTTGTCTCAAACCATTGGAAGGAACACTCTAAAAATCATCAGTTTTTAGTGGTTTTCTGCCGTTGGTTGTTTGCCAATCAGTTTACATCGATTGTCAAGCCCACTCTTGACTATCATCATAACTATTAGTTCCCAATTACTGCCAATATAATTACCTACTCTAACATTTGTATTAGATACACATCATATCTACATAGAAATATGTTTAAATGGTAGATAACACAAATTTCTAGAAGCTACATCTATCACCCAAACTATCCTATAGGATGAAGTAAATATATGCACTAAAAGAGAAACTTCAAAAGGAAAATATGGAAAGGATAGAAAAATTGAAAGACGAGGTTTCCAGATACTTGGAGATTCATGGGGACCCCATTACGAGAAGTAGAAGATCTATTTTAAAGGCAAAAATGATGAGACATATATAAGAACCAATCCTAGAAGAGTCATCCAATTTAGCAAAATGAGGGGGCACTAAAACCTCAAAATATGTACCTTCTAAAGAGTTTGGAAAATCAAAGAAGAGGAAGGTATTTCACCCCTTCCTAGGTGGTGACATGAAGAAGCTGAATAGAATAGCCAAGGGAGGAGGACAAGAAGCAAATCATGGATAATTAGGGACCAGTGCAGGCAAGACTGAAGCTCAACCATCTGGGGCTATATGTATTACACTACAAGAACCAACTGCTGACCCTCCATCACAACCACTAAAATTATTTTTTCCCCAGAGTTAATGAACACATGTAAAGCTCAAAAACCATGATGAGCAAGAAATCCTCCAAGGAAATTAGATACAACTCATCGACACCCTTACACATGATAGGGTGAAGGCATGTGCATCGAAACAATACGAATATGTATAAGATATTTTCAATGACCAATACTCGTACAAGGAAGTCACTCTGGAGTTCATGTCTTCATTGTAGAATATGTATTTCCCTAAAGAAGAAGATTTAGAATGCAAAGGAAGTTTCAAACTAGCTATTCAATGATTAAGAAAGACTACACTCTGAAAAAAAAGTGGTTAAACTCCATATTCACTAACATAGAAGCTCATGTTGAACTTACCAATATGGCAAAGTAAGATAGAGAATTTAGGGGTTTCTCCACTAACAAAACCTGGGAAAGACTATCTATATATGGAAAACACAATTCAAGGTATTCTAAAGCTTCACAGATGCATCTATTTTGAAGCTGATAATTCATAGGATCATATCTAACTTGGCCTTCACACAATTAGACATTGGAAATATGCCAAGAATGTATCTTCACTCCCTATGGAACATTCTAGAAAAGAATTCAGTCAATATTGGAAGACTTCTTATAAACAAACTTGCTACATAAAAAGGTCGTAAGGGTCCTAGGGAATTCTACATGGGGGGCCTGGTAACACACATAGTACATAGACTTGGGCATCAAAAAATCCTCAAACACTTCACTCGGTTGAGTGGGGGCAGATTTGTGGACACAAAATATTTGACTTCAACAAACATTCTGACAAGGAAGAAGAACAAATACTATGATTCTAAAAATTTCAGAGGACCTTCTATCACTTCCTAAGATGAGCCCATACGAATGTGACAAACTTCTCTTCTTGATAGAGGATATCTTAAATATGATATCAGGTTAACTCTCTTCCTTAGTACGATGAACCTACTTCAAATAAAAATACCAAAGAAAAAGTAAATAAACATGTAGAGACCACAAAGAAATAAAAGTTCATGGTACAATTCCCCAAGAAGACGATTGTGTGTCCTAAAAGAGAAAAATCATCCACATCTCAACCTAAAGAGATGGCAGAAGTAGAGAAGATGATGACCATACCAATAGTTACCCTACCTGAGAAACTAGCTACACATCCTCTAGAGGCCCAACCCGAATGGGAAAAGTTCTTGACACCCTCAACAACTACAACCCTGGTATCGTATCTTGCAACCACAAAGACAAACAAAGACAAAATTCCTTCAAAAACAACACCACAACTTGAACTAGAATCACATGAGTCTATAGCTATGTAGGTAATACCAAGGGGGAGAGAGAAGGTGAGAAGGAACACTATATAATGATCCACCCGATTAGAAAAGAACTAGAGAGTAATATACACTGAGATAGAGAAGGAAACGATTTTCACTCACCCCTAAGAGAGATGCCCATGTAGGAAGCAAGCTCAGACCATCTTATTCCTTCAAGTGAGTGAGCTCTTGCCATGAAAAAGTTAATGGAAATTGGGTAGGAAATTAGTGGCCCGCTTGAGATCATTCCTAACTCTTTACTTGACATTTCTAACTTAACTTTCAATGTGCAGTCATTGAAAATGCAAATGAAGGAGTCACAATAAATATTCAGCCTCTGGTGCTCTTGCCACAACAAATGCATGATATTGTGGAAAATCAACTG
Organism: Alisma plantago-aquatica; assembly: GCA_963693085.1. Taxonomy (NCBI): domain Eukaryota; kingdom Viridiplantae; phylum Streptophyta; class Magnoliopsida; order Alismatales; family Alismataceae; genus Alisma; species Alisma plantago-aquatica. Next base: position 756,363,737 of record OY856409.1, read on the forward strand.
AAGATGACCTCGAATGATATTACCAAAGAGATCACTACCCTATGGGGGAGCTTGATGAACTAAACAGAGAAAATAATGTGCTTCACTCCTCCACCAACCTGTAAAAGCATAAAGGAACCAACTTTGACATCAACAATAGATCATGAAGAGTTGAAAGCTAAAAGGTATAAAAGTCTACAGGAAGTAGACAAACACCCTCCTAAATAGAAAAAGAGGTGGCAATCCATGTCATGGCAGACTTGGTGTTGGCTAGGTTAGGAATCACCCTAGAGGTGTGTTACAACCCGTTCCTAGCTTTGATAATAATCCTAGAGATTTAAGATAATCTTAATTCTCATCATGTTTTTATTAGTAATATTTTATCCTGTGCTTTATCTTAACTTGGTAACCTTAAATACTTATTTGGGCAACTCATAATCATGACTTAAGCATACTATAAAGATCTGAGTTGGAGTTAATATATCATTAAGCCATACATGTATGCAAGAAGAGAGTTAATGACATTGAAGGAAATTATTAATAAATAAATTTTCCTCTGATAATATTATCAAAATAATACTTTAGGATTGTATATAATTCAATTATGAATCCAACAAAAAAATAATGAACCAAATCAGAGTTAAAATGAAAGAGTTATGCCCTTTTTAGTAAACATGTATAGAGTGTCGCGACAACGACACTGTGTCGTGTGCCGTGACCACGTCGCTGCATCGTGTGCCGTGACTGCGACCATGACACTATGCCATAACTGTGATGCTATGTCACGTGCCACGATTGTGATGCTATGCCGCGACCGTGACACTACGTCGTGTGTCACGACCGCGACCGATGCCGCCCATGACAACCAATCGTAAAATGATCATATCTCAGGCTATACTTATCCGTTTTCAACAAAACAAAGTGCATTGGAACTGTGATTCAATCCTATATAATATCAGAGTCCTTTATCAATGAGAGGGATACTTGGAAGGTGATTTATGGGGTGATGTTTGGAGAAGAACGTGAAGAATGGTAGAAATCCAAAAAGGTTTTCATATATTCGACTTGGTAAGTAGTTTTAACCGTGATTCTTCCTTCTCTTCATTTACACTTGCTAGAAACCCTTGATCCATCAAATTTAAGGTTTAGGTTAACCTATGACCTTCATCTTCTACCTACAGCTAGCCTCATTTAGAGTTGAAAGGAAGAAGAAACCAATGATTTGCTATAGTTTTGATATGGATTCGAGAGTTTCCGAGATGGGCTACGTTTTTAAGGTGTTTTCACACCTTAGGGTGAGTGGGTACTTCCTTTAGATAGTAGATTGCATGAAAATGAGTTAAATTGTCAAAAAAATTCAATTACTTAGTATGCGAGTACAAACCCTAAATGGTCTATTTGATCTAGCTTTTGCAAGTTGATATGAAATGGATTATTTATCTATTGTGATGAACTTCAGATGATGAAATCATATTAGAAATGAGTACAATCCATTTGAATGATAATTGTTTAAGTATTTCAAAGGTTATAAGAGTAAACTAAAATTTAGGGTATTCATGTATGATTGAAATTGTTGTATAGTTAAATAAAGAAGTTTTCCTAGTTGAATCTCCTTGCTTACAAATGAGTGTGTTATTTGTATGCATATTACATATATGTCAGATAAGATCTTGCATTTCATTTGATGATATCAATGTTTTCTTGATATATCAGTAAGAGGGTGAAACCCTAAATGAATGGAAAGTTGGAGGTTTGCAAATAGACATCTTGATTCAATGTTATTCTTGATGTATAGTGTTTTAGTAAATGGCGTGGAAACCCTACTTCAGTTCATTACAGGGTTTCATATATATATTTGATTATATGTGAACTATTGAGAGCAATCTTTATTCAATGATGTTATGTTGTATTAAATCCTTATTCGAGTCATGTGATTAGTGAATGTGGTAAATGAAACCCTAAGGATAGGGTATTCAGTGAATCAAGTATAGTGATCTTAATGTTTTTCGGTATGAGATGTGGTTATGCTTAACAGTTCAGTTGTGGTAAATGTTATCAGATGGTTTATGAAGTGCACGATTTACAAAGTTGAACTAAGATAAGCTGATGTGATGACTGAATTGTGAATTCAAAGAGTGAATTAGACATTTAGATGCCCTGAAAACTATAGAATCCTCACAGGATGAGGCCTACACTGTGAGGAGGAAAGAGTTTCCCGACTGGAGGTAGTCTAGTTCGAGGTAAGTCAGAGCGCACCAGTAGGGTGTGGGGGTCTTGACCAGTAGGCCAGACTCCTTATAGTTGTGTGGTAATCAACACCAACCAGGGATTCCGGTGGTATCTATGTTACATGTTGAGTGATCAGTGGTCAGTAGGTCCACCGATGCACAATAAGCTTAAGGGTTTTGACTCACACCCTGAGTACCTAGGTTGAGAGGGGGAGTCTGAGATATCCAACCACTCACATTAGCCATTGAGAGGTAGACGTGTTGAGGCCCGCTACAGACAGGGTCTTACTCAAGAGATAGGCTTAGGAACTCGGGTATGCTTCTAAGCCTTCTACAGTGAGCTCATAGCTTGCTGTGATTCTTTCACATGTTGTGTTACAACTCATGTGGGTTTAGGGCATAATAAAATGAATGAGAGGTTAAACAAGTGTGCACATTTATTCAATTATTATTTTTATGTTTCTGAATTATTAGTTCTCTTTATGATCAATCAAGAATGTTCATATTGATTTACTCTTGTACATATCTAGAGTATCTTGAAATATTTTTGTTTGGGAATGATTAGTCTCTTTAAATCTTACTGGTGTTATAATTGATATCAGTTTCTCCACAATATATATGTAATTATATAAGTGCTTTAAACTATTTTTATGAAGCACTCATTCACTGAGCGAGTAGGCTCACCCCTCTACTCAAAATTTTTTTAGGGAAACCACATGGACTTGAATAATGTCAATGCCAGAGTAGATCTACCATAAGAGCTAAGTATCAGAATTAGTTGAGTTCAGTCAGTCCCTGTCACTCTAGGTCCTTGTATAGAGTTTAGAAAGAGTTCTAAATGATGTTGTGTAACTTTGATTCCTTTAATAATAGAGTATGTATCTGGTTATCATGTCGTATGTACATGGAAGTGTAAGAAATAGAATAAATGTATGGTGTGTATCATTAATGTTGAGATCATATTAGAATAATCAAAGTTTAATTCTCTTGCAAGGTTTTCTTATGTGATTGAATGTGAGAAAACAAAGAGTTTGAAATAAAGGGAAAAGGAAAAGTTGGGAGTGAACTTTGTAATAAGTATAATCCTCAAACGTATGCCCCAATTTCATGATTAGTGGCAATCGTGGGATGTGGGGTGTAACAACTTGGTATTAGAGTTGAGGCTGAGTTGTTAGGGACCATTAGGATAGAAAGTCTGAGTTATAAGTGTGGTAGATAGGAGGTGATGTGTCTATAGCTCTGGGAGGTCTGAATATTTAGATACCCTAGCCCGATATCTAAATACTTAGGTAGAGTAGTATCAAGCTGCTCTGTCTATTCTTCTCTAGATGCCCTGGATAGGTATGTAGAGGAAGGATGGGCTAGAGAGAAACCCTAGAAATCTTTGTGTTAGGAGATTGGAAAGTAATGAAGGAGTAAGAGATTAAACATATAATGTGATACAACTCTTGCTTTATATTTCTTCTTTGATTGGAGATCAATAGAAATGCTCTTATACATATGAATTCATATTATCAGTTTGTAGAATATGTATGGTTCTTTTAGATTGTTGTGTATCATGAAGTTGATTTAGTTATTCTTTGTATCAAGTAGACCAAAAGTTATGTTTAAATAAGTTTGACCTAAGTGGATATTCTTTCAACATGCACTACTACAGAAGTGGCCTTTGGCGTCGGTCGTTTAACCCCATTTGGCGTCGGTTTTCGACCGACGCCTATGCGGGCGCCGCTAAAGGTCGAACACTTCGGCGTCGGTTGTTTAACCGACGCCTATTTAAACTATCGGCGTCGGTCGTTTAGTCGATAACCGACGCCAAAGGGGTTCGTGCCACATAAAACGGCGTCAGCTAGGGCACTTTCTGCGTCGGTTATTTACTAACGGACCGACGCCTATACTACTTATAGCGTCGGTCTTTTAGTAGATAACCAACGCATAAAGTGTCCTAAATGACGACATTTTTTGTGTGGCGCGAATACTTTTGGCGTCGGTTATATACCAAAAGACCGACGCCTCTAATTTAAATAGGCGTCAGTTTGATACGTATATCCGACACCATTTCGAGGACTGCTTTGGCCACATAAGGCGTCGGTTATCTATAAATAACCGACACTGTAGATCTTTGCTGACGGTTTTTATAAATAACCGACACCTATTTGTTTTTTTTTTTCATATCAGTTTGCAGGCCTGCTGTGGCTGGTCAGCAGGATGAGAACCTGCAGTTCAGTAACTGAACTGCAGGTTTACGACATCCATTGATATCAGCCTACAAACAGGCCGCAAACCTGCAAAAGTCATAAGCAAAATTTCACACAAGTACATACATTCAGACATAAATTCAATTCTCACATTCACACATATAGAAACATTCAAATACATGTATTAACATTCAGAAATATTCATTTACAAAGTATCATTCATTATCGCTATCAACATCCCAATTATATCTTACAGTTGCCACTGCTTGTATGGCTTTTGCCCATTCTTCTCTTACTTCATTTAATGCTTCCATCGTATATGGAGCATGTATATTTTTTAAGTGTTTACCTGTAGTGTTGTCAGTTTTAAACACCTGCAAAGAGAATGATGTATATATATAAGTAATAATATAAAAATAAGATAAGATTGATATATTGCATACTAACTAATGAAAGTATATATAATACCTCATGTATGGTATCGATGTCCAATGCGGCATATTTGATAATCATCTGCATAAATCACATCACATAGTATGCACATGCCCAGCCATTGTCTTGTGTAGCACACTATAAATTGAAACATACAAAATAATACAACTAAGCACAATTCACATCAATAATATATATATTCGAGTCGGGAACTTACTTGTACGTTCTGCCAATTTATTGGCTGGTTCTTTTTCCTTGGGACCGTTCCTCCAGCCTTTTTGAATGCATCTAAACCCCTACATGTTAATATAACACAATAAATTGCATAAGTAAATAGTAATGTAATAAAAGATGTTAACGGATATAAAAATGAAATATTTCTCACCAGAATAATGGCATTCTCATTACGTGTCCAATTTTAGTGTTCAATGTACTCCCCGCAGGATCTAGATAATAAACAGTGAATGTCCCGGGGACAATAACTAGTAACTCCCAATGTCTACCGCTAGAAGTAAGAAGTTAACAATTAATAACTCAAAATGCAAAATAAAAATGGAATTTTCTTAAGTCCAAATTATAAATAAAGTAAACTTACTTGACATTGAATGGAGCTATTATTATCGTCTTCTTTTGCTGACCAAAAATTGTAAAAGAATCTATACAGTATTGTTGAACATTATCAGGGTCTTTAGCTACCAAACTAATCAATGATGGAATCAAAAATCCCACATGATCAAATGCAAATTGTTTGCAAAGATCTTCGACTAGGTAGCTGCAAAACATATAGGCGTATGCATTAATATATAAGAAACCAGATCACCGGATCTTACACAAGGTATATGGATGTATAAACAAGATCTCACCTTATCCATGTCTCTATCATTGATGTATTCAGCCAATCATACATAAACAACTCAATAATATATTGTATAAATAAAGAGCTATCGTATGATTGACCTGCATAATCTGCATCTAAAGAAATAATTATAGGGCAATGTACATTATGTGCCCGTAGCCAACATGACATTCCCCTACAAGCAGGACCTAACGGGTATGTTAGGTCAGTTGGAACCCAATCGGGTAATGCGGGAAGTGGAAGTGGAGGCCTAGGTGCTCCTGGTGTCTTCTTTTTAACCTGTACATATAATTTCAGATCAGTTGACATCATATATACACATTAACAGTCTAAATCAATGTAAATTTATCTTACAATTTCAGTCGTGTAGACGACATCTGCTTTGGGCCACAATATCACCCCGCCTTCTGCCTCACCAAGTGTATCAATATCTGGGTGGGCATATGGCAACGCAACTTCCCTCCAATCGGGTAACACACGTAATGGGCCCACACGAACATAGCCCTGTGGTATTGGAGTCCCGTGAAACCTTTCCCCAGGAAGGGATGGGTAAGCTTGCGCCTCTGCAACAACGTAGTCTTGCATTCTTAAGCGGCATGGCTTCAATGCCTACAAATTTACGTAAAGAATATTATACATATATACATATCATCTTGAAAACATAACAACTTGAAAAGACTAACTACAATGCCATAAACAATACTTACAGCAGACGTGCTAGGCGATGGGTCTCCAGGATTACTCGTAGTCTGTGCATCAGGAGAAGAGTGGGTCGCCATAGGCGTATTGGAAGCCTGAGATGCCTGCCACCGCAGCAATTCTTCCTTGACCTTCTCAGCAACTACATCGTTGATCTTCTTAGCAACTAAATCCTCAACTCTCTTATTCTCCTATACATGGATAAAAGAAACATTAGCTTCTTATTAATGAATTTCCTTTTGCAGTAACATTCTAAAAAAAGAATAGGTTACCTCTTCTTGAGAAAGTCCTGCTCTGGGTTTGCGCTGGGATGGCCCAAAGAATGCTTTGATGCCAACACCAGCGCCGGCACCTCTAGCACGTCCAGGATGCTCTGGGTTACCCATAGCCACTATCAATTCATCCCTTGTGCCCTAAGGGATGAACGTGCCTTGTTTCCTCTGCTCGTGCAGCTCCCGCTAATCACCATAAACAGAAATTGGTAAGTTAACACCACAAATAATCAATATTCAAATGATTTCTGTAAGAGTTGTATTTTACCATTTTTGCAGCCGCCTCAGCAGTTACATGCTTCTTTATTTCACCCTTTTTGTTTTGCCTGCCAGCTATCCAGATATCATGGCGAGGCATGGGTGTGGCAGACTCCTGAGTAGGAGCAGACTCCTGAGTAGCCGCAGACTCCGCCTGTAGTCTTTGGCGAATGCTTGCATAGCCTTTTGGACCCATAGTGTGGTCATGCACATTCAGTGCACTCCTTGCTTTTTGTGCGTCACTGAGGGGCTAGTTAGTATGCACATTAATGATTTGGTTAGTAACACTAAATGCTAATCTTGAATAGATGAATACAATGCATATTAATTAAATTAGGAGTGACGCCTAATACCTTGAATTCTTCAGATTTTCTTGAAGCAACAAAATTGTCCCAATCTTCTTTGTCCAAGAAGTTCCATTGTTCAAGGGCTGACTTCTTCTTCTTATCACCCTCTTTTATGTATTCTCTGTTTAGATTTGTCCTATAATTCCTAAGCATCTTTCCAGCGCGTTGCATCACATTTTTACGATGCAACTTCTCATCCAATGCAAGCAGATTCTGTAAAATAGAAATGTTATTAACTAGTATCCAAAATAGAATTGCAAATAATAGAATTTGTAATCTACAAAATAGAATTGCAAATAATAATAACTCACGCATAAATCCTTCCATATCAAGTCTTTTTTCCCTTGAGGAACTTTATGCCAATTGTCATACTTAATACCACAATGGCTCCGAGTGGTACACCCAAGATAGTTCACAAAATTATTGCGGTTCACTCCAATTGGATTTCCTCCATTATCAAACTCCACCACCAATTTGGATCCACTACCACTTAGCGCTAATAACTTCTTCAAACAGAGTGATGCCCACTCCACTTACATGCTTCGGCAATATAGATCGAATTGCCACGGGCAATATTTGTTGCATTAGAGTGTGACAATCATGAGATTTAAGACCTATCAACTTCAGATCTTTCATTGATACCAATCTACGGATGTTGGATGAGTAACCATGTGGCACCTTAACATTTACCAAGCATTCACAAAAAGTTTTCTTCTCCTTTCTAGACAACGTGTAACAAGCGGGAGGTAAGTATGTTCTTTTATTACCCATTTCACGTAATTCTGTTAATTCTGACCTTATTCCCATTTCACGTAGGTCCAGTCTGGATTTTATCCCATCTTTAGTCTTACCTGGTATATTTAATAGAGTACCAATGATGCTATCACAGACATTTTTCTCAACGTGCATTACATCGATACAATGCCTGACTGTCAAAGAACTCCAATAAGGAAGATCCCAAAATATTGACTTCTTCTTGAATGAAGAATTGTCACTCCATGTGGCCATACTACATTGTGATTTCTTACCAAATTCATTGACAATGTCTTTTACTCTTTCATAAACAACATCCCCTGGTATAGGTTTAGGTGCACTCCGTTCATCATTCCATCCATTGAATGCTTTGCGCTTCCTACGATACGGATGGAATTTTGAAAGAAAGCTTCGATGACCAAGATATACAGTCTTGCCGCCATGTTTTAGTCTTATTGAATCAGTGTTTTCTTCACATATAGGACACGCTTTAGCTCCTTTGACACTATATCCAGACAAATTCCCATATGCTGGAAAGTCATTAATAGTGCAAAACAACATAGCGTGCAAACGAAATGTCTCTCTTGCTGAAGCATCATAGGTCATCACACCTTCAGCCCAAAGTTTCTTTAAGTCATCAATCAAAGGTTCAAGATAAACATCAATATCATTTCCGGGTTGTTTAGGGCCCGATATCAACAATGACAACATAACGTACTTATTTTTCATACACATCCAGGGAGGAAGATTGTATATAACAAGCATGACTGGCCAAGTGCTATGTTGGCTGCTCAATGTCCCGTACGGATTCATCCCATCTGTACAAAGCCCAAGTCTTAGATTCCTATCTTCTTCACCAAATTTAGGGTACAATAGATCAATCTTCTTCCACTGTGGGGAATCAGACGCATGTCGTAGGATCCCATCATTATTTTTCTTAACATCTGCATGCCACCTCAAATTCTTCGCATCTTTCGGATTTGCAAACAAGCGTTGAAACCATGATATTATAGGTAGATACCACAACACCTTGGCAGGAGAACCAGTTTTGGACTCCCCCGAAGTCGTCAATTTATACCGTGACGCACCACATTTTGGACAATCTTTCAAATCTACATAGTCCTTTTGAAATAATACACAATCATTCAGGCATGCGTGTATCTTCTTGGCCTCCATTCCCATTGGGCACAACATTTTCTTTACCTGGTATGTTGAGATTGGAAGCACGTTTCCTTCAGGAAGAATTTCTTTCAACAAAGTCAACAATGAAGTGAAGCTTTTGTCACTCCATCTATTGTTAGCTTTCAACTTATACAATCTCAACACAGCGCTAAGCTTCGTAAACTTAGCACAGCCTGTGTATAACGGTATCTCAACATCATGCACAATGTTTGTAAAGATAGGAGGTGGATCGGTGTGCTCTACCCTACAACTATCCAGCATCGCATCAACGATGTCTGCTGGAACTGGTTCGTTCACATTTACGTCATTAGAGGCAATTTCTTCTTCCACCCAAGCACTGCTATCGACATCTACTGGTTTCAATTTTGAAATCTCTCCATGCCAGTGCCATTCTGTATAGCCTTGTACAATCCCGTTGCACATGACATGACTTTTGATTTCCTCAACAGTGTTGACTTTCAAGTTGTTACCGCAATGCCTACATGGACAGTAGAACCTATCTGTAGGTTTTTTCCTATGTTCCTCGACAAATCTAATAAACTGATCAAGACCAGATATAAACTCCGGGGTGCAACGATTACGAATGGACATCCATGATCTATCCATTCTATGATCAGAGAAAACAAGTATATATTAGGAAACAAGTATATATTAGGAAAAGATTAGGCAGCATTTCCCTAGTATATAATAAATGTGTACCACCTATCCCATCCTTGAACACCTAATCTCACTAGTAAGTGTATAATGTGTATTGGGTTTTCGAGAAAATTTCGGCAGCATTTCCCCGCTGTTCTCTAAGTACATATGTACTTAGAGAACAAACGGGGAAATGCTACCAAAATTTTCTCGAAAACCCAATACACATTATACACTTACATCCTAAGTGAGATTAGGTGTTCAAGAACAGTCCCAAACCGGGGACTATCCAAGATTTACTCCTAATGAGTCAATCTTGGACGGGTTTCTAGGCCAACAATAATAGATATCTACAATGAAGCCGGATTCCATACAAACAGTATATAATTTAGTGATTGTTCATTCTAATTTATACCAATGTACAAGTAATATAAAAAACAATGATTGTTCACATTCTAGGCCAACAAACACATGTGATGTCATTCTTATATATAATAAATGTGTACCACCTATCCCATCCTTGAACACCTAATCTCACTAGTAAGTGTATAATGTGTATTGGGTTTTCGAGAAAATTTCGGCAGCATTTCCCCGCTGTTCTCTAAGTACATATGTACTTAGAGAACAAACGGGGAAATGCTACTGAAAGTTTCTCAAAAACCCAATACACATTATACACTTACATCCTAAGTGAGATTAGGTGTTCAAGAACAGTCCCAAACCGGGGACTATCCAAGATTTACTCCTAATGAGTAAATCTTGGACGGGTTTCTAGGCCAACAAATACATGTGTTGTCATTCTTATATATAATAATTGTCTATAAACTACAGGCAACATGGTTAATCCTAATCAACAGAGCATTATTAAATAATAAATCAAGAAATCAATAGTTTCAAACAAAAGGTCTAGGAATCTTTACTAGACATTATATGTATCCCTAATCATCATAAATAACATACTACATTATTATGAACATCCAGATCAGATTAAGATCATACTATGTTATAACCATTGGTTTAATAACCCTATTTCCGCATGTACATGTTTATCAACTTTAAAACCCTATAATTCATGAAATCATTCTAATTCAATTTAATATGTTGGGATCACATAAAAATATATTGCAATAAGACATGTATGCTCGCGGGGAATGATTATTGCACAATGGGTTTGATTAAATCTAGAATAAAATCTTATATAATTGTTTGCTATAAAATCACACATAATGCACCACAAGGGTATCTTCATAGATGACCCACAATCTCGTGATATATTTCAATAAACTCAGGGTCACTCCGTATATGAATATCAATGGATTAGCATGACACTAACCCTGGTAATGAGGCATGACAAAGATGGGTAAAGTGTGGGATAGGAGATTTGAATCACTTGTGGAATTATTTTTGCCTCACCTTGCCAATATAAGGAGAGAATGAGCTCTCAATTTAATCTAGATTGGGCCTACAAATTTAGAACATTCACTAGGAAAATCCCAGTCATTTGCAATCCAAAAGTCCATCATAAGGCTCAAACAACAATGTATGCAATGGTAACTATAAACTGAATATAAATACATTATGAAGACCTAAAGGGAACCCATATACGTATATATGCTTGTGATTTATTACTTGTTCTAAGAATTGTTGAGAATAAAGCCCAAGGAGGTGTCTTTGATGCAGACAAATGTTACTTCCCCTAGTTGGCCTGAGGAGCGGCGTGGAGGAAGGAAGGAAGGAGGAAGAAAGCAATACCTTGAGGGAATAGGAAGAATGCCTGGCCTAGAGAGCAGTGGCGTGGCCTGAGCAGAGACCTACCCCAAAGAAGCCACCGGCGGTGAGGAGAGGAGAGCAACTGTGCGCGGTGAGGAGAGCAGCAGTGCGCGGCGGCGAGCAGGCGGCGGCGGTGCAGGCGAGCAGGCGGTGGCGAGCAGGCGACGGAGCAGGAGACTTCAGAGCGCAGCAGCAGGAGCAGGAGCGGCGGCGAGCAGGCGGCGGTGGTGGCGGCGACGCAGAGCTGGTGTCCAACGGCGGCAGGAGCGGCGGCGAGCAGGAGTGGTGGCGCCGGAGAAGGGGAGCTGAAGAAGAAATCATCGGAGAAGGGGAGCTGAAGAAGAAATAGGGAAATCGCTCACAATGAAACAGAAGAAAGGGGAAGAGTCGGGCGATCGAGGGTTATGAAGTTCCCAAATAGCGTCGGTTGTTTTAAACAACCGACGCCTAAACATCTTTAGCGTCGGTTGTTTGAAAAAACCGACGTCCAATTGGACGATATTTTCATGAAATTGTTTGGCGGGAACCACCTTCAGCGTCGGTTATCCGTGAATAACCGACGCTGAAGGTGACACTTTTCGCGCAAATTTTCATCGCACATAGGCGTCGGTTTCTACCTAAATAACCGACGCTGCTAATGACACTATTTTTTTTGATCGAAATATGGATTTCGCGGGCGACTTTAAGCGTCGGTTTCTTATAAACAACCGACACTGAAGACAAAGCGGTACCCGTGTCTGGCTGGTCTTCAAATATAGACGTCAGTTTTCGTAAACAACCGACGCCTAACATAGAAGGCGTCGGCTTTCCTTAATAACCGACGCCCAGAAAAGTGTCACTGAATGCTATTTCTGTAGTAGTGATGTTTGAGAATAATAGGAGTTGGTTAATCTTTAGTAGATCTTAGCTTTAAGACTACAGGTTCGACCTAGTCTGACTGGCAGGGTGCGTTGCTGGGATCTAATGACTCCTACTAAAATATAATAAGAGTAGACTCTGGATAAATTAGACCCACATCATAGTGAGAATGTACATACACTAAGATGTTGAAACATATGGGAAAGATTAGAATAGCTAAGAATCAGTTGGAACTGATATCTGAGATCTAACTTTGGGGCCTCATATGAGAAACCCTTAATTGGGAATAAAGGAATATGAAATAAGGTTCAGATTAAGTTTAATGATTAGTATTATATGAAATCTAAATATGAAATATGGAAAAGATATGAGAAAAGTATGTAAGGGCCAAGATACTAAGAATCAGTCACTAGGAATGGACCATATAATCGAGTACAATGCTTTTATGTACTCGAAAGAAAAGGGAAAATAGAAGAAAAGAGTTAAGTATACAATAAGTACATAGAAGTGAAGAGTCTTTAGAAGAGTTAAAGTAAACAGAATTAGATGTACATGTAAATCAAAAGACTATGATAACAAATTTAGTTGAAACAAAGAGAAATGTTAGAAATGATGGGCTTGATTAAGGAATGAGGGTTATGATATAATTGATAGCATGGAATGTATACCTTAATTATGAAGTTTAATACATCCATCCTTACTACCTTTGGATTCCAAGTCTCTATAGAACAACAAACTAGTTTCCAAAAGAAGAACAAAAGTTTAGCTTAACAAATGAATAAGTCATACAAAGGTAGACTATATTCAAGAAGGAAAAACTTGATTGAAAGAGAAACTCAGTTTGACCCATGCATGAGCCATTTGATTTAAAATGAAGGATATGTAATGTATTAAAGACGAGGTGAAACTAGTAGAGAGATTATTGATTTAGAATTTCAACTTCACATTAGTAGAAGGATAAAAAGAAATATGTGCAACATGGTATACATGATCATACACATGAATAAGCAACATTATCATAAGATAAAACTAGAAGTTAAAGATGATAGGTGGAAGAGTAGTATATGGTAATAAAGTAAGGAAGGGTTTGAAACATAATGGAGTAATATAGATTATAAAAGAAAGAGGTTAGGAGATTCAAACAAGTGTTAATTAGTCAAATATCCTTGTTGATAACCAATTAAACCTACATATGAGAAATGTATTAAGCGAATGTTTGAAGATAAGAATTCTATGTCTCAGAATCATCTTCTTTTTCATATATTACATAATGAGAGCAATGTGGGAGTGAAGTGATAAGAAAATGAATCATATATGATGCATAACCACCATGGTAGAGACATCTAGTGTATGTAATAATGACACACAATATGATGATGAAACCCTAGCAGGGTAAATTGAAAACGTAATATAACTGAATGACCAAGTAAGAGAAAGAAAATTCAATTCAAGATAAGGAAGAGTTTAGTAAAACTTGTGAGATCCAAAGTTTGAATTTCAAATTAAGGGAGCAAAGTCACATCACAATAATGTCATGCCACTGATAAGGACCAAACCCTAGAATGTTTATAGTTGTAGTAGTTTAAGGGATGTCACTAGTGATTTGACCTTGAATACTAGCATATCTATAAAACAAGATCATGAGATTAGCACTATGAGAAGTAAACTAGAACTGATAGTAATCCAGGGTTTAAAGGTAGCTAATCTGAAAGGTAGATAAACAATATTGAAATGATTCAGAGGAAAGGATAAGAAATATATTTTATTTATAAGAGGTGTGATTTGAAAAAAAGGAGAAGTAAAACATGAGCAAAGTGTAATATAAAATAAATTCTTGTAGTGATAGAAAAAATGATGAATAATCTACTCATACTGTGAATGTTTTAATGTTAGGGATGTTTATTCTATATCATAAAAATGAGAAGGATAAGTAACGAGAAGTAAGCAATAATGAATGAGGAGAGAAATAAGAGAATACAATGGCTTTCAGTAATACGTGAATTTGTTTTTAGAAGTATATTTTGTTGATGGTATATTAAGGGATGTAAATTTGTTTTACATATGATTTCAGTTATACATGTGTAAGCAATATGTTAATTAAAGGTGTCTGATAGTTGTAGTCATTCATACCAGTAATCCATCTTAGTATTTTACAATTGTGGTTGAATCTAGTCTTCCAACTCATTAGTGCTTTGCTATTTGAGTAGCATAATAGTAAAATTCAAAATAATATGTTGAACTCTCTTTTGTGACTTAGAGGTAATACAAAACAATAGTACATATTGGGCGGTATGAATTAAGATAGTGGGATCAGATTACTAGTATTGAGGTAACATTTTAACAGGGTATGGCATGATTACAAATGGTTGTTTATCTTTCTTTTTCCTATTATTGATTGTGACATAGAAAATTCTTCTTCTATCATTAACAAGGCTTGCTAAAAAATCTGTTGTGATTTGAAGAGAAACAAATGATTCAACATTGAAACTAAAATTCTAGGCCACAGAAATTGAAAGCTTAAAAAGAGAGAGATACCCCTAGTAAAGGTTCTTTGGAGGAATCATGGTGTAGAATAAGCTACTTGGGAAGTGGAGTTAGATTTGTTTAACAAGTATCCTTTCCTCTTTTAGAAATTTTGAGATGAAATTTTTATTACAGGGGGAGAATTGTTACAACCCGTTCCTAGCTTTGCTAATAATCCTAGAGATTTAAGATACTCTTAATACTCATCATGTTTTTGTTAGTAATATTTTATATTGTGCTTTATATTAACTTTGGTAACCTCAAATACTTGTTTGGGCAACTCATAATCATGAATTAAGCATACTATAAAGATCCGAGTTGGAGTTAATATAGCATTAACCCATACATGTATGCAAGAAGAGAGTTAATGACATTGAAGGAAATAATTAACAAATAATTTTTCCTCTAAAAATAATATTTTAAGATTGTATATAATTCAATTATGAATCCAACAAAAAAAGAATGAACCAAATCGGAGTTAAAATGAGAGAGTTATGCCCATTTTAGTAAACATGTACATAGTGCCATGACCGCGACGCTGTGTCATGTGCCGCGACCACGACACTGTGTCATATGCTAGGACCAGATGCTATACCATGACTGTGACTCTATGTCATGTGCTGCGACTGCAACACTGCACCGTGTGCCACTACAGTGATGCGACAGATGCCACCCAGGACATCCAATCATAAAACAATCATATCTCGGGCTATACTTATCCGTTTTCATCGAAATGAAGTGAGTTAGAACCATGATTTGATCCTATATCATCTTAGACTCCTTTCTCAATAGGAGGGTGACCTAGAAGGAAATTTTTGGGGCATGTTTTTGGGAATAACGTGAAGAATGGTGGAAATCCAAAAGGGTTGCCATAGATTTGACTTGGTAAGTAGTTTTAACCACGATTCTTCCTTCTCTTCATTTCCCCTTTCTCGAAACCCTTGATCCATTGAATTTGATGTTTGGGTTAACCTATGACCTTCACCTTCTACCTACATTAGACTTCATTTAGAATTGAAAGGAAAAAGAAACCAATGATTTGCTAGAGTTTTGATATGCATATGAGATTTTCAGAGATGGGCTGCATTTTTAAGGCACTTTCAAACCTTAGGGTGAGTGTGTACTTCCTTTAAATAGTAGATTGCACAAAATGAGTTAAATCATCAAAAAATTTCAATTGCTTAGTATGGGAGTACAAACCCTAAATGGTCTATTTGATCTAGCTTTTGCAAGTTGATATGAAATGGATTATTTATCTGTTGTGATGAATTTCAGATGATGAAATCATATTAGAAATGGGTACAATCCATCTAAATGATAATTCTTAAAGTATTTGCAATGGTTATAATAGTAAACTGAAATTTAGGGTATTCGGATATGACTGAAATTCTTGTATAATTGATTAAAGAAGTTTTCCTAGTTGAATCTCCTTGCTTACAAATGATTGTGTTATTTGTATGAGTATTACATATATATCAGATAAGATCTTGCATTTCATTTGATGATATCAATGTTTGCTTGATATATCAGTAAGAGAGTGAAACCCTAAAAGAATGGAAAGTTTGAGGTTTGCAAATAGACATCTTGATTCAATGTTATTGTTGATGTATAATGCTTTAGTAAATGGCATGGAAACCCTAGTTTAGTTCATCATAGGGTTTCATATATATATATATATATATATTCGATTATACGTGAATTGGTGAGAGCAATCTTTATTCAATGATGTTATGATGTATTAAATCCTTATGCGAGTCATGTGATTAGTGAATGAGGTAAATGAAACCCTAAGGATAGGGTGTTCAATGAGTCAAGTATTGTGATATTAATGTTTCTCAATATGAGATGTGGTTATGATTAACCGTTTAGTTGTGGTAAATGTTATTAGATGGTTTATAAAATGTACAGTTTACAAAGCTAAACTAAGATATGTTGATGTGATGATTGAATTGTGAATTTGGAGAGTGAATTAGACATTTAGATGTCCTAAACACTATAGAATCCTCACAGGATGAGGCCTATTCTATGAGTAGGAAACAATTTCCTGACTGGAGGTAGTCTAGATTGAGGTAAACCAGAGCGCACCAGTAGCGTGCGGGGGTCTTGACCAGTATGGCAGACTCCTTATAGTTGTGTTGTACCCAACACCAACTGGGATGCCGGTGGTACCTGTGTTACATGTTGAGTGATCAGTAGGTCCACTGATGCACAATAAGCCTAAGGGCTTTGACTCATAGCCTGAGTACCCAGGTTGAGATGTGGAGACTGAGATATCCAGCCACTCCCATTATCTGTCTAGAGGCAGACGTGCTGAGGCCCATTGTAGACAGGGTCTTACTCGAGAGATAGGCTTAGGAACCCAATCATGCTTCTAAGCCTTGTACAGTGAGATCATAGCTTTTTGTGGTTCTTTCACATGTTGTGGTACACCTCATGTGGGTTCAGGGCATAATATGATGAATGAGAGGTTAAATAAGTGTGTGCAGTTATTCAATTATTCTTTGTATGTTTCTTAATTATTAGTTCTATTTATGATCAATCAAGCATGTTCATATTGATTCACTCTTGTAGATATCAAGAGTATCTTGAAATATTTATGTTTGGGAATGATTATCCTCTTTAAAGCTTACTACTGTTATAATTGATATCAGTTGCTCAACAATATATATATATATAATTATACAAATGCTTTAAACTGTTTCTATGAAGCATTCATTCACTGAGCGAGTAGGCTCACCCCTCTACTCACAATTGTTTCAGCAAAACCACATGGACTTGAAGAATGTCAATGCTAGAGTAGATCTTCCACAAGAGCTAAGTATCATAATCAGTTGAGTTTAGTCAGTCCTTGTCACTCTAGGTCCTTGTATGGAGTTGACAGAGAGTTCTAAATGATGTTGTGTAACTTTGATTCCTTTAATAATAGAGTATGTATCTGGTTATAATGTCATATGTACATGGAAGTGTAAGAAATAGAATGAATGTATGGTGTGTATCATTAATGTTGAGATCATATTAGAGTAATCAAAGTTTAATTCTCTTGCAAAGTTTGTTTTTGTGACTGAATGCGAGAAAACAAAGAGTTTGAAGTAAAGGGAAAGGAAAAGTTGGGACTGAACTTTGTATTAAGTATAATCCTCAAACTTATGCCCTAATCTCATGATTAGTGGTAATCATGGGATGTGGGTGTAACTAGGTGCCTTCATTGATGATGGCACTGCTATAGAGCTCTCTAGTAGACAAACCTATAGAGGAAAATGATTACAAAGCCCACTCTACAACCTCTCCTAGATACTCCACAAACCCATGTAATACAACCAAAGAGGATGAACTAAGAAAAAATCCTCGAGAGAAGGTTATTGTAACATCCCTGACCTGGGTTATGAGTTAACCCTAGATGTTTTTCCTAATAAGGTTGATTAGATGCTTAATATTATCTTGTGAAAAGTAATTAGGGCTCATGAGGAACCTATGTTTCAATTTTGGTCCTGTTTGGACAATGTTGAAGCAATGTTTGCTTATTTTGGACCAAAGTGCAAATTACCCAAGTTGAGGGGTTAAACTGCAAATGTTGCATGGTAAGATGTTCCTCTGATGTTGAGACATCATAAGAATGAATATGATGTAGTGGTATGGTTTTCACAAGCTTGGGCACCAAGATTAAGCTTGTAAAGCAGTGTTGTGCATTAAAACCTAGTTTTGGTGAAAAGTGCAATTTACCCAAAACCTAGGGTTCTATATGCAAATTACCACTTCAATAAGGTCCCTAATAATCTTTGGCATCAAGTAGAGCAAAGAAAATGAGATGGGTGCCTCATTTGAATTAAGTTGGAGGAGAGAGAATCTTGATATTAAAATAATCAAGATTAATGCCTAATTGAAACCCTAATTTGATTTAGGGCAAAAATGAATAAAAATAATTGAAGGGCTTTCAACCAAAATGTTTTGGGTTGATTTTGAATAAGGATGAACGTTCCTTTTCCAAGATAAGGAACGAAAATATCCTAAGTAGGTGAAATTCCACTCACCTTATTATAAGAAAAAGAAAACCCACTCACATATGGATATTAATATAATAAGCACTAAGGTGCTTAATTTGATTTTCTTTAAATCAAGGATAATGAAGGAGAATTAAAGGCAAAGGAAGGTGCCTCGTCCTTAAGGGATTTGAGGGGGAAGAGGCGGCCATATTTTTGGAATTTAATGCAATTTAATAATGCATTTTCTCTCTCATCAATTTCCTTATAAAAGTGCCTTTTTCAAGCCAAATGAAAGGCTATTTCGGATTTTCTTCTTTCCCTTGTTTGCAAAACCGACCAAGGAGCTAGGGAGGAGCAGGGAGCACGTCCCCAACCTGTGGGTGAGCCCTTGACCTTCGTTCTCCTTGATTTCATGGTGGAAATCGAAAATAAATTATGGATTCCTTCTTATTTCGATCTCCTCTTCAACCCTAGACAACTTTTGCAATCAAAAGCTTGAGGATGAGCCTAGGGGGAGTTGCAAGAGCTTCATCCACCATTAATGGCGTGATCTTGGAGCTTTGGAGCTCAATTGGAGGCGGGTTTTATAACTCAAACCCTTAAACATTGCTATTGCATCAATTCTCTATGCTTTGTTGTTTGATTTCTTCAATTTGATACACTCTTGTTTCTTTGCTGCAATTTCCATCAAGAACGGTTGCTGTTCTTGATTGTTCGAAGGAATGGGATGATGACATCATCCTAGATGCTTATCCAAAGAAAATTACCAAGCAAAACCGTTTTGATAGCTACTCCAAATCGTTTTAATTTGATTGGCTATGCGGTTTCAGCAAACCGTTTAAGGGCAAACGGTTTGAGACTGTTTGGGAGAAAACGGTCTCAAGACCGTTTGAGATGGTTGACCAAGCATTGACCGTTTGGGAATTTTGTTCCTAATTATGTAGGCTGATAACCCTCTAAATTTGAGGGATTAACTCCAAAGGAATCGTGAGTTGAAGCCTAATCAATTAGGGAAACCTAATTAGATTAAGTGCTGATTTTCAATCTGATTTAATTGAATGTTTTGGGCAAACGGTCTCAAGACCGTTTGAGTGCGTTGACCAAGCGTTGACCGTATGAAAATTTTGTTCATAATGATGTTGGTTAATGACCCTCCAAAGTTGAGGGGTTAACTCCAAAGGGATCATGAGTTGAAGGCTAATCAATTAGGCAAACCCTAATTGAAAATAGTGCTGAAATTCCAATGAGTTAAGTTGAGATTTTGGGTTGATTAGCCCAAACGGTCTCAAGACCGTTTGGGGTCACCTCAAGACCGTTTGGAGGTCTGGGGTCAAGTATAGTTGACCAATTGAAGGTCCAAAGGTACTAATCATATTGCAATGTAGTGCTGATTTGTTGATCAACTTGATAGACCAATCCATGATGATTTTTCACTAGAATCCAAAGGTTGGATGGGACAAACGGTCTCAAGACCGTTTGGGGTCACCTCAAGACCGTTTGAAGGTCTAGGGTTGAGTATGGTTAGGTGTTTGAAGGTCTAAAGTTACCAAGTTGTTATACAATGCAATGCTGATTTGGTGATCAATCCAATGATCCAAACCTTAATTGGATGGCTTGGATTTGAGTGATATGATGGGCAAACGGTCTCAAGACCGTTTGGAGCTCATCCAAACGGTCTCAAGACCGTTTGGTGGTCACCCAAGACCGTTTGGAGGTCTAGGGTTGAGAATAGTTCAGTGGTTGATGGTCTAAAGATATCAAGTTGATCTGCAATAGATTGCTGATTTGGTGATCAATCCAATAAACCAAACCCTAACTGGATTGCTTAGATTTGAGTGATATGATGGGCAAACGGTCTCAAGACCGTTTGGAGGTCATACAAACGACCTCAAGACCGTTTGGGGTCAGGTCATACCCAATTTGGATGATGGTTCAATGGTTTCAAAGCAACTAGTCTTACATTGATTAGTGTTGTTGAATCATCGATTCCAAACCCTAATTCAATTGAATCAAACCCTAATTGATGACCAATTGAGGGTTAATTAAGGGTCAAATAAGTTGAAGGTTGACCTATTAAACTCAATTGAAGTATGGGTGAAGGTCCAATTGATGAATGGTTCCATGAATCCAATGATTGAAGGAATCAACATTGGAAACCCTAATTCATTTGGATACCTTATGTAATGGAGGTCCAATGTAATTCAATTTTTGAGAATTAAGATGATGAATGTTCTATTGATCCAATGATGATTAGTAATGGTAATAAATGAAGGTACAAAGGTTGAAACCCTAATAGTACCTAAGTGATTAAGTGCCAATTAAGGGATGAATCCCTAATTGCTTATAGGATCAATGACTTGATACACTATGTTAATCATAGTTGTATGTACTCGACTGAAGAGTTGATATGACCTAATCAAGTTAAGAAGCTGATAGCATGAATTCATACATGAATATGATTCATGTGGTGATTAAGGGTTATGATCCTTAAGCAAAGAGATCATGAAACCCTAAACATGAACATAAACCCTAATTGACAGGGTTATTGAACTCAAACCCTAGTTGAGGGTATTACCATGTGAAACCCTAATTGAAGGTGTATCCATGTGAAGCCCTAACTGAGGGTGATTTTATGAGAAACCCTAATTGGGGATGATTAGTAAACCCTAATTATGGGCAATGTGATATGAAACCCTAATGAAGGGTGATGCTATATGCAATCCCTATTCTAATGAAGGGAAATGGTATGTGAAACCATAATCCCCTAATAAAAGAATAGAATTCATACTTGAATATGATACATGAGATTTGTGATGGAAATCCTAATCCTAGTAAAGGATTAAGGGTAATACTGATACATGAGATGTGTGATGGAAATCCTAATCCTGATAAAGGATTAAGGGTAATACCCTTGAATTATTAATATATTGTTTCTGCATGGTGATGATAGATAATTGATGTGCTGCTATCATATGAGCTAACCATGCAGGTATCATGAGATGATGAGCATAGCCAGGTATGAGCTATGATGTGTTATTAGTTTGAATTTGTTTATTGGGCCTTGTGTGCCATAATATACCTTGTGCCCGGTAAGAGGTAGCAAGAGAGTTGATGGGCCTCAAGTGCCATGATGGATGCTTGTATAACAAGTATCATGCTTATCTTAGTCAGATGACCTAAAGGTGTTAATTGCTGGAGAATGTGGTAACAATGCTCAGGTGATGAGCTAAGGGTTTAATTACCCAGAATCACATGTTAGTGCATTGAAATTGTGAAGGGATGAGAATTCCCAGTGTTGAAATAAGGGATTGAGATCCCAACACCTTGTGAAAAGAGTGTGGCTACGGGCCATGACTCCAAAACGATAATGCCAGGCTTTAGTTATATGATCTAAGCCTGAAGAACATTAATGCAGTGATAATGATTCTGTAGTTTGAATAGATGTTATACATGTTCTTCATATTCCTTAAAGGATAAATGATATGTTGATTCTATTTTAACTGTAATGCTTCTGACATAGAATGATGTTCTAAACTGTTAGACATTTACCTGCTGTCAATTAAATATGATTTCTCTGTTCATATTTATCTTCTTAAGTTACAATAACAATGTTTCTGGCGGAGAGTTATATCTCTCGCTGGGGGAATTTTTATAATTGTCTCACCCCCGTGGGAACCACATTTTTAGGTGGACGTGGACGAGGAGACAGGAATCCTTCAGGAGGTGAAGGACATCAGAAGTAGCAGGGACAACAGTAAAGTCTCAGGTGGAGACATTGACTGTCATGTCATGTTTAGATGTATATAGAAGTCCTATGTGTCGTCTCTGTACTCTCAGGTCCTTGGAGTAGTAGTTAATGATTTTGAGATTTTGGCTTAGTGCCTCGAGGGTTTTATACTACCTGTGTACAGTTAAGACAGAGTAGTTAATGTTTGTATTCCTCGAGAAGCAAAAGTACATGAGATGTATATATATGAACCGGGATGTAAAGTTTTACTTTGGTTCTGAATGAAAGAGTTTTCCTATGAATGGATCCCTTTGCAAAAAGTTTTAATTTTTAGTAATTTTCGCTAATCCGCTGCTTGATGAACGCTTCCGCATTAGTTAATCTTATTTTCGCGAGACGGTCGTCACAATTTAGTGGTATTAGAGCTCTAGGTTCGCTGAGTCTACAGAGACATAGGACTAAGGTATCGAGTCTGTGTTAGTGTCCTCCAGTATACCCTATAATGATTTCTGCTTATGCAGAGAAAGGGTAAAGTTTTAAAATGACTGGAGAGCACAAGGAACACATTGCTTAGGGCAATGTTGTTGCACCAAGAAGTGGTGCAAGGATCATGCAAGAATAGAATGAGTGCCTGAGAATCCCCATTAAGACCTGATCAGGATAGAGAATCCTATGATGATGCTCTTGTTGGGCAGATTAGGGCAACAATAATGCATATAGGGGACTGGATACTAGCTTTACAATCTAGGTTATCAGTCCTTAATATAGAAAGTTTGAGCTTTAAAAGAGTTCCTAAATGACTTAGTCATGTTGGAACAAGGGAAAATCATGTGTGTATAATGATATGAATAGCAAGGAATATGATAGCATGTAAGTGCATACTACCTAATCTCAATACTTATATACCCTGGCCAGGTATATGATCATTGAAGATAAGGCAAGTATGAAACTCTTAGATTGTTATCTTTTTGATTACTCTGATCAAGTAGTCATTCTGAAACAATCTAGAGAGTATAATGAGACAAAAAGGAAAATCTATGTGAACATTCCCAATAAGAAGGGAAGAGCTACGTGTCATTCCCAATCAAAAAGGGAAAGCTATGTGTCATCCCCAACAAAAAGGGAAGAGCTATGTGTCATTCCCAATCAAAAAGGGAAAGCTATGTGTCATCCCCAACAAAAAGGGAAGAGCTATGTGTCATTCCAAATCAAAAAGGGAAAGCTATGTGTCATCCCCAACAAGAAGGGAAGAGCTATGTGTCATTCCCAATCAAAAAGGGAAAGCTATGTGTCATCCCCAACAAAAAGGGAAGAGCTATGTGTCATTCCCAATCAAAAAGGGAAAGCTATGTGTCATCCCCAACAAAAAGGGAAGAGCTATGTGTCATTCCCAATAAAAAAGGGAAAGCTATGTGTCATCCCCAACAAAAAGGGAAGAGCTATGTGTCATTCCCAATCAAAAAGGGAAAGCTATGTGTCATCCCCAACAAGAAGGGAAGAGCTATGTGTCATTCCCAATCAAAAAGGGAAAGCTATGTGTCATCCCCAACAAAAAGGGAAGAGCTATGTGTCATTCCCAAACAAAAAGGGAAAGCTATGTGTCATCCCCAACAAGAAGGGAAGAGCTATGTGTCATTCCCAATCAAAAAGGGAAAGCTATGTGTCATCCCCAACAAAAAGGGAAGAGCTATGTGTCATTCCCAATCAAAAAGGGAAAGCTATGTGTCATCCCCAACAAAAAGGGAAGAGTTATGTGTCATTCCCAATCAAAAAGGGAATAGCTATGTGTCATTCCCAATCAAAAAGGGAAAAGCTATGTGGAATTTCCAACTAATAAGAAGAACTATGTAAACAATCCCAATTACATAGAGTTTGTTAAAGGATTACTGAGTAAATTATCTTTGTTAGATATATATGTTGTTCCTTTTGATAAATATTCTTGGGTGATGATAGAAGTATGTTCTATTATGCTTCTTCTTTCCAATAATATGGACATCATATGTTAGGGGTTTATGCTCTGCATAAACATTGGTAAGGTTGAATTAGTGAAAGGAGCCTTGTGTGGAATTGCAGAATTCATGATATCTCCATGATATTAAGATGATATGTGGAGACTTGAGGGCATGATTAATGAATAATCTGTTTCTCCTTTTGTCTGGGATTTCGAGGACGAAATCCTTGTTAGGGGTTTATAATTTGTAACATCCCTGACCTGGGTTATGAGTTAACCCTAGATGTTTTTCCTAATAAGGTTGATTAGATGCTTAATATTATCTTGTGAAAAGTAATTAGGGCTCATGAGGAACCTATGTTTCAATTTTGGTCCTGTTTGGACAATGTTGAAGCAATGTTTGCTTATTTTGGACCAAAGTGCAAATTACCCAAGTTGAGGGGTTAAACTGCAAATGTTGCATGGTAAGATGTTCCTCTGATGTTGAGACATCATAAGAATGAATATGATGTAGTGGTATGGTTTTCACAAGCTTGGGCACCAAGATTAAGCTTGTAAAGCAGTGTTGTGCATTAAAACCTAGTTTTGGTGAAAAGTGCAATTTACCCAAAACCTAGGGTTCTATATGCAAATTA
This sequence comes from Alisma plantago-aquatica, assembly GCA_963693085.1. Taxonomy (NCBI): domain Eukaryota; kingdom Viridiplantae; phylum Streptophyta; class Magnoliopsida; order Alismatales; family Alismataceae; genus Alisma; species Alisma plantago-aquatica. The sequence continues at coordinate 756,389,018 of OY856409.1, forward strand.
CCACTTCAATAAGGTCCCTAATAATCTTTGGCATCAAGTAGAGAAAAGAAAATGAGATGGGTGCCTCATTTGAATTAAGTTGGAGGAGAGAGAATCTTGATATTAAAATAATCAAGATTAATGCCTAATTGAAACCCTAATTTGATTTAGGGCAAAAATGAATAAAAATAATTGAAGGGCTTTCAACCAAAATGTTTTGGGTTGATTTTGAATAAGGATGAACGTTCCTTTGCCAAGATAAGGAACGAAAATATCCTAAGTAGGTGAAATTCCACTCACCTTATTATAAGAAAAAGAAAACCCACTCACATATGGATATTAATATAATAAGCATTAAGGTGCTTAATTTGATTTTCTTTAAATCAAGGATAATGAAGGAGAATTAAAGGCAAAGGAAGGTGCCTCGTCCTTAAGGGATTTGAGGGGGAAGAGGCGGCCATATTTTTGGAATTTAATGCATTTTAATAATGCATTTTCTCTCTCATCAATTTCCTTATAAAAGTGCCTTTTTCAAGCCAAATGAAAGGCTATTTCGGATTTTCTTCTTTCCCTTGCTTGCAAAACCGACCAAGGAGCTAGGGAGGAGCAGGGAGCACGTCCCCAACCTGTGGGTGAGCCCTTGACCTTCGTTCTCCTTGATTTCATGGTGGAAATCGAAAATAAATTATGGATTCCTTCTTATTTCGATCTCCTCTTCAACCCTAGCCAACTTTTGCAATCAAAAGCTTGAGGACGAGCCTAGGGGGAGTTGCAAGAGCTTCATCCACCATTAATGGCGTGAGCTTGGAGCTTTGGAGCTCAATTGGAGGCGGGTTTTATAACTCAAACCCTTAAACATTGCTATTGCATCAATTCTCTATGCTTTGTTGATTGATTTCTTCAATTTGATACACTCTTGTTTCTTTGCTACAATTTCCATCAAGAACGGTTGCTGTTCTTGATTGTTAGAAGGAAGGGGATGATGACATCATCCTAGATGCTTATCCAAAGAAAATTACCAAGCAAAACCGTTTTGATAGCTACTCCAAATCGTTTTAATTTGATTGGCTATGCGGTTTCAGCAAACCGTTTAAGGGCAAACGGTTTGAGACCGTTTGGGAGCAAACGGTCTCAAGACCATTTGAGATGGTTGACCAAGCATTGACCGTTTGGGAATTTTGTTCCTAATTATGTAGGATGATAACCCTCCAAATTTGAGGGATTAACTCCAAAGGAATCGTGAGTTGAAGCCTAATCAATTAGGGAAACCTAATTGGATTAAGTGCTGATTTTCAATCTGATTTAATTGAACATTTTGGGCAAACGGTCTCAAGACCGTTTGAGTGCGTTCACCAAGCGTTGACCGTATGAAATTTTTGTTCATAATGATGTTGGTTAATGACCCTACAAATTTGAGGGGTTAACTCCAAAGGGATCATGAGTTGAAGGCTAATCAATTAGGCAAACCCTAATTGAAAATAGTGCTGAAATTCCAATGAGTTAAGTTGAGATTTTGGGTTGATTAGCCCAAACGGTCTCAAGACCGTTTGGGATCACCTCAAGACCGTTTGGAGGTCTGGGGTCAAGTATAGTTGACCAATTGAAGGTCCAAAGGTACTAATCATATTGCAATGTAGTGCTGATTTGTTGATCAACTTGATAGACCAATCCATGATGATTGTTCACTAGAATCCAAAGGTTGGATGGGCCAAACGGTCTCAAGACCGTTTGGAGCTCATCCAAACGGTCTCAAGACCATTTGGGGTCACCTCAAGACCGTTTGAAGGTCTAGGGTTGAGTATGGTTAGGTGTTTGAAGGTCTAAAGGTACCAAGTTGTTATACAATGCAATGCTGATTTGGTGATCAATCCAATGATCCAAACCTTAATTGGATGGCTTGGATTTGAGTGATATGATGGGAAAACGGTCTCAAGACCGTTTGGTGGTCACCCAAGACCGTTTGGAGGTCTAGGGTTGAGAATAGTTCAATGGTTGATGGTCTAAAGATATCAAGTTGATCTGCAATAGATTGCTGATTTGGTGATCAATCCAATGAACCAAACCCTAATTGGATTGCTTAGATTTGAGTGATATGATGGGAAAACGGTCTCAAGACCGTTTGGAGGTCATCCAAACGACCTCAAGACCGTTTGGGGTCAGGTCATACCCAATTTGGATGATGGTTCAATGGTTTCAAAGCAACTAGTCTTACATTGATTAGTGTTGTTGAATCATCGATTCCAAAGCCTAATTCAATTGAATCAAACCCTAATTGATGACCAATTGAGGGTTAATTAAGGGTCAAATAAGTTGAAGGTTGACCTATTAAACTCAATTGAATTATGGGTGAAGGTCCAATTGATGAATGGTTCCATGAATCCAATGATTGAAGGAATCAACATTGGAAACTCTAATTCATTTGGATACCTTATGTAATGGAGGTCCAATGTAATTCAATTTTTGAGAATTAAGATGATGAATGTTCTATTGATCCAATGATGATTAGTAATGGTAATAAATGAAGGTACAAAGGTTGAAACCCTAATAGTACCTAAGTGATTAAGTGCCAATTAAGGGATGAATCCCTAATTTCTTATAGGATCAATGACTTGATACACTATGTTAATCATAGTTGTATGTACTCGACTGAAGAGTTGATATGACCTAATCAAGTTAAGAAGCTGATAGCATGAATTCATACATGAATATGATTCATGTGGTGATTAAGAGTTATGATCCTTAAGCAAAGAGATCATGAAACCCTAAACATGAACATAAACCCTAATTGACAGGGTTATTGAACTCAAACCCTAGTTGAGGGTGTATCCATGTGAAACCCTAATTGAAGGTGTATCCATGTGAAGCCCTAACTGAGGGTGATTTTATGAGAAACCCTAATTGGGGATGATTAGTAAACCCTAATTATGGGCAATGTGATATGAAACCCTAATGAAGGGTGATGCTATATGCAATCCCTATTCTAATGAAGGGAAATGGTATGTGAAACCATAATCCCCTAATAAAAGAATAGAATTCATACTTGAATATGATACATGAGATTTGTGATGGAAATCCTAATCCTAGTAAAGGATTAAGGGTAATACTGATACATGAGATGTGTGATGGAAATCCTAATCCTGATAAAGGATTAAGGGTAATACCCTTGAATTATTAATATATTGTTTTTGCATGGTGATGATAGATAATTGATGTGCTGCTATCATATGAGCTAACCATGTAGGTATCATGAGATGATGAGCATAGCCAGGTATGAGCTATGATGTGTTATTAGTTTGAATTTGTTTATTGGGCCTTGTGTGCCATAATATACCTTTTGCCCGGTAAGAGGTAGCAAGAGAGTTGATGGGCCTCAAGTGCCATGATGGATGCTTGTATAACAAGTATCATGCTTATCTTAGTCAGATGACCTAAAGGTGTTAATTGCTGGGGAATGTGGTAACAATGCTCAGGTGATGAGCTAAGGGTTTAATTACCCAGAATCACATGTTAGTACATTGAAATTGTGAAGGGATGAGAATTCCAAGTGTTGAAATAAGGGATTGAGATCCCAACACCTTGTGAAAAGAGTGTGGCTACGGGCCATGACTCCACAACGATAATGCCAGGCTTTAGTTATATGATCTAAGCCTGAAGAATGTTAATGCAGTGATAATGATTCTGTAGTTTGAATAGATGTTATACATGTTCTTCATATTCCTTAAAGGATAAATGATATGTTGATTCTATTTTAACTGTAATGCTTCTGACATAGAATGATGTTCTAAACTGTTAGACATTTACCTGCTGTCAATTAAATATGATTTCTCTGTTCATATTTATCTTCTTAAGTTACAATAACAATGTTTCTGGCGGAGAGTTATATCTCTCGCTGGGGCAATTTTTATAATTGTCTCACCCCCGTGGGAACCACATTTTCAGGTGGACGCGGACGAGGAGACAGGAATCCTTCAGGAGGTGAAGGACATCAGCAGTAGCAGGGACAACAGTAAAGTCTCAGGTGGAGACATTGACTGTCATGTCATGTTCAGATGTATATAGAAGTCCAATGTGTCATCTCTGTACTCTCAGGTCCTTGGAGTAGTAGTTAATGATTTTGAGATTTTGGCTTAGTGCCTCGAGGGTTTTATACTACCTGTGTACAGTTAAGACAGAGTAGTTAATGTTTGTATTCCTCGAGAAGCAAAAGTACATGAGATGTATATATATGAACCAAGATGTAAAGTTTTACTTTGGTTCTGAATGAAAGAGTTTTCCTATGAATGGATCCCTTTGCAAAAAGTTTTAATTTTTAGTGATTTTCTCTAATCCGCTGCTTGATGAACGCTTCCGCATTAGTTAATCTTATTTTCACGAGACGGTCGTCACAGTTATCCTAGAGGACAATGAAGAAAGAGCCATCTCCAAACACATAGAAAGAGAATTAACCCCCACCCATGCAGAAGAGGCAATGGGGGAAAACAAAGAAGTATTGTACCTGACTGAATAAGGAGAATAAGAAGAGGTAGGAGATACCATCAAATATGTTATTAATCGGATAGAAAAATTCTTTTTCTACAAGACCCTTCCACCTCCACTGTTTGATGAAAATATTTGCTGGAAATCTATGTTAAATGAACCCGATGAGGGAAGAGCATAATTGTGCCATATGTTTGGTGAATACCATCGAGAAATGGACTCGGATGAAGAGGAGGGAAATTTCAATCAACTTTTAAGGAAGCATCTAAGAAACTAGAGAACCGTGTCTTTCACGAACCTGAAGCCACAAACAACTTCAACCTATATGCTACCCTACCTCTACCCTACAAAATGAACAATATTCATATTACATCTACATCTAGGATGCTCATCATGGACATCCACATCCTAGTTGGCATACTGGATAATGAATAACTAGGGGATGATGTAGTTTATTAGAACAATATGCACACACTGAAAAGGGAGGACATCTGAACCACTTTCATATAGAAGGCCTCCATAGATAAGAAATTCTTCAACGTTCTCTATGACACAATCATTGAACAATTCAAGCACCAAGATAAAGAAGAGCCTATTTTCAATGCAACATCAAGTCTTACAGCCAAAATTTATGAAGATAAGAAAAATGCACCTTTTGTTAATGGATTTGTCAAAGATCTAAAAAGCACCAGGGGATTAAAGATGATATTTCTACCACAAAGAGATTTAGACCAATGGTTGTTGATGGTCTTAGATCTATTTGCATGACAGATAAAAACATACAACTACAACATCAAGGATCTTCCCTATGGAAGAATGGTCTTCAAAAACCTCAAAAACCATAGGAATATCAAAAATCTTAGTCCAAATGGAGCACTTGATATAAGGGTGGATGGTATCACCCCGATTGGACTGGTATTCAGATAAAAATGAAGTTCCTTAATAGAAGTCTGATTTAGGGGACATCACATTCAAAGTAGACCCAAATAGTTTGAAGCTATGGTTTAGATTCTTAATTTTGACCTTAGGGGTAAGTTAGGATTCTTCCCTTCCTAAGGTTTTATTGAGATCTCATACACATTTTTCTTGAGGTTTCACTATTAATATTCGAGCACATTATTATTTTTATAATTCTTTAACTTAGATTTTATCCATCTCTTAGGGGATCATGGTGATCTTCCCTCCTAGGCTTGGTCTTCATGGTGGCCTTCCTCCTAGGCTTGGTCTTCATGGTGGCCTTTCCTCATGGGGTTGGCCTCTTTGTGACCTTCCCTCCTGGGCTTGGTCTTCATGGTGGCCTTCCCTCCCAGACATTACATCTTTGTGACCTTCCCTCTTGGGGTTGATATTCATGGTAGACTTCCTTCCTAGGCTTTCCTATTTGTGACCTTCCGTCTTGGGCTTGGTCTTCATGGTGGCCTTCCCTCCTGGGTACAAATTCTTTGTGACCTTCCCTCCTAGGCTTGGTCTTCATGGTCATTCCCTCCTAGGCTTGGCCTCTATGTGATCATCCCTCCCAGGTTTGGTCACTCATTGTTCGTCACTTCCTTAGTGACTTTTCCCTTTGTCCCTCATATATGATATACTTGGGTTCAATGAATTGTACTATTATATGTGCTTTCATGCTTTGTATATCGAATCCTTCAAACTATAGGGTAGCTTGAAGAGGTCCTACCCTAGCATGTCTTCTTGGATTATAAGAAGAGGTTTGGCCTTCTAGCCAAAATACGAACCCACGGGTCTAGGGTTATGCCTTCCCCATATGTCCTTTTCTCATTTACAAGTTAACCCACCCCCCTGTTGGAATACCAACCCTAAGAGTGAGTTGGGGGTCTAATATTGCTCCCTTCCTTCTATAGATCAAGGAAAAGGGGTGCATTTTGGAAATTGAGAAGTCAAATTCAGAACTCAAGAGTTAGGGAATAATAGGGATAGATCAAGATCCATATCCATCATATCATTCACAATCAAGATAACAAATGGGCATATAAATCAATAGGGAAATGCCTCTTGTATTAAAGTCTTTCCTCATTCTTTTGAGATTCCAAGAGCATAAGTAATTTCATAGCATGATTAATGTACATATCAATATAGGGTAAAGATTGGATTAATCATGTTTGAGGTTTGATTGAAAATAAGAAAACATAGATAATCAAGTAGGGACCTCATTGACCCTGAGGTATAGGTAGGAATCCTCCTTATTTCATCAAATCAATATTATAATCATTTTACCTCAAACATAGAAAGCATGTACTATAGATTGGGTAAAGATGAGTTTACATGATCTGAGGGGTCTTGCATGAATTCTTAACTTCAAGAGTACTTGCATTAGTCATAATCGAGTTTTCCAATTAAGACCAAATCATGTCATAATCATCATTTTACTCAAATTTTACCAATTCATTAAAACTTTAGTTTTACCCCATACATAAGCTACCCATAATCGAGAAATCATGTGATTTGATTTTCAAGAGAAATATCACATGAAGAGGTGAGAAAGTAACTAATTATCATCTAATGGGTGGCTTAGGGTAATAATTAAAGAGGACATGAGATTCTAGAAAACTCTCTAAGGTTAATGGAACTAGTTTATCAAACATGCATAAAGGAAATGTGATTGCTCTAATACCATTTCTCACAAAACCATTTATTGCCCTAAGTCCAAACTCCTAATGGATATGTAGAAAAAGTCGAGTGGACCTGGGCATCCATTTCTAGAATGGATCACATAGCATATGCATGAATAAAACCACAATCAAGAGCATGACAAGAGACAACATGACATAATGGAAACTAAACTAGTACCTGATACACCTATTACCTAAAATCATAAATGGGTATACATTAGTAGAATTGTGCTGAGTATGCTATAAAATACATAAACTCGCATGTTTAAGAGAACATATATGCTTGTCAAAACTTGATATAATGGAAATAAAGAAAGAAATAACATTAAAGACTTTTTTATTAATAAGAAAACATGTTTTACATGCATCTCCATTATAGTAAACAACATTTTATGGTTTGACCTGCTTCCCAAAGGAAGGGTCCATGAGGATGCCTTGTAACCTTATCCCAAGAATTTATGTAGGTGCATAAGGTTTGTATAATGGACAAGTTTAGTTATGTTCAAGGTTTGTTCAACATATTTCGAGCAAAATGAATGCACTAATCATAGGGAACAAGTAGCTCAAACAAGTATATAAAGCCAAGCAAAGTCTGCATACATACGTACATACAAGCAAGTTCAATACCACTAGTCAGGCTAAAAGGAGGATAAAGTGTACCTTGATTAGAGCACAAGATTAACCACTCGATTCAGAGGATCATAATTAGCAACTCTGACTAGATCTTGACAATTAGGTCATCATAGAGATACTGACATTTCAAATAAGTATATCAACAAGATTTGGTCCATTAATCATTAGCATGAGGGTTGGATGTGTCACCTAAGTCTAGGTACTCATTTCCTTCAACATGGGCTTCAACATCTCGACTAGTCATGCAAGTCCATTATCAAGTTACATCATACATCATTCATTTATCTAGAACTTAGGGTGACACATCACAACTAAGATTAGGGGGGTTATAAGATCTTAGATGGAGTGATCATAAAATCAAAGCAAGAATATTATTCAACATGAGCATCAACCTAGTCAAAGTAGTCACTTTGAGTCATTATCATGCAAGATTTTCATCATTAGAGTATATATGGTCTACTGGAGTTAGTGTCTTAATTATCCCCAAGGTAATGATTTGAGATCATTATATAACATGGATGATCATTAGGTCAATAATTACATAACATTAGAGGCTTAGTTGTCAACATACATACTAGATCACCTTTCAAGTCAAGATTAGGTTACTTATGTCACATAAGTGCATGAGAAAGTTCCATAAGATAGTTAGGGATACAAGGCATGTAAGAGTACTGATTTTTAGGTTATATAATAAGTTTGGACATAAAAGATCAACATTTGAACAATGTTGGGGATTCAACATCAAGGTATCCCCATTAAGCATGTTTCAAGGTTCAAGGTACATCATCAAATCAAAATAGGATGCTAACATGAACAAGTTCATTCTAGCATACATCAAACATTATTAATTTGGGTCAAGAATTGGGATTAGAGGTGCATTCAATCAAGGTTAAGCATTGAAGAAGTAATCTTTAGTATAAAAGTCCATTTGGGTCATTAAAGCCACATTAGATCATTCTAGAATACAAATATGGATCAAGTTCGATTCTTGATGCATAAAGGTGTTCAAGAGACTGATTTTAGGCTAAAATTAAGATTTTTGACATAAAACATCAAAGATCATGCATTCAAAAGGGATACACATCTCAAAAAGACATCAAAAGCATGCTTTAAGGGTTGTCAATAGAAGAGCAAGTAGATTTAGAAGCTAAAGGTATTATTATTGCAATGGTCTCATTTTTCTGATTAATCTAGTATATAGAAAGTCTATATTTGGATAATAGATATATTTTTGGCAAATTTCACAAGAAGTAACTTCATTGAGATGATCTAAACACTTGGATTTGGATGCAAGGGTTGGTTGAAGGCTGTTGGGTGGATGCCTCCCCTGTTGGTCCCTCTGGACCCATAGGTGTATGCACGAGGGGAAGGGTACTGGCCGCCCTAGATCCACTCCATGTGTGCACATTGGGAGAGTGTAGATGCTGAGCAATCAAATCTGTGGACCATGAGTCCTTGATATGCATCAACGATGCCTGCACACAATCCCTCTTCACTTAGGTAGGATCACAAGATAAAACCCCACGCGGTAGTCTTGTGCCTACACCACTCGATGGAGTTATGGGCATGGAAGCCCTCAGCCCCGATAGAACTAAAGAACACACAGGGTTGACCCCGTGTTGTTGGATAAAGTCGAGGGAGGTCTCAGCTTGGCCCAGGTGGGCTCAAGGAGGTAAACCCAAGGGGAGGGTGCTAGCAATGGCCACCATGGGAGGTGGGGAGGAGAGGATGGAAGAGAGGGGTTGGAAGTATGATTAACACTAAAAATAGAAGGCAATGAGGAAGGGAGTGTTTGAGAAGGGAGTGGTCATAACAATTTGTAGATTAGGTAGGGCGTAGAGGTTCCAATCCAACCAAACCACGTCCGTACACTATTGCAACACTTTTAAAAGGAGGAAGAAAGGTTGGTGACCATTGGATGGTGTTAGGATCATGGATGTTGGATCCAAAGGCCAAAACTCAATGGCACACAGACATAGACTCATGATTGGGCAAAGTCATGTGAGTCGGATTGCCAAAAAAGATAGGTTAAAGTGGGCCACATGCCTTTAGGCCCAGTTTGGTTCAAAATATGACTAAAAGAGTTAATGTTAGGAAAATATCACATGGACATAACTCTCTCATACTAACTCAAAATTGGGAAAAATCTTATGCATTGGAAAACTAAGAGAGATATCTACAACATGAGCACACGAAAAGGGTATAGATATACATGAAGATATGATAAAAAATTTAGGAAAAGGATGATAATGCATGACATGAATGGAAAATTGAATTTTGTCAAGTTGAGCATCACTATAGTGATATATGCATATTAAATGAACTGATTTTGCATCAAAACACATTCAAATATAAAATTTGAAGTGAGAAAAAGAGCAAGGTCCAAAATTTGGAGTCACATACAAAGGGTGAAGTTCCATAATATCAAAACCCCTCTACCGCAAAATGCCACTATGACTACAGACATGTCTCTACTGGGTGAGATTCACATGGACTGTCCAATAGCAGTTTTGGATTGACTAGACTAATGTTATGGATGAGATCAGTTGTGCCTCAGATAAGAAGTGAGTGGGATGAACCTATCCCATCCACATGAGAAGGATCACGTCAGAGACGACTGAGAAATCCAATGACTAGAGAGGGAACCTAGACCCTTGTGTGTCTTTGCATTTGAGTGAGAGATGGGAGGCTATCACCGACGGTTAGAAGTAGTGGGTAGCATTGAAATAACTCTGATCCACTGAAAACTTTGCCCCAGGTACATGGAGTATCAAGATCACTGAGGCATGGGAAATAGTGTCTTTTCACCCCAAATCGGTGCCCTTCTCACATTGAGTGAGCCACCCACATGGAAAAAATATATTCACTAAGCCAGACCCACATAGAAAATAATGTACGATATCCCTTGCTGACTTGACCTCTGTTGCTTGGCCAATAAATGTTTACCTTAAAAAATTACTAAGATGATCAGATTAAAACAAGTTGTATATGAAAATTAATTAGGAAAATGAGAGGAATATGAATTAAATACAATTTAGACCTAATTCTGATCACAGTTCTAAAAGTAGGACCATTATATGATTGACAAGTGTTTAAAGCATATAAACCCTAGTTTTTTATGAATATATTGTTCATCATGTTAAATATGCCTCTTTGAGATATAATATGATATTATTGAATATAACAAGAATCTAAAATGATGATGTAGAATTAGGGTCTCTAAGGTGGATATCCATACATATGCATAATTATCATTTTAAAACCAAAGATCAAAACTTACTATGTTTAATGCACATAATTGAATTTAAGTAATCATAATGCAAGTATATAATAGATCTAATTATTAGGTTTTCACCTAACGTTTAATATGCTTTGGAATTAGGATTTGTACCCTTATTCCTTATCTGAACTCGAGACAACCCTAAAACCTAGATTAGGAGCCAAGTAGGGTTTCATCTGAATAAGTGATGGTGACACTTTAGGATATACATACATACAAATTAAATGTTGATTGATTGGATCTGTTGATTGGATTGCTTGAACATACCAGAAGTATATACTGCATGATATGTACATGTTTCGACAAAAGGTATGTGGTTACGATTATGACTACTCACACTATTGATTGCCGATGTTTTAATGAGTATTTCTCGAGGATTGATGAAATAAACTACTGTATGTTTATTTACATTCTATTCAATTATAATGCCACTATGAGTATCACATAAAGTAAGATATCATTCTAAACCCTAGGTTGACATGTATGAAGGGGTGATGCACATGACCCATGGAAGGAACAATGATTATGCCCATTTAACATATCACGTATGGGTTAGGATATGTAATGAAAATGCCAGTTTTTATTTGCAAGTAATTGATTGATTATATGTTGTTGCATTATTTACATACTTTTATCTACACACCACATACAAATTATAGCAATATACTGATCCACATTTTGTTTCACACCATTTTTGGTAAATGCAGTATATGAAGATATCAAGACATGTTGCATCATATGAAATGCACTGAAGACATTAAAGCTAAGTAAAGGAGGATCGGTTAGATGCTTCTTCTCATTTGTAATAGTTCACATGTTAGAAATTCATGTAACTTCTTAGAAGAGCATAATTATAGTTCTTGTAAACAATATTTGTGAATTAATGAAAACTATTTGCTATAATTAGTTATTTGGTTAAATCTAGATCTTGAAAATTTTAGGTAATGACTCTCAAATTTCCGTGATTGGGCACAGTGAAAAGTGAGATCGTTTCATAGAGTGTAATAAGGAGACAAGCTGATACAAAACTAGTAGAGGAAGGATCTTATATAAGGAGATACTAAAGAATCTTATCAACCTTATGGAGAAAGAAATTGCCCTCCGCAACCTTACTTTTATTCCTTATAATGAATTCAAGAGTAGAATTTCCATCTAAGTCACCTCTGTCTTGTTTCCCAAGGTTATAATGAAATAAAAGAGATATCTTAGCATAATCGCTCTCCCAAAATAACATTTCCACTTACTTGAGGTGACATAATGTGCTTGGGGTCTGGAACACCGCTACCCCTTGACAGTTGCAAAGGGTTGGGCTCTATAATCATCCTCTATGTCAAGAAAGTTACATGCCACTTTGAATGGTTGTAAATCAATTAATGATAACATTGCAAAACACATCATGCATGCATGTGGTTGATTTGTCTACAACTAATAAGTTTGGAAACACCATGCTTGAAAGGAACATGTCAGATATGCTAGAGTGGACAATGCCTATCGATACTAATGGTACATATGATATACAACTGGGAAGGCATGATGTACCCAACGCTATGAACTCTAAGTGAGGACTTAAAGGTGAATACGATGTTTACTAGTGGGTGCATATCATGTCTCAACATATAACAATTGACTTTGGATTTCTTGAATTCTCCCGTTGGCAATGAACACATCATTGGTTTCAAATGAACCTAGCTTCATTATTTGTGTATCAAAATATCTTTAATTAGTCATAATGACAACATAATTACTAATTCCACTAATTATGTAACCAAAGAATGAAATATAGATCAATAAATACATATAATTAGGGAATAAAAAGTAGTATCATCTACATTTATTAAATCACCCAAAGGTTAAAGTAGTGCTTGTCCTTGAGAAACAACACCCAAATCAAGATTTCAAAAAAAATGCATCAATTTATAATGTGAAATTGAACTGATATCAACCCTTTGTTACTTCAATTGATTTCTAACATGAATGAATTCTAGATTACCAATGTGGTTCTTTTCAAACAAGATAAACATATACAATTTTTCTCCACCATCAATAATCCCCCATTCTATAAAATATACCCCCAAACAAAAACTCAAATACTCACCCCCACCATGGTACTTCTCACTTAAATACACATATTCCTTTCTTTTTCCATATGAATTAATTCTAGCATTTCACATTTGGACACATTGACTTAATTTCTTTTATAATAAATATTAGGTACCAAATTGTCTAGACATGTCAATATTTAAAACTAGGTTGCCATGCCAAATGGGTATTCCCTCATTTATGGGTTTTACAATTTAAAAATGTAGGTCAATTTTAGAGAAAGCATCTATTTTTTATGTCTAGATTGGTATTTTTGATTAAGTTGGATACTATGTGGGAATTTATATCCACTACACCAACTAAATGAAAATAGATATGGATTGATGCTAAAGATGATTTTGTTTAAGTGGTATAGTCATCAGGTCTTGTAATGAATTATTATATATTGGTGGACTCATGACAATAGTGGGGAGGGCTCACTCATTAGCTAAATAGAAGAGGTCCAAATTCAGATTCATGTTAACAATTGAAATAATCAATTTCATAATTTATGTCTTTTAATCAATTGCCTCACTTTAATGATTTCAAGTAGACAATCAAAGTGCAACATGCTTATTCTCATCATTATCTCAATAAAATAATTATTTTTCAAATAACGAATCATATGCCCTTTTTATATGTGAAAGTTTAATTTGTTTTACCAATTTTGTGAATTTTTCTATGAATAAACGTGGAAAACACAAACATAAAATAGAAATAAATGTGCAAAAATAATCATAATAGAGTTCAAACATGATAGGCATACATGAACCAGGAAGATAAAGTGATGCATGAACATGGCATGAATGAAATGAAACATAAAACATGCAACTGAAATGAAAGTCTTGTTTGTATCTCACCAAAGCTTATTCAAAACAATGTATATACTATAAGAATAAGTTTCTAGAAGGCACAAGTGAGTTCTCACTATAGTGCATCGGGTTCGAAGGACCCTAGTTTCTGTAGTAGCCATGTGGGCTAGGTGTAGGCTATCTGGCCATTTTAGTTCTACTTTGGAGCATATGGGTCTGGGTAAAACCATTAGATGACGTATAAAACATCCCTTCAGAGTAATACGAAAGGCATTTCCTGATAATATCAATGGAGGACCTATATATTTATAGTATTGGTCGTACAATGTAACCATATGCTACTAGAAATAAGATGACATGAAGTTGTAAGTCTGTTTCTAGTTAATTGTGGATGGACAATTTGGGTCTTGATGGAAGATGATGCATGGAGAGGTAGATGTGATAAAGAAGAGCCTACTATGTCTATGCTATACTAATAATATTATGGCTTCCACTTGAGGTTCCTTAGGCCAGACAAGTGATGAATGTATTTATACCCATTTTTACATACTATTTTACTCACTTATCAGGGGCTGTTGTGTTTCTATTTCCTATTTTTAGCCTTATATTCACTCAATTGCAATTGTCTTTCCTCTTTCAAATTTAAATCATTTTCATATATATATATATATATATATATATATATATTCATACATACATACATACATACATACATACATACATACATACATACATACATACATACATACATACATACAAAAACAACTCCCATCTTCCCTCTAGACTACACACTCTGGCGATTAACCAGGCAACTCCGTCTAGGGAGACGACCATGGAAGGAGAGACCCCCTCTCCTGTCATCCACACCACCACCACACAAATGCACACCCAAACACCCACACAATCCCATACCATGAGAGGAACAAGAGGAGAGGCTGGTGCTATTCCTGTGACCAATGCAACTGTCATAGCGGCAGGCGCAGACAGAGGATGGAGTGAACACCAAGGAGAGGATGTCAAAATGGATCTGAGGAAGGGAACAAATAGAGCACTGAATGACGAGCAAAGCAATGCTATGCAAGGTCACACGAGTACCCAGCACCGAGTGCAACCCTAAGCGGGAGGGAGGACAAGCGTGGGGTGATTTTGGGATGGGAGAACCTATTGTGGTTGTGAATCCTAGCCAGGGTGGACATCGGAGGCTAGATTGGAGCCAAGTCATGAAGAAACCGTCCATGAAGAAGGGGAAGGAGACAACCTACCTAAAACCAAAAGTGGTAGAGGGTGAAGTGCATGTCGAACTGGAGGAAGACGAGTTCGATCGGATGAAGGACATCTGGGAGTTCACCATTATGGTGTATGTCCTAGGCAAACAACCATTCTTCCCTCACCTGCAGGTTTGGATTTGCCGAACATGGAAGCCATAACGGTCATTCGAGTTGCTATCAAGGAGAAATGGTGTCTTCTTAGTCCGATTCTCCACTGTAGTAGATAAGGAAGATGTCCTTGCTTTAGGACCTCGATTGTTTGATTCACAACTAGTGATTGCTAAGAACAACAAACATGGAGATGAGGTGAAGAAGGAGGTTTCCTCGTCAATTCCGACGTGGATTGCCCTTCGATCATTCGGTAGATCATAGATGAGGAGAGCGGCGGGTACAATTGCGTCGGGTGCGGGTATGGTCCTGCACATCGTTGAACGGTCCCTAGAAGGTGAAGAAGCTCGGGTTCTCATTGAATTGGAAGCAACTGTTGAGGCCCCATTAATGTTGTGGCAGAACGTGAATGGTTGGGAGCCCATCCCGGTCCCGATTGAGTATGACTATATCCCTAAGAAGTACAACCGCTGCTACGCCTTTGGCCACGACACAGATAGCTACGAAGAGCAGGAGGCTATGAAGACGGCGAGGGTGGAATCAAGAAAGGACTAGACTAAGGTCTAGAAGGCTGTCAATCTTACAGAAAAGGCTAAAAGAACAGATGATGTGGAAGGTCCAAGCAAGAAGCAAGAAATGCAATAGTAGAAAGAGTCATCAATGGGGAAGCAAACTGAAGATATTGCTGATGTCGCAACCATGGAAGCAGTGGATACACCAGATGCTAATGATGAACAAGAAGAAGGGGAGTTCACCTTCTCAACTACAAAGAGAAAGGGGTATAAGAAGATGGGTATCCCTAAAACCCAAGGAGTAGGCTCCATCCTAGATACCACCAACCACTTTAAGGCATTGAGTGAATTTGATAAGGAGGAGGAAAAAGGAGGAAAGAAGGAACAACCAAAGAAAACCAATAATAAGGAGCCGGCAAGGCGAACCAGGGCACAAACAACCTGTTGATATGTCGATGCTTTTATGGAATATTAAAGGGGGTGCAAAAGGAATAAAAAGAAGGAAATCTGTGAGTGGATTGCTGCTAGTGGGCATTCATTAGTTGACTTGGTAGAAACAAAAATATAGGTACAAAACAACAATAGTATTAAATACCTTTTTCTGTAGGGCTGGAACCATGTGTCTAATGTGGAGTGCAATGAGGTTGCTAGAGTCAGTGTGGCGTGGAAGCCCAATGCTTGGTAGGTGTCAGTGATACATATGTCGGATCAACATGTTACGGTGGAATGCATGAATAATGGATGATTACATATATGGATGTGTGTTGTTTATGGCCATAATGATGGAAAATCCAGATTGGATCTATGGAGAGATCTCGTTTTCTTATCCAAGAAAGTTCAAGTACCGTGGTTGGTGATAGGGAACTTCAATACAGTCCGCTTATAGGCTGAGAAAATGGGGAAAAGACTTGCACTAATGATAAAGGTTGATGCTTTCAACCAGGCTATTGATAAAGCGAGTCTTTATGAACTACCTATGGTGGGTGGTGAGTTATTCACGTGGTATAATGAAAGGGGACCAGATCATAGAATATCAAGTAAACTTGATAGAGCTCTGGTGAATGATGAGTGGCTGAAAATTTTCCCTAATGTACAAGTGAAGGCAGGAGGTTCTGAATTAAGCGACCATGCACCAATCTCAGTTCAGATCACAGAAAAGAAACATAAGAGGAAGCCATTTAGATTTCTAAATTATTGGGCTGAATGGAAAGGATTTGATGATGTCATAAAAAATAGCTGGGATGCATAGGTGACAGGTAATCCTATGTATGCCTTTGCTAAAAAGCTGGAGAACACTAAGACTACACTTAAGAAGTGGGCCAAGGAAGAGGTGAACATTCCAAACCTGATAAAGGAGACAAAAGGAGGATGCAAGGAAGTCAGAGAAAGACTATTGGCTAATCCACTTTATCCTACCTTGATTGAGAAAGACAGGGAACTGAAAAAGATTCTTGAAGAACTGAAAAAGGTAGAGGAAAAATTCTATTGGAAAAGAAGTAAGGAGAAGTGGATGGATGATGGGGACCGCAACACCAAACTCTACCACACTACAATGAGATGAAGAGAGGTAGGTAATATTATTTTTGAACTGATTGATGCTGATGGGAGGGTGGTCAATTGTAACACCCCGATTTTCATATCACATGAGTGGAAGCATTTTTTTTGGGAGTGTCACAAACATGATAACCATCACAATAAAAGTAAATGAAAAACTTTGCAAAATTGTAAACTGATTCATACATAGCTTTTTGTCAACATAAAACTACATCATGTTTATGCATAAGTTCATAATAAAAAGATGTCAATACTCAGGATCATCTAGGTAGATGGCACCCCACTAGGCAAGCTTGAAAGTCTCTTAGGCCTTTGCTGGTCCCTTTGTTCTTCAATCGCTCCAAACCTACGAACATCACATCCCCAGCCATGCATTGGGAAAAACAGTCGTTAAAGTAAGTGGCATGAGTATTCTAAAATGCACATTACTGAAGAGCTAACAATGTTACAAAATATTCTTGGACATTATAAAACTGATAGCAAATGCTGATTAAAATTTGAAAACATAATACCTCTTGAATTCTTTAACTCTTATCTTTCTACTCTATCTTTTTTGGAGACCTATACCATGGGTCTCATGACCTACACCAAAGTGTCTAGGTCATACTTTCCTCTCATCACACTCATGGAGGAGATTACAATCATACTCTAATCTAAAGTATCTTTTACTTATGATTTTTATCTGTTTGTGGCCACCATTATACAATAAGTCCTCCTGAATTGGCATATCTACGCCCTGAATTGGTACCAAGGTACCCTGAAATGGCACTACATGCCCTGAATGACACCGAGGTGTCTCTGAATTGGTGTGACTACGCCCTGAATTGGTGCCGCAACACCTCTGAATTGGAGTAACCCTCCTCTGAATTGGCAACAGATGCCTCTGAATCATCCCAGGACTACTGAATGAGGACTTATCATATAATGTCTTATGTGAAGGTTTCGACTTATTTATCTTAAGTCTAAACTTACTTAATTCTTAATCTGAACTGAAGCTGAATACTGATAGCTTTGCTAAATATTGAATCTGAACTTATCTTATATTAAAACTGAACAATGATAACTGACTTATCTCAAACTGATTACTGAGTACTGAGCAGGTACTAAATTCTAAATCTGATCTGAATCTGAATCTGATTATTTTATTCTTAAGTGATAAACTTAATCTAGAACTGAATGTGAATATGGATCTCAATTACTTCATAAATGAGATTGGGTCTAAAACCCTTATCATGTATCTTTAATCAAAATCTGGCTACTCACACTGTGAGTAGTCTAAGTCTGAATCTAAATCTCTTATTCTTGAGTTCTAAACTGAATCCATTATTAGATTTGAACATGTATCTCATTATCTAGGTAAACTTTATTCTAAAAATCTGATTTGGTAAGATTACTTTATTATACCAATTATATCATAAATGAGTCTAATGCCTTATGAGAAAGGATCTGACAGGAATATAGAAATACTAAGTATACAAAGTATCTTAAGTCAACCTTATGAAAGTATCATAAGTACCACATATCTAAAAATATCAATTCTGACAAGATGGTTCAATCCTTCTTATAAAATATGATGTTACCTTGAACCTTTACATCTGAACTTACAAATTAAACCTTAAATATAAAAATAGAAATCTTATAAAATATTGTATTGCAACCTAATCATAACTTAATGTGTCATTATTTTATGATGCCATCATGAACTCATTTTTATAATACACTGTGATCCCAAAAGTACCTTTATTTCTAAAAGTAGACCATGTCTTAATATTCTGAAGTTCATATTCTTATATTGTAATTAAATTCTAGATATTATTCATTCTAAGGAATCTAGTTGTTATATCTATACATAAGCATGAAATCTTAATGACATGTTTCTACTTGAAATCATAATACATAGTTATGCCTATAAATATGAGAAATCTTGGTGACATATGTGTACTTGAATTCTCAATACAAAACTATCACCAATCACCAACTAAGTATGACTACATTACTTGCATATCTTATCTTACAATCTTATTCATTAATTTTGAACATGTCTAAGAGATCTTATAGGAACATGATTCTTTAACTTAATCATGGACTTGGTCCATGGGTCACAACTATTTTGAGAAACATGTCTCTATTTGAGATTCTGGATATCTGAACTTGCATAACGATAGAGATATGAGAATATACTTGTTTGCCTTAAAATATTAGAACATTGATCCATATAAATTATAAAAGTCTTAACAGGAGACATGTAAACATACTGAACTTAAAACATGAGTACTCATGGGCATGGACCACTTACCTTTTGTGTTGATTATGTCCTTAACTTAGTCTTGATTTCTTGTTCCAAATCTTAATCACCTAGATATAATCAAAGTTCTATAAGTCCAAGTACATGTTCCCTCTCCCTATTTCTAAATCTCAAAACCCCATCTCCCTCACTATATATACCAACTTATGGTTCTTATTTAGACTAAACATAACTTTAATCTAAAATCACCATAAAATCTTAGCGTTGAAATAAAATAAAACTCATACTATATAATTAGTATTATCTTTATACTCAAATAAGACATAAATCGTCTTATGCACTAATATGAACATATACTTCATATAATGAGAATAATTCTCAAACATAGTCACATATTCTAAACTTACTGACTCAATTAGGAAATCAAAGTAGAATACCATCACATTACTAATATCAGGCCTAATTGGCCATACATATATCACTTATAGTGTCAGGATAATCATTTATTATTCGTTCATAATGGCTACTCATCCAAAACTAAATACTAATGTAATAGCACAAGAAACTTCATCAAATCTCCAGAAAGTACTCATATAATGTAGGAATGATCATATATTAAAATATCAGGTCATTTAAAAATCATATTATGGGTGAAATACCCAAAATACCCTTATTAGGGTTTATATCAAAAACCTCAATAAAACTTTATATAATAAAGATAAGGCTTTGAAATCATGTTAAGAATATCATAATACACATGTAGTAAAATTTTCATGAATTTCTAAAGTCGTTTACTATTTTTAATTGGCAAAACATCAAAATCATATAGTTTTGTCTATCCAGAATATAATAAATATAAGATATCAAAATCAAACTCTGGAACTATTTTTATAAGATGGTACACTCGAAGAACTTTCCATAGGTACCTTGTTTGTCCCAAACCGAGATCTGTAGCTCAAGATATGAATTTTCAAAAGTACCTCAGTTTGGATCAACCCCAGCCATTGATTTGGGATCCAAAGGGCCGAGACAGTGGCACCCCTTCTCTGATGCTTCTCCCTTGGTCACAGATCGAAGACAGGACCCGTCTTCTTCCTAGCCCATGAAACTGGACGGGGGAAACTCCCCTGTTCTTCCTGCGTGGGTGGGTGCCGCCGTTGGGTTTTCCTAGGCAACCCCGACCTCGACGATGTGGACGTTGCGGCTTGCCTCAAGCATCCCATACCTCCATCCGCCCTTTCTGTCTTGGGCGCCGTCATCGACGAGCACATGTAGGCCCAGATCAGAAGCTTGACCTCCACCCTACCACAGCCGCCATGCATCCTCTTCACGTGCCCTCTCTCTCTCCCGCTCTCGGTTTCATGTGAAACCCTAGGATCTAACTTGTTAGCCCCTGGTAGACCGGATTTCGAGGCTTTTATAGCCTCCCATGCTCGCGATCATGGGAAAGGGCCCCCTTTTATGGGTGCTCTATTCACACCCAACAAACAGGGGTCACGGCCTCCAGTCCGTGCGGACTGGGGTCGCCCCCCTTTTTTATTTTCTTTTTCTTCTTCTTTTTGATAAAACTCCACTTATAAGAAATATTTATATAGCCCACCGTATAGCTCAGTTTGACCTCAAATTTTGGGACAAATACTATATTACCATCATATTTATATGAGCAAGATTTTAAGTAAAAACTAGCTGTACCAATACTCCAAACATGTCTTTTAAATATAAACATTATAATTACTAATTTAATTACCTAGACCACTATATACATCAAAATCATCTGAAATTTCTCCCACCATCTTATATTCTAATTATTATTCTACTAAAAATATTTTGAGCATTCATTATGACCACGAAATAATTCATTCTCAATTTGCACTCCAAGGACCTATTTGTAGAATTTAATTGGTCCAATAGGGCTGGAATTGAGCTCTAGGGCACATGGCCCGTCCCTTAGTATTTCAAAGGGTCCATGAGTTTGATTGTGTTCCAAATCATGAAAATAAATCTTCAACCCATATAATAATTTCTTAATTGAAGCCCATGTATGACACATGTGATTAATATTTCTTTAGTTACATAACATGAAGACCAAAGCTAGGTCTAAGGCTCAAGTCATGAACTGGACTCATCATATTATATATTCGTCACCTTATTGTCGATACGAATAATTCATTTATATTCATATACAACCGACTACAATCATACACATTAAAGTCATTATGTGTGTATTGGTTGATCAGATGGCTTGGATTACACATTTTGTGTACTTGATTACATACCTGGCCATGGTTACATTCATTACGTCTCTTGGCATGCCTTCACTAGAAGACCCTACATTAAAGTCTTACATTATCTATGAAATTGAGGATGTTACAATTCTACCCACCTTAAAATAAATTTCGTCCTCGAAATTTCTCTAGGCTACTACCCACCTTAGGGTTCTGCTTACCTCTTAATTTATGTTCAAACTTTTGCATGAAAAGAGATATGTTATGTATTTCACTAAAATATTTAGGTGAACATTATCTATTACCTTGGTCTACTTCTCAACTCATACTTAGGGTTTGTGAAACTAAACTTGGATTTAAACTTAGGGCATCCATCTCAACTTTGTTATGAATTTCTAACATTATTTGTACATGACTGTCAAATCTAAGGTCCTTCAGGTAACTCCTACATTCCTAGATATGTGGTGATCAGGCACATACCTAGAGATGTGGGATCCTGAGATGCTATCTCTCACTCACCTATTGATACATGTGTCCCATACTACATGGACTAGTAGGAAATGAGAGATTCATAAAAGGTCTACTGCTTAAGACATCCCTCTTCAATCCTCAATTGGCTGGCCATAACCATTGAGAATGAAGAGGTTATCTCATTAGCTAGGTTTAGGTTGCTACTTTAGATCTAAACTAGGTTGACTTCTGCCTCTAAGATATCTATCTATTCTAAGATTAAGCCCCTTAATCACTCTAGGTTATGGTATTCTTCTTTTGGAATCTATCCCTAAACCTTGATCTTACCTCTCCACTCGAGGGTGACTATGAGAATCATGTTTGCCTAGTGGCCATTTACCAAATTGCTCTGATACCATATTGTAACACCCCGATTTTCATATCACATGAGCAGAAGCATTTTTTTTTTGGGAGTGTCACAAACATGATAACCATCACAATAAAAGTAAATGAAACAATTTGCAAAACTGTAAACTGATTCATACATAGCTTTTTGTCAACATAAAACTACATCATGTTTATGCATAAGTTCATAATAAAAAGATGTCAATACTCAGGATCATCTAGGTAGATGGCACCCCACTAGGCAAGCTTGAAAGTCTCTTTGGCCTTTGCTGGTCCCTTTGTTCTTCAATCGCTCCAAACCTACGGACATCACGTCCCCAGCCATGCATTGGGAAAAACAATCGTTAGATTAAGTGGCATGAGTATTCTAAAATGCACATTACTGAAGAGCTAAAAATGTTACAAAATATTCTTGGACATTATAAATCTGATAGCAAATGCTGATTAAAATCTGAAAACATAATACCTCTTGACTTCTTTAACTCTTATCTTTCTACTCTATCTTTTCTGGAGACCTATACCATGGGTCTCATGACCTACACCAAAGTGTCTAGGTCATACTTTCCTCTCATCATACTCATGGTGGAGATTACAATCATACTCTAATCTAAAGTATCTTTTACTTATGATTTTTATCTATTTGTGGCCACCATTATACAATAAGTCCTCCTGAATTGGCGTATCTATGCCCGGAATTGGTACCAAGGTACCCTGAAAGGGTACTACATGCCCTGAATGACACCGAGGTGTCTCTGAATTGGCGTGACTACGCCCTGAATTGGTGCCGCAACACCTCTGAATTGGAGTAACACTCCTCTGAATTGGCAACAGATGCCTCTGAATCGTCCCGAGACTACTGAATGAGGACGTATCATATAATGCCTTATGTGAAGGTTTCGACTTATTTATCTTAAGTCTAAACTTACTTAATTCTTAATCTGAGATGAAGCTGAATACTGATAGCTTTGCTGAATACTAAATCTGAACTTATCTTATATTAAAATTGAACACTGATAACCGACTTATCTAAAACTGATTACTGAGTAATGAGCAGGTACTAAATTCTAAATCTGAATCTGAATCTGAATCTGAATCTTTTATTCTTAAGTGATAAACTTAATCTAGAACTGAATATGAATATGGATCTCAATTACTTCATAAATGAGATTGGGTCTAAAACCCTTATCATGTATCTTTAATCAAAATCTGGCTACTCACACAGTGAGTAGTCTAAGTCTGAATCTAAATCTCTTATTCTTGAGTTCTAAACTGAATCCATTATTGGATTGGAACATGTATTTCATTATCTAGGTAAACTTTATTCTAAAAATCTGATTTGGTAAGATTACTTTATTAAACCAATTATATCATGAATGAGTCTAATGCCTTATGAGAAAGGATCTGACATGAATATAGAAATACTAAGTATACAAAGTATCTTAAGTCAGGCTTATGAAAGTATCATAAGTACCACATATCTAAAAATATCAATTCTGACAAGATGGTTCAATCCTTCTTATAAAGTATGATGTTACCTTGAACCTTTACATCTGAACTTACATATTAAACCTTAAATATAAAAATAGAAATCTTATAAAATATTGATTGCAACCTAATCATAACTTAATGTGTCATTATTTTATGATGCCATCATGAACTCATTTTTATAATACATTGTGATCCCAAAAGTACCTTTATTTCTAAAAGTAGACCATGTCTTAATATTCTGAAGTTCATATTCTTATATTGTAATTAAATTCTAGATATTATTCATTCTAAGGAATCTAGTTGTTATATCTATACATATGCATGAAATCTTAATGGCATGTTTCTACTTGAAATCATAATACATAGTTATGCCTATAAATATGAGAAATCTTGGCGACATATGTGTACTTGAATTCTCAATACAAAACTATCACCAATCACCAACTAAGTATGACTACATTACTTGCATATCTTATCTTACAATCTTATTCATTAATTTTGAACATGTCTAAGAGATCTTATAGGAACATGATTCTTTAACTTACTCATGGAGTTGGTCCATGGGTCATAACTATTTTGAGAAACATGTCTCTATTTGAGATTCTGGATATCTGAACTTGCATAACGATAGAGATATGAGAATATTCTTGTTTGCCTTAAAATTTTAGAACATTGATCCATATAAATTATACAAGTCTTAACAGGAGACATGTAAACATACTGAACTTAAAACATGAGTACTCATGGGCATGGACCACTTACCTTTTGTGTTAATGATGTCCTTAACTTAGTCTTGATTTCTTGTTCCAAATCTTAATCACCTGGATATAATCAAAGTTCTATAAGTCCAAGTACATGTTCCCTCTCCCTATTTCTAAATCTCAAAACCCCATCTTCCTCACTATATATACCAACTTATGGTTCTTATTTAGGCTAAACATAACTTTAATCTAAAATCACCATAAAATCTTAGCGTTGAAATAAAATAAAACTCATACTATATAATTAGTATTATCTTTATACTCAAATAAAACATAAATCGTCTTATGCACTAATATGAACATATACTTCATATAATGAGAATAATTCACAAACATAGTCACATATTCTAAACTTACTGACTCAATTAGGAAATCAAAGTAGAATACCATCACATTACTAATATCAGGCCTAATTGGCCATACATATATCACTTATAGTGTCAGGATAATCATTTATTATTCGTTCATAATGGCTACTCATCTAAAACTAAATAATAATGTAATAGCACAAGAAACTTCATCAAATCTCCAGAAAGTACTCATATAATGTAGGAATGATCATATATTAAAATAGCAGGTCATTTAAAAATCATACCATGGGTGAAATACCCAAAATACCCTTATTAGGGTTTATATCACAAACCTTAATAAAATTTTATATAATAAATATCAGGCTTTGAAATCCTGTTAAGAATATCATAATACACATGTAGTAAAATTTTCATGAATTTCTAAAGTCGTTTACTATTTTTAATTGGCAAAACATCAAAATCGTCCAACCAGAGTAGCCCGACTGGTTACGGCTCGGTAAGTCCAGATGAAGGACTAGGGTTCAAATCACACCGAAGGCGCTCTGTGAAAGTAACACGTGCTAAGTGGGGCGCGGTTGGGGGGCGTCCGGACCGCTCAACCACTCAGGCCCTCGAGAGTTTACGCCGCCTGGGGGGGTCACGAATGTGGCGCTTCTGCGGGGGCGGTTCTCTCGTAAAACAAAAAAAAACATCAAAATCATATAGTTTTGTCTATCCACAATATAATAAATATAAGATATCAAAATCAAACTCTAGAACTATTTTTATAAGATGGTACACTCAAAGAACTTTCCATAGGTACCTTGTTTGTCCCAAACCGAGATCTGTAGCTCAAGATATGAATTTTTGAAAGTACCTCAGTTTGGATCAACCCCATGCATTGATTTGGGATCCAAAGGGCCGAGACAGTGGCGCCCCTTCTCTGATGCTTCTCCCTTAGTCACATATCCAAGATAGGACCCATCTTCTTCCTAGCCCGTGAAACTAGACGGGGGAAATTCCCCTGTTCTTCCTGCGTGGGTGGGTGCCGCCGTAGGGTTTTCCTAGGCAACCCCGACCTCGACGATGTGGATGTCGCGACTTGCCCTCAAGCATCCCATACCTCCATCTGCCCTTTCCGTCTTGGGTGCTGTCGTCAATGAGCACAGGTAGGCCCAGATCAGAAGCTCGACCTCGACCCCACCGCAGCCGCCATGTATCCTCTTCACGCGCCCTCTCTCTCTCCCACTCTCAGTTTCATGTGAAACCCTAGGATCGAACTTGTTAGCCCCTGGTAGACCGGAATCTGAAGCTTTTATAGCCTCCCATGCTCGCGATCCTGGGCGAGGCCCCCCTTTTATGGGTGCTCTATTTGCACCCAGCAAACAGGGGTCGCGGCCTCCAGTCCGTGCGGACTGGGGTCGCCCCCCTTTTTTATTTTCTTTTTCTTCTTCTTTTTGATAAAACTCCACTTATAAGAAATATTTATATAGCCCACCGTATAGCTCAGTTTGACCTCACATTTTGGGACAAATACTATATTACCATCATATTTATATGAGAAAGATTTTAAGTAAAAACTAGCTGTACCAATACAACAAACATGTCTTTTAAATATAAACATTATAATTACTAATTTAATTACCTAGACCACTATATACATCAAAATCATCTGAAATTTCTCCCACCATCTTATATTCTAATTATTATTCTACTAAAAATATTTTGAGCATTCATTATGACCACAAAATACTTCATTCTCAATTTTCACTCCAAGGACCTATTTGTAGAATTTAATTGGTCCAATAGGGCTGGAATTGAGCTCTAGGGCACATGGCCCGTCCCTTAGTATTTCAAAGGGTCCATGAGTTTGATTGTGTTCCAAATCATGAAAATAAATCTTCAACCCATATAATTTCTTAATTGAAGCCCATGTATGACACATGTGATCAATATTTCTTTAGTTACATAACATGAAGACCAAAGCTAGGTCTAAGGCTCAAGTCATGAACTGGACTCATCATATTATATATTCGTCACCTTATTGTCCATAGGAATAATTCATTTATATTCATATACAACCGACTACAA
Source organism: Alisma plantago-aquatica (assembly GCA_963693085.1). Taxonomy (NCBI): domain Eukaryota; kingdom Viridiplantae; phylum Streptophyta; class Magnoliopsida; order Alismatales; family Alismataceae; genus Alisma; species Alisma plantago-aquatica. The sequence continues at coordinate 756,416,301 of OY856409.1, forward strand.
TCATACACATTAAAGTCATTATGTGTGTATTGGTTGATCATATGGCTTGGATTACACATTTTGTGTACTTGATTACATACCTGGCCATGGTTACATTCATTACATCTCTTGGCATGCCTTCACTAGAAGACCCCACATTAAAGTCTTACATTATCTATGAAATTGAGGATGTTACATCAATAAACAAGAGGACTTAGAAGAGCAGGCCATAAATTTCTATATGTCACTATACAACAAAAATTTCAGTAGTGACATGGAGGAAGGAGAGGAAGTGAAATGAAAGTTCTAGCTCACGAGAACGCAAAACAATATCCTCACGAGAAGTAAAAATGAGAAGGTGGTAAAGGAAGCGGTATGGAGCATAGGTAACAACAAATCACCTAGATCTGATAGTTTTAACGCTTTCTTTTACAAGAAGACTTGGGACATTATCAAAGAAGACTTGATTGATTATGTGAGCAGGTTCCTAGAAGGGGGAAATATGGTAAGATAGGTCAATCATTCTTTCCTTGTTCTTATTCTGAAAAAGAAGATTACCTCCTCTCGTGTTGATTTTAGACCCATAACATGCTGCTTGGTACAATATAAAATTATTGCAAAAATCCTGGCTGCAAGACTGAAGATGGTTCTTCCCTACCTCATATCTACAAATCAAGGGGCTTTTGTGATAGGTATAAGCATTAGTGGTTGTGCTCTTTTGGTGGGGGAATTCTTGCTGGATTACAATGTCATGAGAGGAAGTAGGGAAGCCTGCTTAAAACTGGTTGCTTCTAAAGCCTATGACAGCGTCAGATGGGAGAAATTATGATGGATCATGCAGCAGATGGGGTTCAATGGATAGTGGATTGGTTGGATGAACCAGTGTGTTGGAACCACAAGATTTTCTATTCTAGTTAATGGCACATCTGTAGGTCTTTTTAGAGGGGCAACTGGCTGTGCCAAGGTTACCCCCTATCACATCTTCTTTTTGTGATCATCATGGAGTATTTAACAAGGAAGATGCAACAAGCTGAGAAAAAGAAAGAAATCAAGCCTTATACAGTGCATGGAATGAAGGTAATGACACATTTGATTGTTGTAGATGATGTTCTAGTGTTTGTAGAAGCCAAACAACACTACCTAGAAAATCTTAAAAATCTACTTGGGGAGTTTGGAGAACAAATAGGGTTGTGTGTAAATGCAAACATAACACATATCTTTTTCTCTAAGAACTGCTACCAGATGGAGGACAGGCTAGTACAAGCTATGGGTGTGGAGAGAGGCAATTTCCCAACAAAATATTTGGGCTTTCTCTTAGTCAGAGGTAATTTGCATGTCAAAGATTTTGCTGATTGCATTGATAAGGTGGAGGAAATGATTAACAGATGGCCAACGCAAAAGACATCCATGGTGGGACAAAAGATTCTGATAAAAGCTGTCGTAGAAGGACTACTTATTTTCTAGGTGCAACAAAGTGAGATCCTGAGTTCTGTCTTGGATAGAATAGAAATGAAGATGGCAAATTTTTTTATGGGGAAGTGAACATCATCCTAGAAATATTCTAGATTGGCTCTCCCAAGTGATGAAGGTGGTATGAATTTGAAAACTTCTAGAGTCATTGTAAAATGGGGAACTATGTGAAGAATCATCACTTTCCAAGAAGGCACTTCTATATGGGGAAGATGGATGCGAGAAAGAAATCCAAGAGGGTTGGATTTCATACCGAAGACAAGGGAAGGATATTCACGCACCATCAATGTCATGACGGAGATGTGGCAACAAGTCAAACACCTATTTGCTTCAAGAGAAAACAGTGGATGGAGGCTTAGAGATCAGAAGCTATGCATTTGGGAGGTGACCTGTTCCATAGGTACAAAGGACTTACTCAGTGCACAGATCTGGACCGGTAGGTACGTGCTGAAGTGGAGTATGTGTGTATATAAAATTCTGCACAATGTTCTTGCTACCTTGGACAGGATAAAGAGTTGGAACTATGAAGTTTCTACTCTATGCTTGCTATACCAGGAGGGGGAGGAAACCCATAACCATCTCGTGGGTGAATTCAAGTTTACAAGGGAGATATGGGAGTCCTTATGCAAGGAATTCAGATTACAAATTTAGCTTTCTGGGGACCCAAGAAGAATGATGTCTAGGTGTAGTAATGATGAGAGGAAGAAAGTGTTGTTTGCTGGTCTATGCTATCATATATGGGAAGAGAGGAATGCCAGAAGACACCAAGGTGCTGCTTCACATGCCACTAGTATCTTTGTTAAAATATGTAAAAGTGTTAGATGTTAATTACACATTAGATAGAAGAGTGAGTTGTAACTCTGTGCTGGATGTATGGCGTTGGGCCTACATGTACTCTTGACCTCCTATAATTTTAGGAGGTAGTCGTAATATATTTGCCTGATTCCGATGCATACATACATACATACATACATACATACTGTAGAACTAGCCAAAATTTCACAATAATGCCCAGATGGACGATCAAGACCTCATAATACTACACCTCAAGGGAAGGAAGGCACAAAATCTTTCCATTTGATAATCTTCCAACGACCTTGTCAAGTGATCGGCTCTGCCATTCACCTGACTTGAGCCACTCTCTACCTAGAGTCTTCCAGATTCTTACATCCTAATGCACACTCCAAACATATAGTCCATTGTAGCTCACCCCATGCTGTTCTGCCAGAGAATCATACACAAGGTCTAAATTGAGTAACCCACATGAGTCACCTATTGGACAAAATACAGGCCATGCAATCAGATGCCTTCAAACACAAGCATTCAACTTTAGGGTTTCATAGGTGAGGAATGCATCTATAAAAGGGAACCCTTATCATCCATTCAAAAGGGTCTCTAATCAGTGATTAGAAGCCACCTTTTGCAGTACAAACCCTAGCGAGGAGTGAGGAGGCATCAATCACAGTAGAGAGATTGGTCTTCCTACACTAGGCGTCATGGCCTTCTCCATCATTCCTACTATCTTTCTACTATTGTCCCTTGCCATGAGTGAGTAAAAGTTTGTGTTGAGGCATGGGAACTAGCCACGATCTCCCGTACCTTATCTTAGCTTGTATCTAAACTCGACAATATAGTTGCTAAATGGAGTATCATTCTGCTTAGTTCTTTGGCTTGCAAATTGATGACTTGATTTGCATATATGTTGTAATTATGGATATGCAAGTTGCTATGAGCATGATTAGAACACCAGAATGATCTTATTATCCCCCTGAGATGTTAGCAAGAGATAGTGAGGTAATTAGACTTTGATTTACTATGAGCCGAGGATGGTCGGTCGCAAGTAAAGGATTTAGTTGGAATAAACAAGGAACTTGGGTGCCGAGGATGGTCAGTTCCAAGAGAGTTTAAGCCAAGTGATGACTTGTATTCCATGAGGGTGCATTAGCTAAGCCTCTATTTATCAATGATTATTGGAGAGTTAGATCTTGTTAGGATAATTACGTAGGCTTGGGTATCGAAACCCCATGCCCTAATTCTCTTAATTATCTACTCTTTACTTCTTCAATATTTGTTTACTTTTGACAACAAATTAGTTTAAGCAATCTTTCAATGAGTCAGTGATAAATATTAGTCTTAATACTTATGAATCTATATAGCTACTTAAAAAGGTTGTCCTTTGGGTTCAATCCTAAAGTATAGTACAATAAGGCTTCTGCTCGTGTGGAGTGGTGAATTAGTGCACTACTCTTGGTTAAACCTAGAAGTTATTATTTTAGGATTTTTCTTGGTGCGACATTGGGAACCCCACAAAAAATTGGCGCCATTGTCGGGGACAACGGTAGTTGATTATTTTCAGAATTATAAGTGTAATTAGGTTTTTATTTTTTTTCTTTATAATACTACAAATCTTCTGGAATTAGATACATCACTCATCCAACCTCTTTTTAGGTACTCTTAGCATATGCGAAGATCCAGAAATCTTGACTTTGGATTGCTATTCGATCCTAAAATTGAGAAAACCCTCAGGAAACTTCTCAAGGAGAAGACCATGGTGGATGCAGTAGCTGTACAAGCAACCATTCAAGCACCCATTGATGTAGCTATTATGGCCCGGTGAGAATTACTAGTTGTAGAAGCTATAGAATAGGTGGAAGCCGAGTTCAAGACCAGCCTAGAAGCTTCCCAAGATGCAAAATGTGTGAAAAAATTACGAGATTTCACTATCCCTAAGGGCATCAACTTAGCTCAACCATTGCAATATCCATACAACCCGATCAAGATCAGAGCTCAATGAGTCAGCCTATTGTAAAACTCTGCCTTTACAGGAAGAATTAGATATGATTGATGGGAGCATCTTATTAAATTCATCATCCTTGCTTGATGATGAATCCATCCAGAGATACTGACATATCTATATGACTACATCTCTTCAAATATTCCTTGACAAATAAAACTAGAGCATGGTATAGAGCTTTTTGAGGGGACCCAATCACTACATGAGAAGTCTTAGTAAGTAAGTTTCTTGAGAAATTCTACCCCCTCGATGACATACTTGATCCAAAGAAAAATCACAAGATTCAATTAGGTGCCCAAACAGTCCATGTATGACACATGGGAACGATTCAATGAATTCCTGCAAAAATGCCCACATCACGACAACAATGAGAATCAAGTCATTAAATTCTTCTATTATGAAGTTGATAATGATACAAAGAAGTTCCTTGACTCTTCCTACAATGGGGATTTTATGTGATAGAGATTTGGTAGTACATTGAGAATAGTCGAGCTTGTGGCTAAAAATCAAACTCACTGGACCGAACCTTTGGGCAAGAACATTCTAGAAAATACCGAAACAAAAAATCATTCAGAATTCAAATCTATTTTTGAAACACTAAAGTCCATCTCCGTAAAGTAGGAGAATCTCAAAAAATCATTCAACGCATATGAAAGGAAGAACCAAATCCCCCAAGTTCAAGTTATCACACCTACCTATGAATTTTGCCGAGTAATAAGAGACAACATGACCCATTGCTTGCACCTGAACGCTCATTATTAGAAAGACTTTAATTTTAATTGCCACACTCAGAACTATTAGAAGCCATGACAGACCCCACCACTTCAAGTAGGGACCACACCAACATGGGATCCAATAAAGACATTTTAGAATATGATGGCATCATAACAGACTCAACTTGCCAATACAATGACTAATCACAAAGCATTAGAGTCCCAGATTGCCCATTTGGTAGCCAGTCAACCGTCTGTAGTGGACAGGAATGTCAGGTAGCCTGAAAGCAACCTAAAGAAACTAGAGCAGTTAAATGCAGTAAAGACTAGGTCAGAAAACAAGTATTTGGTCCCTGACGATTGATTTATGAAATTTAAAGACACAATGAAAAAGCTCCATGTCAATATTCCTCTCCTTGACGTACTGGCCGAAATGCCAACTTGGGCCAAATACTTAAAAACCTTCCTCTCTAGAAAATACGTGACCGAAGAATGTGAAACAGTGAAGCTGGAAAAAACTACCTCTAAATGCCTCATAAGAAGAAAGACCTAGGTTCATTCAGGATAGACTGTTTCCTAAGAGATGACACTTATCGCAAAGGACTAGTAGACTTGGGGGAAAGCATCTCAATAATTCCATACACTTTATGTCAACACTTAAGATTCACTGACCTCCTGCCAACTATAATAACGATCCACTTAGCTGATGCCTCTACAATGAAGCCCCTAGGGATATTATAGGATGTTCTCATCAGATTGAAGAATACCTATATTCTATGTGGTTTTGTGATCATGGATATTAAAGAAGATGATCCGTACCCGCTGTTTTTTGGAAGATCTTTCTTGGACACAACACAATCCCTAATTGATGTCGAAGCAAGAACACTTCTCCTCCGGCTAGGTAGAGAAACTTGAGTACCAAGTCCTCAAAGGTTTGAAAACCCTCAATTTCTCCACAGAAGCCTTTTTAGCAGACTGTGTTGAAGAAATGAATCATCTTAGAAAAACATTTTATGAAGATCCCCTGCAAGCAACTCTTGATGGAGACAAAGCCACTGAGGAAGACCCCCAAGATTTCATGTATTTAAAGCAAATGGACACCACATAAGAAGATGAAAGACATCCAAAAACCTTCAAAGATTTGAGGATGGATGAGGAAATATCTAAGGAAGTCTCACTACAGATGACACGAGAGTTGAAGACAATGCCAGAAGGAATTAAATATCTTTTCCTTAATGAGGGAAATATATGTCCGGTCATAATCAATTCCAAGCTCAACCTAGAAGAAGAAGACAAACTGATGGACCTGAGAAAACTAAAACTGGCTTTGGGATACAACATGAGTGATCTCACCGGGATCAACGCTGCTATGTGTATGTACAACATACCGATGATAGTAGATCATAAACCCTCTAGAGACCCTCAATGAAAACTTAACCCAAATATGAAGGAAGTCATGTGGAAGGAAGCGATAAAACTCCTATACGTAGGAATCATATATCAAGTATTTGACTCCCAATGGGTAAGTCTTGTCCAAGGGGTACCTAAAAAGTGCAAAACAATAGTCATTTAAAATGACCAAGGGGAACTCATACCCACATGGACAGTTATGAGATGGAGAATGTGCATCGACTACTGCAAGTTGAATAAAGCTACTAGGAAGGACCATTATCCCCTCGCGTTATTGGATCAAGTCTTGGAAAGATTACCCACTAGGAATATTTCTATTATCTGTATGGCTAATCTAGGTTCTATCAAATCCCAATTCATCCTGATGACTAGGAAATGATGACTTTAACATGTCCCTTTAGAACTTATGCCTTTCAACACATTCCTTTTGGTCTCTATAATGCTCCAACTTCCCTCTAGCACTTCATGTCCTCTATCTTCTCTGGGCTTACTAAATCCATCATGGAAGTCTTTATGAACGACTTTACTATTTATGGTGATTCCTTTGACAATTGTCTCAAAGCCTAGAAATTGTTATCACAAGGCGTGAAGAGGCTCACCTTGTTCTTAATTGAAAAAAATGTCATGTTATGGTACATGAGGGCATCACCTTAGGTCATAAAATCTCCAGCAAAGGGATCGAAGTTGACCCTGTCAAGGTGGAAATAATAGAAAAATTACCACCACCTAAGACTGTGAAGGAGATACATTCTTTTCTTGGCCACACATGTTTCTATAGAAGGTTCATATAAGACTTTGAAAAGATTTCAAAACCCCTCACCAACTTCTTATTGAAAGAAGACGAGTTTGACTTTAGCGAAGAATGTATGACAAGCTTCTCATCACTGAAGAAATCTCTCACAACGACCCCCATTATATGTACACCTGATTGGTGTCAACCCTTAGAAATCATGTGTGACGCAAGAGACTATGCGGTCGGGGCCGTCCTAGGACAGCACATTGACAACAAGCACCAAGTGATGTGTTATTCTTCAAAGACCCTCGATGAGGCACAATGGTACTACACAACGTTAGAGAGGGAAATGCTGGCCATCACATACCCCTTTGATAAGTTCTGATCCTAGCTGGTGGGATCCAAAGTTATCATCTACACTGACAACATAACTACGTGATATTTAATGTCAAAGAAGGATGTCAAACCAAGTTTCATTCAATGGATTCTACTTTTGTAAGAATTCAATCTCGAAATCAGAGACAAGAAGGGAAGAGAAAATGTGGTTACTGACTACCTGATTAGACTCACTCACATAGATGATAGAATGATAGAAATCAATGAATCCCTCCCAAATGACCACCTAATGTGCCTCAAAGTAGGTTGGCCATGGTTTTAGGATTATATTAACTACTTATTTGCAAGAATCATCCACCCACTATACAAAGGGAAAAGTAAGAAGAGAATCTTACATGATGTCCGAAAATACTACTAGCACAAACCATTTATTTTTTGATTATGTGCAGATGACCTCTACCGCGATGTTTCACTCACAATGAATCCAAGGATATCGTTCTATACTATCACTCTGGACCTACAGGTGGGCATATGTCTGACAAGAAGACTGCCACTAAAGTTTTGCATTGCAGTTTCTACTAGCCGACTATCTTCATAGATGCCTATGATTACACTCATTTATTCGACTAGTGTCAATGATCCGAAAACATATCTAGGCATGACAAGATGCCTGCCACACAATGGCAAGAATTGAAATTTTTTGATGTCTTTAGAATTGATTATATGGTACCATTCATCCATCCTGTGGTTTCTCCTACATTTTGGTAGCAGTAGATTACGTCTCTAAATGGGTTGAAGTCATTCCCATAGTCTCGTGTGATTCAAAGCCTGCCATTAAAATGTTCAGAGACATCATTTTCCCACAATTTGGAGTGCCATGAATTTTGATCTCAGATGCGGGTTCCCACTTTACTAAAAGAAATTTTGAATCTCTATTAAAAATGTACGGATTAAACCACAAGACAACATCACCATACCACCTCCAAACCAATGGATAGGTTGAAGTCTCCAATAAATAAATCAAGACAATATTGGAGAAGACTATGGATAAAACACAAAAAGATTGGGCTTTATAGCTTAGAGACGTCCTACATGCCTACCAGACCACATTCAAAACACCACCGGTTACAACTCCCTTTCACCTAGTGTATGGGAAGTCTTTCCATTTGCTAGTGGAAATGGATCATATGGCCAGTTGGGCAATAAGAACCCTTAATTTTGATTTATCTATGACCAAGGAGAATCAATTGTTGCAAATCCAAGAACTAGACAAACTCAGAATGTCAGCCTATGATAGTGCATGCATGTATAGAGAATGGACTAAAATTTGGCATTACCATCAAATAAGAACAAAGGACATCATAGTATGAGACCTAGTTCTAGTCTATAACTCAAGGCTAAGGCTTTTTCCAGGAAAGTTAAAAAAGGTGGTATGGACCATATGTGGTAAAACATATCTATTCTCATGGAGAATATGTGTTAGAATATATGGACAAAATAATCACTCTCAAAGTCTACATATCCTACCCTACACATAGTAACAACACTTCGACAAACCAAACAACGTTAAAAATAAGGCACTTCTGTGAGGCAAACCATTTTGTGAAAAACAAATTGGTTGTAGCAGTAGTGGTTCCCTTTGCCCTAAAAATCTCACTATGCGTTATCCATATGAGTCACCCGACTTGCCAACAATCACCCCCTTGATCAACACAAATAGTGAGTTTCCATCGATGCATCCCTACATCGTCGACCTACCTCGGAAAAACCTCCAGCCAAGACAGGCCTGGCAATAAGTCAGATGCCACTCGGGAGGTTGAGCAAAAAAAATTGGGACACCATAGCAAAGAGCTCGCCTTTTTCCATGCTTACAACTGCAATGTCACAAATTACGATCCACATCATGACAAGCTGCTCCGAGCATAGTGGATGATCATAGTCAAAGGTCATGGCAAGACCATGTCGAGATTCTTTCCACGATGTCACCACTAGTCCAACCCAGTCCTTTTATCCCTAGAGCACTACGGTGACAAGTTGAAGATATAACTACTCCCCTTCTTGGTACTTACCATGAGTTCCTTACTAAAGATCGATGTTGCTACCATGAGACAATCCAGAAGCCTGGGTTGACCTTTCCTCGATGGACATGCAATAATACCTTATGCAAATTTGGAATCAACAACCCAATATATGATATTCTTTGTTCAATTCACATTTATTCCTTCATGTACCAACCACGGCTGATTTTCCTGACACTTACACCAGAGTTTATGGCCTTCTTTAAAAAGAAGAGCTCCAACAAAGGGCGGTTTGGATATGAATTTCAACTGTTCGGCAAAATTCACCAACTCTGTTCTTCCCAATTTCTTTCCAATATATGTCAAGACGTTGATGATGATTGGCTGTCGAGTTGTAATTCATATAACTTCCTTCACCCTGATTATAAGGCAGACAACTTTTAGACAAAAATCACTGGGACATCTAGACCTAATCTTAGAAATATGAAGGCATCAATGATACATAGCCCCTTGCTCCGATATCTGCATAACGTGTTTTGTTGTACAATCTTTTGTAGGGATTATACTAAGAGCATCATCACTACTACCGATCTCTATGCCATGTAGTGTGTCCTTCATCAACGTCCTTTTGGGGAAACACTTTCATAGAACACCTTGAACGACAACTTTCCCATGTCACCAGTGGGAAATTTAATTAGGGTGGCATAATATCTGCAATAGCCCCTGTTCTTGGTTTTTTTGATATCCAACACGACACCCTGAAACAAAAAGAATCAACATCTGATTGATGTTCCCTACCTTATATCCATAAAAATTCTACAACCAAGACCTCAACCACACATATATGTAGTTGTTTTCTACAATTCCCTAGTTGAACTTCTCTTACCTACTCATGTAGAGTTTGTCGCGATCAATACTGCTTATGACCTTCAGCACCTTTCCAATCATATCAAGTATTTTTACAACACTAATCAGGCACCTCCTTCTCCAACTAATACTAAAACTAACATTCAGGATACACGCTCTACCAAGAGCCATGACTTAGAAAACCATGACACTAAGTGCAAGAGTGAATATGTTTGTGATGATTGTCAATTCCATACTCTACAATTAATGTTTGTGGATATTGCTACAATACAATACCGTATTGAAGAAGAATTACAATGCCAAGCTTGTCAACTGAATCAAATCTATCTTCTACAACAAGAAAATTAGAAATGACATATTGATCATGGTTATTACATGCCTTTGACCTCTGAGGACATTTCCCCCCATCTTGACTTGGCATTAATTGAGATAAGAAAAGGCTTAAGTGCATGGTGGGGGTGGGTGGTATGGTTCAAAATCCTTCAAATTATCTTTTTTCGAAAATCAATTTCCTCTCCATATTTTATTTTCATCTATCTTGTTATTTTTGTGTGTGAGTTGTGACCTTTAACTAGTTGATCACTTTAATGAATTTGAAAAATGGAAAATATATGAATGGACTGTCCCCTTTTCTTTTTCTCAAGCTAACCCATGCTAAAGGAAGTTTCAAGGAATAAACATGTCTTGAACAATTCTTAACCCGAATGACAACAACTAATCATTCTTTCCCTTTGGAAGTGATAATAAGCAGATGGAGTCTAAAAGGTCAAGCCACATGTGCTTCCAACATACTTGCAACAATATTCATGAATATTCCTTTATCCTACATTAACTAAATTAACTAATATAAATAATGATCAGACTCCTATGTAGCAATTAAACAGAGAAGCACAAGTTAGCCTCTTGATCTCACTCTTCTTCCATCATTTCTTACCTATTCACCATTCACTAAAAGAAAAAAATGATGAAAAATGAAAATTTCACCATATGCCAAACCTGAAGTCCGAGGTGGCATCCCCTCCAATCTATGCTCCTCCTTTTCAATTTTTGTCAATAGGTATGTCATGATTAAAATTGGCCAATGATCCCCAAAGAAAATATGTGGTCAAAGTAACCACAAACAAATAAAAAGTCTCAAGTCGAGTGGCGGAGACACAAATAAAATAACTAAATCCCAAATAAGGTCTCGAGTCGAATAGAGGAGAGACTAGGGAATTGGGTTCATGCCATGTCTCTCTCCCCTTTCATCCAATTTTTCATACCCAATGGACTTATCAAAATTCTCCCCAAACAACCAAATATCCTTGACTTGTGCTTACTTCTATTTGTGCAGATAGATCATGAGTTCGTAGGTATTAAAGTCTAGAGATTAGAGGAACAATCCCCAGTTGGGGGATATCCAAATGTGGCTATGTGAACCCCAAGGATTAGGGTCACTTGATTGTGATTGGTGGGAAGGGGATCACAAAGTTTGCTCAGTTGGGAGAGGAAGGCCTGGATCCTAGTATCAATTTGTGATTTCCTTTTTATTTTGGTTTACTTGGGACTAGCAAAGGATTAAGTCCAAGGTAGTTTGATGAGTGTATTTATACCCATTTTTACATACTATTTTACTCACTTTTTAGGGACGGTTGTGTTTCTATTGACTAGTTTTAGCCTTATATTCACTCAATTACAGTTATCGTTCCTCTCGAGCCACTCTCTACCCAGAGCTATCCAGATTCTTATGTCCTGACACACACTCCCAACATCCAGTCCATTCTGGTTCACCACATGTTGATCCGCCAAAGAACTTGATGCGAGGTTCAAATTGAGTAACCCACATGATTCACCTATTGGACCGAGTACGTACCATTCAATCAGATGCCTTCAACCACTAACATTCAACTTTAGGGTTTCAGAGGTGAAGAATGCATCTAAAAAAGGGAACCCTCATTATCCATTCAAAAGGGGTCTCTGATCAGTGATTAGAATCCACATTGTTTAGCATAAACCCTAGTAAGGAGTGAGGAGGCGATAGTCACAGTGGATAGATTGTTCTTTCTTCACCATACATCATGGCCTTTTCCATAGTTCCTACTATATTTTTATTGTTGTGCCTTGCCATGGGCAAGGAGATGTTTGTGTTGGGGCATGGGGACTGGCCCTGATTACTTGTACTTTATTTTAGCTTCTATCTAATCTCAACAATATAGTTGTTAAATGGAGTATTGTTCTACTTAATTCTTCGCCTTGCAAATTGATGACTTGCTTTGGATATATGTATTAATCATGGATATGTAGGTTGATGTGAGCGTGATTACAACACCAGAATGATCTTATTGTCCCCCTAAGATGTCAGCAAGGAATAGTGAGGTGATTGGAATTTAATCTGCTATGTGTTGAGGGTAGTCGATCGTAAGTGAGGGAGTTAGTTGGAATAAACAGGGAACTTGGGTGTTGAGGATGGTTGGTTCCAAGGGAGTTTAAGCCAAGTTACGACCTGTATCTCATGAGGGTGCAACAACTAAGCCTCAATTTAGCACTGATTATTGGAGAGTTATCTCTTGTTAAGATCATTGTGCAGGCCTGAGTAGCGAAACCCCATGCCTTGGTTCTCTTTATTATCTGCTATTTACTTTTTTAATCTCAGTTGCTTTTAGAAACAATTTAATTTAACCAAATTTTCAACTACTCAATGATAGATATTACTCTTAATACTTCTGAACCTATATAACTACTTAAAAAGGTTGTCCTTTGGGTATGATCCTAAAGTATACTACAATAAGATTACCTCTCATGTGGAGTGGGGAATTAGTGCACTGCTTTTGGTTAAATCTAGAAGTTATTATTTTAGGCTCCGATTGGTTTGTCGTAACTAGTCTGGAAAACACATGAAATGGAGTTCCTTGAGAGTTTTTCATGATTGGTTTATCGTAAGTGTTGGAACTTGACTTCTGTGACTTTTGGGGAGTTATAGACTTACATACAAAATACAGCTCCTGAGTTCCCTCTTCAAAAGAGCAGAAAATTAGTTTCGGGACAACTAACAACATTTCTTATACAATTATATTCTTCATTTGTTATAAGTGACACATGTAAACTATTTATGACTAGAAATATTGATGGTGAGGATATAATTCGTTGATAAAACCACAACATAATATGACAAAATATCATACACTATAATCACATAAGTAAAATATTTATCACTATAACTACCATTATCAGTACAATCTACAAAATTAAAAATACAAACATCATGGAAAAACACCGCACCATGTGAAAACAATGTGATTTACGTAACATATTTTTATTCTTCTTTCTTCATGTTTAAACAATATGATGTGAAAAATGATAATTAATTGTAACCATGCATGAATAATATAGTAAAAATTTGCTACAGAAATGTTGTAAAAATTAATATTCTACACTGCGTTAAACAATGATGAACCAAAATTTATATTTACCAGCACATGAAATGTGGATATTATAACAATATTTTGTATACACAAAGTGAAATAAAAATATTGTGATGTGACTTTAATCATAATATTTTTATTAAGATTATAATTGTATTATAATAACATATTTTTAAAGGAGCAACATCTGCACCATAACCACTTGTTGTGGTTATTATGATTTAAGAATATTATGATTTTTTACGGATATGGTTCCTAATTTCATGTCTTTGACCTCCTCACTATTTGTATTATACAATAAAAATTAACAATATTTTTAATGATTTCCATATTTACACTTACAACAAACCAATCACATGGAAGTGAATGGAACTTAAGTTCTAGAAACTAAACTCGAGTTCCCAGAAAAGGAGTTCCATGGAACTCATGACTTACACCAAACCAATAGGAGCCTTAGGATTTTTCTTGGTGCAAAATTTGGAGCCCCATCAACAAGGTGACCCAAATATTACAAAATAGGGATAAGGAGGTCTGAGAATGCTCATAAATCTAAAGATTTTACTTCTAATTCCTTTCGTTATGCCTTATAGGTGGCATCAATGAGAAGATGGGTGTTGATCAGATCATTACCCTTAAGGGAAGGCAATTCTAGAACTACCTTGAGACTCTCATTTAGCTTGGAGATCAAACCTTCAATAATGGTATCTTGATACTACATATCACAAGAAGACACCCTAAAAAATGTATCAATAGAAAATACCCCACATTGATTTTCTTCTTGTGCAACATGCACCACAGATAATATAATTGTCCCTAGAGAACACTCTTGGTGTCTCTTTTCTCCCAAATGTGGTGTTCAGTAAGAAATGATGGATGTAGAGTACAACATGTTAGATATGGGATGACCTAGACTCTTTGATCTTATAGGAAACACACCAGTAGGTTTGATTGTTGATGTCCTAATTCTCCTAAGTGGACCCAGACTCATTGAAACTCATTCTCATAGTAAAATTATTTACATCCATAGTTTATTCCTCATCATCCATTTAGAACTCAAAAAAAAATTCCTAAAATTATTTGGATAGTTTGGAGGGTGGTGAAATATTCTAAAGTGAGAGTGGGTTAGGTTTTGCATGACCCTTGCAGACTACAAGTAGGAGGAAGATATTATTTAACAAAGGCTTGACCTCATTGTTAAAGTCAATGTCCTCCACTATCTCCTCATTGAGTAATCTAATAGGGTATATCCAGAGAGAGATAATATTGGGACCTTTGAATCTCTTCCTTATAGTAAAGAGTAAAAGACAATATTGCATATGTGCCTTACTCTTTCTCTTATTCACTTGCCTCCTCCTCCACCTCGGGTTGGGGATAAGGTACCCAACTATGATATAGATCCATCCTGAGGAACATGCCTCCTCTTATTCTAAGCATGGTTGCACTAATGATGGATATGAGTATATTGAAATGGAAGTGTAGTTGGTTTCTCAGGTCAAATCATGGTATGCTGGATTGGAAAAACAACATATCTAATCTCAACTAAGGTCATCTTCTAGGGTGCATTGCACGACATGTGCATTATGGGGCACAACATGCACCGAGGTGATAGAGCATAATATGGTCGATGGTAGTGATTTTTTTTGAGATAGGAAAGGAGGGTGTGAGCCACTAGTGATTTGGATAATGCTTTATGGAGTCTTGAATGATAGAGGTTGGTGAAGAAGAAATGACTGCACAACTCCTTTATGGATCTTTCTTTGATTGGCATTTTAGAGGGGAAATTCCATCAAGATGGAGGAAATCCTCCTATTATAGGATAAGGACAAGTGTGCACAATCACAGTGAGGGTGAGTGCAACTCTAGCAGTCATTTTAGGCATGAAGGCGACAGTTGGCAGTGAAGTAAGCTGCAATGGTGACTCTCACTTGTAAAAATGGGGAAGGGTGTTAACCTAGGGCGTAATGTGTTACCTAGTTGAAACTTGCCCCTTATAAATTTTTGAACTCGCATGGGTGGACCTACATGTCTTGAAAAGGAAACAAAGTGTCTCTATCCTGAGTCAACCCAAAATTTCATACATGATGTTCTTTGGAAAGGGAAACTTGTGTCTAATCTCATGTTGTTCAACTATTTGTCTCACTACATGGCATGGTGTTCCACCATATGGGGGAATCGTGCTTAGCCATAGTAGCAAATGGTTTGTGGAAGATGATAGAACACAGTGTTCCTCTCTAGGATCTAATGTGATCCACATTTTTAAAACTCAAACTTTGCTCTTATGAACTTGAGCATCTCATGCCATTCCATGGGCACACTCCATGCTATAAAGAAATTTGACCTTATCGTTTCTATAGTACCTACATTGAATAGACCAAATAGTGGAGGTTTTCACTAAAGGATATGTACATGGACAAATGAAATTGAATGCTAAAAATAAATTATGGAAATATAACATAAAGGGAAACTGGTGCCCTGCCTCCCATGAGCGATTGAGTTTATTATCTCTCAGCCATACATTCTTCTCTTCAACTAAATTCAAATGGAATGTTTTGATCAATGTGGTTGTAATGAAGATCACCCCCTTATCCTCTGACATATATATCAATAATAGTAAAATACTAGTATGAAGGATTTAAAGAGAAGGTGATTCCTTCCACCTAATCTCCATGCCCAATTCACCTATATCTACATCAATCATCATCCTTATACTTTCCAAGAATGGACATTCCAATAAGATTTCTCCCAGTGTTCATCCTTTGTCTTCAATAATCAAAAAGTCAAATGGCATGAAGAAACCATCGATCCTCATTAATGCACTATCCACCATGGCAATAGAGGTTTCACTAGAATGATCTTCCATCTCAAAGTCTAATACCTAATTACTTGAGTGCATTCAAACCTAATTGAGTGGACACAATATTGGTATGCCATTCAAGATAGATCCTTGATCATATAGCATAATAGGAAAATATAGTTTACCTATATCAAGTAATATGTCAAAATATACAAGGTTTATTTGCATGGTAGGAAGTTGTGAGAGAATTGGGGTACTTACTTTGGGTGTAAGAACCATACATCTGAGTTCATCCTTCCTCTTTACATAAGGACAACCCCCTATGATAGGATATTCTAGAATGGCCTCCTCTTCCATCTCCTTTTATTGGATGGTAGTAGATGAGTTCTCATTTTTGGTTACATCAGTTTGTTTCTCAAATGTGGTGGAATGTATGTATCTATAGTCTTTTCCATGAGCTCAGTCTTGTTGTCCTTCCTCTAACAAATTTCAATTGGTGTGTATGTGTGCTTAGAAAGGATATTAGCAAACATATCTGGTGGTATCACTTCCATGTTATGTTTCATTCGTTCTCCTCCCTTGTCAACTTTATTCAAGTAGTTGACATTGGTATATTTTTGACACACTTGTGACAATTCACCTTGGGGTTTCTAAGATTGCTCCTTCGTTGTTGTTCATTCCACCGACAAAAGAAGCTAGATGCCCCAATTGGTGGTTAAGTCCTTTCATTGATTGGGATTGATTTTATATAAGCACTGCTACATCATTCATATACTTGGAGAGAATTTCTTTAAGATGGTCCTTCTTATTGACTTGATGTTGGTGGTTATCTTGGTAGGATTGGTGTTGGTGTTTCTAAACATTGACCATTCAACCAAATTGAGATAATTTATCCAAACCTAGAATATAATAATTTTAAAAAGGATAATTTCTAGGGTGGTGACCAATAAAATTTGCATGCTCTGCACAACAACTAATTGGTGGGACACTGCAATCAATATAGTGATTAGGGACATTGCAAAAGTCACACACCATCACTTGGTGCACTTGGTTGGAACTTATAGCGTTGATCTGCTTAGTTGTCAAACTTTGCATGGAGAGATAAATTGGTCTCTGCATCAATGAAGTTGATTGTGTAATATATGAACCTAGAATATTGATTCATCATTGTGATCTCTATTAGTTTATTGCCTTCACTTGCAGTATATGTTAAGAAGAATCCTCCAATAGCTACATCAATGGTAGATGTTATATCATGGGATAGACCTCCATAGAAGGTGCTCAGTTGTGTCCATTTTGGTAGTGTGGACATTGCTGGAGTAGTTTGTTGAACCTATAATATGCATCAAATAGGATCTCTCTAGGTTTTTGATAAGAGTTGCAAATTTTTTGATGAATATCACTTGTCTTTATTAGAGGAAATAAGTTCTACAAGGCATTTTGGGTCTAGATAGACACTTCCATTATACTTAGATCCATTTCTTGGTTTAGTATTATATTGTAAATGGGAAGACACATACCGTAAACCATACTACCATTGATCTTCATGATGTCATAAATTTTGAGGATCTTTTCACATGAAGATTTGTATTTCATTACCCAAGCCTAGAAATTAACTATACTGCACAATGGCCATTAAACTCAGGTCAATATCCATAGATGATCTCACCACTTTTGAACTAGACACATCAATAGGATGAGGGGAAGTGTAGTCAAGAAACAAACATATTGGATTCAATGGTTTTTACAGAAATGACATTTCATTTGTCTTTGTTTTGTTTCTTTCTCCTTTCTTATGGTCCCCTAACAGTTAGCAAAACCTTGAGGTTGTCGAGGATACATGTGAAAGCATTTCATCTAGACCAAGAGTGAACCATGCTAATTTCCTTTGATTAGAAAGAAAAGTGTTTGGTTCTTAAAGATTTGGTAAGTATCATAAGAACTAAACTTGTATAGGAATTAATCATACATAAATAGACAATCACTAAAAAGTTAGGTTTGAATTAGTGAAATAAAATGACTCCCCAAAAAGGGCATCACAGACTAATGTTTCTTGGCAAGGGCATGCATATCAATTAAAAATAACTATACTATTGTTAACCCATCCTATTGCATATCTTGAGTGTGTAATTTAGGTTATTCTATAATTTTTTTCATGCACACGCCAGTGTAACATCACACCACCAAACTTATCACAAAGAGTATATATGGAAAAAAGTATCCTAATCCACTCTTCAAGGGTCCAAGACTCTCCCCTTTAGTGATGCCAAATTATTGTGTATGTATATATTACAATATCACTAATATTTATGATTGAGTCCCTTAAAGACATCTACAATTACCTCAAAATTTGGAATAAAAATAATAACATAGAGCATTGTATCTTTGGAACTATCTTGGGACTCTCTTATATCATATATACTCACATTTTCAAAATTTCTAATATGTCTCATAATTATCATATATCACATACTTCTTGTGTATTTCCTTCTTCATTGGAGGTTAGGATATCTAACTTCATTCCCTAGACTTACATGTATGGTTGAATTCCCCCCCTTTAGTTCCTTTATCCTTATGGAGGTAACCCACAATAAATCTAGAGAGTGAAATTTGTTATCCCAAACATAGATGAAATCGCACATTGATAGGGATTGCACATGTACAACTCATCTATGCTCATCTAATTTACTTAGATAAAAAAAACAAAACTTAGAAGAAACACCTGACTTGAATGATCAAAATCACACTTAATTACTCAAATCAACTCAGATCTTTATAAATTAAACTTAGAAATATCAGAATATCTACATAGCCTAACTTGTATCATGTCTAGACATTTGGATTCTACATATATAATCTATGTGTTCTATCTAGACTTATGTCACTCTTAGTATCTCATTTCATGTATCTTTTCTAATCTTGTATGTGTGTTCACAAGTTTCCTGCATATGTTGCCTACTGATAAATATTTAATTGACTCAAAACAAACATATTTAAAAATCACTAGCCTCTAGTTGATTATAAATAAAACTAAATGACTAGTGATGTACACACTTAAAAAGTCTACCTTCATGAGAAATAGAGAAAAAGTGGCAAGAACAAGTTCTGTTCTATTGTGAATATGTTTATAACAAGTTGATACATCAATTTGATACACCTACAACATATTTTCTCATTCGTTTCTATCAATTTGAGTTAGGTGTATTCATTTGTACATGACTTTTTTACTAAATTCACAAATGATATTACAAGATAATACAATCTTCTTTTTATTATGTATATAACTGGGTATAACATAATATTTTCTATCTTATACTGTCTCACTCTCTCCCTTTATTATCTTTTATTCTTTTATATATCTTAGAGTTAGTCTTGTTATATACACATATTTTTAAAGCCAAGAATTTTACATAGATCAAGTAAATTCACATAGATTAAGAACCCTTTTAGGTTCCATAATAAGTAGTTTCTACGACATTGGACCAATGTTGAATATGTACGATATGGAATGGCCCTATTTTCCATCTAATGAAGTATTTTCATGTTTTAATAACAACTATATATATAATATATTATTTCCCTAAAAAAACATTTTCTTTCATCTAAAACACGATGTTTGTATTTTCATAACAAAATATGATTTTTTGTATGCATTCATGTTATCAAATTTTAAGATAAATAAGTATAGGGAAAGACACTCACTTTATTTAAGAAGTTGAGATGGAACCAAAATCTATTTTCCCATTCCTTAAATTGACTTTTAGACCCATCCTTGTATCTACTTGTCATGGAATCTACTAGAATATTTTTTCATGAAGAAGACAAAGAGGAAAACCTTGTTTGCTTCACATGATCTATGTACCAAGTAACACATGTTGAAATATTTCTACCAAGGCTCCATGTGATTGGGTTTGATTTTTATGATGAATTATTCTCTAGTGGTAATCATATTCAAGGAGACCAAAGGTGAAGACTCCATTTTCTAATCCTTTTGAAATTATTATAGTTCATTGATGGTAACTTGTGAAGATATTCTAGATTATATAGAGATTTAGTTGATGCTTAAAATGTGCCCCAAAAAGAATGCAAATAAGTATTTTCCAATAATTGTAGTTAGGTTATTCACCTATTTAAAAAAACCACCTACCAAGGATAAGAATAGAATGCACTATGCTAACCCTTACACTCCAATATTAGATAAAACATCAATCTCCTTAACAAATGTTTTAATCCCTAACAACACTTTCTCCAATTTGTACAAATATTTAAACACCCAACAATCACTTCAATATCGAAATCCAAACCTTCTCTTAAACCAATCAACAATCCGACCACCAACCTCCTAGTAAACATCTTCCCTTTCTAACTATAACCCCCTCGTCTAGCTATGACCTCTAACCTCCTCCCTCGACTTACATTTCATTTATCATACTCATGGATATAGATCACACAGTCTTTATGCCTTCCACACAACCTTCTACCCTATCATGTACCTCCATCGTATTGACATCCAATCAGAATGGAAATGAGTGGTCCCCATGATAATGAAGGTATTTTCTTTAAATTGAAATTATGTCTATGAGGGATTGCTACCTTTGACCCAGGTTACCCTTTTTGACATCAAACACGTCCACTAGGCCACCCCAACCTAATAAATATCAAGGTGTCCAGTGACAACAACCTTCCCAACGCTCCTTACCATTTCTCACCTAGTTGATCCTTCTTTCTGACTACCCAGTCTTCTTTTATGCATACAAGGGACCGACCCAAGTGCCCATATGTAAGGAGACGGGATCACCCCTTTACTAAAAAAAATTGAAGAATTAACATCCATTCCAAACACACTCAAAGGTATGTTGGAATAGGTATAAATTTGCCAAATTTATTATAATGGTATGCAAAAGACCAAAGTATAGCAACGGAATAAAAATAACGATTATATTTAATTTTCACAAAAGATTACAAAAGTACATCATAATATCCCGTAAGAGTTTACATGTATAATACAACATAAGGATCTAAGTAGAGAGAAATCTAAACCATAACAACTTTGTCTCAAAGCTTTAATTCCTTAAGCTAGTCAAAACTTCATGCCTTATCATCCAAGTCCTTCACCTAGGGTTGGAAGCATACCCTAGCAAGAAGAGAAAATAGACGACGTTAGCAAAGGCTTGTATGTGCATACTAAATAGGAAATTGAGCAATGTATGAAATAAAGGACATCAAATATAAGAGGTTTCCCATAGAAAGGATAAGGACCACCCAAATAGGTATCAAGAGAAAAGGAATTGAAATCATATGGTAACAAAATAATACTTGCCATTAATAAAACATAAAGATTGTGCCACACAAGCACATGTAAAGAATTAGGGCACACACCCCATATCATCAACCTGCATGCATGTGAGATAAACATAGCCCTAGAAAAATATAAACATAAAGGCGACCAAGCCTCATAAACTTGAAACCTGATGGAGAAAGGAATACTTCCAATCTCCCAAATATATAAAATGTAGGAAAAGAATCATACATCTTGCCCTGGGTATGAGGTTCCTTTCCATCCCAACACAGTAGGAAATATCACATCTGCTCGGAAGGAAATAACACATTTGCCATAAAAACCAATGCAATTAAACTACTCTAGTGCTACTGAATCACATAGCATATTAAATGTAGAGGAAAGTAAAAAGTATAGTCAGAATATATAAACTAGTCACCACATAAGTGACCAACATATACATCTACCTCATAAGTGGGAAAAATACATCACATGTCATCTTTTAGAGTTCCATCATGAACAAAGCATAAGATAAGAGTTCAAAAGAATATACATGATCACATGATCAATATCAAATAATGTAGTTCACATGAACCATGATTTTCAAAAGAAAAGACATTGTGTATAGGCTAATGTCCATAGGACAAGGAGAATGAATAGGCATAGGTGAATTGCTCAACATAGAAGAATAGAGGATACATCAAACCTCAACTAGAGAGTTTAAACAGTCCAAGTCAAGCCTAGGCCTCCAAAGAACCTATAGGGAAGGTGGACATGTCCAATAAGTAAGGTTACCAAGCTTAGAGAGGCTGGTTTCTCCAACAAAGCTCATATCTCGAGCAAGAAGCACCTTCTCCACTTTAGAGGTGAAAAACCCTAATAAAAGGACATGTAGATGAGGTGTTTATGGGTTCTAGGTGGGGTTTCACCACGGAATGCCATGGTTCCAACCTGGAGGAAGGTGGAAGGAAGACTAACAACATGAAAATAGGGAAGGAAAGAAGAAAACTTACTAGTTTTGGTCAAAATAACCAAGGAGGAGCTTTAGAAACCCTAAATAGAGCAAATTTGGAACCCTAGGAGCCTTCTTCACCAAGGTAGGAACCTCCTTTTACTCGAGACAACACCTTCATGGAAAAATAGAGTATGAATGATGCTCTAAGCTAGAGGAAATAAAGGAGAGCAAGACTTTTTGAATTGGGAGTTGGGAAGGGGTAGATATGGCTATATAAAGGAAGAGGTCAAGTATGAGGTTTCTATGAGACTTTCCATGTGTCATGTATAACGGTCTCCATGGACATGAAAGCCTTTATGGATAAGGATGAAGTCAAGCATGAGGTTTCAAGTTACTTTCCATGTGTCCAATGCTCAGGGTGCCTATGGACATGCAAACCTTTATGGATAAGAAAGAGGTCAAGCATGAGGTGTCCATGGAGATTTCCATGTGTCCTTAGCCTAGGGATTTCATGGAAATGCAAGAGGACAACTCATAGAGGATTCTTGAATATCAAATTTCAGTTTATGGACACTTATAGGCCATCCCAACTGACCTCCAATCAAATAAATAACCCCATTGGTTGATAGCTTCTAAAGATAAGCTCATTTATAAAGAGAGTAATCCCTAAAAAGCCCTTGGAAAGAAACACCTTCAAACCAAGGTGAAACTAGGCGACCTATGGTTAAAAAAATCGATAATAGTATGGTAATATATAAGGATTTATAATGCATGTGACAATTTGCAAAGAAAACCTCCCAGTTGGGTAAATTGCAAAAAAGTCCAGAATGTACCTAAAATTGCATCACTTGCACAAACAACATCCATTGGACCAAACTTCATCCACAAGCTATCTTTGATGTGTTGAATATGAATTTGCCATTATTTCCATATTTTGAAGTTATATAATCACATTATTTGTTACTTATGCCTTTTACTCATTTTCTCTCTCCTAAACTTATCCTATATTTCAAGGTGGTCCAAATTAGATAAAATTTGACATGTAGGCTAATTTTTATATGTAGATTTCAAATTTGAAGTTTGTTTCCACTTTTGAGACTTCTTTTTATGAGATATGTCATACGACCCATTAACTAAATTATTCATCCATTCAAGTTTCTTATCTTCATATTACTACCAAAATGAGTTATGTGGCATATTTTATGTATCCATTATAAACCTAAGATTAATGTTAGAACATTAGGTTACATTAAGGTGATCTATACATGCATTAGCTCATTGGGGTTATACTAAACATCTATTTATGTCTAACCTTCAACCTTGTTTGGCTAAGTCCAAAATGTCAACTTCCATGGTAGGGTCTGAGATCTAGTATGCTACAACATCTAACACCCATAGAAGATTACTTATACAAGAAAGCTCAAGAGAAAAACTCCTTCTTCCTCCATACACTTCTCTCTCGACCCCGTGTCTACACAACATCCAACAACCTTCCATTAGTAGAGTAGAAAGACTTCAACACAAGCAATCTATAGCTCCTACAATATAAAAGACAAGAATATGCATTCTCCATGGACCATCCTCATCTCCAAACACAAGATCTTACAAAGGCTTCCCCCAAATCAGGTAGATCTTTGTCTAGGGTCCTGAACTGCTGGTGGCCGTGTGGCCAAAGCTGCCCCTATTCAAACATTCAATGAAGATGATGTTGTGGAATCCACATCAATTGTGCCTAAAGACAATGATAAAGGAAAAATTAAGATCTCCAATATCTCCATTCACACAATCATTTTTCTAGATAAGTTAATATTTTAATAAAACCTCCAAGGAATACATAGAAGAAAACTCTTGAACCTCGTACAATATACAAGTGGGATGCAATACATGATCACACTGATATATTACTACTAGATCAATACCCTTAACAAAAAGAGGTCTAACCTTACAAATGTATGTAAGGGTTTGTAAAATATCATCAAAAAGATCATAAAAATCACATTATATACCACTGTAGAAGTTATGCTCCAATGTTCCATAGTGAGACTACTCATAGTAAAACACCAAATTACACCAATCAACATTATCAACCAATATATTATGAAAAAGACATTATAAAATTGATGAATTTGTTTCCATAATATTTTACACAAGGCCCAACATTTACTTACTCTTAACAAGTAACTCTACATGACATAATTCAGTGACCACTGTCACAATATGTATACTAATGATATGTTTCTAGCATAGTTACATTACTTGCATCTATACAATACATGTGAGCTAAAATTTATGCCATAAATACATACGACAAAAATCCACTATTCTCAAACCCGAGAGTACATGAATGACTCCAAGACACACCACAAAAGATCACGACCAAACCTCCAAGCTAATTCTGACCACCAAAGGAAGGATCTTCTCTATGGAAGCCCTAGTTATGCTACTAGCACCAAGAATATGTGGATAACACAAAGGGTGATATCCATGGTCCAACAATATGATATAAAACATTGATAATATTCTTATGCTTACAAGCCCACTACTAGTAGAGTAATAAAGGTGTATATAAAAGATGGCAACAATCTTTACATGATATGAGATAGTAGTTATTTTAGTATAAGAATGACACATGATACTTTGTAGGTGTCAAAGCGTAATAAAAGCATCACAATGCAAAACATCAAGTTACCCTAAGCATATATTCTACATAGATGTATTTCTTGTTTTTATTATTAAGCCTTGGATGGTTCAAGTGTGCCAAATGAACCACTAGATGGTGACTATAAAGTCCCCTAAATTTGTATAAGGTCTTTGGAATACTAAAATACAAAAGAACACACCACACCTAACTTAGTGAGCAGTGTTCTCAAAGGTCAAACTACCCATGGAGTGCTCAAAGATTAGTCCACAAAAACTAGGTCCATCCCGAGTGATCAGGATGTGGTACCTATCATTAGGGGACAAAACCCCATATCATAATATCACATTACATATCAAAGGAGCTAAGATCTCAAGCACACTCAAACATATTCATATTGGATGATGAAGAAACAACCTCCACTCACATGTATATACTCAATAGTATACGACTCCAAGCATAATAGTATATGAATCATAGAACCTTCTCATGATCCTAGATCATTACAAGGATGCTCGTTAAACTATCCAACCTCTCTAATAATAGGAAAATACCTATGATCACTTGGTACTACATGATTTGGGATTAACTTGATTAATTAGGTCAACTAGCTCATTTTTGGACGAATCATTCAATATGAAAACAACACATAAAGATGTGTAGTGACCTAATGGAAAAAATAGAAGAGTTAAAAACATATCAAAACATACACTACTACAGAAACAACATTCAGTGTCGTTTTCTGGGCGTCCGTTCTTTAGGAAAACTGACACCTAAAATATTAGATGTTGGTTATTTAGGAAAACCGACGTCTATATTCAAAGACCAGCCAGACACGGGTACCGCTTTGAATACAGCGTCGGTTGTTAATAACAAACCGACGCCTAAAGTCGCCCGCGAAATCCAATTTTTGAGCAAAAAAAATAGTGTCACTTTCAACGTCGGTTATGTAGATAGAAACTGACGCCTATGCGCGATGAAAATTTGCACGAAAAGTGTCACTTTCAGCGTCGGTTAACCTTCTATAACTGACGCTGAAAGTGGTTCCCGCCAAACATTTTCATGAAAATATCATCCAATTGGACGTCGGTTGGTTCAAACAACCGACGCTAAAGAGGTTTAGGCGTCGGTTGTTTGAAACAACCGACGCTATTTGGGAACTTAATATCCCGCGATCGCCCGAATCTTCCCCTTTCTTCTGTTTCATTGCGAGCCGATTTCCCTTTTCTTCTCTGCTGTCGCCCGACCACGCCACCGATTTCTCCTCCACGAAAGCTCCTTCTTCCTCCACGACAGCGTCGCCACGCCGCCGCCGCGCCCCCTTCTCCACCGCCACTGCTACTGCCTTCTTCCCCTTCTCCGCGCCCCCTTCTCCGCCTGGAGCTCGCCGACCACCGCTGCCCTGCCGCCTGGAGCTCGCCGGCCACTGCTGCACCTGCCTGCCCTGCCTCCTGGAGCTCACCGGTCACCGCCACCACTGCTGGGAGGTCAGTTGTTGTTGCTCGCCTAATATTGCATCTAAATCTAAGTTTCACCACTTCTTTCACTGAGAACTGAGAAGAATGGCCTACCACGGCCGTGCTGGGCAACACGGCCGTTCTGGACAGCACGGCCGTCCTGCCCAGCATGGACGTGGTAGGCCAACACAGCCACGGACGTGTTTGATTTGATTTAAACCTAATTTTATTTAAATCCATTCTAGCATCCTATTTTGATTTGATTAAACCCTAATATTGATGAAACCCTAACATCAATTGTGAACAATCATTGTTCTTTATATTACTTGTACATTGGTATAAATTAGAATAAACAATCACTAAATTATATATTGTTTGTATGAAGTCCGGCTTCATTGTACATATCTATTATTGTGTTTGTTGGCCTAGAAACCCGTCCAAGATTGACTCATTAGGAGTAAATCTTGGATAGTCCCCGGTTTGGGACTGTTCTTGAACACCTAATCTCACTTAGGATGTAAGTGTATAATGTGTATTGGGTTTTCAAGAAAATTTCGACAACATTTCCCCGTTTGTTCTCTAAGTACATATGTACTTAGAGAACAGCGGGGAAATGCTGCCGAAATTTTCTCAAAAACCCAATACACATTATACACTTACTAGTGAGATTAGGTGTTCAAGGATGGGATAGGTGGTACACATTTATTATATATAAGAATGACATCACATGTGTTTGTTGGCCTAGAAAGTGAACAATCATTGTTCTTTATATTACTTGTACATTGGTATAAATTAGAATGAACAATCACTAAATTATATATTGTTTGTATGAAGTACGACTTCATTGTACATATCTATTATTGTGTTTTTTGGCCTAGAAACCCGTCCAAGAATGACTCATTAGGAGTAAATCTTGGATAGTCCCCGGTTTGGGACTGTTCTTGAACACCTAATCTCACTTAGGATGTAAGTGTATAATGTGTATTGGGTTTTCGAGAAAATTTCGGCAGCATTTCCCCGTTTGTTCTCTAAGTACATATGTACTTAGAGAACAGCGGGGAAATACTGCCGAAATTTTCTCGAAAACCCAATACACATTATACACTTACTAGTGAGATTAGGTGTTCAAGGATGGGATAGGTGGTACACATTTATTATATATAAGAATGACATCACATGTGTTTGTTGGCCTAGAAAGTGAACAATAATTGTTCTTTATATTACTTGTACATTGGTATAAATTAGAATGAACAATCACTAAATTATATACTGTTTGTATGAAGTCCGGCTTCATTGTACATATCTATTATTGTGTTTGTTGGCCTAGAAACCCGTCCAAGATTGACTCATTAGGAGTAAATCTTGGATAGTCCCCGGTTTGGGACTGTTCTTGAACACCTAATCTCACTTAGGATGTAAGTGTATAATGTGTATTGGGTTTTTGAGAAAATTTCGGTAGCATTTCCCCATTTGTTCTCTAAGTACATATGTACTTAGAGAACAACGGGGAAATGCTGCTGAAATTTTCTCGAAAACCCAATACACATTATACACTTACTAGTGAGATTAGGTGTTCAAGGATGGGATAGGTGGTACACATTTATTATATATAAGAATGACATCACATTATACACTTAGGATGTAAGTGTATACCCTAATCTTTTCCTAATATATACTTGTTTCCTAATATATACTTGTTTTCTCTGATCATTGAATGGATAGATCATGGATGTCCATTCGTAATCGTTGCACCCCAGAGTTTATATCTGGTCTTGATCAGTTTATTAGATTTGCCGAGGAACATAGGAAAAAACCTACAGATAGGTTCTACTGTCCATGTAGGCATTGCGGTAACAACTTGAAAGTCAACACTGGTGAGGAAATCAAAACTCATGTCATGTGCAACGGGATTGTACAAGGCTATACAGAATGGCACTGACATGGAGAGATTTCAAAATCGAAACCAGTAGATGTCGATAGCAGTGCTTGGGTGGAAGAAGAAATTGCCTCCGATGACGTAAATGTGAACGAACCAGTTCTAGCAGACATCGTTGATGCGATGCTGGATAGTTGTAGGGTAGAGCACACCGATCCACCTCCTATCTTTAGAAACATTGTGCATGATGCCGAGATACCGTTATACACAGGCTGTGCTAAGTTTACGAAGCTTAGCGCTGTGTTGAGATTGTATAAGTTGAAAGCTAACAATAGATGGAGCGACAAAAGCTTCACTTCATTGTTGACTTTGTTGAAAGAAATGCTTCCTGAAGGAAACGAGCTGCCAATCTCAACATACCAGGTAAAGAAAATGTTGTGCCCAATGGGAATGGAGGCCAAGAAGATACACGCATGCCCGAATGATTGTGTATTATTTCAAAAGGACTATGTAGATTTGAAAGATTGTCCAAAATGTGGTGCGTCAAGGTATAAATTGACGACTTCGGGGGAGTCCAAAACTGGTTCTCCTACCAAGGTGTTGTGGTATCTACCTATAATATCACGGTTTCAATGCTTGTTTGCAAATTCGAAAGATGCGAAGAATTTGAGGTGGCATGCAGATGTTAAGAAAAATAATGATGGGATCCTACGACATGCGTCTGATTCCCCACAGTGGAAGAAGATTGATCTATTGTACCCCAAATTTGGTGAAGAAGATAGGAATCTAAGACTTGGGCTTTGTATATATGGGATGAATCCGTACGGGACATTGAGCAGCCAACATAGCACTTGGCCAATCATGCTTGTGATATACAATCTTCCTCCCTGGATGTGTATGAAAAAGAAGTACATTATGTTGTCGTTGTTGATATCGGGCCCTAAACAACCCGGAAATGATATCGATGTTTATCTTGAACCTTTGATTGATGACTTAAAGAAGCTTTGGGCTGAAGGTGTGATGACCTATGATGCTTCAGTAAGAGAGACATTTCGTTTGCACGCTATGTTGTTTTGCACTGTTAATGACTTTCCAGCATATGGGAATTTGTCTGGATATAGTGTCAAAGGAGCTAAAGCGTGTCCTATATGTGAAGAAAACACTGATTCAATAAGACTAAAACATGGCGGCAAGACTGTATATCTTGGTCATCGAAGGTTTCTTTCAAAATTCCATCTGTATCGTAGGAAGCACAAAGCATTCAATGGATGGAATGATGAACGGAGTGCACCTAAACCTATACCAGGGGATGTTGTTTATGCAAGAGTAAAAGACATTGTCAATGAATTTGGTAAGAAATCACAATGTAGTATGGCCACACGGAGTGACAATTCTTCATTCAAGAAGTCAATATTTTGGGCTCTTCCTTATTGGAGTTCTTTGACAGTCAGGCATTGTATCGATGTAATGCACGTTGAGAAAAATGTTTGTGATAGCATCATTGGTACTCTGTTAAATATACCAGGTAAGACTAAAGATGGGATAAAATCTAGACTGGACCTACGTGAAATGGGAATAAGGTCAAAATTAACAGAATTACGTGAAATGGGTAATAAAAGAACATACTTACCTCCCGCTTGTTACACGTTGTCTAGAAAGGAGAAGAAAACTTTTTGTGAATGCTTGGTAAATGTTAAGGTGCCACATGGTTACTCATCCAACATCCGTAGATTGGTATCAATGAAAGATATGAAGTTGATAGGTCTTAAATCTCATGATTGTCACACTCTAATGCAACAAATATTGCCCGTGGCAATTCGATCTATATTGCCGAAGCATGTAAGGTTTGCAATTACCAGACTTTGTTTCTTTTTCAACAGTCTATGCATCAAAGTTATTGACCCTGATACTCTCGATAATTTGCAAAGAGAAGTGGTTGTTACCCTATGTCAGCTTGAGATGTATTTCCCTCCTTCATTCTTTGATATCATGGTACATCTTGTTGTCCACTTGACTAGGGAAGTGAAAATGTTGGGACCAGTTTTCTTGCATTGGATGTATGCCTTTGAACGATACATTAGCGTTTTTAAAGGTGATGTTTGAAACCGTTATCAGCCTGTAGGGAGTATTATTGAAGGTTATGTGGCGAGAGAGGTTATGGATTTTTGCAATGACTTTCTCAGTGGTAATGACACTCCTGATAATGACAAGAATATTGAGGAGGGCAAAGGAATTTTGGGATCACGGGTGAAAGTAATCAGCCGTGAGCAGTTGGAACAAGCTCACTTGTATATTTTACACAATATGGACGAAGTGAGTGTTTATATCGAGGAACACACCAATTTCATAAAGAGACAACATCCTCAAGCAAGTTCAATGTGGCTTGCTAGAGAGCATAATAAGACTTTTACTAAGTGGTTTGATGATAAAGTCTTACATCAACTATCTCAAACACCAAATGATATTACAGAAACTATCAAATGCATCGCCTTTAAACCAAAACCGAATGTTATGTCTTATGAAGGGTTTGACATTAATGGATTCACATATTACACAAAGCGCCAAGATGATAAGAGTGTCGTCCAAAATAGTGGGGTCACCCTTCAAGCGTCGACTATGTACTTTGCAAGTGCAAAGGATAAGAGTCCACGTGAAGCTAAAATGTCATATTACGGTGTCATTGAAGACATTTGGGAGTTTGACTACATAAATTTCAAAATTCCGCTCTTTAAATGTAATTGGGTTGATAACACCAAAGGAGTTATAGTGGATGAATTGGGTTTCACTTTGGTGAACTTTGAAAAGATTGGCGAGAAGGGTGAACCATTCATATTGGCATCATAGGCGAAACAAATATTCTATATCGATGATCCTACAAATGATAAATGGTCGGTTGTTCTTCATGGTAAAAGACAGTTCATTGAAGATCCTATAGATGAAGAAGAGTACTATGATAAGTATGATGACTCCAGTCCATTCTCAGTTGGTTTGCCAACTCCACAAAATATTGAAGCTAATGATGACTTATATGTGCGCGGAGATCACAGTGAAGGATTGTTAATTGATAAAAGATCACAATTTTAGAGACATGTATGTTTATACAAATGCTAAATGTTTGCCTTTTTCTAGTTAATACAAATGCTAAATGTTTGCCTTTATCTAGTTAATACAAATGCTAAATGTTTGCCTTTTTAATGACATTTGCAGATGGCTGACCATGATGAGCATGATGTCCATGATGAGCATGAAGTCCATGATGAGCATGCTGTCCATGACGAGCATGGCGAGGATACCAATGTAAGTTCTAAAAACATATCATGTATTTCTATAAAATTCATTATCTTCTAGTTATGTCATATATCTTATATTTCTATATTGGGCTAATTTAGTGTGTTTATTTTTGTCAAATTTTAGGTTGATGATGCACATGTACCCACTGAAGCACTGGAGCAACTTGATGCGCAGCACCAAACACTTAACAAGAAAAGGGGCATCACTCTGTTGAAGAAGTTAATAGCGCTTAGTGGCAGTGGATCCAAATTGGTTGTGGAGTTTGATAATGGAGGAAATGCAATTGGAGTGAACCGCAATAATTTTGTAAATTATCTTGGGTGTACCACTCGGAGCCATTGTGGTGTTAAGTATGATAACTGGCATAAAGTTCCTCAGGGGAAAAAAGACTTGATATGGAAGGATTTATGCGTGAGTTATTATTATTTGCAATTCTATTTTGTAGATTACAAATTCTATTATTTGCAATTCTATTTTGGATACTAGTTAATAACATTTCTATTTTACAGAATCTGTTTGCATTGGATGAGAAGTTGCATCGTAAAAGTGTGATGCAACGCGCTGGAAAGATGCTTAGGAATTATAGGATAAATCTGAACAGAGAATACATAAAAGAGGGTGATAAGAAAAAGAAGTCAGCCCTTGAACAATGGAACTTCTTGGACAAAGACGATTGGGACAATTTTGTTGCTTCTAGAAAATCTGAAGAATTCAAGGTATTAGGTGTCACTCCCAATTTAATTAATATACATTGTATTCACCTATTCAAGATTAACATTTAGTGATACTAACCAAATCATTAATGTGCATACTAACTAGGCCCTCAGTGATGCACAAAAAGCAAGGCGCGCACTAAATGTGCATGACTACACTATGGGTCCAAAAGGCTATGCAAGCGTTCGCCAAAGACTACATGCGGAGTCTGCGGCTACTCAGGAGTCTGCTCCTACTCAGGAGTCTGCTCCTACTCAGGAGTCTGCCACACCCATGCCTCACCATGATATCTGGATAGCTGGGAGGCAAAACAAGAAGGGTGAAATAAAGCAGCCCGTAACTGCTGAGGCGGCTGCGAAAATGGTAAAATACAACTCTTAGAGCAATCGTTTGAATATTGATTATTTGTGGTGTTAACTTACCAATTTCTATTGATGGTGATTAGCGGGAGCTGCATGAGTAGAGGAAACAAGGCACGTTCATCCCTCAGGGCATAAGGGATGAATTGACAGTTGCTCTGGGTAACCCAGAGCATCCTGGACGTGTTAGGGGTGCAAGCGCAGGTGTGGGCATCAAAGCATTCTTTGGGCCATCCCAGCGCAAACCCAGAGCGGGACTTTCTCAAGAAGAGGTAACCTATTCTTTTTTTAGAATGTTACTGCAAAAGGAAATTCAATAATAAGAAGCTAATGTTTCTTTTATCCATGTATAGGAGAATAAGAGAGTCGAGGATATAGTTGCTAAGAAGGTCAACGATGTAGTTGCTGAGAAGGTCAAGGAAGAATTGCTGCGGTGGCAGGCATCTCAGGCTTCCAATCAGCCTATGGCGACCCACTCTTCTCCTGATGCACAGACTGCGAGTAATCCTGGAGACCCATCGCCTAACACGTATGCTGTAAGTATTGTTTATGACATTGTAGCTAGTCTTTTCAAGATGATATGTTTTCAAGTTGATATGTATATATGTATAACATTCTTTATGTAAATTTGTAGGCATTGAAGCCATGCCGCTTAAGAATGCAAGACTATGTTGTTGCAGAGGCGCAGGCTTACCAGTCCCTTCCTGGGGCAACGTTTCATGGGACTCCAATGCCGTAGGGCTACATTCATGTGAGCCCGATATGTGTATTACCAGATTGGAGGGAAGTTGTGTTGCCATATGCCCACCCAGATATTGATACACTTGGTGAGGCAGAAGGTGGGGTCATATTGTGGCCCAAAGCAGATGTCATCTACACTACTGAAATTGTAAGATAAATTTACATTGATTTAGACTGTTAATGTGTATATATGAGGTCAAATGATCTGAAATTATATATACAGGTTAAAAAGAAGACACCAGGAGCACCTAGGCCTCCACCTCCACTTCGCGCATTACCAAGTTGGGTTCCAACTGACCTAACATACCCGTTAGGTCCTGCTTGTACGGGAATGGCATGTTGGCTATGGGCACATAATATACATTGCCCTATAATTGTTTCTTTAGATGTAGATTATGCAGGTCAATCATACGATAGATCTTTATTTATACAAGATATTATTGAGCTGTTTATGTATGTTTGGCTGAATACATCAATGATAGAGACATGGATAAGGTGAGATCTTGTTTATACATCTATATACCTTGTGTAAGATCCGGTGATCTGGTTTCTTATATATTAATGCATACGTAACACATATTTTGCAGCTACTTAGTCGAAGATCAATGCAAACAATTTGCATTTGATCATGTGGGATTTTTGATTCCATCATTGATTAGTATGGTAGCTAAAGACCCCGATAGTGGTCAACAATACTGTATAGATGGTTTTACAATTTTTGGTCAGCAAAAGAAGACGATAATAATAGCTCCATTCAATGTCAAGTAAGTTTACTTTATTTATAATTTGGACTTAAGAAAATTCCATTTTTATTGTGCATTTTGAGTTATTAATTGTTAACTTTTTACCTCTAGCGGTAAACATTGGGAGTTACTAGTTATTGTCCTCGGGACGTTCACTGTTTATTATCTAGATCCCGCAGGAAGTACATTAAACACTAAAATTGGACACGTAATGAGAATGCCATTATTCTGGTGAGAAATATTTCATTTTTGTATCCGTTAACATCTGTTATTACATTACTATTTAGTTATGCAATTTACTGTGTTATATTAACATGTAGGGGTTTAGATGCATTCAAAACGGCTGGAGGAACGGTCCCAAGGAAAAAGAACCAGCCAATAAATTGGCAGAACGTACAAGTAAGTTCCCGACTCCAATGTATATATTATTGATGTGAATTGTGCTTAGTTGTATTATTTTGTATGTTTCAATTTATAGTGCGCTACACAAGACAACGGCTGGGCATGCACATACTATGTGATGCAATTTATGCAGATGATTATCCGACATGCCACATTGGACATCGGTAACATACATGAGGTATTATATATAGTCTCATTAGTTAGTATGAAATATATCAATCTTATTTTTATATTATTACTTATATATATACATCATTCTCTTTGCAGGTGTTTAAAACTGACCACACTATAGGTAAATGCTTAAAAAATATACATGCTCCATATACGATGGAAGCATTAGATGAAATAAGAGAAGAATGGGCAAAAGCCATACAAGCAGTGGCAACTGTAAGATATAATTGGGATGTTGATAGCGATAATGAATGATACTTTGTAAATGAATATTTCTGAATGTTAATACATGTATTTGAATGTTTCTATATGTGTGAATGTGAGAATTTAATTGATGTCTGAATGTATCTACTTGTGTGAAATTTTCCTTGGGACTTTTGCAGGTTTGTGGCCTGTTTGTAGGCTGATATCAATGGATGTCGTAAACCTGCAGTTCAGAAAACTGAACTACATGTTCTCATCCTGCTGACCAGCCACAGCAGGCCTGCAAACTGTTATAAAAAAAAATAGATATAGGCGTCAGTTATTTACAGAAAACCGTCAGCAAAGACCTACAGCGTCGGTTATTGGACAAAAACCGATGCCTAATAGTACAAACAACCCGACCGTGCAGGATAGCATGGCCGTGGTGGAAAAGGCATCGGTTATTCATATAAAACTGACGCCTATAGTACTAAACACGGCCGTGCAGGGAAGCACGACCGTGTCATCTTGAAGTATGGCGTCGGTCTTTTAGTAGATAACTGACGCAGAATGTGTCCTAGATGACGTCGTTTTCTGTGGCGCGGACCCTTTTGGCGTCGGTTATCTACTAAAAGACTGACGCCTATATGGACTATTGGCGTCGGTTAAAAAACCGACGCCGAAGTGTTCGACCTTTAGCGGCGCCCACATAGGCGTCGGTCAGAAACTGACGCCAAAGGGGGTTAAACAACCGACGCCCAAGGCTGTTTCTATAGTAGTGATATTTCAAGTACTCAAACATGGTGCACCTTACCATCTTCGGCCTTAATAAAGCCAATTCATAAATCTAGGCCACATCAAGGAAAAATCCATAAAATGATTCCACATCCACCTAAAATTATACATTTTTATTCACATGGAACAAAAGAGACACCATGTGGAATTTTAGATTCAAATTCATAAGTATGTGCAAGTTGCACATAGAGAAAGAAATGGCAAAAAGGCCATTTTAAAGTAAATAAGCTACTTTTATATGTGAAATATAATTCCAATGAAATATCATAGGTGTACTAGTTATGAAATTATTTCATCTTCAATAAATACAATCATTAAGGAATGTATCATAATTCCTTTTCCACCAACATGGTATCAAAATACCATTAAAATAGCAATTTTGGGCATACATGCATGTATTATAAAATATTAGCCCTTACACAAATAAGAGAATGTGAATATCATCATGGTTCACCATTAGATGAGTGTAGAAGCCATGGAAGTTTGTGTTCATATACCACTCTAAAAAAGAATCCCATAAAAGATCATCTTTTGGCATATGAAGTATGATTTAGGCAAGATTATGGTTTGTGTGTAATAATGAAGACAAAAGAACCTAACAATAGTTATATCACTCTCCATAGATGATTGTGAAAATGTGAATAAAGATGAACTCTAAAAGAAAGCCTCCTAACCACATCCAAGTAGCCTAGAAAAGCTCTAAATATGCACATGTAAGGAAGATTTTGAACTAGGACAACGAGAGAAGGAAATAGGGTTCTTTTCTAGATGAAGCATGTTCCAACATGGAACTTCATGGCAATCGGCCAAGGGAATAATAAGATAGGGAAATTAGTAGAAAACAAATAATGAAAGAAGGATCACACATGGTTGATGTGACACCCATCACCATAAGAGAAAAATTATTCAATAAAATATGAAATAAAAAAACTTGAACACAACATAAGCACATAAACCACATAGAGATCATACATAAAAATTTCTTCAAGAACAAAAAATATAAATCTATTACCCATCTAATCAACATTAGAATTCATAGGACATAATACACCTATCGTAGGTTACAAGCATTTGATCGGCAAAAAGGACAAGAGCCACGTACATAACAAACTAAAACCAATCTTAGATTTACATATGTTGCATTACTACAAAAAGTGCACACAAGATATTTCATCACTCATAATGCCAGATGTAGAGGCCATGCACACATGTCAATAACACAAGGCAGACAAAGGATACCATAAAACATCTCGATCCAAACCTAAGTGTATTGGGACAACTAAGACTCTATTCGTATATGCTTTATCTCTAGAGGAGGCCATGCAAACATCACATGCCTCTAAGGTCCCCCACACAAGCATCACCTACCTCAGAACTTAGGGTCATCTACCTCCATCTTGATCTTCTTTGCCACTACCTAGATAGTTGGACCTCTCACCTAAAAAGTGTGTAAAACCATTGGGGTGAGACCCCAAGTCCCAATGATATGATATAATGTCTGGAGAAATTATTACTTACACAAATGCACTATCATAAAAAAACAATTAAAGAAATAAGCATGTCATGTATTAGTATACACGAAGAGATACCCTTACCCATCCATACTAACATTAAGGCTACTACAATGTTATTGGAAAGCATAGACATACCATAGATAATAAAGAATATTTATCCAAATGTGCAACCATGTTAAATGCCAATTAAACCTATGCATATATACTATATAAATGAAGTATATTTAGATGCCTTGGGCCAATTAGGGACACCACCCAGTCGCCCTGTTAGATTTTAATACGACATCCTAGTAATCTATATAAGATGTAAGGTTTTCAAGATTCCATATATATCTCTTCACAACCTTGGAAATCTAGAAAATATTAAAGCTACCATCTTTTAACATTTATAGGGTATATAAATACAAGACCTACAAAAAACAAACACATAGTAGGTAATAAATGAGTTAAAAGTTATATGAATTGTATAACAAGTGAATAAACAAGTCTGCACATAAATAACTATTTTGAAGCTTCCAACTTTATGACAAACTCTGGCATTCAAGGTGCAATCTCTAAAATCTAAACTTTTCCCTTCAACCATGCTCTACAACTACCAATTTGTGGCCAAAGAAAACTTCACAAACCTAAGAAAGGTGGAAATAGGGAATAAGACTCTACAGACAAAAACCTAGTGAAAAAACACCTAGAAAATGTTGACGAGAAATGAGAAGCCAAAAGAACACTAAGGAATCACAAGATCAATGTTCAACTTACCCCAATCCAAGCTCAAAAGCCACCAGATAGCTCACCTCACATCAAAAGAGAAGAGAACAGGGGTAGATCATGCTTGAAACAAAGATATATGAAGAACAAAATGCCATCAATTGTCATCAACCAATGGTGTCTTTCTCTACAACAATACCTCCAGGATCAGAAGCACAAGTGTAGAGAGAAGGAAGTCTAGGGGGGTATATAACTTGGATGAAATAAAAAAGTGGTCAAACTATCATGTTATTGGTTAGAAACTAAACTCTCATTGGTCAGTCGTGCCATCGATAGATGAACATCGAGTTTCCATCGATACACATAGCCATGCATTCCATCAGTAGGCACAAACAAGAAAACCATTCATTGTTCTTGTTGGTCCAGGATATCTATATCAATAATCAAATCATACACCAAATAGTACTATCAGTAGATAGCTTGCATAAAGCATCAATATTCATACTGCAGGCTTTCCATCAATACTCTTCCAAAGGAAACCCACTACACATCTATCCAGTTGTATTGTTGATAGACAATAGATGGAGACACTAAGGTTAAGTAGAAGACACTTCCATCAGTCCTCTGCTAGGGAAAAATTAAAGAAACTCCATTGACCTATAATTCAACATAAACCAAGCACACCAAAAATACTAAGAGAAAGGCATAAGAGCCTTGTTGGTTCTCAGTCGACGAAGAGTCATGCACACTCCCATCAATCCTCTATCGATGGAAGGTGATACTACTCCCACCGGTGATCAACCAACAAAAACACAATGAGGATAGGTATTACCACTTAAATGCATCATCCTACAACCAAAAAAGGGAAAGAAGGCGACAACCATCATGCAATGTACAAATTGCAAGGAAACCCTAAACCAAGGGTAATTCATACATAGTCCCATAAGCAAAACACACATTCATTAAGAATTTTCTTAACAAAAACCTCAATAGATGATGGTGGTAACAAAATAGGATTGAAGGGTCAAGCTAAGTCAGGGGTCTTTAGTTGAACCTCAAAATGAAGGTATAAATCCTAAATCTACTAAAGGAGTCTTGATCTTCAATATCCAAGCACAAAGCAAGATTCACCATAAGCTATCAACCTACCAAAGGGGATAACGAGGCTTTTGGGATCCTCCTCATTCTAGAAAGTCTCAAGGTTTTCAAATGAGGAAAAGGTTTGATGGGGTGGGATATACATAGACAAAAGGGTGAAAAGTCTAAAACAACCCACAAAGACAAGCCTATTGAGGGTCAAATTAGGTAGAGAAATCGAGGCTCTTGACCTCTCTTGGTGTTAAGGTGAACCATCAAGGGTCCATCTATTTGAAGGTTACCTATTGTGGGCGTACATTAAGGCTTGTCAAGATTTATTAAGGTCCAAAAGTTTCATATATATCAAAGCTCACGTACATGGGTGCTATCGAGGTACCCCATTATAACCTATCCAGGCACCCTAACCCAAAACCTATTGAGACTTCCACACATAACCCTATAGAGGGTCAAACTAGATACCTAGTTCTTAAACACCCTTAAAACTAAGATACCATGGTTGGCTAGTGTTCTAGGCTATCAAAGGTTATACAAAAACATATTGTGTGCATCATCCCCCACCTATTAAGACCCTCAACCACTACATTATAGAGGGTCCCCTACATGATATATCAATAGGAAATCTATAAAGGGTCCACCATGGACAAGACATCAAAGATAGGTAGGGAATGACCATCGAGGTCCAAGGGTTGGTCCATCAAGGATCAACACTAACAACCACTAGACCCTAAACTAGGGTTAGGGTTAGGACCAAAGAAGAAACCCTAAACAATATAACTTGAAAAGCATCCAAAGATCATAAAATAAAAAACTAATATGAAGGATAACACAGTTAATATGCATGTAAATTGAAACTAGGTCCTCCATTATGATGAATTATAAAAAAAAATTGCAACTTGCACGAAAACATGAAATCATATCAAAAAAAGGACAAGAGTCAAATTATATATTTATCCTAATAAATTGATTTTAAAACTTAAGAAAGAATTCAAATATGATTATCAAACATTAGAGGCTAAATTAGGCTAGTGGACTTGCAATGGAGTTTGGTATATCTCTCATGCTATACATGGAATCATATGGAAATAAGGCAAACAATATCAAAGTAGTGTATGGAGAAATTATTTGTAGCATTTCTGAGTATGCAAGCTATATTCTCATCTATAGATTTGGGTGGAGGGGTTCCCTTCTAGAATACACCTCAGAGCAGTTCTACACTAGATATGTTTACTATAGGGGAACCTAAATACAAAGTGATCATGAGACTCATCCACCTATTTTTACAACAAGCAAGCAGGGTTGGTGTTGAGGCTCGATTACCTCACCCTATTAAACATAGGGAGCCTCCCCATGTTTTTTATATTAAGGAAATAATTGTATTTAGGAATATGGAAGAAATTAGATAGAAGAAGATAAAAAAATGGGGTCCCATCACCTTTATGAACCAAGAACTATCATCCAATCTTAGCACAATCTCCCCACTGAGTCGAATTGTAATATTCTTGCACCTTGTTCGATTTGTTAGACATCTCGATCCACACTCTAGAGCCTATTGGAAGTAGTAATTCAATGTACAAGGAAATCCCACATATTAATCTCATACAATATACACACACCAAGTAGGTTCCTAGGAGGAAGGATTTTGTACTCTTGAAGGTGGCAGAGTTAGCAATCTCCTACACATATGGAATTTTCAAACTACTACAACAACAAGGTTTGGGAATGGAAATTCAAACAATAGAGTGCTTATTACCCACCCACCCCCATAGGAATCCAATATGATGCTCCTATCTTTGTCAAAATATGAAGATAGTAATCTTAACCTACTTACACTAGAATTTGAACATGCTCACCAACACCAAAGGATAATAACTGTCCTTTCGACCAAGGAAATAATAATGCCTAACCATTTCTCCACACTCTTTTAGAGATTTTTTTAAGAAGGGCTAATAGTTCTAATCATAGCCAAAGATTCCCATTGTGGGAATTTAGAAATACTTAGAAGGGATAACTCCTTCTAAGAGTCCATGATCCTTACCCTTCTAGCATTACAATACATCAAAAGGAAAATCTTAGACTTGAAATTCCTGATACATAATAGACTTGAAATCCCTAATACATAGTCATATTAACATGGAAAAGGATTTCATGATCCGTCTAATATTTCATATATACTTTGGTGACACCTCCATAAAGAACAAGCTATCATAAAGAAAGATCATATGGGTGAGTACATGCACTT
Organism: Alisma plantago-aquatica; assembly: GCA_963693085.1. NCBI lineage: Eukaryota > Viridiplantae > Streptophyta > Magnoliopsida > Alismatales > Alismataceae > Alisma > Alisma plantago-aquatica. Next base: position 756,457,975 of record OY856409.1, read on the forward strand.
CATTAACCTTAAAAGGACTAATCTATGCTCTCTCCTTATCACCATAGAAAAGGAAAGACAATGCCTCGATGACCAAAATAAGCATCATCAATGACGAAGGGTCTCCCTGGCTTAAATCATTATTGGTACCAAACAAGACATTAGGGATACATTAACCAAGAAAAAGAAGGAAGTCAACTCATAGAGTTCTTCACATGCTTAATCCACAAATTACTAAAGCCCTTACACTCCATCCCAGCACAAATAGCTCTCCAATTCAAATTATCATACATCTGTGATATGTTAATCTTGGAATTATATTTACTAGATTTACTCTTAACATGAAAGTCAAGAAGTAACTTGACATAAGGAACGTCTAAGATACACCTTCCATTGGCGAACAATGATTGATGTTTTGATACCACCTCTAGAAAAATGTATTCAGTCTCCTAAGAATAAACTTGGTGAAGACTTCATAGAAGACAAAGCCAACACAATTATGTATTTTGTTCATGATGATAACTAGGGATTCTTTGAGATAAGATGATGAAAGAATTAATTCACCTACTTCACCATACTACCCTCAACTACAAACTGATGCACATAACAACAAAGTTCATCTTCAATGATGTGTCAATTTCTTTCAAAGTCTTCCCATTGAATTCACAGGTCTCACGGCTTTCTCACTCTCAAAGAGAATATGATGACTTTGATTCCATGTTCATATGTAGATCACACATATTCTTGTTCATCCATGTTGTGACTCTAGCCCAGAGCAAAGCTGGTGGAAGGAAAGCACAATCGTAGTTGTAGAGATACCAAATTACGAGACAATCTCTAGTGCCATACTAGCCCGACCATTGGTGTTGGATCCATCCTCCTTGATGAAGACATGTATGTAATCATGTATAGGTTCTTACTAACAACATTGTGATACAATTGAGTATCGTGATCACCATCCTTGATCTACTGAGGATTCGACTGTGCTATTTATAGGGCGTTTATTCTGAATTCTGTAGTTGTCTGAATACTTTTATGGTGAATGATTCTTTGTCTATTTTGCCATGACCTAAGGGATCATACCAATATTAGTAGTAGCTTAAGTATAGACCATACTGTATTTCAATATCATATTGGGAAGGTTAGTGAGCTTGTGAGACCTCACCCTCAGGACCACCTTTGTTTTTTTAACTACTTTGCAACCACGAATATGTGACTTCTTAAAACCAGTGAATCTGATATATTTCTAACCACATCTACAAATGTAGCTCAATCTACCAAAACATAAGGAAATTGAAAGGTTGGCTAGACTATCGGGTGTGAGATAGATGAACCATCATTCAAGCATGGTCACTATTAGGGTGGTCATCAAGACTTATTACTAGTTTAGGAAATACATCGAGCCACACATAGTTTAAGAACCATTGATCCATATTGTTGGGTATCATATGATCATGAATTATCCTTTTGTTCAATGTAGTGACACCACCTTTGAAGTTCAAACCAACTAGTTATGCCATATCAATTTCTTCTCTAGACCTACACATGATGGAATCAAGTATATGATTTACACCATATTGTTGTTCCAACTTAAGAAGGAGGTTGAAGTTTCCAATGAAAAAGATGGGAGAGATGTTGTTGAGTGGTATTTGTTATAAAATCTCAAAGATATCTCCTAAATGTTTCATTATTGTTCCTATAAAATACACAGATAACACTGTAAAATGCCCAACAATTGGTACAACTCACTATAGACACTTGGTGAATCATATGGATAGCTCTACATCCTATATAGTAGGACTTCATCCTATACCTATTATGCCTCATTTGATTTATGGAGGTTGAAACCAACTCCTCGTGAATATGGATGATGTTATAAACCTTATTTTTAAGCTGCCATTCAATCCTAGTCTCCAGTTGATATGGCAATGAATGTCATGCTGTCTTAAATAAATTTGCACAACCTTCTCTTAGAGGTGGCTAAGACAGACCTCTCATGTTCCATGTGAGGATGGTTATTCACAACTCCTATTGAAACAACTTCTCCCATAGGTGAACAATATGTTGGATGATATCCTTCCACTCAACGGAACCAACTCAAAACCAACAACCACCAAAACTAAATAAAAAATGTAAAGATAGAAAAACACATGCACTAAGATATGATTACGATCAATTATGATAAAATCTTACATGATGTCATGTAAATGGGTACTACTTCTCCTTTGTACCATTCCACATGTTGAAAAGATAGAAAACAACAAACAATTGAATTTATTGATTCTTTTGAACAAATTACAAGGGGTGTCTGTAATTAGTGATACTATAACATCATAAGATGATCGATTCATCTTACAACTTGTGGTCATATGGAAAACACCAAGAGAAACCACCTATCATGTATATCATCAAGTATATATCTATATCTCAGTAAAGTGAGAGTGCATGGACACTCTAGACTTAACAATGTTGTATCATATTAAACCTTTTCAACATACCTAAAATATGTGGATAACCATGAGGTGAAACCTATATCCTAGCATATAGTATATAATTTATAATAGATTATACTTATGAACTACTACTAATAGAATAGTAAATACATGATAAGTAAATAGAAGACATTGTTTCAAGGTATGAAATGGCAATAACTACATTATACTAGTAAAAGGTACTTCCTTGAAGGTGTACATAAGAAACAAAAACATTACAATGTGATTCTCCAATAAATCCTAAATAGGTATATTACATGGCTGAAATTACTTCTTTTATTAAGACCTAGGTAATTTGAGGTGTACCATTGAAACCACATCTAGAAACTGTGAAGTCTCAACTATCTATGTCTAAGATTTTAGGATATTCAAAGTCCTAAAGATCTCTCCCCTCCAATGAGTACAAGTGAAAACCATAGTGGCACACAAATTGAACCTAGAAGTAGGGGCATAACAGACATCCCATAGAAACAATTTGTCCTAGGTACACATGACACAACACAAAAAACCAAGGTATAACAACCCTAAATTGAGCTCTAACCTCAGCCACTCTCTATCACATATAACTTGGTTTATAGATATATACACTCTCTAAAACCCTTGAAGTTTGGATGAAAGAGAAAAACCTTCCCCACACCTGATATAGTAAAGATTATATGACTCCAAACACCTTCTCACAATGCAAGATTGCTACAAGGAAACTTGTTCCCTATCTAGAAAGTTATGACACTAAGATAGATCTATGGTCACATGTCACTACATGATTAGTCTTAAACTTGATTAACTAAGCTAATTACTCATTTTACTCACTTCCATCAGGTGATAAATAAGGTAAATCAATGCAATTATAGTAATTAATCAAGCATACGAACTTCAGGCGATATAAATTGTATCCACATATACCAAACCCTCTAAATTAGGTTAAAAGTACCACCATTGACCATACCAAGGTCCGTTTCACACAGATAGGGCACATGAAGTTCATCTTACCATTATTAGCCACAAAAAGACACATAACATCAAATCAAGGCACATCAAGCCCATCTTACCATGCTTGACCATCACAAGGTCTAAGACATCAAGTCAGGGCACACTAACCCTAAATAACAAATTGACGTGGGGTTTATTTCTATCTTCTATTTCATTTCCAATATACATATAGTGAAACAAAGGATAAGCCAATATCCCTTTTAAATAAACTATCATAATCATCATTTAGACCAACACATGGTTAAATATCAATATAATAATCAATACTCCTAATATCGTGAGGAGAAATTATATTGTATTATTATTAGGGACATTTAGTTCATGGTACACACTCATCATTAAATTTATGTTTGAAGATACTTGATCATAATAAAGTGTGTCTCATTAGTTAGTGGGAAGAGTATCAAACACGCATGGTTAAATAGTCTTTGCATCTTAAGAAGCTTCACAATACTACCTGTCATCTAATATTTTATCTATATTTAGATACATATTAACTTAATCATTAGGCCCTATTAGAATCCCAATGTGACACTCACATCATTGAAATCAATGTATTAACCTCAAGACATGTTTCTCCCTCTCTCTCTCTCTCTATATATATTATATATGTATGTATCTATGTATATGTATATATATATATATATATATCCCATATTTAAGATACATTCTATAATGCCACATTGTAAGACATACTTAACCAAAACCCATAAGATTTGAGAAGCACATGAAAAGAAAGGCACATGTCTTCAATTGAGGTAGAAATTAATTTGATTGAGTGTTTCACCCATATACATCTGTCATATTTAATTAAGAGTTCATATTGACTTAAGGATTTCACCATAACTCATACCGACTTAAGGAATCCAACTATGTACTTCAAATTCACCATATGAGTTGACCTGATTTTGCATGTCGTACACATCTATCCATGTATATATATACAATTATATAAGTATCAATATATAAAAAATATATGTATATATACATATATATACATGTATATATATAAATGTATATGTTTATAAATAGGGATTATCTTTAATACATGTCTGGGTAGCCTGGAATTTACTACCTGTGTCATCTAAAAAGTAGCTAATTGTTCAAAAAAGTAACTTTGTGGACAAAAAAAACTATGTTGACCAAAAAGTAACTATTTGACTCAAAAAATAAAATTGGACAGAATAGACAAAAAAAAATTCTTGAATAAATATATAATTATATATTTGTTATAGTTGTTACAAATGTAACTATTTATGCATGAAAAGTAATAGTTTACAAGGTAAAGTAACCGTCTACATGTGTAAGCAAGAAACTCCAAAAGAAGTAGCCAAATGTGGAGCGAGTAGCTACCCACGCGGGCATTGAATGATCACCCATATATATATATGCATACATACATATATATACATACATATATATACCTATATATATACACATATATATACATATATATATATATATATATATATTCATTTCCTGGCAGATAGCCTGGATTTTCGCTACCCGTGCATCCCAAAAAGTAACCATATGGTCAGAATAGTAACTCTCTGGACAAAAAAGTAATTGTACGACTAACAAAGTAAAACCAAGCAAAATACACATAAAATATATATGTAATTATATATTTTTTATAGTTATTACAAATGTAATTGTTTTTCTATGAAAAGTAACAATTTGTAAGGCAAATTAATCCTCTACATATTTAAAGTAAGAAACTCAAAAAAAAAGTAACCAAAAGAGGGGGAGGGTATCTACCCATGTAGGTATTGAATATGGGCCCATATATATATATATATATATATATATATATACATATATATATATATAGTCAAGCTAGAATACCCTCAAGTGTATCAGAGACTGAATACACTCAAGTCTTTTTCCATCCTGAAACATTTATTTTGAAAATCTAAACCATTGGTCCTCTTAAATATCATATGAACATACTACATATAAAATTTGAGCTCGTTTGGACACTTATCGGTCATGCATCTAAATGTGGAAAAATTTATATAATTTGAATTAGTTTTGTGTGTCAATTTTGTTGGTCATGAAAGAGTGACTTAAAAAATTCCAAATGAGCTAAAAAATTGCATGTGGCCTTTATTTGTTATAACAATGAATATCAATGGTTTGGATTTTGTCAAAAAAATTGTCTAGATATGTAAACACCACTTGAGTGTACGGTGCAGTCTGTACACTTGAGTGTATTCTAGTCTGACTCTCTCTCTCTCTATCTATATATATGGCTTATCTTTAATACCAGTTTGGGTAGCCTGGAACTCGCTACCCTTGCCGCCCAAAAAGTAACTATTGGTCAGAAAAGTAACTCTATGGAAAAAAAGTAACTATGCTGACCAAAAGTAACTATTGGACTTAAAAAGTAAAATGGGGCAGAATACACAACAACAATTTTGAAATAAATATGCAATTGTGTATTTGTTATAATTCTTACAAATGTATCTTTTTATGCATGAAAAGTAACAGTTTGCAAGGTAAAGTATCCCTCTACATATGTAAAGTAATAAACTCCAAAAAAAGTTTCCAAATGTGGAGTGGGTAGCTACCCACGTGGGAATTGAATGAACATCCATTTATATATATGTATATATATAGTGTTTATATGTATTTGTATATGTATATATATATGTGTGTATACATACATACATACATACATACATACATACAACCCATCTTCCCTCTAGGCTACACTCTGGCGATCGGCCGGGAGACTCCCGTTGGAGCGAGGACCACAGCGGTAGAGACCCCCTCTCCCATCGTCCACCCTACCACTACCACCCCATCCACCGAAACCCTAACCCCCCCCACACACGCACACCATGCACGAGTCGAGGAAGGAGGCCACTGCTGCCTTGGTGACCAAGTCTGATCCAGGGAAAGGGACCGCTGCTACAGTAGGTGAATGAGGAAGCCCTAGCCTTACGACTAGACCTGTTCCAAGGAGTGAATCCACTACTACGGTGGCAGGTGAATTTGGCAGTGAAGGAGTTCCAAGCCACGTGATGAGGCCCGATGGAGAAGCAAGTGGAAACCCTAGGTGGGTGAACGAACCTATGGCGGCCGAGAATATGACCTCTAGAAAGGGAGGGATGTATTGGACAAGAATCCTAAAGCAACCTTCATCGAGCAACAAAGAAGATCTCAAGTTTCTGGGACTGTGTGAGGTAGACGGTAAAGTTCACATCGAGCTGGAGGAAGATGAATTCAATTGAATGAAAAACATCTGGGAACACACAATTCTGATGTGTCCTGAGCAAAAGGCCATACTACCCCCATCTTCTAGCATGGATCAATAGAACCTGGAGGCCGAAGGGTTCCTTTGAACAATTGTCTCATGAAATTGACATCTTGTTGATTCATTTCTCAACAGTGGCTGATAAGGAAGCAACCCTTGGTCTGGGACCTAGATGGTTTGATGGACAATTGGTTGTTACCAAGGTGTATAAGTATGGAGCCAAACTAAAAAAGGACCTGTTCAACACAATCTTGATGTGGATTATGTTGTGGTCTATTGAAGATCGTGGACAAGGAAGAAGACTGGAATGGTGGCCTCCGGTGTTGGACGAGTACTCCATGTGGATGACAAATCTCTAGGAAGTGACAAGGTGAGGCTAATAGTTGAACTCCAAGCAGACAAGAAGGAACCAGAGAAGGTATGGCTCAATGTCAAAGGATACAAGCCCATACCAGTCAAGGTGGCCTATGATCATGTACCTCCACGATGCAGCCAGTGCCATGCCTTTGGTCATGGTGAGGGAGCGTGCAATGAAGAGAAACAAATCACGAAGATGATGTCTAAGGAGGAACCAAAAAAGGTGTGGAGAAAGAAAGCCCAAACAAAGCAAGCAGAAACCAGCAGCAAGGAAAAGACATCGGAGATGATGCCAACTAAAACAACAATGAATTAACAACAAGTCTCAGGAGAAGAAGGAAGCACAATACCAGGAAACAAGGTAGATGAAGATACTTTTGTTTCAGCTATGAAGAAGAAGGGTGCAAGGATGATAAGAATTCCAGTGAAGCTTGGTGTAGGTACCATCCTTGACACTCCAAACAGCTTTGAGACACTTACAGACTCATACAAAGAAGAGGGAGAGGTTCTAAAGGAAAAAGGGGTGAAAAAGAAAGACAACAAGAAGGAGCCGAGCAGGCAAACCAGGTCAACTAAAAACCCTTGATATGTCCATGCTTCTTTGGAATATTAAGGGTGGGTGCGATAAGAATAAGAAGAAGGAAATATGTGAGTAGATTGCTTCTAGTGGACATTCTTTAGTTGCTTTGGTAGAGATGAAAATAAAGGTACAAAATAGCAATAATATTAAATACCTATTTCTACAGGGCTGGAACCATGTGTCTAACGTGGAGTGTGCTGAGGTTTCTAGAGTTTGTGTGGCATGGAAACCTAATCTTTTTAGGTGTCAGTGATACATATGCCAAACCAACATGTTACGGTTGAATGCAGGAATAATAGAGGATTATAGATATGGATGACTTCTATTTACGGTCATAATGATGGCAAAGCCAGACTGTACCTATGGAGAGACTTGGTTTTCTTATCAAACTAGGTTAAATTGATGTGGCTGGTGATAGGGGATTTCAATAGGGTTTGTCTGTAGACTGAGAAAAAAGGGAAAAGGCTTGCACTAACTACAGAGGTTGATGCTTTTAATCAGGCTATTGATAAAGTGGGTCTATATGAATTGCCTATGGTGGGAGGTGACTTACGCATGCGGAATAATGAAAAGGGACCGGAACACAGGATAGAAAGTAAACTTGATAGAGCTCTAGTGAATGATGAGTGGATAAAAATGCTCCCTAATGTATGAGTGAAGGCAGGAGCATCTGAATTAAGTGACCATGCACCAATCTCAGTTCAGATCACATAAAAGAAATAGAAGAGGATGCCTTTTTTATTTCTAAACTATTGGGCCAATTGGAAAGGATTTGATGAAGTCATAAATAATAGGTGGAGCGCTAAGGTGACATGTAATCCTATGTATGACTTTGCTAAAAAGTTGGCGAACACCAAGATTGCACTCAAGAAATGGGCCAAGGAGGAGGTGAACATTCAAAACTTGATAAAGGAGACAAAAAGTGAATCAAAGAAGTCAGAGAAAGATTATTGGCTGATCCGCTAAATCCTATTTTGATTGAGAAAGATAGGGACCTGAAAAAGATTCTTGAGGAACTGAAAAAGGCAGAGGAGACATTCTACTGGCAAAGAAGCAAGGAGAAATGGATGGATGATGGGGATCAAAACACCAAACTCTACCATACTGCAGTGAAAAGAAGAGAGGCAGGTAACATTATTTCTAATTTGATTGATGTCGAAGGTAGGGTGGTCAATAAACAAGAGGACTTAGAAGAGCAGGCCATAAACTTCTATACATCACTATATAACAAAAAAATTTCCAACGACGTAGAAGAAGGAGAGGAAGTGAAATGGAAGTTCAAACTTACAAGCACACACAACAGTATTCTCACAAGAAGAACTAATGAGCAAGAGGTTAATGAAGCGATGTGGAGCATAGGTAGCAACAAATCACCTGGATCAGACAGTTTCAACACTTTCTTTTATAAGAAGACTTGGGATATAATCAAAGATGACTTCGTAGCTTATGTGAGCTGGTTTCTGGAAGGGGGAAATATGGTGAGATAGGTCAATCATTCTTTTCTTGTTTTTATTTTGAAAAAGAAAGTCACCACCTCTCTTGCTAATTTTAGACCTATAGCATGTTGTTTGATACAATATAAAATTATTGCAAAAATATTGGCTGCTAGATAGAAGATGGTCCTTCCCTATTTTATTTCTACAAACCAAGGGCCTTTGTGATAGGTAGAAGCATTAGTGACTGTGCTCTTCTGGCAGGGGAGTTCTTGTTGGACTATAATGACATGAGAGGAAGTAGGAAAGCCTGCTTGAAACTGGATGTTTCCAAAGCCTATGACAGTGTCAGATGGGAGAAACTTCGGTGGATTATGCAACAAATGAGATTTAATGAACAATGGATTGGCTGGATGAAACAATACAATGGGACCACAAGATACTCTATCTAGGTTAATGGCACATCTACATGTGGATTCAGGGGGTTAATGGGTTGTGCCAAGGAGACCCTCTATCACCTCTTCTCTTCATGATCGTCATGGAGTATTTTACACAGAAGATGTAACAAGCTGAGGAAAGGAAGGAAATCAAGCCTTATATAGTTCATGGGATGAAGGTAATGACACGTTTGATTTTTATAGATGATGTTCTAGTGTTTGTAGAAGCTAAACAACACTCTCTGGAAAATCTTAAAAATCTGCTTGTTGAGTTCAGAAAGAAAACGTGGTTGTGTGTAAATGCAAATAAAACACATATCTTCTTGTCTAAGAACTGCTACCAGATGGAGGATAGACTAGTACAGGATATAGGTGTGGAGAAAGGAAACTTTCCAACAAAATATTTGGGCTTTCCTTTAGATGGTGGTAATCTGTACATCAAAGATTTTATTGAATGCATTGATAAGGTGGAGGAAATGATCAACAGATGGTCGACGCAAAAGACATCCATGGCGGGATGAATGATTCTAGTAAAGGTTGTCATAGAAGGACTTCTTATTTTTTGGGTGCAACAAGGTGAGATCCCATGTTCTTTCTTAGATAAAATAGAAATGAAGATGGCAAATTTTCTATGGGGAAGTGAACATCATCCTATGAAATATGCTAGACTGGCGCTCCCAAAAGATGAAGGTCGGAAGAATTTGAAAACTCCTAAAGACATTGCTAAATAGGGGACTATGCATAGAATCACCATATTCTAAAAAGGAACTTCTACATGGGGAAAGTGGATGAGAGAAAGATGCTCAAGAGGGCTAGATTTCACACCAAAGACAAGGGAAGGATACTCGTGCACCATCAATGTCATGACAGAGACTTCGCAACAAGTCAAACACTTTTTTGTTGCAAATGATACCGGTGGATGGAGGCTCAGAGATCAAAATATTTGCACTTGGGAGGTGACTCATTCAAAAGGTATAAAGAATCCGTACAGAGAACAAATCTAGATGGGGAGGTATGTGTATAAATGGAGTATGTGTATATAAAATTCTACACACTATTCTTACAACTCGAGATAGGATAAAGAGTTGTAACTATGAGGTTTCTACTTTATGATTACTATATCAGGAGATGGAGGAATCCCATAGTCACCTTGTGGGTGAATGTAAGTTTACAAAAGAGATATGGGAGATTTTATGTAAGGAATTCATATTACAAACTCAACTTTCTGGGGACCCAAAAAGGATGCTGGTCAGGTGCAGTGATGATGAGAGGAAGAAACTTCTATTTTCTGGTCTATGCTATGATATATGGGAAGAGAGGAATGTAAGAAGACACCAACGAGCTACTATAGAGTCCACAAGTATTGCTATAAAAATATGTAAATGTTTATACGTAAATTACACATTAGTTAGGAGAGTGAGTTGTAGCTCTGTTCTGGATGTATGGCATTGGGCCTACATGTATTATTGACCTCCTATAATTTTAGAAGGACATTGGAATATATTTACCTGATTCTGATACATACATACACACTCCTAACAAAGGAACTAGAGTTTGAATCCAAGTTGCCACCTTGGTTTACCACCCTCCCAAGCGTTCAGCCTCCACCACGAGTGTGAGAGAGGGGGAAGAAATATTTCTCTTTGAATCCCATACATACATATGTGCATATGCCGACAAGGACTGGATCAAGTGGTCAAGCACGGTGTCTCCTAACAAAAGGACTCGGGTTCAAATTTCAACCGCCGCCTTGGTTTACCACCCTCCCAGACATTCAGCCTCCCTCACAGGCATGGGAGAGGGGGAGAGAATGCCTCTCTATACCCCTTGCATACATACATGCACACACACACTCACACTCACACACACACACACACACACACACACATATATATATATATATATATATATATATATATATATATAATACATACAAAACAAATGCATCATCACCCCTAATGCTCCATATGAGTGTTCATTCAGGTTATTAAGATTTCAGGCATGACACCTATGATGATGACCACTTCAGGCATTGTCGTCCACCAACACAATATCAATGCAACCCCACCCAAAATCCCTACACCACCAAAAGCATAAGAGGTTGGAGGAACAACCAGCGATGCTAGAATACCAAGCCCTAGCAGGGAAGCATTGGGTGGCAACCCGCCATTTCCCTACTGTGTCGACACAACATCGTCGACAAGTGGGGCGTCAGGCAACAACATGGTGTCTACCTACAGAGTCAACACAACATTATCGATAGGTAAGGCGTCGGGCAGCAAAGGGAATCTTCTTGCAGAGTTGATGTAGCATCATTGATGGGTGGGGTGTCGGGAAGCAATGGGACATTTACCTACAGTGTTGAGGCAGCATCGCTGATGGGAAAGGATGGAGGAGGAGCGTCAGGCAGCAATATGGCATCTCCCTATAGAGTCAACATAGAGCCAGTGACGAGAAAGGATGTACACAATGCTAACGGAGGAGCGTCAGGTGGAAATGGGTTGTCTCCTAGCAGTGTTGACATAGCATCATCGACATGTAGGGATGGACACAGTGCCAAGATGGACTGGTGTTAGATACTGAAGCAGCCTGCCCAGCGCGACACCATAGAGTGTTTCCTAGAGCCGAGGCACTGTGATGGACAAGTTCACGTTGACCTAGACATGGAGGAGTTTGATCAGATGCACAACATATGGGAGTTCACCATCATGGCCTACGCCCTGGTCAAGAGACCCTACTACCCATACTTCTAGGTGTGGATACGGAGGACATGGAGACTAAAGGGCCCATTTGAGGTGCTGTCAGGGGAGAATGATATCTTTCTAATCCGATTTAGCAAAACTGAAGATAAGAGAGAGGTCCTCAACCTAGAACCTTGCTGGTTCGACACAAAGCTTGTGTTGACGAAGGATTACCAACATGGATATGAACTTTGACATGATCTCTTTTCCAAAATCTCCAACTAGATCACCTTTAAATCGATTGGCTACACTTGGACCTAGCGGGCAGAAGGGACTATTGTTGCTGGCGTGGGGAAGGTGTTGCACATTGACAATCACTCATTGGAGATGGATGAGGCACGAGTCTTGGTCAAATTGAAAGTGGAGACTGAAGCACCAGAGAGAGTTTGATTGAACATCTGAGGTCATGATCCAATCTTAGTGGATATCTCCTATGATGGGCCGTCGGTAAAGTGTAGTTGTTGTTGTTCTTTTGGGCATAGCAACCAACAATGCGAGACAGGCAAAAAGAGAAGATAGACAACAAGGCAGAGAAGAAGACACATGTGCCTACATAGGTCTGGAAGGAGAAAGGCCCTAGTAATGTGCCAGCCATTGGGCCTTCTTGTGGAATAATAGGGGCACATGAAGAGGCACACACAGAGGTAGATAGGCAAGAAACTCCTGACACTAAGGCTGGTCTTGATTATGTGGATGATAGTGGCACACCAAAGATGGGTCGAAATAACCTAGGAGGAACTACAAGGGAAGAAGGAGAATTCATCTCTACTTCTAAGAAGAAAGGACCTAAGAGATCTGGTATTCCTAAGAATGTGGGGGTGAGCACCATACTAGATACAATAAACATATTTGAAGCTCTTTCCGACTCTGACAAGGAGGATGGAGCAACCAATAAACATAATTAAAGGGAGGTGAAAAAGAAGGACCAGATAAAGGAGTCGGGCAGGCGTACCAGGGCAAACAAGAACCTTTGATATGTCCATGCTCCTATGGAATATTAAAGGTGGGTGTGATAGGTATAAAAAGAAGGATATTCGGGAGTGGATCGCTACTAGTGGGCATTCCTTGGTAGTTTTGGTGGAAACAAAAAAAAGGAGGCAAAATAGTAACAACATTAGATACTTATTTCCTCAAGGATGGGAGCATGTGTCTAATCTGGAGTATTCTAATTTTTCTAGAGTTTGTTTTTCATGGAAACCAAATGCATGATAGGTTACTCTGATGCAAATGTCAGATCAACATATTACAATGGAATGCAGGAATGTAGGTGGATTGCATATGTGGTTGATAGCTGTTTATGCTCAATGATGCAAATAGGAGACAATGTTTATGGCAACAACTGATAAATTTATCTAGACAAATGTCTTATCCATGGTTGGTGATTGGTGACTTTAATAATTTCTGACTGCAAGTTGAGAAGACAGGTGGAAGACCAGTAGTAAATGAGGTGATTAATGCTTTCAATTATATCATTGATCAGGATGGACTTTTTGAATTGCCCATGGTTGGTGGGGACTTGTTCACTTGGAACAATGAGAAGAAGCTAGAGGACAGAATTGCAAGCAAGCTTGATAGATCTCTAGTAAATGAGAAGTGGCTGCAGATATTCCCTAATGTGCAGCTTAAAGCCTGCGGATCCGAGTTGAGCAACCATGCCCTAATTTTAGTGCAAATCATAGAAAACAAACAAAAGAGAAGACCTTTCAGTTTCCTAAACTATTGGGCTGATTGGAAGGGATTCAGTGATGTCATTAGAGAAAGCTAGAACATCAAAGTGAGGGGAATCCAATGTATGTGTTTGTAAAGAAACTGGATAATACCAAGTGTGCACTCAAAATTTGGGCCAAGGAGAAGGTGAACATTCCCAATATGCTGAAGGAAACCAAAGAAGAATGTAAGGAGGTCAGAAGATTGCTGCTATATGATCCACTAAATGAAGAGTAGATAAAGAAAGATAGTGAGCTGAAAATGATGCTTGAAGACTTAAACAAGGATGAGGAAAAGTTCTACTGGAAGAGGAGAAGAGATAAATGGATGGAAGATGGTGATATAAATACCAAACTATATCATTCACTTGTTAAGAGGAAAGAGGTCAACAACATCATCTCGAAGCTTATTGATAGTGATGGGAATGTTGTCGACAAGTAGGAGGACTTTCAAGAACAAGCTATCTAATTTTATTCTTCTATGTACAATAAGGAGTTTGATGATGAGATGGAAGAGGAGGATATGGAGTGGAAGTTTAAAATCGCAAGTACCTATAATAATATACTCACAAGGGAAACAAATGAGCAGGAAGTCAAAGATGCACTCTAGAGTATTGGCAGCAACAAGTCACCAAGTTCAAATGGTTTTAATGATTTTTTTGGTAAGAAATCATGGGATATCATAAAGGAGGACATGATGACATATGTGAGATGGTTCTTAGTAGGAGGAGATATGGTCATACAAGTTAATCACTCTTTCCTTTTGCTAATTCCCAAGAAGAAAGGAACTGCTTCCCTTGCTAATTTCAGACCTATTGCATGCTACTCGGTACAATATAAAATCATTTCAAAGATCCTGGCTGCTAGATTGAAGCTAGTACTTCCCTATCTTATTTCTGTGAACAAGGGGACGTTTGTGATGGGAAGGAGAATTAGTGATTGTGCTTTGCTGGTAGGCAAGTTCTTACAAGACTACAATGCTATGAGAGGGAGTAGGAAGGTATGCTTAAAGCTTGATGTGTCTAAAGCTTATGATAGCGTGAGATGGGATAAATTATGGTGGATCATGAAGCAAATGGGGTTCAATGAGTAGTTGATAGACTGGATTAAATAGTGTGTGGGGACCACTAGGTTCTCTATATTGGTTAATGATACTTCTACCGGTATGTTCAAAGGAGGAAATGGATTACATCAGGGGGACCCACTATCTCCTTACCTCTTTGTGATTGTCATGGAGTACTTTACCCGGAAGATGTAAGAAGCAGAAAGAAGTAAGGTGATTAGACCTTATACAGTGCATGGCACTAAAGTGATGACACACTTGATCTTTGTAGATGACATCCTTGTCTTTGTGGAAGCTAAGAAAAATACTCTAGGGAATTTGTAGCACCTTCTTAGGAGGTTCAGGGAACAGACATGGCTGCGTGTTAATGCACACAAGACTCATCTTTTTTTGTCCAAGAATTGCTACCTAATAGAAGATTGACTATAGGAAGCCATGGGAGTTGAGTTGGGGGTATTTCCTACTAAATATCTGGGATTTCCTTTGGCGGGAGGCAACCTACATGTGAAAGACTTTGTTGATTGCACGGATAGATTGGAGGAAATGACCAACATATGGCCAACGTAGAATTCATCAATGGCTGGAAGAGCCACTCTTTTAAAGGCGGCGATTGAGGGAGTTATGATCTTTTGGGTACAACAAGGAGAGATTCATGGGGTAGTGTTGGATAGAATGGAAATGAAGATGGCAAACTTCCTTTGGGCTAGTACACACCATCCAATGAAATATGCACGCTTGGCACTCGCGAAAGATGAAGGCTGGCTGGACTAAAAAGCATCAAGAGACATAGCAAAGTGGGGAAAAATGAGAAGAATTATTATATATCAAGAGGGAACATCTACTTGGCGAAAATGAATGAGAGAAAGATATCCTAGAGGACTGGACTTCACACCGAAGACAAGAGAATGATATTCATGCACCATCTATGTATGTATGTATTTATACGTACACACATGTATGTATGTATGTATACACAGACACATATATATGTGTGTATATATATGTATGTGTGTATATATATGTATATGTATATATATATGTATATGTATATATATACATATATATATATATATATATATATATATAGGGGATTTATTTAATAACTACACATGTAGCTACCCGCGCACCCTTCCTGTCATTCTTTTTAATTTTTTTTTTCAATTTAGAGGAGCATTTTATCTAGCTCCCCAAAAAATTTCATCTAAAAATAAAATCATTTGCCCCTCCAAAATAAAAAAACCCGTCCATATATTTACTGACTGTATATTTCCTACGCAGTTACTTTTTTGATCTCAGAGTTACTCTTGTGTACCATATATATATATATATATGGGCGTTCATTCAATACCCGATGGGTAGCCTAGATTTTCACTACTCGTCATCTCAAAAAGTAACTATATGGCAAGAAAAGTAACTCGATGGACAAAAAAGTAGCTATGTTGATAAAAAAGTAACTATACGACTAAAAAAGTAAATCCATACAGAATACACAACAGATAGATATATGTAATTGTATAATTGTTATAGCTATTGCAAATTTAACCATCTATGCATGAAAACTAACAGTTTTCAAGGTAAAGTAACCCTCTACATATCAAAAGTAAGAAACTCCAAAAAAATTAACCAAATTAGGGAGCGGGTAGCTACCCGTGCGGGAATTAAATATGAGTCTTATATGTATGTATGTATGTGTATATATATATGTATATATATATGTGTATATATACATGTATGTATATATATGTATATAGATAGGTATGTATGAATATATATATATATATATATATATATATATATATAAATATATCAATATATATATATATGGCCATTCCTTCACTACGCATTTGGGTAAGGAAGATTAGTTACCCGTGCATTTATTTTGTAATAGGAATACATATATTTGCAATGAGATAGCCAACATTGTAATGAGATGACCACAATTGTAATACAAAGACTCATTTTGTAATGCTATGTAAATTGCTATCATAAATATCATTTTTTTATTTTCTGAGGGAGAATAAAAATTTCACGCTGTATTTACAAAATGAATCTTTGTATTACAATTTTGGTTGTCTTGTTATAGTTAGGTGTCTTCCTATTACAAATTAGATTCATGGGTAGCAAAAGTTTGTTGCTTGTGCGGTCAGTGAATTTATATAGGGTATATAAATACCCTATATATAGGGTATATATAAACATTCCTTTCTCACAAATTAACATACTATGGTTACTCGTGGATCCAACATAATAATATGAAGCACTAAATTGTAATCAGATGGCCAAAAATATAATTGGATGGACAAAATGTAATACAAAGACTCATTTTGTAATTAGAACATAAATTCTTTTGGTCATAAATATCACATTGTATTTATAAAAATGAGTATTTCTATTGTAATTTTGATCATCTCAGTATGACTATGTGTTTTTTGTCTTACAAAACATGATCCACGGGTAACAAAACTCTGTTACCTATGAAAGCAACACATATACCCCAATATATATACTTCTTGATTCATTGATACTTTTAGATTCATAAAAATTGAGTGAAATCAACTTCAGGAGATATTAAACATCCTATATTATATATCAAAGTTACTATTAGGGAACCAACCCCAATCATTAGCCTCAATAATACTTTAGTTGTCATATTAGGGTACATTAAGGCCTAAAACATCATTGAGTCAAAAATAGGGATAATTTATCATTGGAAAACATATACATATGCAATATTACACTTATCTTTGTGAAGAAGAAACAAGAAAAAACAAAATATTTTAGCTTCAAACTCTAAATGATGTGAGAGTTATGCTAGTTACAAGATTACTATTTAGAAAGGGAAAATTCTAGTTTAGAAGGGGAAAAATTAGGGTATTAATGAGTCATAGTTATATATAGTGTTTTGTGCAAATAGAAATCCATCATCATAATAGTTAGGGAAAATCCTTACAATAGTTTAGGACATCCCACAAGTAGTAAGGATGTACATATATTTCATTAACCATAGATGTCACAAAAATATACATATAATACACGCGCGCAACCCTAGAGTTTGTGCTTTGGTGATAAACGACACAACTAGGGCAATCGTAAGGTTGAAGGAGGGGGCCTTCCCCTCCTCGACACCCCATGGATCCTACCCCAAAGAAGGCATGGACGCAAGTTCTTGGCGGTGCTGATTCCTACAAAAAACATGACTATGCTAGTTCTAAGATTGTCGATGGGAAGCACTTTGTTACCATTGACGAGGAGGCGTATGGGAAGATGGAAAAGAACTGGGCACATACTGTTGTGGTATACGTCATGGGTAGGAGACCATACTACTTTCATTTGCTGGCCTGGATCAAGAGGGTATGGAAACCAAAAGGTGGATTTGATCTCTACTCCAAGCCGAATAAGTTTTTCCTGTTGAGATTCAACAACGAGGAAGATAAACAAACGACCATCAATATGGGGTCTCACTGGTTTGACAGGCAACTGGTGGTTGTCAAAGATTCCAAGGTAGGCGATGATCTGAAGAAATATCAGTTCAACACTTTCCCAGTTTGGATCAACATGCCAAGCCTGGGAAGGAACTGGTCTGAGAAAGCCGTAGGCATCGTGGCTAGCGGAGTGGGGGAAACTACTTCGTATAGATCTCAGGTCTCTCTCTCAAGAGTCTCTTGATGCAGCTCAGGCCCTTGTAGAAATTGAGGTTGAGGAAGAGCCACCCAAATAGATCTGGGTTAACATGCTGAATAGGGAAGCTATGCCGGTGGACATCAACTATGAACATGTGTCTGATAGATGCTGTGATTGCAAGAATTTCAGACATGGTGATAAAGACTTCCCCCTCAAACCTAGGGTTGTGGAACCAATGAAGGAGAAGACACATAATTGTGTCTGGGAGAAGGTTGTGAACCGGAAAAATAAAAACAAACATACTGAGAAGACTACGTCTGAAGGGGCACCCGACAAAGAGAAGGATGCTAGTACATCTGAGAAAGAGAACAAGGAGGTCGTGAATGTTGATGCAGAGGAGGCGATTGCTGAGAAGATTCTTGATAAAGAGAAGGATGCTAGTACATATGAGAAAGAGACCGAGGAGGTAGTGAATGTAGATGAGGAGGAGGTGATCGTGAACACAGTGATTCCTGAGAAGATTCTTGATAAGCACAAGAAGAACCCTAAAAGGGAGGTGCAATCTCCAAAGGGGAAGGGGAAGACAAAGAATAAAGATGCATGTAGTGCAGAAACTAGAGGAAATGAGTCACGTAGGACTCGCTCTTCTGGGAAAGGTAAATGACCTTTTATATGGCAAATGTTCGTGGTTTGGGGAAGCCATGGAAGAAGAAGGATGTGAGGGATGCTATAAGAAAAATACAAGCATCAATGGCGATGCTAGTAGAAACAAAGATTAAAAGTGCCTACAGAGGGTCTATGAAGAAGCTTTTTTTGAATAGCTAGAAATTCCATTGTAATAATCAGTATGATGATAACAACAGAATTATTTTAGGGTGGGATCTGAGATCCTGGGATCTTACTATTATCAATGAAGATGATCAACAAAACACAACTAAAGCCTACAAAAAAGGTGGTCTTTGTATTGTAGTCAAAACTCTATATGCTAGAAACCTCATGCAGCAACGCACTGAACTGTAGAGTAAGCTTATGGATATTTCTAACCAAATTCATGACCCTTGGCTCATGATTGGGGACTTAAACAATATTCGTAAGTGAGAAGAAAAGGTAGGTGGAAGGGAGGTACTTACTGAAGTACTTAGTTCTTTCAATTATGCCATTGACAACGCTGGTCTCATCAAACTCCCTACTGTGGGTGGAGAGGTGTTTACATGGAGTAACAAGCTGGCTAAATCCAAATAGATTTCCTGTAAACTCGATAGAGCTTTAGTTAATGAAGATTGGCTGGTGAAGTTTCCTGGTGCCAAGGCTAAACTTCTTACCTCCAAATTCTCAGGTCACTCTGCTATTAATGTGAGTCTTCGAGCACTACATAGAAAAACTCGACCATTTCGGTTCTTAAACTACTGGAAGGAATGCCATGGCTTTGAAACCCTTGTCCAGGATGTTTGGAGTAAGAAGGTGGAGGGTAACCCACTTTTTAGTTTCAACCAGAAACTGAAGAACCTCAAAAAGGAGCTAAAGCAATGGTCAAGGAAGCACATCAACTTGCAGAATCTTCTCCAACAAGAGCATTTTGAGATGGATGACAAAGCCAATGCTTTGAGGAAAAATCCACTTGACGAACAATTGAGCTAACCTGAAAGGTGTACATATGATCGCATCAAGGTGCTGGATAATGCTGAGGAAAAGTACTTCTGGCATCATAGTGGAATGAATTGGATTGCTAATGGATATAGAAACACTCGCCTCTACCAATCGGTAGTCAAGAGAAGGGATGCACTCAACTCGATTGCGGAGATTTATGACAGTGATGGGGTTTTCCTCACAGATGAAGATGCCATTACACAAGAAACCACTAAATTCTTTGAACAACTATACAATTAGGAACACTGCCCACAGATCTTTGACAAAACTGGCTGGAAGAAGGTGGTTACTGATGAAGATAATGCTATGCTTTGTAAAATTCCAGATTTGGAAAAAGTTAGGAAAGCTGTCTGGTCCATTGGTGCCTCCAAAAGCCCTGGTCCGGATGGATTGAATGGCTTCTTCTACCGCCAAAACTGGAATATTATTGGTAAGGACTTGCTTAAAGCAGTTCAATGGTTCTACAAAGGTGGGAACATGGTTAGACAAATTAACCACGTTTTCCTTGCTCTAATCCCTAAGAAGGATGTCATATCTTCTTCGGCAGACTTCAGACCTATAGCTTGTTGTTCCATGTTATACAAGATCATAACAAAGATTATTACAATCCAGTTATCTTCTATTATGCCTAAGATAATTTCTCCCAATCAGGGGGTATTTATTAAGGGGAGAAGTATACACGATTATGCTCTTGTAGCTTTTGAATTTACTCTTAACTACAATGTAGCAAGGATCTCTCCTTCTGCCTGTGTCAAACTGGACATTACGAAGGCCTATGACTCTGTCCAATGGTCTTACTTGTGGAGTTGTTTGAAGGAACTGGGTTTCAACATTGAATGGATACAACCGGTACAACAATGTGTCTCCACTCCATCATTCTCAGTTCTTATCAATGGCTCTTCTAAAGGGCTCTTTAAAAATGCTAATGGTCTACGACAGGGACCCCTTATCTCCATTTTTATTCACAATTGCCATGGAAGGCCTTACGAAGAAAATTGACAAAGCTGTCAGTACTAAGAAGATTTGCACCTATACTATCTGGAACATACCTGTGTTGTCCCATTTTCTCTTTGTTGATGATGTCTTAGTCTTCTGTGAAGCTAGAAGTAGAAGCCTAACATATCTGAAATCTATCCTGGATGGATTTGGAGAAGAATCAGGCATGAAGCTGAATACTCATAAGTCCAACATATTTCTCTCTAAGTTTGTTGATGGGAAGCAATTTCTCATAGACTTGATTTGTGTACAACTGGGTACACTCCCTACCTCTTACCTGAGTTTTCCATTGGTAGGTGGAAATCTAAGGAGTATCAATTTCAATCCGTGCCTAGATAGGCTCAAGGATATGATAACCAAATGGCCAGGGACCGTGCTCTCATTCTTTGGTAGACTCACCTTGATCAAAAGTTGTGCTATGGGACTTATTCAATATTGGATGTCTCAGGGCGAGATCACCAAATCTACAATGCAAAGAATGGAGATTCTAATGGGTGATTTTCTCTAGGGTTCCTCCATCCACCCGACTTCATGGGAACTGATTTCTTTTCTTGAAGATGAAGGTGGTCTTGGTTTGAAGAAACTGGAAAACTTGGCTGATTTTCACACAATGAGATGAACAAAGAACCTCCTGCAAGGTGAATCTATTTGGGCCAAGTGGATGATAACTAGATATGGTTTGAACGACTTCAATCAACCAGATCATAGATGGGGTTTCTCCACCCAATGACGTAGAATCACTGAAATATGGACGATGTTCAATGACACCTCGTATGAAAACATGTGGGACATCTGCAGATAAAAGCAAGATAAAGATATTGTAGCTAAATGATTGTGGAATTTCAAATACAATCCAAGATGGAGCTTTACAGCGTTCAGAGCCCAGAAGAACCTTCTGCCTACGATGGAAAAGGTTCTGAGATGAAGCCCTAATGTGGATGGCACCTGCTGTCTATGCCATGTAGACTTGGAAACTGCAACACACCTTACATCATACTGCAAATGGTGGCAATACTTATGGGTAAATCTGCGTTGAAGTGTGGACTCCAATCCTCGAGCATGCAAGAGTGTTTGTTGAACTTGAACGAAAACAGATATGAAGATAATGTGATCATCCTTTGGGCTGTAACCCTTTGCATTCATGTCATATGGTTTGAAAGGAACTCCAGGAAACATGAGGGAAACCTAGGAATGAGCTAGATGTTTTTTGTAGGATTGATAAAGAGCTCCAGATGCATTATAAAACCTACAAGCTAAATAATGTATCTCATCTCTTAATCCGAAATTGGTCTTTTTGTAAGTACTAATGGTACTTGTCTTTTTCTCTTCTCGTGTAAGGCTTTAAGCCTAGATCTCATTTCTTTGTAACTACACGTCTAGGTGTAGATTGTAATTTTGCCCCTCTTTGAGGGTCGGGAATATATTTACCAAAATTTCCGATAGATGTCACAAAAATTCGACATTGCACTTTTAAGGTTCAAAAGTATAAATTTAACATTTCAACTCATAAGAATTTGAATTTGAAATTGACCAAAAAGTATTGAAATTAATAGGTAGTCATGGATTAGAAGAATCATTAAAAGACACATGGAGATAAAAAGTTTTGTGTTTACATAATGTCCATACAAAATCATCCACAGACTTCAACCTTTTAGAATTTTAGACACATTGATGACAAGATTAGGCTTCATAGATGATTTGTATGTAAAAGAGGGTATTAGATGTTATATCACTTACCTCAAATGGATTATAACTCAAAATCGAAACATGAATCCGTGAAATAAGCTAATACACCCATGATCAACCCTCTAAATGGTCCAAAGATGCTCCCTTAAGCAAGCTTTTGGGTAAACTAGGGAAAAGAGGATAAAAGAAGGTGTTTTAGCTAGATGAGAATTTTTCATCATGGAAAACTGTAATATCGATCAAGGAAGAAGAAGAGGTTATTAAATGATATTAAAAGAGATTAGGAGAGTCTATTTTATATTTTTGATGCAAGAAATAAGGTTTTGGAAAAGGCTTATGATCGAGTACCCAAAGAAGTGTTGTGGATGGTTTTGAGGAAAAAGGGTGTGCCAATCCAATACATTGACTTATTAAAGACATGTATGGTAGCTCTACTGTAAGTGTGAAGACTCCTGGAGGTGAGCCACCAACATTTCCCATTACAGTTGAAGTACACCAAGGATCCACACTCAAACCATATCTATTCATTCTTGTTATGGATGAGTTGACAAAGAATGTCTAGAATGATGTTCCTTGGTGTATGTTATTTGGTGATGATATTGTATTGATTGATGAAACTAAAGATGGTTTGAATGATGAAGTTGAACTTTGGAGAAAGGCATTGAATCAAATGGATTGATGATTAGTAGGAGCAAAACTAAGTATATGCATTGCAATTTCAGCCAATCCCACAATGTGAATGGTGGAGCCAAGTTGGACGGAGTAGATATACCAAAATGTGATAAATTTTGTTACTTGGGTTCTATCATTCAAACAAATGGCGATGTCCAAAATGACATTTGTCAAAGGATCATTTCAGGATGGTTGACATGGAGGAGTGCAACTGGAGTATTATGTGATCGGAAGATCCCTCTCAGACTAAAAAGCAAGTTTTATAAAACTGCTATATGGCCAGACATGCTCTGTGGGAGTGAATGTTGGGTGGTGAAGAAATAAGGACTCAACAATATGAGTGTGGCTGAAATGCATATGTTGAGATGGATGTGTGGGAAGACAAGAAAAGATCGATTGAGAAATGACTGTATCAGGAATGAAGTGGGGGTGGCGAGCACTGGGGACAAGTTGCATGAGGGTCGACTCAGATTGTATATACATGTGCAACACAGACTAACTAATGTTCCTATATGAAGCATCACTATTAAGGCAAGCACAATTAATAGAAGAAGAGGAAGGCCTAAATTAACATGGGAAGAGCTTATAAAGAGAGATTTTGAATCTCTACATCTCAACCAGAATATGACCCATGATTGAGCTGAATGGAAAAGAAGGATCCATGTAGTCGAACCCAACATAGTTGGGATTGAGGCATAGTTGATGATGATGATGCAAGAAACAAGGTTAGGAAGCTTGAAAACATCTTAGCGAAGATTGATCAGCAAAAGGCATCAACTTGCAATAACATGCAAGCTCAAATCCATCTTCAAGCAAGGTAACCAACTTCAAGGAGGCTCATTGAGGCTTGTGAGCTCTCTATTCATTATAGGAAGTATGAATATGTATAAGTAGGTAAGGAGGTAGATGAATCTAGTGTATATAAATAGGCAAAAGGCTCAAATGACTAAATCAACCCCATTCAGGTGAGATATTGAGGGGCATGATAGTAAGGGTGTCAAGGATATAAGACCCAAATGGTCAATATGCAGCTCAAAATATTCTATATATCAATAATGTAGAGGTATTAAATATCAAGGTTGGTAAGGTTCAAAAGATATCAAATCATATAGGTATCTATCAAAGGTCACTCATCTGTATATACTTAGGCTATTTATAGGTTAGAAGCCCTAGGATGAAATCCCATACAAACCAAGTTCAATGTTCATAAATTAAGCATGATTATAAATGAAAACATTGAAATTCATGATATATCCAATTGTATCTTCAATTATGATGAAACTACATACTATTCCACAAATGTAAAGAAAATTTCAATTTAAGGCATATAAGGTGCAATTAAAGTCCTATTAAAGTCATATCTTAACTAATTGCTTACAAGGTTTCATTAAGCATAAATATGCAGGAACACATAAGTTTAGATACTATGAACATGATTTGCAATCCAACTATCACATTGTGGTATATTTGCAATTTAGTTCACAACCTTTAAGGAAACGTGAAATTAGGTCAAACAAAATGTAATTTGCCTCAAATTAGAGATTCTACCTAATAAATT
This sequence comes from Alisma plantago-aquatica, assembly GCA_963693085.1. NCBI lineage: Eukaryota > Viridiplantae > Streptophyta > Magnoliopsida > Alismatales > Alismataceae > Alisma > Alisma plantago-aquatica. The sequence continues at coordinate 756,483,192 of OY856409.1, forward strand.
GAATTAGAAAAATAATATTACATTCAATTATGATAACAAAGAAAAGTTATAGTGAAACTAGAGTCAATATAGGTTTGAAATCTCACATCTAAGTTGTCAATAGTTGAGAAAGGGTTCTCTATGTTGGATCTCGGTGATTATGGGTTAGTGAAAACCCCCCAAATCACCATCAAGTTTACATTATTTACCACAACTCTTATTTCACCCTACAATTCAAGATCTTCATATCCCTTATGACTAAATACACTATGTCATCAATGTTGTGCCCCATTGGGAGGGATGTCAAGTACTCCATGGTGACAAGAGGAACCTCATTGGCCCTTCTCTTTAGATATTTCTTCCTTCTCCTTGGCTTTTGACTTACAAATCTGATCCTTTTGGGAGGCTACTAAGAAGGTGTTTTTCTTGGCAAGGACCTTCTTTATGCTCTTCTTAGTGACAAAAATGTCAACGCACATGATCATGACACACAACAAGTTGAAAATGATCCTATTTCCAAACACTCTAGGTTAACCAATCACATAGATGGGATATCATTTGGGACAAAGGAGTTTGACATCAAACAAGATAGTCCAAATTGACACCAATTTGAGGAGGAACTAATCAAGTTCACTTTAAGGGACTACCTTCTTGTCATGACAAATAGGTCATTAACAAACTAGAGGCCTTTGCTAATCAATATCTTAAGATTCTTATATTATTTGATAAATGGCTTGAAAGAGCCCATTATCTAGTGATAAGATCAAGAGATATCCTCTTGGTTACAATGTCTAAAACATACAACCATATTGTTTCTCAAAGATATCCCTTATTGACATGGATGATCACCAGATGCTTTTGAAAGTCATCCATTTCCACAATAATGACTTAGATAACTTTGTTCAAGGCCCCATGTCTCCATCCTTGGAAAAGGGGGTTATTTTGAACCAGGTATATCCTATGACCTGTTGGATATAACGAGTTGAGGATGATTGACAAAGGTTCCCACCCAATATCTAGGCACTTACAATATGTAGTAGGGGTTCGACTAGGAACCAATAGTATAGGGAAGAGTTAATGGATGTGGGAAGATGATTGGTTTTGAGGAGGAGGAGGTGGAGGTGGAGTGTTGAGGAAGGATGAAGGTGGATTCTAATGATGGGGAGATGAGACCAGGAGCTCTAGGGGGTGGGTGATGAGAATGAGGTTGGGCTTGTTAAGGAGAATAGTGAATTATTCCACCTACCATGGGAATAGTGGAGATCATCATCAAGGGCTCTCTCAATTCCTAGAGATGGATTAGAGTGTCTCTAGAGAGAGCTTGAATTTGTTTATCCTTACTCAATCACTCATACACATACTCTACTCTCTCTTCTCCCAACAAAATTTCTCCCATTAAATATCCTCTAATTCTATAAATGAGGAGGGGACAACCATTTATCCTATAGAAAAAGTTAATATTATACTACCAAACCAATATTTGATCATTGTAACAATATATTTACATAGATGAATTGGGTGTCACAAACTAATTTTGTAATATATTTTCTCCATGTGTGGCATTATTGTGTCCCACTATCCAAAGTATATTATCAAATACTAAAATAACTGATGAGATCCTCAACATGAAACTTCTCTTTTCCATAAAATGAGACATTATGAATCCTTTACCAAGTTTACAACTATCTTGCCGTCATGAAGGGAATCATCCTTACCCTACCAAACATAATCTTTAACAAAGCTCTTCCTGAGTTTACAAATACACAATCTTATGATTTAACCTCTTCACTCCCCTACTTGATTATTATACCCAAAAGGAGCTACAATGGCATGTAGAATCAATACATACCTCATGTACTTCCCAAGGACAACACGAATGATACACACCCCATAACTCATAGTATGGCCCTATTTAAACACAAAAAACAACCCATCATTCCACTCCATATCCGATAGAAACCCATCTTCAGCTTAGATGGATTCTCTTATTGATTTGTTCACTCTGCATAGGGCTCCAAAAAAACCAATCAGCCACTCCACCATCCCAGAACCACCCTTTTCTTTTACTTCTCTACTCCTTCTTCTACTTGTTCTTCTCCATGATAGATTGATAATTGATATCCATGATGAAATAAAACCACTTCTATCTCCAAGATGATATACACAAATGCCTTCCAATCCTCATCCCATCCAACCGTACACCCAGTGTCCCAATTCTATAGAGACTCTATGCATCCTCTCATATAGACATATTTCTACCCATTTGAATGGAAACATTATCTAAATACCTTCTATGTTTGGCCCCATGAAACATCTCTCCTCCAATGGTCCCTTAACCACAGTTCATCTTACAAAAAACCCATTTTATATACATGAGTAAAAATTAGAGGTCTCTTATGTTTCCTATAGGATGTGGGACATCTAAATCCAATGCCAAGTCCCTAAGGGAAAATGCATCAAATTAGTCTATGAGATTATCAATGCTAAAAAGTGCATCAGAGATAAAATTGAGATCTTCATGACCACTATCCATATTTATTATTACATGATCCTTATCACAATTTATCATTGACATGACTACACACCATATTGTTCTACCATTTACAATGTCCAAAACTCCAACTCCCATTATTGCGCTCCAACTAGAAATACTTTATGTAATAAATAAAAGATCTATCCCATGCATAAACAAAACCACATGGATCAAACCTAAAAATGCTTATAGATTCAAGAGAAGAGACCTCATTAACAAAAATCTAGAATTATTTTACTCCCCATTCCAAACTTCCATATATTGGAAATCCTAAGAAAACTATCACAAAAAAAGATACATATTCTTCCTCCTCAAAACGACCACCGTTAACGCCGATAAGATCACTATCAAAGAGCTCCTAAAGGATCAACCTACAATGATTTTTGGGATCATTAAATCATATTGAACAAGCTTAACAAAGAGGATGACTATAATGTGAAACTGAGTACAACCACTTCAAACTCAAACTATCAAAGACTTAACATTAACTACTCTTGATAGCCTCATAGAGATAATGTATCTATCATATCATCACATGATTTTTCTTCTAATGGTACTACTAAAATATATCCTTACATATCACAATATTCATACCTTTCAAATGGATAAAACCTTGACCTATCATGCCATCTTATTAATTGGACTTCATAAAAAAACTATTTTGCATTAATATTGACATTAATTTTCTTCTAATTCCAAAATAATTTCCAAACTAAATGACATCGATCAAAATATGGAATAGTATAACACAAATATCAACAAATGCCTCTTCTCTTGTTTTAAGGAGTTTGGTTTATAAGGTCCTTTGACCCCCTTTCTTCTTTAGATTTGACATCTTCATTTTTCATAATTATACGCTCTTGAAATATTAGAGCACTTGGCACCAACAACAAAAAGGTTGATTAGACAACTCATGAATGCCCTTTATATTATTATTATTCATGAAGTTTAAACACATGTTACCCCCTCACAACTCCACATCATTGGTGGATCCAAAATGAATATGTGGCTTCATGAATGTACTATTGGTATCAATAGTGGGATGCTTCTAAGTTTGAACTCTAATAGCTCCAACATCAATACTATATATACTCTAAATTATACTTTCACAAGTTCTATCGATGACCTTTATACCAACAAAGATTGGTTTCTTATGGGCATCATGACTTCACACGCTAAAATATATTTATTATATAAGATCAATCTTATCTCACCATTCAATGATAAATGTTAGTTCTTTGTAAGATAATTATGCATGCACTGCATCAAATATGAGAAATCCAACTCGATCAAGATTATCCCTAACATGACCACACTCAACAATTGTATATTTGACAGTTCTCTCAAATACATTACTAACTCCAACAATACATACACTTGGTTCAACAATTGGACCACCCTGCTAGGGTTAAAATTGTCATATTTATATGAAACACCCATGGATAAAACTTTTTCCCACCAATTTTGTATTTTTAAAAGCTTGGTTTTCCTCTGAGTTATATTTTAATCAGCACCTCCCCCTTGACTTGGGACACATAATATTTTTTATTTGAAATAATCTTGACATCCCTTGGATCATTCAAGCATATCATTCAATCAATTTAGACAAATACACTATTCACATAACACAAACCTTTTTCCAGCTACAAACACAAGACCAAACATTAAAAAGTTCAAAAAATATGGAAAAGGACAATATTACATCCTTCACAAAAGCTCTCAAGGATCTTCAAGCTACTATTAATCTTGCTGATCACACTAATCATAACAAAATAAACATGGCCTTCTCCTAGGGTATGATACCACACTCACGTGAAATATATTGGAAACAAATATACACGATTTCCTAGATTGAAGAAGGGGACAAAAAACCTTGTTTAATATATATGCATTTAACCACCTTAGACACAACTACATATCCTCTAATATAGTTATCAACATCGCTTTTCATGACAAAACTATAATATTTAATCACTTCATCCAATAATTTAAAGATAAATTGAAACCTCCATACAACCACACACACAACTATTTACCTCATTTAACTAGTCAATTGTAACACCCTTGACCTGGGTTATGAGCTAACCCTAGGTGTTTTGCCTAATTATGAAATTAGATGTTTGTAATTATCCTTTAGTATGTAATTAAAGCTCTAGGGAACATATGTTTCCATTTCTGTCCCCTATGAACAATGTTGTAGTATTGTTTTGCAAATAGGGACTTATGTGCAATTTACCCAATCTGAGGGATTAACTTGCAAATTACATATGTTTTATGTTATTTTAATGTTGAGGCAACCTAAGGATGAATATGATGAAGTATAATGGATTTCCCAAGCTTGGGTATCAAGATGCAGCTTATGGAATGATCCTTATGCTTAAAAACCCTAATTTGGAGTAAAATGCAGTTTACCCAAATTATGGGGTGCAACTTGTAAAATACACTTTCTAGAATATCGTTTATGACTTTTGACATCATTTAAAGTTATTATAATGAAGGAGGCACTTCTTTTGAATAATCATATAATAAGGAGTACCTTTATAATTAAATCACCAAGTTGTAAGTAAGGAGAACCTTATCTATATGTGCACCTTAGTGATAAGTTGACCTTCCTTGCCTTTAATTCTTGGTTTTAAAAGGAATTTTACCTTATAAATAAGGAGGAGGGACGTGCCTAAAAGAAAAGAGGGACCTAGTAGAGAAAAGGAGAAACTAGTTGTCCTTATGTTGGAAATGACCCCAAGATATATACATACACCCTTCCTTTGTTTGCAAAGGAACGTTTCCTTCACTTCCTTTCTTGTTCCCTTGCTTGGACCGACTTAGAACAGAGATCTGGAGAAGGAAGACGACCAAGGAGAAGCTAGGTAAGCTTGGACCATCTTCTAGCTCAAATTCATGGAGGAATTCTTCTTAAAAGGTTGGTTCTATGGTTAATTCACTTAGGTTTCTTGTTCTAGCCGATCTTCCCCATCTCTTCCTTGAAGAAACAATCTTGGATGACCTATGGAGCTCAAGACGCCATTAAAGGCTTGAAGCTTGGAATCTTGGAGCTCTAGCAACCACGTTTGAGGCGGGTTTTATAATTCTAAACTCCTAGCTTTATTATGCATATCCTTGTTCTTGCTTTTTAAGCTTAGTTCTTCTTCCCCATCATTCTTTGCACTCTTGCAAGCTTTTTCGTGAAGAACAGACCTTGGTTCAAGGTTGAAGACGGAGGGCGTTAATACCTATGTTGGTCCTTATCCAACTTTATCAAACGATCTTATGTTTTCCCCCCCTTTCTTGACCAACCGTTTGAAGGGCAAACGGGTTCAATAGGTCAGTTTGGCCAAACGGGTTCCAACCCATTTGAGGGCATTGACCAAGGATTGACCGTTTGGGATTCCTGTTCACAATTATGTATACTAGTGACCCACCTAATTTGAGGGGTTAATTCAAAAGGAATCGTAGGTTGAAGGCCAATCAATTAGGCAATCAAATTAAATTAAGTGCTGATTTTCCAAACTAATCAAATTGAACCTTTTGGGCAAACGGGTTCCAACCCTTTTGAATGAGATGACCAAGCATTGACCGTTTGGGATTCCTGTTCATAATATTTTGAATTTCATTTCTCCAAAGAATCATAATTTAATTCATAACCAATTAAGAGTTGAAGGCAGTTCAACACCCTAACCCTAATCGGGTTAAAATTGCTGATTTTCAATATAGATCTTGTTGAGTGTTGGGATAAAGGACCCAAACGGGTTCAAAACCGTTTGAGGGTTCATCCAAACGATCTCACACTCGTTTAGTGACACCCCAAGACCGTTTGGAGGTCTAGGGTTAAAGAAATTTGATGGTTTGAGGGTCCAATCGCAAGATGTTGATAAATTGATGAAAAGTGCTGATTTGTAATCTAATTAGGACTCAACCCTTATCAAATCACCTTAATATTTAGTCAAACTTTGGGCAAATGGTCTCACGACCATTTGGAGATCATCCAAACGATCTCAAGACCGTTTGGGCCAAGTTTGGGCCCATTTGGAGTTCAATTGATAGGCTCAACCTTGTTTTGATTCACATTGATGAAAATTGATGAGTAGCTGTTTGGAAACCTTAATTGAGTTAGACTTAACCCTAATTGGCTTTCAATTGAAGGTCAAATTGGTGTCCAATTGATTGAGGCTCATCCTTTTTGACTCAATTTATTAGTGGTTAACTTGGCTTGGGCCAATTGAAGACTTCAACATAGGAAATCCTATTTAATAATAACCTTTGTATCACCTTTCATATCCATACGGTTTGGACCCAAACGAGTCCACACTCGTTTAGACCCAAACAAGTCCACACTCGTTTAGACCCAAATGAGTCCACACTCGTTTAGATCCAAACGAGTTCAAACCGTTTCAATCCAAACGAGTTCAACCCATTTCAATCCAAACGAGTTCAACCCGTTTCAATCCAAATGAGTTCAACCTGTTTCATCTCAAATGGGTTCACACCTATTTCATCTTAAATGGGTTCACACCCATTTCAACTCAATGAGTCCACACTTGTTTGAGGGTTCAAATGGGTTGAAGGTTGAAGGTTAAACCCTAGCCTAATTGGAGATTTTCGTGGTTGTTTATACTTAACCACTTAAAGGTATAATTGGTTCAATGATGATCTAATCTAAACCATGATAGTAATTTAAAATACTAAGGGACTAAGTGTCTAATGAATCGACCCATGATGATGATCAATGGGTAATTTTACCAAATGCCCCTGAGAGGTTCAATTCAGTGATACCTTGTTCTAATCATACCCTAATCACTTGATAGTGGTGATTTGGTTTATGAAGATCAAAGGGGACTTAACCCAACCTAATGTAGAGTGGTGTAATCACCATCTACTAGTGAGAGGAGAGAGAAAGTACCATTTATGGTGGAAACTCAAGTAAAATACCTTCAATATACATGAATGTGCATGAATAGGGTATGATCCACTATGTGAAATCATGGAAACCCTAATTATGATAATTGATGAATCTCAATCTTATCTGAGGTATTTAATGATGATGTTTCTCGTACATGGTGATGTTATGAGATCTATTCACCATGAGGTGAATAGTAAACCCTAATTCTAGGGTGATGACATGTATGATGAATAGTAAACCCTAATTGATGAAAATCAGGGAAACCTAGCTCTCGTATGAGTAGGGAGATACAACTTCCTTAAATGATTTATTTACTGTTATCAGTTGAATTGACTGTGCAGGTTCCTATATGAGGATGATCATATCCAGGTATGGATAATGATGCTATATTCATTAAAACCATGTTGTTAGCTTTATGAATAGTGATATATCCTGGTGCCTTGTTAGTGGCATCTTATGAGTTTGATAGGCTGTGAGAGCCATGAGTACCATCAAGGTCATGCTTAACAGATGACTTGTGATGAGAGAATTGAGAAATGGTAATTGATGTAAGTTAGACTTGTTACATTTAGTATCCTTCTTTCTTAGCTGCTATGCTAATGTTTAATATTCAAGAACATGTATGTTATCTGATAAGTGATAACTTATGAGTTTGATAGGTTGAATGAGTCATGAGTAATATGCACTGATGATCATCAAAGGTCATATTATTTAGATGACCAGATAAAATAATATGTTATTGGTAATAAATGTTATAATTAGTCCAGGGGTTTGGACTCTCACTTTCCGGATTCTTAGTGATAAGATGTTTAGGGATTGATATCCCTATGTTAAATTATGAAATGTGATCCTAATATAGAGTGTTACTATGTGAAATTCTATTACAAGATAACCCTATGAAAGGCTTAACTGCAGACTTATGGGTGATGAATGTAAATAACCCTTGTGTCACTTGAGTATGGTTAAGTATGATTTCATGTGTACTAATCATACAGTTATGTTGTGGATTTGGAATCCTAACACCTTGTAGGAAAGGGTATGGCTACAGGCCATGATATCCCTTATTATAATGCCAGGTGATGGATATATGATCTAAGCCTGAAGAGAGCCATTGTGGTGATGATGGATTTATAATAAATAGATGTTATACATGTCCTTTTATTTCTAAAAGAAAAGAGATATGTGGGTTTTCTTAGGGATGCTTTGCTTCTAGTAGGAGGAATAGATTACAATCTGTGAAACATTGTTCTAACTACTCCTAAAATATATATGACTTCTTTATGTACTGTTATTCTCTTATTCTATAATAATCATGTTTCTGGCGAAGAGTTATAACTCTCGCTGGGACAATTATTTAAAATTGTCTCACCCCATAGATTTCAACTTTTTAGGTGGTCCCCAAGGACGAAGGTACCAATCTCCAGGTAACCAGTATCAGCAGCAGCAGTACCCGGAGCAGCAGTAAATCTCAGGTGGAGATTCAGACTGCTGAGTTATATAGATAGATAGTCAGTCCTATGCGTCCTCTGTACTCTCAGGTCCTTGGAGTCATGCTCTGAGTTTTGATTCGTCTCTTGAGATTTTGTAGCATGCTGTGTATAATTACTCAAGAAGTAATTAACAGAGATGTAAACAGTTTATCTTGAATCTATGAAAGGAGTTTTTAGGGTTTCAATGTCTTATCTCAAAAAGTTTTAATTTCCGCTGATTTTTGGTATTCTGCTGCTAAACGAATCGCTTCCGCTATGTTTACTTTGAAGTTCATGTGTTCATCTCGGACTTTGGAGATCAGAGCCCACAATTAGTGGTATGAGAGCTCTAGGTTCGCTGAGTCTACAGAGACATAGGACTTAGGATGTCGAGTCTATCCTTAGTGTTCCTTCCTTATCTAATAGAACCTTCTGCTTCTCAGGAGAAGAAGATATATAAGGATGTCTGAGCCACATGAAGAGTACGTGGCGGAAAGTAGCGTTGCTGCACCATAGGGAGGTGCAAGGCACCCAGAAATGGAGCAACCCTTACCTGAGCAACCCAGGGAGCCAGCCCAGTTTGACCCAGCTGAGATGGAAAACCCAGCTGTCCATGCCTTATTTGATAAGTTTCTGACAGCCATAACACACATAGCAGATAGGGTGCCACCATCTGCATCTAGGGTACCAGCCCATCAGGAAGGTTATGGAGCTGGCAAGACTTTCGAGAGACTTCGCCAGGTGGGATCCATAGACTATGCTGGTACATATGACCCAGCAGATGTTGATCTATGGTTGACAGAGCTGGAAAAGGCTTTCAGGATCCTTGATATTCCTGAAGCTGAAAAAGTAAAACATGCGGTATACCTCCTAAAAGGGAGTGCTGGTAATTGGTGGATGATAGAGGAGGATAAGAGACCATGCGAAGAAATAGGATGGGAGGTTTCCCGATGAGAATTCGTCAATAGATACTTCCCTAGGACGTATCTAGGTGAGAAGATCTCTCAATTTGAGAAGATCACACAAGGACACATGAACGTTAGCGACTATGAAGCTAAGTTCATGGAGTTACTACAGTTTTGTCCACAAATGGCAGTTACCGATGAAGAAAGAATTCGACGTTTTGAAAAGGGCTTGAACTCTGAACTAGCCACTCCTATGTCTTCCCTAGAGAATAGAAAAAGGTTTGCCCCTTTGTGGAGTCAGTAAGAAGGATAGAGAGGTCAGAAACCATGAAACAAGAGACAAGTAGTAAGAAGATGTACACCCAGCCTCAAGAACAAGGGCCTGAAAGTTTTAAGAAACCAAGATTTTCTACACCATCAGCTTTGTCAGGATTTCCTACCCAGACACAATGGGTGTCAAGTGGAAGTAGGGATCATAATAGTATTCCAAGAGGACCCTCCGACATAGCATCAACATCGATAACTGGATCATATAGACACTTTGCTCCCAGAATCTGTTACCTATGTAGACAGTCGGGACACCTGGCAAGGGATTGTCCAGACAGGAATACAATAATGACTCAGCCCCAAGGACAGAGTCTGCAAGGCTCACAAGGGAGGCTCTATAATAATAGAGGACGTGGACAAACGTCCCATACAGGTCAGATGAAATAAGTTTTGTTTTAATATTACATATCAGGATTCTATGTGTAAAAGATATGTAAATTTGCTACTTTTGAATTCCTTGTCTAAGTCCCTAAAGGACACAAGGGAGATAAGAACTTGTATCTTACTCAATATTCTTTAAAACAATTTATAATCTCCCTTAACTGTGTATGAAAAGGATGAAATATAGATGTGATACCTGAAGAATAATCTAGTATGGTAAATTTTGTGTGTATAATGATATGAAGAACGAGAAATATGATGATAAGCAAAATACATACTACCTAATCTCAATGCTCATATACCTTGGCCAGGTATATGGTTATTGTAGATAAGGCCAGTATGAAACTCCTAAATTGTTATCTTTTGATTACTCTGATCAGGTAATTATTCTAAAACAATCTAGAGAGTATAGGAAAAAAAAATTAAACGAGAAAAGCTGAGTGAATCTTTTAAGTGAATATACTTGGTGAACATGCTTAGTGAATATACTCAGTGAACATACTCAGTAAATACTTAGTGAATATACTCAGTGAACATACTCAGTGAATACTTAGTGAATATACTTAGTGAACATACTCAGTGAATACTTAGTGAATATACTCAGTGAACATACTCAGTGAATACTTAGTGAATATACTCAGTGAACATACTTAGTGAATACTTAGTGAATATACTCAGTGAACATACTTAGTGAATACTTAGTGAATATACTCAGTGAACATACTCAGTGAATACTTGGTGAATATACTCAGTGAACATACTCAGTGAATACTTAGTGAATATACTCAGTGAACATACTCAGTGAATACTTAGTGAATATACTCAATGAACATAGTGAATACTTAGTGAATATACTTAGTGAACATACTCAGTGAATACTTAGTGAATATACTCAGTGAACATACTCAGTGAATACTTAGTGAATATACTCAGTGAACGTACTCAGTGAATACTTAGTGAATATACTCAGTGAACATACTCAGTGAATACTTAGTGAATATACTCAGTGAACATACTCAGTGAATACTTAGTGAATATACTCAGTGAACATACTCAGTGAATACTTAGTGAATATACTCAGTGAACATACTCAGTGAATACTTAGTGAATATACTCAGTGAACATACTCAGTGAATACCTAGTGAATATACTCAGTGAACATACTCAGTGAATACTTAGTGAATATACTCAGTGAACATACTCAGTGAATACTTAATGAATATACTCAGTGAACATACTCAGTGAATACTTAGTGAATATACTCAGTGAACATACTCAGTGAATACTTAGTGAATATACTCAGTGAACATACTCAGTGAATACTTAGCGAATATACTCAGTGAACCTACTCAGTGAATACTTAGTGAATATACTTAGTGAACAAACTTAATGAATATACTCGGTGAATTTCCTCAGTAACTACTTAGTAAGAATACTCAATGAACTCCTTCAGTGAAGCCTTTGAGACAATATACTGAGTAAAATATCTGTGTTAAGGTATGTATGTTCCTCTCATGATAAGCATTCTTGAGTAGTTTTGGAAGAATGTTCTTTTATGCTTTTTCCTTTCAAAAAGTATGGACATCTTATGTTAGGGGTTTATGCTTTACACAAGCATAAACAGTGATAAGAAGTAATTAACAAAAGGGACTTTGTATGAATTACAAACCCATAATATCATCATTATGATCAATCTGTTCTTCCTTTCCCTGGGATTTCGGGGACAAAATCATTGTTAGGGGTTTATAATTTGTAACACCCCAGACCTGGGTTATGAGCTAACCCTAGGTGTTTTGCCTAATTATGAAATTAGATGTTTGTAATTATCCTTTAATATGTAATTAAAGCTTCTAGGGAACATATGTTTCCATTTCTGTCCCCTATGAACAATGTTGTAGTATTGTTTTGCATATAGGGACCTATGTGCAATTTACCCAATCTGAGGGGTTAACTTGCAAATTACATATGTTTTATGTTCTTTTAATTTTGAGGCAACCTAAGGATGAATATTATGAAGTATAATGGATTTCCCAAGCTTGGGTATCAAGATGCAGCTTATGGAATGATCCTTATGCTTAAAAACCCTAATTTGGAGTAAAATGCAGTTTACCCAAATTATGGGGTGCAACTTGTAAAATACACTTTCTAGAATATCTTTTATGACTTTTGACATCATCTAAAGTTATTATAATGAAGGAGGAACTTCTTTTGAATAATCATATAATAAGGAGTACCTTTATAATTAAATCACCAAGTTGTAAGTAAGGAGAACCTTATGTATATGTGCACCTTAGTGATAAGTTGACCTTCCTTTCCTTTAATTCTTGGTTTTAAAAGGAGTTTTACCTTAGAAATAAGGAGGAGGGACGTGCGTAAAAGAAAAGAGGGACCTAGTAGAGAAAAGGAGAAACTAGTTGTCCTTATGTTGGAAATGACCCCAAGATATATACATACACCCTTCCTTTGTTTGCAAAGGAACGTTTCCTTCACTTCCTTTCTTGTTCCCTTGCTTGGACCGAGTTATAACAGAGCTCTAGAGAAGGAAGACGACCAAGGAGAAGCTAGGTAAGCTTGGACCATCTTCTAGCTCGAATTCATGGAGGAATTCTTCTTAAAAGGTTGGTTCTATGGTTAACTCACTTAGGTTTCTTGTTCTAGCCGATCTTCCCCATCTCTTCCTTGAAGAAACAATCTTGGATGACCTATGGAGCTCAATACACCATTAAAGGATTGAATCTTGGAAGCTTGGAGCTCTAGGAACCACGTTTGAGGCGAGTTTTATAATTCTAAACTCCTAGCTTTATTAAGCATATCCTTGTTCTTGCTTTTTAAGCTTAGTTCTTCTTCCCCATCATTCTTTGCACTCTTGCAAGCTTTTTCGTGAAGAACAGACCTTGGTTCAAGGTTTAAGATGGAGGGCATTAATACCTATGTTTGTCCTTATCCAACTTTATCAAACGATCTTATGTCCCCCCCCCCTTTCTTGACCAACCGTTTGAAGGGCAAACGAGTTCAATAGGTCGGTTTGGCCAGACGGGTTCCAACCTGTTTGAGGGCATTGAACAAGCATTGACCGTTTGGGATTCCTGTTCACAATTATGTATACTAATGACCCACCTAATTTGAGGGGTTAATTCAAAAGGAATCATAGGTTGAAGGCCAATCAATTAGGCAATCGAATTAAATTAAGTGCTGATTTTCCAAACTAATCAAATTGAACCTTTTGGGCAAACGGGTTCCAACCCATTTGAATGAGTTGACCAAGCATTTACTGTTTGGGATACCTGTTCATAATATATTTAATTTCATTTCTCCAAAGAATCATAATTTAATTCATAACCAATTAAGAGTTGAAGGCAGTTCAACACCCTAACCCTAATCGGGTTAAAATTGCTGATTTTCAATATAGATCTTGTTGAGTGTTGGGTTGAAGGACCCAAACGGGTTCAAAACCATTTGCGGGTTCATCCAAACGACTTGCACTCGTTTAGTGACACCCCAAGACCGTTTGGAGGTCTAGGGTTAAAGAAATTTGATGGTTTGAGGGTCCAATCGCAAGATGTTGATAAATTGATGAAAAGTGCTGATTTGTAATCTAGTTAGGACTCAACCCTTATCAAATCACCTTAATTTTTAGTCAAACTTTGGGAAAATGGTCTCAAGACCGTTTGGAGATCATCCAAACGATCTCAAGACCGTTTGGGCCAAGTTTGGGCCCATTTGGAGTTCAATTGATAGGCTCAACCTTGTTTTGATTCACATTGATGAAAATTGATGAGTAGCCGTTTGGAAACCTTAATTGAGTTATACTTAACCCTAATTGGCTTTCAATTGAAGGTCAAATTGGTGTCCAATTGATTGAGGCTCATCCTTTTTGACTCAATTTATAAGTGGTTAACTTGGCTTGGGCCAATTGAAGACTTCAACCTAGGAAATCCTATTTAATAATAACCTTTGTATCACCTTTCATATCCATGTGGTTTGGACCCAAACGAGTCCACACTCATTTAGACCCAAACGAGTCCACACTCGTTTAGATCCAAACGAGTTCAACCCGTTTCAATCCAAACGAGTTCAACCCGTTTCAATCCAAACGAGTTCAACCCGTTTCAATCCAAACGAGTTCAACCTGTTTCATCTCAAATGGGTTCACACCCGTTTCATCTTAAATGGGTTCACACCCGTTTCAACTCAGTGAGTCCACACTCATTTGAGGGTTCAAATGGGTTGAAGGTTGAAGGTTAAACCCTAACCTAATTGGAGATTTTCATGGTTGTTTATACTTAACCACTTAAAGGTATAATTGGTTCAATGATGATCTAATCTAAACCATAATAGTAACTTAAAATACTAAGGGACTAAGTGACTAATGAATCGACCCATGATGACGATCAATGGGTAATTTTACCAAATGCCCCTGAGAGGTTCAATTCAGTGATACCTTGTTCTAATCAAACCCTAATCACTTGATAGTGGTGATTTGGTTTATGAAGATCAAACGGGACTTAACCCAACCTAATGTAGAGTGGTGTAATCACCATCTACTAGTGAGAGGAGAGAGAAAGTACCATTTATGTTGGAAACTCAAGTAAAATACCTTCAATATACATGAATGTGCATGAATAGGGTATGATCCACTATGTGAAATCATGGAAACCCTAATTATGATAATTGATGAATCTTAATCTTATCTAAGGTCTTTAATGATGATGTTTCTCATACATGGTGATGTTATGAGATCTATTCACCATGAGGTGAATAGTAAACCCTAATTCTAGGGTGATGACATGTATGATGAATAGTAAACCCTAATTGATGAAAATAAGGGAAACCTAGCTCTCGTATGAGTAGGGAGATACAACTTCTTTAATTGAGTTATTTACTGTTATCAGTTGAATTGACCGTGCAAGTTCCTATATGAGGATGATCATATCCAGGTATGGATAATGATGCTATATTCATTAAAAGCATGTTGTTAGCTTTATGAATAGTGATATATCCTGGTGCCTTTTTAGTGGCATATTATGAGTTTGATAGGCTGTGAGAGCCATGAGTACCATCAAGGTCATGCTTAACAGATGACTTATGATGAGAGAATTGAGAAATGGTAATTGATGTAAGTTAGACTTGTTACATTTAGTATCCTTCTTTCTTAGCTGCTATGCTAATGTTTAATATTCAAGAACATGTATGTTATCTGATAAGTGATAACTTATGAGTTTGATAGGTTGAATGAGTCATGAGTAATATGCACTGATGATCATCAAAGGTCATATTATTTAGATGACCATATAAAATAATATGTTATTGGTAATAAATGTTATAATTAGTCCAGGGGTTTGGACTCTCACTTTCCAGATTCTTAGTGATAAGATGTTTAGGGATTGATATCCATATGTTAAATTATGAAATGTGATCCTAATATAGAGTGTTACTATGTGAAATTCTATTACAAGATAACCCTATGAAAGGCTTAACTGCAGACTTATGGGCGATGAATGTAAATAACCCGTGTGTCACTTGAGTATGGTTAAGTATGATTTCATGTGTACTAATCATACAGTTATGTTGTGGATTTGGAATCCTAACACCTTGTAGGAAAGGGTATGGCTACATGCCATGATATCCCTTATTATAATGCCAGGTGATGGATATATGATCTAAGCCTGAAGAGAGCCAGTGTGGTGATGATGGATTTATAATAAATAGATGTTATACATGTCCTTTTATTTCTAAAAGAAAAGAGATATGTGGGTTGTCTTAGAGGTGCTTTGCTTCTTGTAGGAGGAATAGATTACAATCTGTGAAACATTGTTCTAACTACTCCTAAAATATATATGACTTCTTTGTGTACTGTTATTCTCTTATTCTGTAATAATCATGTTTCTGGCGAAGAGTTATAACTCCCGCTGGGACAATTATTTAAAATTGTCTCACCCCGTAGATTTCAACTTTTTAGGTGGTCGCCAAGGACGAAGGGACCAATCTCCAGGTAACCAGTATCAGCAGCAGCAGTACCCGGAGCAGCAGTAAATCTCAGGTGGAGATTCAGACTGCTGAGTTATATAGATAGATAGTCAGTCCTATGCGTCCTCTGTACTCTTAGGTCCTTGGAGTCATGCTCTGAATTTTGATTCGTCTCTTGAGATTTTGTAGCATGCTGTGTATAATTACTCAAGAAGTAATTAATAGAGATGTAAACAGTTTATCTTGAATCTATGAAAGGAGTTTTTATGGTTTCAATGTCTTATCTCAAAAAGTTTTAATTTCCGCTGCTAAACGAATCGCTTCCGCTATGTTTACTTCGAAGTTCATGTGTTCATCTCGGACTTTGGAGATCAGAGCCCACATCAATTATCATTTTCCAAAATGATCATTCATGATACTACACTCATATCCCCCTTTCTCGTCAGGGAGTACAGTGGATGTCTGCTCCATGAGCATTGTGAAATCACTTGGTCCTAATGGTATTTGAATGACTTCTTTATGTCTTTTGCCACAATCTTTAAGTTCTTTTCTAGATATTATGAATCTTTTTGAAGCTTTCTACTATAGTCCACACATGTAAGGGTTCAAACACATCAATAACAGACATTGCCCTTATTCCAAAAAAACACACAACCTACTAAATATACTAGCTACTAAACCATCAACTTGATCAACATTCTTACATAATAATTGCTAAATACATTATCCTTATACTATAAATACAACTTTACCACATTATTCATAATGAATAGAAGGATTTGACCAAAAAGACAAAGATTCATGACTATTTTTAGCATCTCATAAACCATTAATTACATCCATCAATCTAAACCACATCATGTGTTTTCAAGACTGAATTGAAGAAACATTTAGATCATGTGAATATGTCTTCCTTCTTGAATTATCCTAAGGTTCCAAATTTCCTCCATTTGGTTCATATTGTAAGAATAATGAATTTCTACAAAAAAACTTTCTATCCTTATAGATATGTCACCTTTCAAATTCTTATACTCTAAGAATGGCATATGACTAGGAAATCCTCTGCCACCCTTCCTTTTTATCATTCCTACACAATGCCATCAGTATATACATTGAAAGCAATGCCATTTAAAATGTTAAAAAGACACCTTTTAATATTCCACCTATTCTATAATTTATTATTGATATTCTTATCTTGTTTCTCCCAACCATTAAAAATACTATAAACTATAAAGTATTACAATATTTTGAAACTTATTTGCTTCAAGATTAACTTCAAAAAATATTCCTTCTTCTGATTGACAATAGACCCATGAGGTAACATTCATTATCATATCCTTTAATGCCTTACAAACAACATTACCACCAAATATTGTCAGTTTCCTATAATGACCCCTCCTCCTATTATTGCCAATTAATGTGGATCGAGCGGGCAAGGGCCATTATCATACTTACAAGATCAACGTTTAGCAGTCAACCAAAACAATTATAAATTTCATTGAATGAAAAAACGTGTTTGATACAATATGAAAGATAAACTCTCTAATAAGGAGTCAAATGAAATGGGAATCTATTGTTTGCAACTTGAAATAAAAACGATCTAACTAAATCCTCCATGGTAACTTTAAGTATCTATCCTTGTGGTTCCTTCTTGTGCGGTTGTCCATTTTGTAGAAAAATAACGATATAACAAAACCTCAATCAATATATAGAGATATACTAGTTTTTGGGGGAAACAAAATATTCGCATGTAGGTGTAACAATATAATTGCCATAACAACAATTATGGTTACAAAATTGAACACACATTTTCTCATTTTAATGTTTCCTACCTTATCCTCTTTTCTCTCTAGTGTCCCCTCTCTATAGGGGATCCTCTTAATGGGGAACCCTGTCTTTCGGGTTTGGCCTCTGAAGTGGACATTTCATAACCTTCTTTTACTCGAGCTTAATTTCATACATAGGCCATCCTTTTCAAGCTTGGCCGAGGTGATCTTCCATTTTGGGTTTGATCACCAGTCATCCCCGTGATGAATTTATTCAAACAATGCTATTTAACTCACTAGAGATGATTCGAGGTTTGAGCATGTTACACTTATATAAGATGATATCCATAGCGACTTTATATATTGCAGGAAGTAAATAAAACTACGATCATTTAATTGAAATCTAGTTGGGAAAACTCTAAGAAACTACAAAAGTTGGTTAAGGTGATTATTCATAGGTGTAACTACATACCTTTATCAGAAGTAACTTAAAATCCAAGTAAACAGATGCAGTTGAGAATAAGCAAGAAATCACCCAAAAATTAATGCATAACACCCAAGTATTACTAATTTGTTCATAAACTCATATTAAGACTGACTTGGGTTCCAAGTTAGGGTTTTGGGGTTAAATTAGGTTTCATTAGGGTTTTGATTTTCCAAACCCTAATTATCACTTTTAATGTCTTTTAACTCACAAACCCTAATTTTGATATTATAAGGATTCTTAAACTCAAATTAAGTCAATGATGTCTTTTTAACTAAAATGAATAAACTGCATCCATCTCAGTCATTCAAGAAAGTTACAATCATTAAAACTAAGACATTAGGGTTTCCACGCTTATTAATACATTAAAGTTAGTAACTTTAGGTACTTTAAGAATTTGAGGTAGAGTTATGTGACATCCAACTCACAAAAACATGATTAACTAATGCAGAAGCGTTCACTAAGCAATGGATTATTGAAAATCACTAAAAATTAAAACCTTTTTTATCAAAAGATCCTTCAAAGGAAAACTTTCTCACATAGAACCAAAGTAACACATTTACATTATGGTTGAAAGGTACATGTCCTGTATCATCTATTTCTGAGAATTACAAGCATCGACTACTCTGGTAAACTAAACACAGGAAGTATAAAATCTTGAGGCACTGAGCCAAAATCTTGAAAGAACTAACTACTACTCCGAGGACCTGAGAGTATAGAGATGACACATAGGACTCTATATATATACATCTATACAAGGCATAATAGCCAGTGTCTCCACCTAAGACTTCACTGTTGTCCCCACTGCTGCTGATGTTGTCCTTCACCTATTCAAGGATTCCTGCCTCCTCGTCCGCATCCACCTAAAAATGTGGTTCCCATGGGGGTGAGACAATTGTAAATTTCCCCAGAGAGATATAGCTCTCCGTCAGAAACATTATTATTGCATCTTAAGAAGATAAATCTGAATAGAGGAATGATAATTATTTGAGAGCAGTTAATTCATTGTCTAACAGATTAGAACATGTTACTTATCCATTAAGGAATATGAAGAACATGTATAACATTTATTCACTGTAGAATCATTACTACAACATAAATTCTCTTCAGGCTTAGATCATATATATAATTCATGGCATTGCCATTGTGGAGTCATGGCCGGTAGCCATACTCTTTTCACAAAGTATTGGGATCTTAATCCCTCATCTCATCAAGTACATTTCCATTTCCTAACAACTTCATCATCATGATTATAGGTTATGGGTATTTGAACCCTTAATTCATCATAGAATACTTGTTACCACTTATTAGGTAACTTCATACCTTCAGTTCATCTGACCAACGACATTATGAATCTTGCTACACAAAGTATTAAACATAGTTCACAAAGTTCATATCACCTTTTGTTACCCCTTAATAGGCAACAAGACACATTATGGCTTATGAAGTCTATAACCATTTTCAATAAGTAAAACATCATTTGGCACATAGGGCTCATAGTTTTCAGATTACTTCTAACTAAGCAATAAAGCATATGAAGGCTTATAAGGCCTATGAAGCATTTTCAGTATACAGTGCATTATAGCCCATACCTGGCTATGTTCATCATCTCAATATACCTGCATGTTTAGTACTCATGATAACAATTACACATCAGTACCATGCAATATAAGGGTTATCTTATTACATTTATAACTCATCAATCTATATTTGAGCTTCTCATAGGATTACTCTGTGTTAAGACATCACATAGCATTACCCTGTATTAGGGTTTCACATAGCATTACCTTGTATCAGGGTTTCACATAGCATTACCTTGTATTAGGGTTTCACATAGCATTACCCTATATTAGGGTTTCACATAGAATTACCCTGTATCAGGGTTTCACCTATATAACCATATAGGTTCTCAAGATCATATTTATTAATGATCAAGTTCTATTTCATTTCTTCACACAACTAGGAATCAATATGGATAACATAAGTATTCAAACATACTTACTTATTCTCATCATTCATCATTAACTGAATTATCAACACACATTATGAGTTTCTCTCTAAGCTTTACCAAAATATGATTGTATCATAGTCTATTGTTTGGATTAACCTTTTCATAAGGCATGTTAGCCTCCACTTATAAAAGTACATTACATCTCAATGTAACAATTGACATGACACATCTCATGTGTCACTCATCCAATTAAATTGGACTCAAAACACATCAAGGTATATTAGAATTGGGGTGTTGGATGTGATATCTATCATATCTTGATGTATCACTTCCCTCAACACCTTCATCTTACTTGAGGTCATCCACTTATCTTGTAGTAGGGAATTCCCCATCCTAATACTTTATGCACCAGTTCATCACTTTCATCATGTAATGTATTGGACATTAGTCACCTATTTAGAATGTACAACCATTGCCGATGATATGGACTCATCCTTAAGTTAAAAACAATTAATGTACGGATATCCATCATCAACCCCTCTAGGTGTTTCATTTGCCAATACATTAATCTCTATTCCATTAATAGGGATAGGATTTCCACAATTATAATTTGAAGTTCACATAGCATCTTCCATATATCATATAGATTTCACATAGTATTGCTCTTCATTAGAGTTTCATATAACTTCCTTCTATATCAGGGTTTCACCTAGTAATATGTGAAATTAGGATTTCACAACACATCACCCAGTGATAGGGCTTCACATAGAACCATCAACACTACCCTATGTTAGGGGTTCATGCATCTTTACCCCATTTTAGGTTTTAAGGTTTACCATTCACATCCAAGTACGGTTTCTCATACCTCATACCCAAATTAGGGTAAGGATGTACAATTCCCTTTAAATTAGGGTTTCTTACATTGTTACACTAAGTTAGGGTTACATCATCACCCTAGATTATGGTTTCACTGAGCTTTGCCCTCAATTTAGGGTTTCACGTAGCCTTGCCCTAAATTAGGGTCAAGGTTCATCAATCTTTTTAATGAGGATTTCATGATCTCATATTATGGGTCAAACCTTGATTACACATTTATTCATAATGAGAGAATTAGGGATTATTAAATAAGCAATCATCTCTCCCATTTTCTCTCCCTCTCATCCTCTCTAGGATGTTGAATACTCCAATATTGATCTAGGTTAACTCTTCACTTAAGTACACAAAGTTAGGTTTAACCTTCATAATCACCATTGGTCTACATCATTAATAATCAAGTAGTTAATTGACATTTGACCATATTAGGTGTCCAAATGGTTTAACCAATTTGATCCTCAAAAGGTCTTGTTCACTTAGACCTTAAACGGTCTTGGTCACTTAGACCTCAAACAGTCTTGACCAAGTAAGTTCAAACGGTTTGAAACCATTTAGCAAAGTAGGTGCTTGAAACCGTTTAGACCAAACAACTTGAAATCGAATGACTTGAGTCGCCAAACGGTTTGAGACCATTTGGTATCATACAGTCTGGAGACCATTTGGTCCCAAATGGTCTTGAGACTATTTGGACTCAAACGGTCTTAAGATCGTTTGGTCCATACCCTCTCAAAACCGAATGGACCAAAAAGGGTCTTCAACACTTAATCGATTCAAGGTTCCAATCCATGAACCAACTATCAATTGGACCACTAATTTATTATTCAATTGAACCATTGAATCACCCTTCAATTGGACCTTCAGTTAGGGTTTTGAACCCAATTCAACTAGGGTTGGTGATCAAGAAACCATCACTTAGGGTTTTGAAACTGAGGAACCATTAATGGTGGACATTGTGGAATCTATTCAATTGAAATCAGTGAACCATCATCATTACATGATATGACCTGACCTCAAACGGTCTTGAATGACCCCCAAATGGTCTTGAGGTCGTTTGGATGATCTCCAAACGGTCTTGAGACCGTTTTCCCATCTCATCATCAAAATCCATGGCATCCAATTACAGTTTGGATCATTGGATCGATTATCAAATCAGCAATTGATTGCATTACAATTTGGTATCTTTGGATCTTAAAATACTCAACCATACTCAAACTTGGACCTACAATTGGTCTTGGTTGACCTACAAACGGTCTAGAGACCATTTGGGTGATTCCCAAACGGTTTTGAAACCGTTTGGGTCAATCAACCCAAAACCTCAATTTAATCAATTGCAAAATCAGCACTTAGTCGATTAGGGTTTCTATTTGAAAGATTGTCCATATATTGAACTAATCAATTGGAGCCATTGGATCATCATCCAACACATACTAGGGTTCAGATCTCAAATGGTCAACCCATCCAAATGGTCAACACCCTCATGTGGTTTGGGTCTCAAATCACCAAACGGTTTTGAAACTGTTAGGTCTCCAAACAGTTTGGTGAAACCGTTTGGACCAACAAGTTGAAACCAATTGCCTTGGATATTTGGAGAGGTGTGTGATTATGATGATGTCATAATCATCAAGCTCCAAACTCATGAAATCTCCTGTGATTTCCATGGTGATTGCATCAATCAACCAAATCAATTATCGTGAATGAAGAAAGGATCATTATTTGATGAGGAATTGAATAGAATAACAAAATTAAGGGTTCAAGTTATAAAAACCACCTCCAATTGAGCTCCAAAGCTTCAAGCTCACGTAAACAATGGTGGGTGAAACTCATTTCACTATTCCAAGGCTCGTCCGCAAGCTTTGAGTGAAAAGGAATGGTTAGAATTGAAGAGGGGATCAAAATAAGAAGAAATCATGCATTGATTTGTGATTTCCACCATGGATTCAAGGTGAACAAGGGTCAAGAAGCTTACCAACAGGTTGGGGGTCGTCATCCTGATCCTACCAAGCTCCCTTGGTCGTTTTCCAAGAAAGGAGAAGAAGTGGGGTCGAAAAAGCCTTTGTTTTGGCTTGTAAAAGGTCTTTTTATAAAAATTCAATGAGAGAGAAAATGCTTCATAAAAATTCATTTAATCCAAAAAATAATGCCGCCTCATCCCCCTCAACTCCTTGGATCCGAGGCTATCTTGTTTTCCTATTATTCCTATCAATTATCCATGATTTAATGGAAAGCAAGTTAAGCACCTTAAATCATATTATACTAATATCCATATATGAGTGGATATTTCTTTTTCTTATAATAAGGTGAGTGAGTTATCCACTCCCTTGGATATTTTCGTGCCTTTGCAAGGCACAAGCTCGTCCAACCCCTATACAGAATCATCCCTCAACTTTTGGTTGAAGGGATCTTCAATTAATATATTTCTTTTTGCATTAAAAAGAATTAAAGTTCCATTTATACTTAAATCTTGATTATTTTAATATCAAGATTCTCTCTCCTCCAACTTAATTCAAATGAGGCACCCCTCTCATTTTCCTTCCTCAAAATGATGCCAAGAAATATTAGGGACCTTATTGAAGTGGTAATTTTCATATTGAATCCTAGGTTTTGGGTAAATTGCATATTACATCAAAACTAGGTTTTAATGCATAAACATTGCTTTATCAGATCTTTCTTGGTACTCAGGCTACCACAAGCCATACCTATGCATCATCTTCATTCTCATGATGCTTCAACACATGAGGAACATCTTATCATACACCATTTGCAATATAACCCCTCAATTTTGGTAATTTGCAATTTAGTCCAAATGAAGTAAAACATTATTTCGACATTATTCAAAAAGGGCTAAAATTGAAATATAAGTTTAGCTTGAGCCTTAATTACTTTTCACAAGATGAGATTAAGCATATAATTATCTTTATCAAACAAAACACCTCGGGTTAAAGCATAACCCAGGTCAGGGGTGTTACAAGATATAAACCCCTAACAAGGATTTCGTCCCCAAAATCCCAGGAAAAAGGAGGGACAGATTTATTCATTTATCATACCCTCAAGTCTCCACATAATATCTTAATATCATGGAGATATCATGGATCTGTAATACACACAAAGTTCCTTTCATTAATTCAACCTTATCAATATTTATGTTTATGCAGAGCATAAACCCCTAACATATGATGTCCATATTATTTGAAAGGAAAAAGCATAAAAGAACATACTCCTATCATCACCCAAGAGTGTTTTCTAAAAGAGAAACATATATATCTAATAGAGATAATCCACTCAGCAATCTTTTATTTGTTTGGGAAAGTTCACTTTAGCAAACCCTATATAATTGGGAATGTTCACTTAGATATTCCTATTTAATTAGGAAAGTTCACTTAGCACTTCCTATTTTATTGGGAAAGTTCACCTAGCACTTCCCATTTAATTGGGAATGTTCACATAGCTTTTCCTTTTTAATTGGGAATGATCACTTAGCTCTTCCTATTTAATTAAGAAAGTTCACTTAGCACTTCCTATTTTATTGGGAAAGTTCACCTAGCACTTCCCATTTTATTGGGAATGTTCACTTAGATTTTCCTTTTTAATTAGGAAAGTTCACTTAGCACTTCCTGTTTTATTGGGAAAGTTCACCTAGCACTTCCCATTATATTGGGAATGTTCACTTAGATTTTCCTTTTTAATTGGGAATGTTCACATAGCTCTTCCTTTTTAATTAGGAATGTTCACATAGATTTTCCTCATTTAATTTCATTATACTCTCTAGATTGTTTCAGAATGACTACTTGATCAGAGTAATAAAAAAGATAACAATCTAAGAGTTTCATACTTGCCTTATCTTCAATAATCATATACCTATCCAGGGTATATAAGTATTGAGATTAGGTAGTATGCACTTTATTTATTATCATGTTCCTCACTTTTCATATCATTATTCACACAGGATCTTTCATTCCTAAATTTTCTTCAGGCATCACTTTTATATCTCATCTTTTATCACACAGATAAGAGAGATTATAAAACATTTTAAAGAGCATTGAGTAAAATGTAAACTCTCATCTCCCTCATGTCCTGATAGGACTAGTCAGGGAAAATTAAAAAACAACTACTTTCATATCTTTAACACATAGAATCATGAAATGAAATATTAAAATGAAACTATTTCATCTGACCTGCCTGGGACGTCTGTCCATGTCCTCTATTGTTACTAGAAAACTGCCTCCTTTGTGAGCATTGCTGACTCTGCCCCTGGGGTTGAGTAATCATCAAATTCCCGTGTGGACAATCATTTGCTAGATGTCTCGGTTGTCTACATTGGTAATAGATCCTAGGTGCAAAATAGGGTCTGTGAGATCCAATTACCGATGTTGATGCTATGTCAGGGGCTCTACTTGGAACATTACTATGATCCCTACCCCTACTTGACGTCCATTGCATCTGGGTATGGAATCTCAATGATGTTGCCGATGCAGAAAATCTCAGCTTCTTAAAACTTTCAGACCTTTGTCCTTGAGACTGAGTATACACCTTCTTACCACTAGTCTGTCATTTCTTAATTTCATACCTCTCTATCCTCCTTACCGACTCCAAAAAGGTGGCAAACCTCTCCCTGTTCTCTAAAGTAGACACAAGAGTGGTCAATTCAGCGTTCAACCCCTTCTCAAAATGCCGAATTCTTTCCTCATCATTAACTGCCATTTGTAGAAAAAATCGCAATAGCTCCATGAACTTAGCTTTATACTCACTAACGTTCATCTGTCCTTGTTTGATCCTCTCAAATTGAGAGATCTTCTCATCTAGATACGTATTAGGGAAGTATCTACTGACGAATTCTCATCGGAATACCTCCCATCCAATTTCTTCACCTGGTCTCTTATCTTCCTCTATCATCCACCAATGACCAACACTCCCTTTTAGGAGGTACACAACATGTCTTACCTTTTCAGCTTCAGGAATATCAAGGATCCTGAAAGCCTTCTCCAGCTCTGTCAGCCACAAATCAGCATCTACTGGATCAGATGTACTAGCATAATCTATGGATCCAACCCGGTGAAGTCTCTCAAAAGTCTTGCCATCTCCATAACCCTCATGGTGGGTTGGTGCCCTAGGTGCAGGTGGTGGCATCCTGTCTGCCATATGTGTCATGGTTGTCAGGAATTTTTCAAATAGAGCCTGGAGGGCTGGGTTTTCTATCACAGCTGGGTCAATCTGGGGCTGCTCAGGTACATGCCCTTCCCTATTCTGGTCTCTTGCACCTCCTCCAGGTGCAGCAGTGCTGCTCTTAGCAGAATGTTCTTCATGTGGTCCAGACATCTTCAAGTTCTTCTCCTATGTGAGCAGAAGATACTTATCAGATAAATTGGAAGACACTTAGAATAGTCTCAACAACCTTAGTCCTATGTCTATGTAGACTCAGCGAACCTAGAGCTCTGATACCACTTAATTGTGGCATCCAACTCACAAAAACATGATTAACTAATGTGGAAGCGTTCACTAAGAAATGGATTATCGAAAATCACTAAAAATTAAAAACATTTTATCAAAAGATGCTTCAAAGGAAAACTTTCTCACATAGAACCAAAGTAACACATTTACATTCTGGTTTAAAGGTACATGTCCTGTATCATCTCTTTCTGAGAATTACAAGCATCAACTGCTCTGGTAAACTAAACACATGCAGTATAAAATCTTGAGGCACTGAGCTAAAATCTCGAAAGCACCAACTACTATTCTGAGGACCTGAGAGTATAGAGACGACACATAAGACTCTATATATATATATACATTTATACAAGGCATAACAACAAGTGTCTCCACCTGAGACTTCACTACTGTCCCCACTGCTGCTGATGTTGTCCTTCACCTACTGAAGGATTCCTGCCTCCTCATCCGCATCCACCTAAAAATGTGGTTCCCACGGGGTTGAGACAATTGTAAATTGCCCCAGCAAGAGATATAACTCTCCGCCAGAAACATTATTATTGCAAATTAAGAAGATAAATCTGAATAGAGGAATGATAATTATTTGATAGTAGTTAATTCATTGTCTAACATATTAGAACATTATTCTTATCAAAAGCATTGCAGCTATAATTTGATAGAGCAACACATTACTTATCCATTAAGGAATATGAAAAACATGTATAATATTTATTCATTGTAGAATCATTACCACAACATAAATTCTCTTCAGGCTTAGATCATATATCTAATGTCTAGCATTGTCATTATGGAGTCATGGCCGGTAGCCATACTGTTTTCACAAAGTATTGGGATCTTAATTCCTCATCTCATCAAGTACATTTCCATTTCCTAACAAGTTCATCATCATGATTATAGGTTATGGGTATTTGAACCCTTAATTCATCATAGAACACTTGTTACCACTTATTAGGTAACTTCATACCTTCAGTTCATCTGACCGAGGACATTATGAATCTTGCTACACAAAGTATTGCACATAGTTCACAAAGTTCATATCACCTTTTGTTACCCCTTAATAGGAAACAAGACACATTATGGCTTATGAAGTCCATAACCAATTTCAATAAGTAAAACATCATCTGGCACACATGTCTCATAGTTTTCAGATTACTTCTCACTAAGTAATAAAGCATATGAAGGCTTAGAAGGCCTATGAAGCATTTTCAGTATACAGTGCATTATAGCCCATACCAGGCTATGTTCATCATCTCAATATACATGCATGTTTAGTAATCATGATAACAATTACACATCAGTACCATGCAATACAAGGGTTATCTTATTACATTTATAACTCATCAATCTATATTTGAGCTTCTCATAGGATTACTCTGTGTTAAGACTTCACATAGCATTACCCTGTATTAGGGTTTCACATAGCATTACCTTGTATCAGGGTTTCACATATCATTATCTTGTATTAGGGTTTCACATAGCATTACCCTGTATTAGGGTTTCACATAGCATTACCCTGTATCATGGTTTCACCTATATAACCATATAGGTTCTCAAGATCATATTTATTAATGATCAAGTTCTTTTTCATTGCTTTACACTGCAACTAGGAATCAATATGGATAACATAAGTATTCAAACATACTTACTTATTCTCATCATTCATCATTAACTGAATTATCAACACACAATGTGAGTTTCTCTCTCATCTTTACCAGAATATGATTGTATCATAGTATATTGGTTTGGATTAACCTTTTCATAAGGCATGTTAGCCTCCACTTATAAACGTACATTACATCTCAATGTAACAATTGACATGACACATCTCATGTGTCACTCATCAAATTAAATTGGACTCAAAACACATCAAGGTATATCAGAATTGGGGTGTTGGATGTGATATCTATCATATTTTGCTGTATCACTTCCCTCAACACCTTCATCTTACTTGAGGTCATCCACATAGCTTGTATTAGGGAATTCCCCATCCTAATACTTTATGCACCAGTTCATCACTTTCATCATGTAATGTATTGGACATTAGTCACCTATTTAGAATATACAACTATTGTCGATGATATGGACTCATCCTTAAGTTAAAAACTATTAATGTAAGGATATCCATCATCAACCCCTCTAGGTGTTACATTTGTCAATACATTAATCACTATTCCATTAATAGGGATAGGATTTCCACAATTATAATTTGAAGTTCAAGTAGCGTCTTCCATATATCATATAGATTTCACATAGTATTGCTCCTCATTAAAGTTTCATATAACTTCCTTCTATATCAGGGTTTCACCTAGTAATATGTGAAATTAGGATTTCACAACACATCACCCAGTGATAGGGCTTCACATAGAATCATCAACACTACCCTATATTAGGGGTTCATGCACCTTTACCCCATTTTAGGGTTTAAGGTTTACCATTCACATCCAAGTATGGTTTCTCATACTTCATACCCAAATTAGGATTAGGATGTACAATTCCCTTTAAATTAGGGTTTCTTACATTGTTACACTATGTTAGGGTTACATCATCACCTTAGATTATGGTTTCACTGAGCTTTGCCCTCAATTTAGGGTTTCACATAGCCTTGCCGTAAATTAGGGTCAAGGTACATCAATCTTTTTAATGAGGATTTCATGATCTCATATTATGGGCCAAACCCTGATTACACATTTATTCTTAATGAGAGAATTAGGGCTTATTAAATAAGAAATCATCTCTCCCATTCTCTCTCCCTCTCATCCTATCTAGGATGTTGAATACTCCAAGATTGATCTAGGTTAACTCTTCACTTAAGTACATAGAGTTAGGGTTAACCTTCATAATCACCATTGGTCTACATCATTAATAATCAAGTAGTTAATTGACCTTTGATCATATTAGGTGTCCAAATGGTTTAACCAATTTGATCCTCAAAAGGTCTTGGTCACTTAGACCTTAAACGGTCTTGGTCACTTAGACCTCAAACGATCTTGACCAAGTAAGCTCAAACGGTTTGAAACCGTTTTGCAAAGTAGGTGCTTGAAACCGTTTAGACCAAACAACTTGAAACTGAATGACTTGAGTCTCCAAACGGTTTGAGACCGTTTGGTCTCAAATGGTCTTGAGACCATTTGGTCTCAAATAGTCTTAAGACCATTGGGTCCAAACCCTCTCAAAACCGAATGGACCAAAAATGGTCTTCAACACTTAATGGATTCAAGGTTCCAATCCACGAACCAACTATCATTTGAACCACTAATTTATTCTTCAATTGAACCACTGAATCACCCTTCAATTTGACCTTTAATTATGGTTTTGAACCCAAATAAACTAGGGTTGGTGATCAGGAAACCATCACTTAGGGTTTTGAAACTGAGGAACCATTAATGGTTGACATTGTGGAACCTATTCAATTGAAATTAGTGAACCATCATCATTACATGATATAACCTGACCTCAAATGGTATTGAATGACCCCCAAACGGTCTTGAGGTCATTTGGATGATCTCCAAATGGTATTGAGACCATTTTCCCATCTCATCATCAAAATCCATGGCATCTAATTAGGGTTTGGATCATTGGATCGATTATCAAATCAACAATTGATTGCATTACAATTTGGTTTCTTTGGATCTTCAAATACTCAACCATACTCAACCTTGGACCACCAAACGGTCTTGGTTGACCTCCAAATGGTCTAGAGACCGTTTGGGTTATTACCAAATGGTTTTGAAACCATTTGGGTCAATCAACCCAAAACCTCGATTTAATCAATTGCGAAATCAACACTTAGTCGATTAGGGTTTCTATTTGAAAGATTGTCCATATATTGAACTAATAAATTGGAGCCATTGGATAATCATCCAAAACTTACTAGGTTTCAGACCTCAAATGGTCAACCCATCCAAATGGTCAACACCCTCATGCGGTTTGGGTCTCAAATCACCAAACGGTTTTAAAACCGTTTGGTCTCCAAACGGTTTGGTGAAACCGTTTGGACCAACAAGTTGAAACTGTTTTCCTTGGATATTTGGAGAGGTGTGTTCTTATGATGATTTCATCATCATCAATTTCCAAAATCACAAAATCTCTTGTGATTTCCATGGTGATTGCATCAATCAACCAAATCAATTATCGTGAATGAAGAAAGGATCATTATTTGATGAGGAATTGAATTCAATAACAAAATTAAGGGTTCAAGTTATAAAACCTGCCTCCAATTGAGCTCCAAAGCTTCAATCTCACGTCAAAAATGGTGGATGCAATTCCTTTCACTATTCCAAGGCCCGTCCTCAAGCTTTGAGTGAAAATGAATGGTTAGAATTGAAGAGGGGATCGAAATAAGAAGAAATCATGCATTGATTTGTGATTTCCACCATGGATTCAAGGTGAATAAGGGTCAAGAAGCTTACCAACAGGTTGGGGATCTCCTCCTGATCCTCCCAAGCTCCCTTGGTCGTTTTTCAAGCAAGGAGAAGAAGTGGGGTCGAAAAAGCCTTTATTTTGGCTTGTAAAAGGTCTTTTTATACAAATTCAATGAGAGAGAAAATGCTTCATAAAAATTCATTTAATCCCAAAAATAGTGCCGCCTCTTCCCCCTCAACTCAGTGGATCTGAGGCTATATTGTTTGCCTCTTATTCTTCTCAATTATCCATGATTTAAAGGAAAGCAAATTAAGCACCTTAAATCATATTATACTAATATCTATATGTGAGTGGATATTTCTTTGATAATAAGGTGAGTGAGTTATCCACTTCCTTTGATATTTTCATGCCTTTGCAAGGCAAAAGCTCGTCCAACCCCTTTAAAAAATCATCCCTCAACTTTTGGTTGAAGGGCTCTTCAATTAATATATTTCTTTTTGCATTAAAAAGAATTAAATTTCCATTTATACTTAAATCTTGATTATTTTAATATCAAGATTCTCTCTCCTCCAACTTAATTCAAATGAGGCACCCCTCTCATTTTCTTGCCTCAAAATTATGCCAAGAAATATTAGGGACCTTATTGAAGTGGTAATTTGCACATTGAATCCTAGGTTTTGGGTAAATTGCATATTACACCAAAACTAGGTTTTAATGCATAAACATTGCTTTATCAGCTCTTTCTTGGTACTCAGGCTGCCACAAGCCATACCTCTGCATCATCTTCATTCTCATGATGCTTCAACACATGAGGAACATATTATCATACACCATTTGCAATTTAACCCCTCAATTTGGGTAATTTGCACTTTAGTCCAAATCAAGTAAAACATTATTTCAACATTATTCAAAAAGGGCTAAAATTGAAATATAAGTTCCTATTGAGCCTTAATTACTTTTCACAAGATGGGATTAAGCATATAATTATTTTTCTCAAACAAAACACCTAGGGTTAAAGCATAACCCAGGTCAGGGGTGTTACAAGTTATGTCTTGAAACTAATTTTATTGAAATACTTGCATTTTTTATCAACTTTCAGACATAACTCGTCATCATTGGTCAACCCTATGATTTACTATGATTTTAGAATTTAGTCTATTTTATAGTCAATCATTGGTTTCCACATTAACAACTGACTAGGTATTGCCAGCATGGTGCAGAGCCATGGTCGAGCCAATAGGCTCACACCACATTAGTGCTCGTGCTCGCATGGATAAGGAAAGAGAGGAATGTGAGAAAAGGGTGAATGGATGATAATACCCCTTAACTTTCTAAAGGCAAGTCGGGTCAGAGGAGACTTTTCATCATGTGATCATCTTCTACCTTTGCTTGCTTACGAGTAAGCTCTAGTGAGCCAACAAGGAGGTTGACTCCAAACTTTCAACCCTCTAGCCATCAAGCAAGGGCGTTGAAACCTTTACCTTGACTCATTGAAGATGATGAGGGTTCCAATTGATCTGGGTATGGTCTGAGCAATGAGAACGGCAAGAAGGACCCTCCAGCTGCACAGTGAAGGGTCGAGGAGATGAGTGGTAGAGTTGTCAGTGGAATTAGTGTTTGGGATTGATGTTATAGGACTAGAAGAGTCTCATGCAGAGGTTGGGGGTCTTGTAGGGGGTGGACATTCCCTTATATAGTCTAGGATATAGCGAGTTGGCCATAAAAGGATCCGTGAATTAGGGAAAATCATAATAACCCTCCAAAGTAGGCAAAACTTAGTATGAATAGGTACATTTTCCTCTTGCAAATGTACTGGAAATATTTCTAGTCTCACACTTGTACTAGGCTGAGAAGAAATGGATTAGGAAAGATATCAATAGTAAGTTCATGTTTCCTTTTCCTATTCAAGGTAGACGACAATCTACACATCAGTAGATCTTGATCTGATGGCTACCATGCCATGCATATATCAAAATGAGTGGCTATTATTTCATTTAAAAATCATGACATCTAATTCATATCCCTTTTAAAGAAACTCTTTAGGAAAAACTATTTAGTTCATTTCTCTCTCTTCTTTTATCCTTTCAATTTTAAATTCTAAAGGAAAGTCTTAATTACTTTTATCTAAGTGTCGACGAGATTTGTTCAAAGACCAAAATACAAAAGCTAAAGATACTTTTTCTTTGTCTCCAAGTCTCCCTTTCATTTCATTTATTTAAGGCATCAAGTTAATTGTTTTCTTTTCCAAACTTGGCTAAATTTCTTATTTTGATATCTTTTCTTGTTAACTACAAGATGAAAATGAAACCAATCCATTAATTTCCTTCAACACCACTTTTCTATAAAACTCCACATAATTCTATATGTAGAATACTAATTATCCATTACTTTTGGTAATTCCTTTGTTTGTGTATTTTCTCTCTTTCTTTTCCCTATGTCCATAATTAGATTATTGAAAATAGTAAAAAATCACAAAAACTATTGCAAAGGATAATTTGCAATTGAAATCCATACTTTTAAAACAAGGGATACCAAGTTTCTAATATATCCTAATTATTCAAATATTTGCATTTTAATTATGTACATACATGTGAAAAATACCATGTTATAACATCCTTTCCCTCTTATAGGAATTTTGTCCTCAAAATTCTACTAATCATACAAAAAGTTTAGGATGAGACTTTTCCATGTCCGTCTTTAGTTCCCATGTGGCTTCATCCTCACAATGGAGCTTCCAAAGAACCTTTCTCATCTCTATCTTTTTATTCTTGAGATCTTTCACCTTGGAGTGCATTATCCTCACAGGTGACTCATGGTATGCTAATCTCCCTTGGAGTTCAATAGACTCAATGTTCAACAAATGGACATAATCCTTCACATAGTGCTTCCGATTGGACACATGGAAAATATCATGCATCATACAATATTGTAGAGATAAAGATAAATGATAAGCAACCTCTCCAATCCATTCTAGAAACTCAAACTGACCCACATATCAGGGACTCAACTTTCCTCTATTTTTAGCTATAGCTCAGAGAGGTTGAATTTTTAGAATTACATGATCACCTACAGTAAAGTGCAAATCTATCAGCTTTGCAACAACACATGACTTTTATTGATCCTAGACTCTCTTTAAACCTTTTCATCATATAACTGTAGCTCATTTGACCTCAACATGGTCCTCTCACCAACATTATTCCAATGAAATGGTGATCAACACAGCCTTCCATGTAGATCTTCATACAGATACATCTCGATATTGGCTTAATAAATGTTGTTATAGGAAAACTCAGCTAAGGGAAGGTATTGCTCCCATGATCTGCCCCAATCTAGCACACATGCTCTCAATGGATCTTTTAAGGTCTAGATGATTCTTTCCAACTCTCCATTAGTCTGGGGGTGTTAAGATGTGCTAAATTTTAGACTCATACCTAGTTCTTCTTGAACTTATTTCCATAACTTCAAAATTAACTTAGGATCACAATCATATATAATTGAACTCAGAAAACCATGCAAACAAACTATCACTCTAATGTAAAGCTCAACTAAGTTTGACACCTTGGTAGTGACCTTCAGGGAAAGGAAGTGTGCTAACTTAGTTAAGCGGTCCACCAAAACCCATATTGCATCATGACCTTTTCTTGTCTTGGGAAGACCCACCGCAAAATCCATGGTGATTTGGTCCCATTTCCACTTAGGAATCTCAATCGATTGTAGTTACCAATTGAGTCATTGGTGCTCAGCCTTCACCATATGGCATGTGAGACAACTACCCACATATAAAGCTATCTCTCTCTTCATTCCTGACCACCAAAATACTATTGCAGGTCCTTAAATTTCTTAGTGATGATGGGGTGTACAATCTACTTTGATCCATGAGCCTATTTCAAGATGCAAGTCTTTATGGGTGAATCCTTAGGAACCCAAATATGACTCTTATATCAGATTCCAACATCAACACCCACTGAGAGGTGTGTTTGAGGCTTTTCCATCAAACCCTTCATCTTTTCCAACTCTAGGCTAACTAACTAAGATGCTACAAGATTGGTCAACATGTAAGGATTGATCTAGATATTATCAAGATAGATCCTATCTTCCAACTATTGTGGTACCCATCAAGCAAAATCTTCTAATTTCTTCCAATGGTTAACCAAACCAGCTGCACAACTAAGATATTTTCTATTTAGGTATTGGCAACCATATTACCCTTACTGGGATGGTAGGATATGGTGAAGTAAGAATCCTTCATGTACTCCACCCAATGCCTTTGTTGCAAGTTCAGGTCCTTCCGAGTCAAGAGGTATTTTCCTTATGGTTGATAAGGATGTCAAAGGTATCCCCATATAGATAATGTTTCCAAATATTCAAGGTATAGACAATAGGTGCATGCTCCAGATTGTGGGTTGGATAATTCAACTCATTGGGCTTGAGTTGTCTGGAAGAAAAGGCGATCACATGCTTATTCTTCTCCAACACGCATCCTAATCCCACCTTTGATGTGTTAGTGAAGATGATAGGGCCTTCATTACCTTTTCCTTCAACTCCTAGAATCATGCTTCACACAGTTCAGACCAAATGAACTTCTTATCCTTCTAAGTGAACTTGGTCTAGGGAAAAGAAGTCTTTGAGAAGTCCTTAATGAATCACCGTTAATTACTGACTGATCCCAAGAAGCTACAGATCTCAAATGCATTCTTCTGGACTAGCTATTGCGAATGGCCTCTACTTTGGCAGGGTCCACCAAAATGGCTCCTCCAGATATTATGTGCCCGAGGAACATAACTCAATCTATCCAAAACTTGTACTTTAAAATTTTCCCATAGAACTTCTACTTTCTCAAGATATCAAGGACCTTAGATAGGTGTTCACAATGTTGTTCTAGGTCATCAGAGTAAAACAGGATGTCATCTATGAACACTATAACAAAGGTGTCAAGGAAGGGATGGAACACACTAAGCATAATGTTCATTAACATGCTTGGAGCATTGGACAACTCAAAAGGCATAACCAAAAACGCTAGAGGCCATAGCGTGTTCGAAAGGTGATTTGGGGATACCCTCTCTTTTAACTCACAACTGGTGTAACCAGACCTCATGTCAATCTATGAGAAGACTCGAGTAATTTTGATCTAGTAAAATAGATCATCTATATGGGATAGAGGATACTTGTTCTTGATGGTAGCCTGATTTATCATTCTATATTCTATACACATATGGAGTGATCCATCCTTCTTCTTTACAAAGAGGATTGGTGCTCCCAATGGGGATGTGCTAGGTCAGATGAACTATTGTCTAGTAGTTCTTGCAATTGCTTCTTTAGCTCTAGCAATTCAGTGGGGTCATTATGTAAGGGGCCCTAGAAATTGGGTTTGTCTATGGTGCTATCTCTATTGATAAGTCCACTTCTCTCTCCGTAGGCATGCCTAGAAAAATGTCCGAGAACACATCAACATAGTCCCTGATTACCTCTATTTCCTCTAAGGGTTGCACCTTTTGCTCTGGCTTAGTCACTATGTTAGGAATGCTAGACAACCTTGACCTACAATTTTTTCTACTTTCACAACTGACACATATGGGATGGTAGTAACATATTTCCTACCTGTCACACCCCAATCTCACACTAACCACTAATCACGATATTAGGGTGCGACGGAGGGATTATCACATAAACAAATCACTGAGAACTTTTTTTTTAAACCTCGTAATGATATCCGGATTATTGCTGTAAACTAAAACATAATAATCTATTGCGGAAGCATTTCAATTAACCTGGCTAGAGAAATAAACAGAGTTTACAATATGTAACATTGTTTAACAGAAAGTAAACATAACAGTTAATTTACATCTTTTACACATTCGCCATACATACTCTCTCTCACCCACACCATGTCCCAAGGACCGAGGGGAAAGGACTAAGAGACCTCTAACTATACTAGCTACATATATACCTTCTACAGACTAAGCGTTAGGATGAAAAGATCCTTCAGATTCATGATGCTCTTGTTGACCTGAAAATGTTTGAGTAGAGGAGTGAGCCTACTCGCTCAGTGAATAGCATTTCATTTAGCTATCACTAAACAACTCATCAGATATATAAAATTGAAATAAAACATAAGTGCAGTACTAAGCAGGGCAGTTCTAATGACATAGCAAATTTACAAATATTAATCACATTTTTATACAACAACAGATATCATAAACAAATAAACAGTTATTGAGAATTAACACAGAAGGTCTAAACTCTTAACATATTAAATTTACTGTGATCTTATATGATTACATATTTATATTATTATGCCCTAATCATATGCAGTGTACTCTGCATACAAAGATCTGTAGCGAACTATGATCTCACCGTACAAGACTTAGTGACACACCCGGGAAATGCTAAGTCTAACTTCTCATCCTGGTCTGCTACAGGACCCACAAGCTCTCTGGCCTCCTCTGCACTCACCATGAGTGCTCTGGACTCCTCCTCTAACCTGAGCACACAGGCGCAGGGAGTCAACACTGGGTTACCACCAAAATTACTCAACCAGTTGGTGTTGGATAACCCTTTACTTTATTTATTATTTTTCCCCAGTGCCACCGAAATTACTCAATCGGTTGGTGTTGGACATTGTCTATCAACCCTCGTGCCACCAGACTTACTCAATCGGTTGATGTTGGACACGAGTTTCACCCCTAAGGTGCAGACCTCTCAAAGGGGTTCTACGGTGTTAGGGCACCTAAGTCTATCATCATTATTTAAGCAGTAAATATAAATTGTCATAACTCAATCTTAATTGCACACTGAGTATATTTAAGAACACTTCTATCTCATTCAACTTTATACATAATTCCACATCATTCTAAACTTGTCATAACAACAGACATTCATTTAGAGCTCAACATATTCACAGTAGTATCAGTACAGATAACATTCGCTATTTTCTTCAGTTACACTAAGTAATTTAGGCTCTATAGAATTAAACACATTTCTTTAATCTCATTTATACTGTTTAGAAGTTACTCTAATTATACCGAAGCAATATATACAATGAAATCGAGTTCGATGGTGATAAATGAATGAAATACTACTCACCCACTTCAGTGTGATCGTATACATAGAAAAACGTCCACAACCACGCCTAATCCTGCCCTTTACAGCAGCGTGCACGCCGTGCACCTTCAGTGCACTTCTGTCCTGATTTTTCTGCAACTTTGCACCCCGTTCAACATATTTGAACGCCGTTCAACTGGCTTGAACGCCGTTCAATCTGGCTTGAATGCCGTTCAATCTGGGCAGTGAACTGGATATTTTTCTGCACTTTTTACACGCCGTTCAAACCGATTTGCACCCCGTTCAAACTGTGCAGAAACGGAAAACGCCGAGGAAGAAGGTGGATTCGGGGTCGATTCGTGGCCAATCTCCGCACGAAATACCTTGGGAACTTCAAGACGACCCTAGAGCAACTGGTAGATGGTGTTTTTCACACCTTTGGCCGCTGCTAGCACCTTCTTTGGTCGGCGGCTATCTTGGTCGGGCAGCAGGAACGGGGAGGAAGAAGGGGAAGGAGAAGAAGGTGAAGTGGCTGGCTGATTCGACTGGAAAAGTTGAAGAATCGAATGAGAACGCTGTTGGGGAGCTCAAGATCGCCCAACTTTCTCCTCTAGCTCTCTCTCTCTCACTCTCCCTTTTCCCTCTCGCTCTCCTCTCTCTTGAACGGGCAACAGGAGAATGAACTATCGTTCATTCAGAGTCGGCTAACAGAGCTAATAAGAGAAAAGGCATAGAAAGGATAAGGAAGGGCGCCCAGGGGACCAAATCGTAAAATGCCCAAGAACTTTCCGAAATTACACATAGGTCCCTGCACACTAAAAAGCTCATATCTTTTTACTCGTAGGTCGGTTTCGCATGATATCTCTGGCAACGGATTAAGCACAAACTTGTCCTCAATATTAGAACAAGAAAAAAAACACTAAAGATACATTAACACTGGTCCAAAGTTCAAAACACAAATGAGTATTCAACTCACATATAAGTTTGATTATGCATTAACCAAGGTACTTACTGGTAAAACGAAGTGTGGGTCATAACAATCTCCTTCCCTTATAAGAATTTCATCCCGAAATTCCTAAAAGAGAAAAGGAAACTTGTTACGCATTTCTGATTCAAGCTCCCACGTAGCTTCCTCTAGGTTGTGATTCCTCCATAGAACTTTTACTAACGGTATCTCACGGTTCTTAAGCTTCTTGATCCGTTGATCCACTATATGCACTGGTCATTCCACGTAGGACACATATGTCCTAAGCTGCGCCGGTTCTGGATCTATGACCTTTTCTGTACCCGGATGGCACTTCTTCAACATAGACACATGAAACACATCATGAAGATTTGCCAACTCAGACGGCAAATCCAACCTGTAGGCTACACGTCCAATCCTTTCTATGATAGGATATGGGCCCATAAACCTAGGGGTCAATTTGCCTCTCTTTCCAAACCTTAGCACTCCCTTCCACGGTGAAACCTTTAGATAAACCTCGTCACCAACCTCAAACACAAGAGGTCGACATCGTCTCTCTGCATAGCTTTTCTGCCTGTCCTGAGCAGCTTTCAACTGCTCCATGATCACAGATATCTTCTCTGTAGTTATATCGACTATC
Organism: Alisma plantago-aquatica; assembly: GCA_963693085.1. Lineage (NCBI taxonomy): Eukaryota > Viridiplantae > Streptophyta > Magnoliopsida > Alismatales > Alismataceae > Alisma > Alisma plantago-aquatica. Next base: position 756,523,173 of record OY856409.1, read on the forward strand.
TCAGGTCCAAGAATTTCTTTCTTGCCAACCTCGTACCAACAAACTGGTGATCTACACTTTCTGCCATAAAGAGCTTCATATGGGGCCATTCCAAGACTAGAATGGTAGTTGTTGTTATATGCAAACTCCATCAGGCTTAAGTGTTCTTCCCTGTTACCTCTGAACTGCAGAACACATGCTCTCAGCATGTCCTCGAGAGTCTGAATGGTTCTCTCAGACTGACCATCCGTATGTGGGTGAAAAGCTGTACTGAACCTCAGCCTTGTGCCCAATGCACGATGTAACTGATTCCAGAACCTAGATGTAAACTTAGGATCTCTGTCAGAATAATGGAAACTGGAATCCCATGTAATCTGATTACCTCATCCACATAAATCTTGGCCAGCTTTAGAACATCAAAGGTTGACTTGACAGGGAGAAAGTGAGCATACTTAGGTAGTCTATCCACAATCACCCATATCGAGTCCGAACCTCTAGGCGTCCTGGGTAACCCTACCACGAAATCCATCGTGATGTGTTCCCATTTCCATACAGGTATAGGAAGCGACTGCAAGGTACCAGCATGTTTCTGATGCTCAGCTTTAACCTGCTGACACACTCCACATCTAGCCACGTACTCAGCCACATCTCTTTTTATACTAGACCACCAGTACAGCTCTTTGAGATTCCTATACATTTTTGTGTTAGATGGATGCATAGCATACATAAAAGCATGCACTTCTTCAAGAATCTGCTCTTTCAGCTCACTGTTCCCAGGTACACACCTGACATGTCTCACCATACAGGTAGTGACGCCATGTCTTAAGAGCATGAACTATAGCAGCTAACTCTAGATCATGAGTAGGGTAGTTCTCTTCGTTCTTCTTAAGCTGTCTAGATGCATAGGCCACAACCTTGCCTTGTTGCATCAACACACAACCTAAACCTCTCATGGAAGCATCGCAGAACACTGTATAACCTTTGTCTGCCTCTGGAAAAACCAACACTGGCGATGTAGTCAACTTCCTCTTCAGAATCTGAAAACTCTTCTCACAGTTATCAGACCAAACAAACGGTGCATCCTTCCTTGTCAAACGAGTCAAAGGTGATGCTAGCACACTGAAGTTCTGTATAAACCTTCTGTAGTAGCCTGCTAATCCCAAGAAACTTCTGATCTCAGTAGGAGTCTTAGGTTGTTCCCACTGAAGTACAGAATCAACTTTCTTAGGATCAACGCTAACTCCATCTCTCGAGATAACATGTCCAAGGAATGCTACCTCCGCCAACCAGAACTCACACTTGCTAAACTTAGCATACAACTGATGTTGCCTCAGCAACTGCAACGTCATTCTCAGGTGTTGCTCATGTTGCTCATCATTTCTAGAGTAGATCATAATATCATCTATAAAGACTACAATAAACTGATCTAGGAACGGTTTGAAAATCCGATTCATCATATCCATAAAGGCTGCTGGGGCATTGGTCAGTCCAAACGACATGACTAGAAACTCATAATGCCCATACCTAGTTCTGAAAGCTGTCTTGGGAATATCAGAAGCCTTTATTCTGAGCTGATGATATCCAGATCTCAAATCTATCTTAGAGAAGATCTTTGCTCCACGCAACTGATCAAAAAGATCATCTATCCTCGGCAAAGGGTACTTGTTCTTAATAGTGATCTTATTCAGTTGCCTATAGTCTATGCAGAGACGCATAGTACCATCCTTCTTCTTAACAAACAACACTAGAGCACCCCACGGTGAAGAACTGGGTCTGATGAAACCCTTATCCAGCAACTCTTGCAACTGCATCTTGAGTTCCTTCAACTCTGCAGGTGCCATTCTGTAGGCTGGCAGTGCAACTGGATGACTGCCTGGATATACCTGAATCTCGAAATCAATGTCTCTGACGGGAGGTAAGCCTGGCAACTCTTCTGAAAAAACATCGGAAAACTCGCAAGCCACAGGCACATCATATACACTAGCTGTTCTCTTCTCTGCTCTAGTGTCAACCACATGAGCAAGGAACGCTTCACATCCCTTCTGCAGCAACTTATCGGCTACAGCAGCCGAAACAATGCACGTAGGCAGAACTTTCCTGTCTCCAGTAATGTAACATCCCTGACCTGGGTTATGAGTTAACCCTAGGTGTTTTGCCTAATTATGTAATTAAGATACTGGTGATTATCTTTTGGCATGTAATTAAGTTCCTAAGGAACATACTTTTCCTTTTCTGTCCCTTTTTAAACAATGATTGAATTGATTGTTTTGTAATACAGGGACCTATGTGCAATTTACCCAGTTAGAAGGGTTAACTTGCAATTTGCACATGTTAAGATGTTCCCCTGATGTTGGGACATCATAAGAATGATTATGGTAAAGTTTGAGGGATTTCCCAAGCTTGAGCACCAAGGTGCAGCTGTGGAAGCAATCCCTGTGCTTGAAAACCCTAAATTGGAGTAAAGTGCAATTTACCCAATTTGAGGGGTGCAACTTGTAAAATACACCATCTAAAATATCTTGTAAGACTCTTGTCATCATTTAGAGAAGAAATGATGAAGAAGTCACTTCAATTGAATAATCATATAATGAAAAACACCTTTGTGATTGAATAATCAAGGTGTAAGTACTATAGCCCTTTTATGTGTGTGCTTTAGTAATAGGTTGATCTTCTTTGCCTTCATTTCTTGACCTTAGAAGAAGGTTGTCCTTATAAATAAGAGGTAGGGGCGAGCAAAGAAGAAAGGGAGGACTTAGATGAGAAAATGAGGAAAACCTATGTACTTATGTTGAAATTCCACCCAAGTATATAAGCCATTTTCCTCACTTAGCAAAGGAATGTTTCTTTCGTTTCGTTCACTGTTCCCCCTTTCTCAACTGAATAAGGAGAGATCTGGAGCTCAGGAGGACGACCAGGGGAGTGCAAGGTAGGTTTGGATCCTTCCTTTTTCTTAAATTCTTGGATGAAACTCGAATTCAAGGTCAAATTCATGGCTAGCTCACTTAGCTCTATCTTCCTAGCCATCTCTTCTCAACTTTTCTTGGAGGATTCACCTTGGCCGACCTGTGGAGCTTGTAGGACGCCATTAAAGGCTTGGATCTAGAAATCTTGGAGCTCAAGGAGCAAGCTTTAGGGGGGTTTTATAACTCTAAACCTATGCTTTGTTATATACATCTTTTCTATGCTTTTAGTTGCTAGTTCTTCTTATACCCTATCTTCCCTTGCTTCCTTGCAAGCAAATCCGTGAGGAACTGTTGCTGTTCTTGAGGAAGAAGATGAGGGAGTTATTTCCTATGCTTATCCACGGTTTTACACTTTACCATACGACCTCAACCAATTGCCCATACGGTTTACAAAACCGTTTGGTGGGCAAACAGTTTCAAGGTCGTATGAAGGCATACGGTCTCAAGACCGTATGGACGCATTGAACAAGAGTGGAACGTATGGGAATCCTGTTCATAATTATGAAGGTTAATCACCCACAAAATTTGAGAGGTTAACTCCAACGGAATCGTGAGATATAGGCAAAACAAATAGAAAATTCAATTGAATTTAGTTCTGATTTTCAATCTGCTTAATTTGCCCTTTTTGGGAAAACGGTCTCAAGACCATATAAGATGGTTGACTAAGCATTGACCGTATGATATTACTGTTCATAATGATGTTAATTAATAACTCACCAAATTTGATGGACTAATTCCAAACGAGTTAAGAGTTGAAGGTTGATTACTAGGGCAAACCCTAATTGAAATCAGTGCTGAAATCACAATGAGCTAATTTGAGATTTTGGGTTGATTAGCCCAAACGATCTCAAGACCGTTTGGGGATCACCCAAGACCGTATGGAGGTCTGGGGTCAAGTATAGTTGACCAATTGAAGGTACAAAGATACCAAATTACATTGCAATTTAAGTATTGATGTAATGATCAACTCAATAAATCAAACCTTGATGAATTTTCACTAGAGTCCAAAGGATGGATGGGCAAACGGTCTCAAGACCATTTGGAACTCATCCAAACGGTCTCAAGACCGTTTAGTGACAACCCAAGACCGTTTGGAGGTCTAGGGTTAAGGTAATTTGATCAATTGAGGGCCCAATTACAATGGGTTATTAAAATAATCAAATTGCTGATTTGTGACTTAATTAAGGTTCAACCCCTATCAAATCAATCTAGATTTTGATGAATTCTTGGGAAAACGGTCTCAAGACCGTTTGGAGTATATCCAAATGATCCCAAGACCGTTTGGGCCAAGTTTGAGCCCAATTGGAGGTCAATTGATGGGTTCAACTTCGATTTGATTCACATTGTTGAGTGTTGATGGTTGAACGTTTATAGACCTTAATTGAACCAACTCCAACCCTAATTGGATATCAATTGAGGGTCAATTGAGTGACCAATTGGTTAAGGCTAATCCTAATTGTCTCAATTGGTAAGTGGTTAGCAAGCTTGAGACCAATTGATGGCTTCAACATAGTAAACCCTAATCGAGTTTACCCTTTGAACCACCTTGGAGGTCCATACGATCTTGAGCTTTTGAGGGCATTCGACCTCAAGACCGTATAAGGTCATTCGACCTCAAGACCGTATAAGGTCATTCAACCTCAAGACCGTATAAGGTCATTCGACCTCAAGACCGTATAAGGTCATTCGACCTCAAGACCGTATAAGGTCATTCGACCTCAAGACCGTATAAGGTCATTCGACCTCAAGACTGTATAAGGTCATTCGACCTCAAGACCATATAAGGTCATTCGACCTCAAGACCGTATAAGGTCATTCGACCTCAAGACCGTATAAGGTCATTCGGCCTCAAGATCGAATGAGGGCATACGACCTCAAGATCGAATGAGGGCATTCAACCTCAAGATCGTATGAAGGTTGAAGGTGTGAAACCTATTGGAGACTTTTGAAGTTATGTCTGCCTAATGCCTTGAAGGCTTAAATGGTTTAATAGTTGTTAAACCTAAACCCTAATGATACCAAAAGACATTAAGGTTCAAGTGGTTAGTAAATTAAACCATGATGATGATCAATGTGTAATTTACCATAATACCCTTGAAAGGTTCAATTGAGTGAAACCTTATTCTAATCAAACCCTAATCACTTAATAGTGGTGATTTGGTCTATGATAATCAAAGTGGACTTAACTCAACCTGATCTAGATTGGTGTTATCACCATCTACAAGTATGAGGAGAGAGAAAGTATCTTAAGAAAGAGAAAGTACCCTTTTATGATGGAAATTCAAGTAAAGTACCTTCAATACACATGAATGTGCATGATTAGGGTATGATCCACCTATGTGAGATCATGGAAACCCTAATTATGATATATGATGAATCTTAAGCTAATATGAGAGCATAAATGATGATGTTCCTCATACATGATGATGTTATGAGTTCAATTCACCATAATGTGAATAGTAAACCCTAATTCAAGGGTGATGACATGTAATGTGAATAGTAAACCCTAATTCAAGGGTGATGACATGTAATGTGAATAGTAACCCTAATTCAAGGGTGATGACATGTAATGTGAATAGTAAACCCTAATTCAAGGGTGATGACATGTGAATAGTAAACCCTAATTCAAGGGTGATGACATGCAATATGAGTAGCAAACTCTAATTGATGAGAATCATAGAACTTATCTCTTATGTCCAGAGTGGAAAGTATATTCTTGTTTTGAATTACCTTTATCAGTTGAATTAACCATGCAGGTTCTGATATGAAGGTGATCATATCCAGGTATGAATGATGATACTATATTCATTGAAAGCATGTTGTTAGCTTTATGAATAGTAAAATATCTTGATGCCTTGTCAGTGGCATCCTATGTTTTAATGGGCTGTAAGAGCCATGAATACCATCAAGGTCATGCTTTAGAGATGACTTGTGATGAGTATACTGAGAAATGATGATTGATGTGAGTTAGGTTTGTTACATTTAGTATTCTACTTTCATAGCTGTTATGCTACTGTTATTGTTTGAAGAACAATGTATGATGTAAAAGAATACTGAATGTACCTAACTAATCAAGTGAAATGTAGAGCCCTGATCATAGATCCATCATTGTCAGAGATCAAATGATGGTGAAACAGGTTTTCCTACGGGGACTCCTGGATCACATACTGTTGAGTATGTGGGGTATATGGATGTGTAGAACCTTACATCCTAGTGTAGGAATTTGATGTAGATGTATAATCCGTCAATCCTTCACTACAAAACTCATACCGTATCAGTGGATGGTAAACATAAAACCTCCTGATGATGAGGAAAACATAGATATTCGTATCAGTGAAGATAAACATGAAATCTCCTGATGACGAAGAGAGTACAGAATGCCACTGTAACTCTAAAATAGCGAAGGACCAGATTACCTTGGTGAGCTATAATAGTAGAGACACAAGATGTCCTACAAGTGATCCTCTTACTGACTGAAGAAGGTGAAGGTCATGAGAATCCAGCTCTTTCGATGACCTAGTATGATACTAAGGCACTTAACAGTGATTGGTTGGGGTATGAGTGGTAAACCTCATCTCCACAGGGCATAATAATAAGAATGTTTGAAAAACATAATCTACAGCGTAGTATACCTGTTAAAGGTAACTATGAGCTAATTGATTGATGTTACATTGTATAGTGCATATGTTCTTCATGCTTGATATATGTTGAGCTCTTGTATACAACTGTATCTGCTATTGAATACTTTGTAAGCTTTTACTGCTTAAGTTATTCTTTGATGTTATAATAAAGCTTCTGGCGGAGAGTTATAACTCTCGCTGGGACAATTATGTACAATTTTCTCACCCCGTAGACTTCAACTTTTTAGGTGGACATCGGAGACGGAAGAACAGGTCTACAGGTGACCAGTCCCAGCAGCAACAGCACCAGGAGCAGCAGTAAATCTCAGGTGGAGATTTAGCCTGCCATGTGGTGTAGTTAGAGTCAGTCCTATGTGTCCTCTGTACTCTCAGGTCTTGGAGTCTTTTGGTTATGAGTTCTTGAGATTTTGTATCTTGCTGTATATAATTACTCAAGAAGTAATTATCATGAGATGTAAACAGTTTATCTCCTTTTATGAATGAAGCTTTATGGATTCAAGCTCTTATCTCGAAAAGTTTTAATTTCCCGTGATTTTTGTCTTCCGTTGTTAAATTGATTCGCTTCCGCTAAGTTTAAATCGTGTTTATATCGTGGTTTGGAGATCAGAGCCCACAAGTAAAAACACAAGAAAATTCACCTTGTTGAAAGGTAGCTTCCTTCTTCCAACAATCGAGTTGCACTCGATATGTCTCAAGACAATCCATACCCAAGATGACTTGAAAAGTATTTACATCCAGGGGTATGAGATTAGCAGCAAAGGTGTAACCTCCAAAAGATAACAAACATCTGGGACAGAACTCAGATAAAACTGTTGGTCCACCTAGTGGAACCCTCAACACTAACTCATCTACCAACTCTTGAGTTAACAGATTAAGTTCACCAACTAAAGAACATCGTATGAAAGAGTGAGTAGCACCCAGATCTATCAAAACTGTAACTGGTATACTATTAAATAAAAGCATCTCTCCTGTAACAACCTGAGAAGAAATGATACCTTCCTGAGGCGTCAGAGAGAAGAAACGTGCTGAAGTTCTCCCTTTACCACGCTGTCCGCGCTGACCACCTCTTCCACTAGGCACTCCACCACCTCTGGAACCAGAAGCCACAGAAGAACTCGGAACATCATGGTACTGAGGCTGGAAAGCTTGTGATGCTGCTTGCCGAAGCTGAGGACATTCCCTTCTGAAGTGTCCTACTTGTCCGCAGACAAAACAACCTTGAGAACCTGTACCCCAACACTGACCAGTATGTGGTCTTCCACAGTTGTCACATGGCGGCATCTCTTGTCTCTGGGTACCTATCACTGACATTGATGACCCAGAAGACCGTCCACTAGACGTACGACCCCATCTCCCTGGGCTGTATCTCCCTCTATTTCTAGAAGAAGTAACATCCTCAGATCTCTGTCTACTGAAACAGCTAAAGCCACGTCCGAGTTTAGAAAAGAAACCTCTACCTCAACCTCTATATCTATTACTGGACTGTTCTCTACTGAAATCTGCAGATCTCTTCTTAGACTCAGGCAACTTGTCAGCATTCACAGATTCCTCAACCTGCCTAGCAGCCTCAACAAACTCACCAAAGTTCTCTCTGTTCCTCCTACTAGTAGCAGAAACAGTATGCCGAATTTCTGACCTCAGCCCTTCTTGAAACCTTCTGCATCTTTCTATGTTGTCGGAAACAAGCTGCGGACAAAAGTTCGCTAACCGGGTGAAAAGCACTTCGTACTCAGTAACTGACATGTTCTCCTGCTTAATATTTTCCAGCTGTCTTGTTTTCTCATTAATGAAAGTAGGTGGATAATATTTAAGATGGAACTCTTCAGAGAAATCCTGCCAAGTAAGCTCTGAACCTCTCCTTTTATCCTCCACACCGTGCCACCACAACTCTGCATCGCCTGTCAAAAGATAAACTGCGTGATTAATCTTTTTCTCTTCTGGAAGCTCCATCAGGCGAAAGACCTTCTCTATCTGTCTCAACCACTCATCAGCCTCAGTGGGATCTGTAGTGCCACTAAACTCTGTGCCACCAAGCTTCTTCACAAGCTCATAAGATCACATCAAATCCTTACTGCTGGTAGAAGTAGAAGCTCGCCTATCAACCTTATACCTCTCTCTGGTCTCCAGAAACATCCTGTACATACGGGATGCTTCATCCACGTGGTCACCACCACCTGGACCCAAGTACAGTGGATCAGGACCAACATGGCTCTCGGCCTGATCATCATGACCATAACCTCTTTCTGCCATCTACAATAATATAACAGAATATTTCCTGTTAGAAAACTACAGATAGAAGAAAGACTCCTAAACCTTAATCATATTGGTCTCTTATCGTCCCCTGACCTGGACTCTGAGTAACTATGTACTCAACCTAGGCTCTGATACCAAGATGTCACACCCCGATCTCACACTAACCACTAATCACGAGATTAGGGCGCGACAGAGAGATTATCACATAAACAAATCACTGAGAACGTTTTTTTAAAACCTCATAATGATATCTGGATTATTGCTGTAAACTAAAACATAATAAACTATTGCGGAAGCATTTCAATTAACCTGGCTAGAGAACATAAACAAAGTTTACAACATGTAACATTGTTTAACAGAAAGTAAACATAACAGTTAATTTACATCTTTTACACATTCTCCATACATACTCTCTCTCACCCACTCCATATCCCAAGGATCGAGGGGAAAGGACTAAGAGACCTCTAACTATACTAGCTACATATATACCTTCTACAGACTAAGCGTTAGGATGAAAAGATCCTTCAGATTCATGATGTTGTTGTTGACCTGAAAATGTTTGAGTAGAGGAGTGAGCCTACTCGCTCAGTGAATAGCATTTCATTTAGCTATCACTAAACAACTCATCAGATATATAAAATTGAAATAAAACATAAGTGTAGTACTAAGCAGGGCAGTTCTAATGACATAGAAAAATTTACAGATATTAATCACATTTTTATACAACAACAAATATCTTAAACAAATAAACAGTTATTGAGAATTAACACAGAAGGTCTAAACTCTTAACATATTAAATTTACTGTGATCTTATATGATTACATATTTATATTATTATGCCCTAATCATATGCAGTGTACTCTGCATACAAAGATCTGTAGCGAACTACGATCTCACCGTACAAGACTTAGTGACACACCCGGGAAATGCTAAGTCTAACTTCTCGTCCTGGTCTGCTACAGGACCCACAGGCTCTCTGGCCTCCTCTGCACTCACCATGAGTGCTCTGGACTCCTCCTCTAACCTGAGCACACAGGCGCAGGGAGTCAACACTGGGTTACCACCAGAATTACTCAACCGGTTGGTGTTGGATAACCCTTTACTTTATTTATTATTTTTCCCCAGTGCCACCGAAATTACTCAATCGGTTGGTGTTGGACACTGTCTATCAACCCTCGTGCCACCAGAATTACTCAACCGGTTGATTTTGGACACGAGTTTCACCCCTAAGGTGCATACCTCTCAAAGGGGTTCTACGGTGTTAGGGCACCTAAGTCTATCATCATTATTTAAGCAGTAAATATAAATTGTCATAACTCAATCTTAATTGCACACTGAGTATATTTAAGAACACTTCTATCTCATTCAACTTTATACATAATTCCACATCATTCTAAACTTGTCATAACAACAGACATTCATTTAGAGCTCAACATATTCACAACAGTATCAGTACAGACAACATTCGCTATTTTCTTCAGTTACACTAAGTAATTTAGGCTCTATAGAATTAAACACATTTCTTTAATCTCATTTATATTGTTTAGAAGTTACTCTAATTATACTGAAGCAATATATACAATGAAATTGAGTTCGATGGTGATAAATGAATGAAATACTACTCACCCACTTCAGTGTGTTCGTATACACCGAAAAACGTCCACAACCACGCCTAATCCTGCCCTTTACAGCAGCGTGCACGCCGTGCACCTGGGTTGTACGCCGTGCACCTTCAGTGCACTTCTGTCCTGATTTTTCTGCAACTTTGCACCCCGTTCAACTGATTTGAACGCCGTTCAACTGGCTTGAACGCCGTTCAATCTGGCTTGAACGCCGTTCAATCTGGCTTGAACGCCGTTCAATCTGGGCAGTGAACTGGATATTTTTCTGCACTTTTTTGCACGCCGTTCAAACCGATTTGCACCCCGTTCAAACTGTGCAGAAATGGAAAACGCCGAGGAAGAAGGCGGATTCGGGGTCGATTCGCGGCCAATCTCCGCACGAAATACCTTGGGAACTTCAAGATGACCCTAGAGCAACTGGTAGATGGTGTTTTTCACACCTTTGGCCGCTCCTAGCACCTTCTTTGGCCGGCGGCTATCTTGGCCGGGCAGCAGGAACGGGGAAGAAGAAGGGGAAGGAGAAGAAGGTGAAGTGGCTGGCTGATTCGGCTGGAAAAGTTGAAGAATCGAATGAGAACGCAGTTGGGGAGCTCAAGATCGCCCAACTTTCTCCTCTAGCTCTCTCTCTCTCACTCTCCCCTTTCCCTCTCGCTCTGCTCTCTCTTGAATGGTCAACAGGAGAATGAACTATCGTTCATTCAGAGTCGGCTAACGGAGCTAATAAGGGAAAAGGCAAAGAAAGGATAAGGAAGGGCGCCCAGGGGGCCGAATCGTAAAATGCCCAAGAACTTTCCGAAATTACACATAGGTCCCTGCACACTAAAAAGCTCATATCTTTTTACTCGTAGGTCGGTTTCGCATGATATCTCTGGCAACAGATTAAGCACAAACTTGTCCTCAATCTCAGAACAAGAAAAAAAAACGCTAAAGATACATTAACACTGGTCCAAAGTTCAAAACACAAATGAGTATTCAACTCACATATAAGTTTGATTATGCATTAACCAAGGTACTTACTCGTAAAACGAAGTGTGGGTCATAACACTACCTCTAGCGATAAAGGGGGCATGGCCTGGTCTCTCTATTCTTATTTCCTTTTCTTAATATTTTATTTGCATTATAGTTATCAAGCTAGTCCGTTCCTATAATGACATCAATCTCATTCATATTAAGCAGGATAAAGTTGATAGGGAGTTCTTTGTTCATATATTTAACAGGTATGACCAATGTCTTTAAGAGGGATTAGAAAATATGACCACTAGGGGTAATGATTTCTAAGACATATTCTTAGTCCTTGAAGTCCAAACAAAGAATAGATGTTAGATTTCTCAAGATGAAAGTATTATTAGAACTAGAGTCAAATAAAGCATTAACATTATGCCCCATTATACCAGGAATGCCTAAATCATATTTAGAACAATCAAACTATGCACTTCATGGTAAAGGATTGGAAACAAAATTCTAGGGAGGGTTACCTTCTATAAGCCAGTTCGCATTGGCCTGGGCCTCCTCACTGTCAATGGAGAAGACTCAGGCTTGATGATGTTCTCCTGTTGGTGGGTCTTCTCCCTAGGGTGATCCAACCATGATTTGAGTTGTCGTTGGACCTAAACCTTGAGGGTTAGCGAGAGGAAATTTGGACCTAATATGTCCCTCCTATTTACAATGGTATCACACCTTCTTAATATGGTAACACCTACCAGGGTGGCTCTTCCCAACGGTTCTTCTGACAAGGCTTCCCCCTTCCTCCATTCCTACCCTTAACAATGTTACATCCTCACCCCTTTCTGTTATCATTTGCTAGGGCAGAAGTGCCTTCAGTGAACCCTAGATATCCCTTAGGTAGGTTCTATGCAGGCATGGTCATCTTCTTCATGTCTAGGGAAAAGTTGAGCGCCTCAGTGAAGTTTGGGGGTTTTATCTCCATCACATGAGGTTTTATTTGGAGGTGCATGCACTCTACAAAATGTTCCACTCACTGTCCTCCAATCATCATATAGCCAAAACACTCCCGGGGGTGGAACTTTCGAGCATAGTCTGCCACTAACATGTTACCTTGATAAAGGAGCAAGAACTGCTTTTCCTTCTCCTTGGCATAGATGGGAATGAATCTTGCTGAGAAGATGGTATGGAAGTCCATCCAAGCCATGGGTTATGCGATCAGGTCTAGATCGATAATATAATTCTCCCACCAAAGCTTTGTAGCTCCTTCCAAAAGGTGAGAAACAAAATGAACTTTCTTATTAGGTTGGACCTCCAGAATGCAGAAGCCATTCTCCATAGCAAGGAGCCAGGCATCCACCTTGTTAACCTCCTCAGTCTTGTCCTCACCCTAGAAATTTTCTATATTCATCTTGATGAAGTTGAGGATGGTGGCTCTAAGGTGAGGGAGGACATGTATGGGTTCACCATTCTCATCTCTGGAAACATCCTTGAGTGCTAGGGCACTAATGGCCTCGACGAGCTTCTTCTATTTTTCCAGCTAGAGTGCATCAGGGGTATGAAAAACTACTTGACAACTGTTAGTGTGGAGCTGACAATATGGTGGGGGTCATCCTTAGGCTCAACTTCCATCATCGATTCACCTTTGGGGTCAGGACCATCTTTAGGGTTTGACATGCCAAAGGGGATAACATTGTGCTCAAGATCTCTCTTAGCAGAGGCCTCATCCTCCATCTTCTACTTCTTGGAGGAATCACCCTTCATGGACCCCCTTGTCTTCTCTTAGGACATTCTCTTCTTACTAGAGGGTCTCCCCTCTTGATATTATGTGGGTGTGTCATCGGGGATGGTAGTACTGTTGATGCGGGCCATGCTAGTTCACATAAATAACCTCAAATTAGTTTTATTTTTAGGGCATTTAAAGCGTCATATAAAAATATGTCCATGACATCTTATTTACATGCATTATATTATTTGGCGGAGGATGCCTTTATCCCTAATATCCCTAACCCTAATACTCATAAGGATAGAGGAAGTAGTTATCAAGTCCCTAGGGTTTTGGTGGGTGAAGCAAGGGGGTAGAGAGGGGATGTAATTAGATGAGAATAAATCCTAGAGGTATTTTATTTTGAGTAAAATATTCTGACTTTATCCAGGAAGGATGCATGGGCTCGTGAGTCCCTGTAACCTAACTAGAGGTGTGGAGGAAAGCTTTGCCAGCCCCAGGGTCGTGGTCCTTCTAGACACCATCGCCTTTGGAAAATACTCTAATAATTCCCTTGGGCAATACATAACTCTTAAAATTCAATAATTATTAAAGGTTAAATGGTAAACTAGGCTTTGATACCAAATGTAATGACCCCTTCTCGATTTTATTCTCAATTAATTTGGAGAGAGAGGACAAGAGACATTATCATACTTACATGATTAAATTTTAGCAATCAACCAAAAATAATTATAAATTTCATTGAATGGAAAAAGAGTTTGATACAATATGAAATGAACTCTCCAATAAGGAGTTACATTATATGGGAATCTATAGTCAACAACTTGTAATAAAAACTATCTAACTAAATCCTCCATGGTAACTTTAAGCATCTTTCCTTTTGGTGCCTTCTTCTCAGGATATCCATTTTGTAGAATAAGTAGTTTAACCTAAAATGCTATGAAACAAAACCACAATCATTATATCAAGATATACTGGTATGTGGGGGAAACAAAATATTACATGTAGGTGTAACAATATAATCAACCATAGCAACCATTATGATTACAAAATTAAACAAGCATTTCTCATTTTAACCTCATCACCCTTATCCTCTTTTCTCTTTGTTGTTCCCTCTCTATAGGGGAGCCTATTTATGGGGAACCCTCCTTTTTTGGTTTGGTCCCTATAGTGGACATTTCATAACCTTCCCTCACCCGATCTTGGTTTTTTACACAATCCTTCCTTTCTGGGCTTGGACTAAGGCGATCTTCCTTTCTAGGCATCACTAATCATCCCCATGATGACTTTATTCACCCCATGCTCTTTAACTCACCAATTCTCTTTAACTCACCAGAGATGATTCAGGGTTTGAGTAGGTTACATTTATATTAAATGATATCCATAGAGATTTTATAGATTGTAGGATGTAAATAAACATGCAAGCATTTAATTGCAATCCAGTTAGGAAAACTATGAGAAACCATGGAATTCAGTTAAGACAATTCATCATAGGTGTAGCCACATACCTTTCTCAGATGTAACTTAAAGTCCAAGTAAATAAGTGCAGTTGAGAATAAGCAAGCAATCACCTTGAAATTAATGCATAACACCCAACTATTACTATTTTGTTCATAAACTCACATTAAGTTTGACTTGGTTCCAAGTTAGGGTTTTGGGGTCAAATTAGGGTTTCATTAGGGTTTTGGTTTTCCAAACCCTTATTATCACTTTTAATGCCTTTAGCTCACTAACCCTTATTTTGATATTATATGAATCCTTAAAATCAAATTAACTCAAAGATGTCCTTTTTGTTAAAAAAAGTTAACTTTATCCATATAAGTCATTTGAGCATGTTACAATAAAAAAACTAATGAATTAGGATTTCCATGTTTTTTAATACATTAAAGTTAGTAACTTTATGTACTTTTAGAATTTGACGCAGAGTTATGTCCTAAAACTAATTTTAATCAGAATCCTTGCATTTTTCTGATCAACTTTCACATATAACTTGTAATCATTGGTGAACCTTATGATTTACTATGATTTTTATAAGTTAATCTATTTTCTAGCCAATCATAGGCTGCCACCTCAGCAGCTGACTAGGTATTGCCACCGTGGCGTGGGGCTGCGATCGAGCCAATCATCTCACACCGCATCAACACCTACGATCGCGTGGCTAAGGAGGGGCGTGATAAAAAGGTGAGTGGGAAGGAATATCCCTTACCTTGCTGAAGGTGAAGCAGGTCAGAGAGGATTTTCATCCTCTGATCATCTTCCACCTTTTCTTGCTCATGATCAAGATCTAGTGAGTCAATGAGGAGGTTAACTCTGAACTTTTGACCCTCTGAGCGTCGGGCAAGGGCATCGATGGCCTTGACTCACCAAAGATGATGAGGGTTCCAATTGCTCTGGGGAAGGTCTAACCAATGAGAACAAAAGGAAGGACCCACTAGTTGCAGAGAGAAGGATCGGGGAGATGAGAGGTAGGGTTGGCGGTAGAATTGGTCACTGGTATTGATGCCACAAGCCTAGTGGAGTCTCATGCAGAGGGTGGTTGTCTTGCAGAGGGTGGACATTCCCTTATATAGTCTAGGCTATGGCGAGTTGGCCATTAAAGGATATGAGAATTAGGGAAAATCTTAATGACCCTTCAAAAGTAGGAAAATTTTAGTATGAAAAGGTACGTTTTCATCTCAAAAATCTACTAGAAAGATTTCTAACCTCACACATGTACCGGGATGAGAGGAAATCTATCAGGAAAGGTATCAATACTAAGTTCATGTTTCCTTTTCCTATTCGAGGTAGACGACGATCTACGCACCGTAAAATATTGATCCAACGGCTATCATGCCACGTGAATATCAAAAGGAGTGAGTATAATTTTATTTAAAAATCATGACATTTAATTTATATCCCTTTTAAATCAACACTTTTGGAAAAACCATTTGATTCATTTCTCTATCTCATGTTATCCTTTTAATCCCAAATTTGAAAAGAAAGCCTTAACTATTTTTATCTTAGTGTGGGCCAGATTTGTTCTAAAACAAAAATACAAAAGCTAAAGATACTTTTTTTTTTCTCCAAGTACCCTTCTTATTTCATTTATTTAAGGAATAAAATTAATTCTTTTCTTTTCCAAACTTAACTATATTTCTTATTTTGATAGCTTTTCTCATTAACTACAAGATGGGAACAAAACCAATCCACTAGTTGCCTTCAACACCACTTTTCTTGAAAACTCCACATAATTCTACATGTAGAATACTAATTATCCATTACTTTTGGTAATTTCTTTATTTGTGGATTTTCTCTCTTTATTTTACCTATGTCCATTATTGGATTATTGAAAATAGTAAAAATCATGAAAGCTATTGCAGAGGATAATTTGCAACTTAAATCCATACTTTTAATATGAGGCATACCAATTTTCTAATATATCCTTAGTATTCAAATATTTGCATTTCAATTATATAAATACATGTGAAAAAACCATGTTATAACAATGCCTCTCCTATTAACCAATCAAACCCTAATTATTAGATGTTGTCTTGAGATTTGGTTCAAGCACTTATTGTAAAACTCAGATATATTAAGTAAACAACACATGAAATTAATAGAAAACATGCATATATAAATGAATAAGATCCAGATCTTATATTCAAGGTCAACTATACGTTGATGCCAATATTTATGCTTAACATGATCTCTAAGTTATGACATGATTGAATTGCAATTCAATTATGATTCACTTAACAAGCTTCAAACTAGATATATAGAAAGCCCTATATTATATATCTGATTCTTTTATCAAATCACATTCACAAACTCATGCTAGAAACTCCAAGTGAAGGGACTACTGGACACATGGAAACATTTGAACTTCACCTATATAGTCACTCAATCTTGGATCAATTTAATGTAATGACGTCTCCATTTGAGACCTAAAGAATTGTTCTTTGATTGATTAGCAAACCAAGTGAGTGGATAATGATAAATTTAATTAAATATGATTTCATCCCCTTTCTTCAATTAGTATTTTTGAGTGAAGTTTAAACTTGAATTTATGAGTCAAGTTTAAACTTGAATATCCAAGAGATATTATGATCATATTATTCTTAGTAGAAAGAGAATATTGTATTAGATGTTTATCAATGTTACATGATCTGCTAAGTATATGCACATGTATACAAAAAATGTCTGAAACAAGATATATAAATAAACATCCAAGTAAATAATAGAGAGACAAAAAGTCAATCATGTATTTAATCATCATATCTTCTTTTAAGGATCTATCGTATATACACTATATTCACATTCTAGTCACATTTTACTATCTATTGTGGTGCACTCTAATCATCAAAAGTAACATTGGATTGAGGTCTTACTCCCATCTCTATGGTACTTCCCTAATCCTTGTGGGATTGGGGTCTTGCTCATATCTTAGTATGACTTCCCCTAATCTTTATGGATGTGGGTTCCTATATTAGTAGGACTTCCTTTAATTTCTACAATTTACAAAGGATTCAATTTTTCCCCTCTCTATAGGGATTATCTTAGGGTTGGGTCTCGCTCCCTTTTGCAGGAATCAAACTAACCTAAGCACATAATCTCATGGCATAGGATTGTGATCTTGTTGCAATCATGTCGTTCTTCCATTAATCCTCATATCTTAACATAGAAAAGTAAGTTGGGATATTATTCCATTGACCCTCTACATATTATCACTCAGAGTCAGATCTACTTTATATATTCCACACATGGATCCACTCCATTTCTATATAAATCTATTTTGACACCCCAACATGTGCATCAAGGGAGGCTCACATTATTCAAGGAACCGAAATTGGTGGTTTAGGGTTTCTCTTTATTATCAAGTGGAATTTTCATCATAAGTTATTTGAACATAGAGGAAATACTTGTTTTTTCATGAGAAATGACATAACATTAGAATTAGGGCATTCACATAGCAATCAACATATTGTGTCAAGACAAGGGCTAAAACACTAGATATTGGAAATTTATGCTTTCACAAAGGTCACATATGCCTCATATTTCCTCCATAGGCGTAACATTATCAGGTTTTGTCAAAACCTTCTTTAACAAGGCTAAAACGATGGCTTTTTTTCTTTTCCCACAAATCTCTAAGGGTTAGCAATTCCACACAAGGTTGGAATAACACAATTTCAGCAGTTTCACTATACAACAATCTACACCACAGTCAATAGACATAATCTTATATTTTCTTCTTAGACCCTTGCATTTTCTATCTCATACAATCTTGTACTTTTCAAGAGAATAAAAAATACCTTTCGTTTCTTTGTCATTTCTTAAGCAAGAAAGAACAACAAGACTACATGTCTAGTTCTATTAAAAAAGAGCAATATCCATGCTTTGGTACACAACCAGAAGGCCTAGCATTTACTAACATGACTGGAATACTACAAACAAGGCTAGAACAACATAAACATGGATGGAGTCATATGATGTCAATCTTTCTTCATATTCTTAGGGAAATACATTTAATAACCATGACTATGATCTTTTAATTCAACCTTTTCACTTAGCATAAGGGCACAACATTCATTATCAGAATGGACATATAACAACAAGCATACAACACTATAGGCCACGTAGGAAATAACATGGTTTCATCCCTTTCACATAATTCTAGGGTTTCTCAACATGCATACATGAACTATAAAGATAATCATACTGATAGGGCTTTCGTACATTTCTTAGGTGTGACAAATATTATATATGAATATCTAAGGATTTCCATATGCTTTTATCGCATGAATGAGCATAAGTAGTATGTTCTAGAATCTTACTTTTCAAGCAATATGGCAAAATTTAGCCTTTGTCATGAATTCAAGGTATACCGTTTAATACATGCAAGAAAAAATAGTATATCAATATTCAAAGGCTTGTTTATACATTTTCATGTAAAGAGAAAGCTAGAGGACTAATCACATATCTAATCAGGAAGGAGGGTAAAGTTTAGCCTTTTTATCATTAGATATCATTTTTAGTATGATCATGAAGCTATAAAAAATAATACTATCTTATCTCAATATGCATATCTAGGTACCTCAAATCCATAGAAAGGGGATAGAGGATTTGTATCTTTTAATACTAGAGGGGAAACCCATTTCAAAACTATCTCAAAGTAATTCAACCTTCATGGATCCTTGATCAATCTTGCCTAGGTTTCTTGTTCTTCCTCCATTCATCATGTTCTTCATCAAAGTTTTTGTAGAAATCAATTTTTCCATTTCCTCTATTACATTTCCGATTTTAGTAGGGTATTTACTTTAATTACCAAGGTGGGGAATCAAATGTTTCTCAATTTTTTAAAGTGAATCTCGAGTTATAAGCTTTTTAGTGATTAGATGTGCTAGCAAAAACACTACACTGAGAATCATCCACATCAGGTTGCTTACAATGGCCTGAAATCAACGATGGCATGAACATTAGACTGCATACATGTCAAATCACATGTGTGTCGGTCTTCTACGTGCATCAAGCTATTATGAACATCGTGCTACTATGGGCATTAAACTTCTTGCAGTGGCCTACTCGACACATATTGTATTAAAATGTTACATCTTTCTCTTTTGAACTAAATTTTAACCCATTGTTTTTGTAGTAGGTTTATAATTCAATTTAGTTGTACATGCTTCCATCTATTACTCAAGAACCATATATAGAAAAAATGCACTTCAGACTTGTGAGAGAAAACCCTTTCACATGGTTTGTCTTTCCCTATAAAACTTTTCCTCAACCTCCACACCATCTCACTACATTGAAATCATTCCCATTCTATCCAAAAACACAACGCTTGTTGAAACTATTAGATGTAACTTTCTTAGAAAATGTAGTAACAAAAAAGTACCTTTTTGTAGACGATACAATCACTTGACCTAAATCTGATGATTTGGGGCATCATTAACATCAAAAATCACTCCAACTGCTTCAAACTCAGAATTCTTATTGAGATTTTCCTGGAAAAGCCACATTAAATTGATATTATTTACAAAAATTACTACCACCATGAATCTATATGGCACAATTTTCCAAATGATGTACCCCATCTGAAAAGCTATTAACAACCATAGCTAAGTATTTATATATATCATTAATATTTCCTCTAATTTTTTCTCCAACACCCCTATTTTGGCTGGACAACTGGCTATGCCATGGCTAGGTTGTAAACATTAACCCCATGCAATATATATATATATATATATATATATATATATATATATATATATATATATATATATATATATTAGTTACATGTATATACATACACACATATATATATGTATATATAGATAGCTTCGAAAAAGAGGTTTTGAATCTCTACATTTTGACTAGAATATGACCCAAGACAGAGCTAAATAGAAACGAAGGATCCATGTAGCCGATCCCAAAATAGTTGAGACTGGGACTTAGATGATGATGATGATGATGATGAGATAACATGTCCATCAGTAATTCATAATGGTCTTCACCTATTGTTAGTGACGTAAACATGAACCTATTATTTATGTTTACATATTAGATGTGATTAGGTAAGTAGTTTTCTCTAGATTTCAATATTTTCAGTAAATTTTTCCTTCACATATTCAACTTATTCAGAACTTCCTTCTACGCTACTCCACATTTTCCTCAAAGTATTATTTTTCACTTCTTTATTTTTTAATTTAATTCTCTCAGTTTCCTAACAATTTTTTGTTCTAATTGTGCAAAAAATGAATTCTAATTTTTTTGTTATCATTTATTTTCTCTCAAAACTTTCCTACAACATTTCACACGTCCCCTTCAAGTGACATGGAACATTTATGAGTGACTACCTCTTCTATGTTTTCCTTGGTGGTAAGTTATATGAATATTTTTCTGTCATTATATTTATATTTTTCTTTCCTTATTTTAATTTCAAATCTTTCTAATAAATTTCCCATCAAGTCTTTTTTTTCTCCTTTTCTTTGTGTCCTTGCCGATTTGATGGGAAAAGGTGAAAATATACTTAATTCTTTACTTTCCCATTCCACTTCATTGTTCTAGCATCCCTCTCATTTTGTCCAACCAAACAGTATAAGTCGTTTCCTTTCCATTCATCTGCCCTCCATTCACCACGTATCAAACATACGCTTAGTTATCTTTGTTGTATTATCAGTGTCTCCCTTTTTCCCGTCTAATTTGACACAGCGCAACACATTTGTCGATCTTCACCAGTATTTTATTCTACTAATCATAGCAAAACTATTCAAGAAATTAATAGAGTGCCTTATACGTATCAAGGGGCCCTAGATAAATGGTACACCGAGAATTAGGTCACCGGCCTACGCATGATTATCATATAGGATTTTGCTCAACAAACGACGAGGAAACTGTACACCGAGAATTAGGTCACCGGCCAACCCCGGCCATACAACACACACCCATCACAAAGTGGCCATGGTACACTGGACAAGGACCCTTCACGTGCGTGGAATCATTGCAGCACGAGATTAGAAAATTTTGCAAAACAGACAGCGGCTATCTGGTAGCCCGCCTCTTGTCTGATGGAAACCACACCGAAAAAGACCTTCTTGTAAAGAATGAGAAGAATACAAAACAAAATTTTATATAAAGAGGATGCAAATGGGAAAAGTTTAAAGTTTATATTATCACGTGAAAGGAGAAAGGAACCTGACGTTTCATCCCGCACGTGTTTGACTTATGGGGGTGTATGAAACATGCTCAAACGAACAAGCGTCGTTTTCTTCACACAAAATAATAATTGAGAAAAGTGACTGGTGATAAAAAAGACCTCGATGGAAGCGAGCTGACAGAGCTCCGTGATGAGGAACCTCCTTCACCCGAATTCTGTGAAAGTTGTTTTTGACGGTAGTGTTATGAGACCATCTCAATTATAAAAAGAACTGATTCACGAATAAACATATTGGATGAATAAGATATGATTTAACAATCAATCGTTATTTATGTTCTGTAAAATATTTAAAATGCTCTGATATTGCTAATTCACCTTTCACAATTCCTAGATAATCCTGGTTTCTATCTGCTCGAATTTTAAACATAAATCAACGTGTCTTCACATTCAACTCTGATCATGTTACTGTTCAATTGTGGGGATTTCATCTATTATGGTCCCTCGGGAAACAACTTATAAACGGAACTACCGGGGCTTGAATACGAGACTCTCTACTCACCAGCTAACACACCAACTATCTAGGAGATTTTACTTTCGTTAATCATATTGCATATAATCACCAATTTCCCCCTTTTTTTAGAAATCTAATTATTTTTATAATATAAACTCGTTGTTTGTCATATATGCTAAGGCATATTTATTGATCTAGCTTAGGTTTAGCGTCTCTTTCACAAAATCGACACTTTTGGAGTATATTTATTTTTAATAGTGGACTTGTAGTATTAGGCCAAAGACATAACAACATGGCAACTCAAATAATAAAACCTCTAACTGAAGACACCAATAAGTATTGTTTCATCAAAGTAGACAACTTCGCATCGAAGGAGGCCAGGGTGGCCGACGAGATGATGGACTCCCTATATCTAAAAATACATCGTCGAAATACAAACTTCTTCCACCTCGTATTTATATAAATGATCAGGTGTGATCATACCATCACTAGCGTGTCAAATTCCATTAAAAAATCGCAGTTAAGCATGAAATACTAGGATAGGTGATCTATCGAGAAGTCTTTGTGTTACATCTTTTTTATATACTTATCAGTTCGCTCAACTGTTTGTTGTATTGTTTGATGTATTTCAAACTAATAGGCATTGGATTTGTCCCACATTGAAAATTTGAAACTTCTCCTCTCTTTATATATGTACTCTTATCTATAGGATATTTGAGGAACACAACGGAATAAGGGTTTCACACGTGCATGGTAGGGCAGTCTCATTGGATTTAGACCAGTCTAGTCTGGAAACCCTTTAATTAGACGGGTCGGTGCATGTCGCGTCCTGTGCACAGGGAAGGTACAAATCCGACCTCTTGGAGCTCCTTGTGTGGGCGTAGTCCCGGTTTCCTTTGACAACCGCCATCGCAACTCTCTATAAAACTAAAACATTATGGAGTGTTTTGAATATACATAAAATGAATCTCACTCTCATTCATTTTTCTTCTGCATTCTGGAGGATCTCTCTCGTTCAATTTTCTTCTGCGTGTTATGTCATTGCCGCCAATGCTATCTCTGTGATCACTGAATGAATAATAAACTATTGTTCACTAGAGACTGCGACTTGTGAGTGCATGCATGCTGCTCCAAACATTGTTGTATCCTGAGAGAGTGGTCGCCACATTTACTACTGCTCTAGATTTAGTCGTCGAGTAAGGTTGATATACTCTTAGGTTTCTATTGGCTTGGTGTAAGTCATGAGTTCTGTGGAACTCATTTTCTGAGAACTCTAGTTTAGTTCTTAGAACTTAAGTTCCATCCACTTCCATGCGATTGGCTTGTTGTAAGTGTAAATATGAAAATTATTAAAAAATATTAATTTATACTATGTCGTATAATTAAGTAAGGATGGAATAGATATAAAAAGAATCAAATCTGTAAAAAATCATAATATTCTTAAATCATAATAACATTAACAAATGATTATGGTGCAGTGTTGTTCTTTTAAAATACTTTATTATGGTATAATTATAATCTTAATAAAAATATTATGATTAAAATCACATCAAAATATTTTTATTTTATTGTATATATACAAAGTATTGTAATAATGTATGCATTTCACGTGCTTGTAAATATAAGTTCTGGTTCATTATTGTTTAACATAATGTTGGATATTAATTTCTACATTATTTTTGTATGGAACTTTTACTATATTATTCATACATGGTTATAGTTAATTATCATTTTTACATCATTTTGTTTCAACATAAAGAATAAAAATATGTTAAGTAAATTACATTGTTTTCACATGGTGACGTATGTTTCTTTTTCATGATGTTTGTATTTTAAAAATCACACTGATAATGGTGGTTATAATGTAAAATGTTTCACTTAATGCGATTATAGTGCATGATATTTTGTCATATTATGTTATGATTTTAACAATAAACTATATCTAGGATAGGGTTTTATGAGAGGCGGCGGCTCTGGGCGATCGGGAAGTCGCGGGGGTCGGGGCGGCTTTAGCCATGCTTGCCCTTCGCCAGAAGGTGTCATCGGTGACCCTGCAGAGCCTGTTTGTGAAGATAACAGTATGTCAGAGGCAATCAACCCAGAGGACCATGTAGAGGATGCATACATGACGGAGGACGCAGAGCAACAAACTAACCCAGGCGATGGTTTGGCGGCGCAGCACGGAAAGAAGTCCTACAAGGAATCTGTGGTGGGCCAAAGACAAACGGATAGCTACCCGGTCATCTGCCCTGATATGTTAAAATCTTCAGATTTGGTCATTGATAGAAGAGGCACCATACCGGCTATCTCCATTAGAGAGGAAGTCATCCCTCCCCTCTTGGAACCCTGGAAGTATGCTATCATGATCAAGGCTATCGACATGAATATCGGCTTTCAGGCACTCGTAAACCGCATCACGATTCTCTGGGGCATCCACGATAGGTTCTGTATCATCGATCTCGAGAACAGATACTATGTGGTGCAACTCTTCTCCAATGATGACTATGTGAAGATCCTTACGGGAGGTCCATGGACCTTGTTCGGAAATTACCTATCTGTCCAAACATGGTCTCCTCACTTTCGTCCCTCTGACCCTATACCGAGCAAGTTAGTCGTTTGGATCAGAGTTCCTGAGTTACCGGTGCATCTGTACCAAACTGAGCTCCTTACTGGAATCGGTAATCTAGTGGGGAAGATGATCAAAATTGACTCCACTACAGCACAAGGAAACAGAGGCAAATTTGCGAGAATCACCACGGAGATCGACACCCGGCAACCTCTTCTTCCAGCTGTGTTCATCAATGGAGAAATCTTCAAGATCGAGTATGAGAACCTGGCATCATTATGCATCCGTTGTGGGCACATAGGGCACGATGAAGGCTGCTGTCCTCAAACAGCGGTGGCTGCGCCAACGACGCATGCCGCTCATGCACCAGTTGTCCCCTACTCAGTCGCGATGCATGCGAAGAAACCCGAGAGACGTCCGCCTCGTAGCTCGCCAGAGAAAACTTCGTCCCAAGAGAAGGCGCCCTCACCACCTCAACATGTCACTGGCGATGTGTCGGAGGGTGAGTGGCAGACTGTGACCAACAGGAGGAACCGGAAGAAGACGTGAGGGGCCAACCAATCAAATACCTCTAATAAAAGCTCGGAGACCAGTGCAGCCGCCCGACCCTCGGACACTGCTGTGCGCCTAGCTGGTGATGATACTGTTATCGGGAGAGAGCAAGGGCCTGAGGGTCCTTCATTTCAATTCCACTTTGGAGCTTCTCCCGAGTCTGAAGGTGGAACAGGCACTTCACGACGTGGTGTGCTGCTGAGGAACAGGCATATCGTCTACCAGACGACGCCCAGCAGTTCGGACAGAATCCGTAAGAAGGGAAAGGCACGCGAAGCACCAGAGAGTGTGAAGGTGGCTGAGGCCAGACGTCTTTTCAGCCCCTCCACGTCCAACCCTTCGACTGAAGATGCTAGTACTGTGATTCATGCAATTGAAGAAGACGACCCTGGTCCTTCCAATGGCCAGACCATCACGGTAACCAATCATGTTCTTAATGAATTACATATTCTGGAATATACAGGGAGCTTGTTCTGATAAGAAAATCCAGTTTTTTCGCTATCTTAAGAGAAAATTCCAATTACATCTCGTTGCCATTGCTGAACCTAGGTGCAGTGGAGAAAGAGCCGACACCATTATCAAGTCTATGGGATTTCCTTCCTCACATTGCGTGGAGGCCATTGGTTACTCGGGTGGCATCTGGATCCTCTGGGATCATTCTATAACATCTATGGAGATCTTGCTAAATCACAGACAATTCATCCACTGCCGGGCCAACGGGTCTCTTGTAACCTTCATCTACGGCAGCCCTAACTCGACCACTTGGAAGCTTCTGTGGAAACACCTTACAAATATAGCAAGCACAGTCACTGGAGACTGGTCTTTTATTGGTGACTTCAACTCTATGCTCTCTGTTAGCGAGAAGGTGGGAAGCCGCTTCTTCGATCACTCGGCCTGCTCTGCCTTCAACGATATGCTCCTGTCTTCGAGCCTTGCTGAAGTTCCTTCTGTTGGACAGTGGTTTACTTTCCATAGGGGCAGGCTGTTTGAGCGCTTGGATAGACTCCTTGCCAATGCAGCCTGGATCAACTCCAATTCCTCCACCACTGTGTCTATTCTTCCATGCTTCATCTCCGATCACAACGCGCTCCTGGTTTCCCATCGGCCCAGAAACACATGCCAGAAAGGCGTCTTCAGAACGAAAGCTAGTTGGCACCTCCAAGCCGACTTCCGCAGCCAAGTCACTGCTCTATGGGATGCTTCGCTTCCTTTCTCGGAGGCCCTTAATCTATTCTCACCGGCGATCTTGGCATGGGAGGACCAGATGATTTGTACTCAACACAAGCAAAAGAACAACATCCTCAGGCAGCTCGATAGCTTGTAGGTAATCCTTCCATTCACTACTTCTGTTTCTAACAAACTCAGATGTGTTTCACTCCAGGAACAACTCCAAAACATCCTCATGAAGTAGGAGGCAGATTGGAGGCAAAAATCCCACATTGATTGGTTGCAGCTGGGAGACAGCAACACAAAATTCTTCAATTCCATTGTCAAGGCAAGGTGTCAGCGCAACTTGATTAGTAAGCTCAAACATCTGTCTGGAGGTTGGGTTACTGATGAAGAAGAACTCAAGTCGCTTGTCCGGTCGCACTTTACCAACCTGCTTGCTTCTCCTTCGTGTGCCACTCATCAACATATCGAGTATGTGGGTACTTTCCCAGGCATCCACGACACTGCTTATTCTACCCTTGCGGCGGTTCCATCTGCCTTAGATATCAGAGATGTCTTGTTCAAGATGAATCCCTTGAAGGCTGCTGGCCCAGACGGTGTGCACATTGATTTTCTTCAAACAAATTGGGCACAGATCGGCCCCTCTGTGGTCACTACTGCACGCATGGCGTTCACTACGGCATCTGTAGATCCCAATCTGGCTAATTCTCATATGGTGCTCATTCCTAAATCAAATAATGTTGAGTCTTGCAGCGACCTGCGTCCCATATCTCTCACTAACACCTGCTTGAAGGTGATCTCCAAAGTTATAGTTGAAAGAATAAAACCTCTTCTGAACAGCTGGATCGCCCCAACTCAATCTAGCTTCATACCGGGGCAGCGAATCACAGACAACATTCTCCTGGTACATGAAGCCATCCATTCCATGCATACACAGAAGGGGAAGAACCGCTGGATGGTGATAAAACTCGATCTTTCCAAGGCGTTTGACAAAATGAGTTGGCCATTCATTGAGGACACGCTCACAAGGGTGGGCCTTCCAGACAACATTGTGAAGCTCACTATGAACATCATCACCTTCGGGCATACCTCCATCCTCTGGAATGGTACTCCTCTTCCTCCCATTAAGACTCTCCGGGGTGTTAGGCAGGGCGATCCACTTAGCCCTTACATCTTCGTCTTATGTATGGAGCACTTTCATCAGGCCATTGCGAAGGTAGTTGACTGTGGTGATTGGAAGAAGCTAGTTATGAACAAGAATGGGCCACCCATCTCTCACGTCCTGTTCGCCGATGATATTATCTTGCTTGCTGAAGCCTCAGTTAAACAAGCACACTACATCAACCGTATTCTCCAGGATTTCACAGAAGCTTCCGGACAAGAGGTCTCCACCTATAAATCGAAGTGTTTCTTCTCCACCAATACTCCGATGGAGTCCAGGAATCATATTAGTCGATGCCTCGATATCTCTTCCACTGAAGACTTGGGAAAATATCTTGGGGTGCCCATCCTCCATAAGAGAATTAACAAGGCCACGCATGCGTCTATCATTGATTCTATCAGAGAAAAAATGAACGGATGGTCCCAACGACACCTATCCTTTGCAGGTCGTGTTTCACTGGCGAAATCTTCTTTACAATCTATTCCCTCCTACACCATGCAAACAGTGTGCTTCCCTCAAGGCATGTGTGATGTCCTTAATCAACACATACGGAGATTTATTTGGCAAGGGGCTGGTGAACAACGTAGGATGTCGTTAGTATCATGGAAGAAAGTGACCTCCCGCAAGGAAAATGGAGGCCTTGGCATTCGTGATGCAGTTGATCAGAATGATGCTCTTATGATGAAGAACACCTAGTTGTTTCTCACGTGTCCTGGAAAGCCTTGGGTCCAGGTCATGAGGAATAAGTACTGCCTGAAGGGAGTTCCTAAATCGGGGTCGTGCTCGCATGCTTGGTCTTTCATCCGCTCCACTATTGATGTCGTGAAGGCCAATTGCCAAAGAATCGTAAATGATGGTGCTGACACCAATGTGTGGGCCGACACTTGGTTCAACAACTCAAGTCTGGTGGCATCTCACCCTACACAGAACATCCCGGACAGCCTCAGTGACCTCAGGGCTGAATCCATGGTTTCCTTAGATGGTTCTTGGGATTGTGACTTCATCAGGACCTTCTTCCCAATGGATACCTGGGCACAAATCAACAGCATTCCTCCACCGGTTCCGTCCGCCGGGCCAGATAGTTGGGCTTGGAACGAGGACTCCCTTGGGAGATTCTCTTCAGCCTCCGCATACACATGGAATAGGCGCCAGAAAGAGATCGTCTGCAGTGGCAATTGGCCTACCCTATGGAAATCCAAGTTACCTAATCATATCAAGTTGTTCCTTTGGATCTTCATGCACAATGCCCTGCTCACGAACGTGGAGAAGGGAAGGAGGCACATGGACACGAACAACCTCTGCCCCCAGTGTAATGAAGCTGACAAAACCATCCTTCACTGCCTAAGAGATTGTCGCTATAGAAAGGTTGTCTGGGAGAGTCTGGACGTGCACAACAACTTCTTCAACATGGACGTTGCTTCGTGGACCTCACACATCATCACGTCTGCTAGCCAAAACCCCATTTATGCTGTCGCTTGCTGGCATCTATGGAGGGTTAGGAATGAATATGCCCACTCCCTTAAAGTTTTTCCTACACAGGTCCAGATCAAGTTCATTAAAGAGTGGGCGTGCTCAATAGTGAACCTCCCGAGTCACGTTTTCAACCACTGCCCCGTCGCTGAGCCCTCGATTTCTTTGGATGGTAGAGACTTCCTGGTTTTTGTCGATGCATCCTTTAACATCAACTCTCTGCAGTGTGCCTCGGGCGTTTACATCACAAATAGAGCAGGGGTTCTTGTGCGAGGCTTCGGCACCCCAGGTTATGCCTCGAGTGCAGTCGAGGCAGAGATCAAAGCCCTCTCGCACGCTGTAAACACTTGTCGGTTGGATGGCCTCTCGAGGCCCCTGATCCTCTCTGACTCTACTACCGGCATCCCCATCTTCAAGAACATGGAGGAGGCGCCGCCTAGCCTGAAACCCATTCTCAGGCAATGGTCTAAGGACCAACTATCCACCTTTTCCTTTCAGTACCTTCCTAGGAAGTACACCCTAGTCACGGATGTTGTAGCCAAGCATGTTATGTCTAACGGCCTGACTGAAGACTTTATTTTCAAACCTCCTTGGCATTTGCCGAAAGTTTCGCTCTGTAATCTGACCGCAAGTTAACAAAAATTTTCGCTTGATAACAATAAACTATATCTACATCGCTAATATTTCTAGTCATAAATATTTTACATGTGTCATTTACGACAAATGAAGAATATAATTGTATAAAAATATTGTTAATTGTCCTGAAATTTGTTTCCCACTCTTTTTAAGAGGGAACTCAGGAACTATATTTTGTATGAAGTTTGTAACTCACTAGAAGTCACAAAACTCAAGCTTCAATACTTACTTTAAACTAATCATGAAAAAATACCTAAGGTACTTTAAATCATAAGTTTTTTGGACTAGTTACTACAAATCAATTAGAGCCTTAAGGACAATACATACTTGCACTTATCAGCACGTCTAGTATAATTTCTTCTTTACAATTACAATTCTCTTATTTATTTTTATTGGAACAACACTATTAAGTTTAGTCGGTTTGTTAGCCCCAGGTCACTGATTGGAGTCCTAGCTTGAGCACTCATAAAAAGAGGAGAGGAGCAATATTTAAAGGCTCAACTTCACGTTTGTAATGATAGGACTGGAAATTGTTGGTATAATGCCTCTTACCCTATTTTTGAGGATATTAAACATTGTCTAGCAAAATTAAAAAAGTCCAAATATGATAGAATTCGAGACCAAGGTAATATTTAGTATTATTCTCTCCTTCTGTGTATTTATTTTATGATTATATATCTATTATTTTTTTAATATATTTGTCTTATCCTCCGTACTGTCTTATGTGATTTGGCCTTTTTTTTGGGATAGTTTTATCTGGTACTATGAAAGTACTATAATTAAGATATAGATTTGTATGATACAATGTGTGAATGTGTCAATGTGTGGTAACATTGTGTGCTAATGGGTGACAACATTGGATGTGCCATTGTTGGAAACATTGGGCAAATGTGTGGCAACATCAGGTGTGTCGACGTACAAGTGGAAGTCAAAAAGATAGTCAAATAGGAGAGAATGAGAGTGTGTTAATGAATTCTATTATGGGTAGTAGATTTTGAGAGTTTGACAATCTTTATATTTTTTGAAGTTTTAAGTTAATATAATTAGCAATCGTCTTTGGCAATTTATTTTCTCATTGGCTATTTCCTTACCGTATAGCTCTATCATCGGGGTGATTATTATTTTTAATTGTACATGCTTGAGTTGTATCTCACATAACAAATTTTTCTTAGGCTTGAAACTTCTACATAAATTACTTCAAGTGGTATTAGAGTCAGGTTCATGCTAGATGATCAAAAAGCATCAAAAGCATGTAAAAACTTGAAGACATAGATAACTACCATTGGGGTCATTTGATAGGAAAATTTGATGGCAGATTTATTGTGGAATGATGCACTTCTCATGAGGGATCCTAGATTTGGGTTCTTGTTTTATTATACATCCTATTAGAACTTATAATGGAATACACCACATTTGTGAGAGTCTGACATGGCCCTGATCTCAAAAGCATATTAATATCTAAGAGGACATCACAATCTATGGTTGTGAATTATAAATGCAAGGTGGATTTGTGCAATTCTACTTACAAGGGGCAAGTGATCCTGAAGAGAATTGGTGTAATGGAGTATATTTATCAGTTGGATGTTTTCAAACTAAAAGAGGAGCAGTTGATGATAGATTTACTGGAACGGGAGGCATAGATGAAATAGTAGCATGGATTGTGGGTCTCATAAATCTGAATAATGCTATGTGTATTCAACTCTCAGTTATAGTCTGATGCGAGACTACAAATTTGACTACAAATTTCAATAGGCACAGAGGAGGAGTTGTTCACGGTTAGAAGGTGGAAGATTTGGCAGGACCAACTACGTGGTGACATCAAAAGGGAGAAATTTAAAGAAGGTAACACTGACACACGTATAATGTGTGTGTAATACGCAAGTGTACGTGTCGAAGTAATATGGGATTATGAGTCCCTAGTTATCGAACATGGGGAGTTGTGAGGTTAAAGACTATTATTAATTAGGATTGATCAACTAAGCCAAAAACAAGAGTTTATTGGTTATTTAATTAACTAAGAGCAAAAAGTAAATCTAACTAAGGTTGTTGTGATCAAGAAGGGATGAATTCCTTCGGACTTTTAGTTTCACCACGGGCAACACTAAATCTAATCCCTAATTATTAATATAACTCCCTCCTAATCTTGAATAAAGAACTTGTAGCTAGAAACTACCTGCTTCCACAGTGTAATTCCCCTACCTAATCTAAAGCCAATTCTATTCTCATAGTAATTGATTCATTAGTTAGGTGCTTTTGGTTTAACTCTGGGTAATCTCCTCCCATTTATGCCTCACTTTTCCCAAGGGACGCTGATAAACGGGTGAACCTATGTATTTCTAACCCTTAATCCCCTTTTCAGCAGTAATTAAGGATTTGATACACTAATTGTGGTGATCAAGCACAATAAGGACATGCGATTTCCATAGATTCATATTCAAAAATTAATAGGAAAATATATATTAACTCATAAGAATCAGACACAATGCATATCCGGGCTACTCCCGGGTCCTAAGGAATTATGGTTTTTAGCCGAAAATAGACGACATGGTATCACAATAAGTCGAAAAGATGTAAAACATGAATTTCAAGATACTGTAAGTTGGAGAAAGGGTTAAAGAGTGGATCTGGAGAAGATGGAGAGAATTTTTCATCGTTTCCGCCGCCAAAACACCTCTGAGGTCTTCCGTGTAGGGTTCCTCTACTTTTCTCTCTCCGTTCGGCTGTCGTATCGTCCCCCGTGATAGATCTCCCAATGGCGGTTCTAATGGTGTCTTTTATAGCCATCATACATGTTTAGGTCAAGAGAAAACCTAAAATGTAATTTTTAATACAATATGTGTTATATTTAACACATTAAAATTTGGTCCACATCGTCTGAGTCGATGGTATCGAGTTGGAAGTCAATGGTATCAACTTCTTTACAGTAAAACGTCCTTTTCCTTTTCAATCTGGAGCAAAAAATATTTGTACTCTGATGCCATGTCGGTACCATCGAGTTGCAAGTTGATGGTATCGACTTTGCTCTAGTAAATAATAATTATCTGCAATAAAATAATCAGTGAATAAAATTAAATAATTATTATAATAATTAAAACATGTAAAATGTATGTAAAATACATGTAAAAATATAAGAAATGATGCACAAGTGATTTTTACTAATTTGGTAAAATATGTATTAAAAAGATATTCAATTAAGTACAAATGACAAAGAAAATAACAAAATTAGATATCAAAATAACGACAATTTGTGCATACATCACACCCCTAAGCTTGAATATTGCTCGTCCTCGAGCAACACTACTCTTGGATTTGTTTTAAAAATTCAGCAAGAAGACAGGTACCTATGAATTATTTTTTCTAACCGCCCTCCACCAGTCGGTCCCAAACCGATCCTTGCCAACCACTGAACAAGTAACTACTCTAAAGCGATCAATCATGTTCATAATAGATGTCCACAATAAGATTAATGACAAACACTATCAATATGAAGCAGTTAATATCATGGCCAGTAGGACACATGCTTGATGCACCATGTGATCTCCCTATCTACATTGCTCTGATCTACCTAAATAAACTACTTGGAAGCAGATCCCCAAATAAAATTGGATGAGGGGATTAATTATGATGATGCCCTACCATACAGAGCAATGGGTGAAAAAAATAGGTGGAAATGAAATCAGGAATCACAAGAATAATCTAAATTATTTATGCAAAAAGTAAAAATAGGATGCACCTGTATGATGGATAAAATGTGAATGTATGACTTCTAATGACTATTTTTTATTTTGGTGGAATGATGCATGCAATGGATGTCTCATCCTAATGATGAATATATAGGTGGAAAGGTTTCTATAAAAAGAATCGCAATCCCCTCCTTTGTTGCTTAGAGAGAATATGGAATTGAACTTAAAATCCTTTTTCTCCTTTTCTCCTATTTTTTCTTTTTCTTTTTCAATAACTATTTTTTTCCTTACCCTATTTTTAGCAAGATGAACAGTTCATGCTTTGGCTTTTTTTATTATTAGGAGAAGGAGTAAGGAGATACAACTTTTTTTACGCTCTTTCATGAGAGAAGACCGTAGAAGATAATAAATATGTAACATCTTATGAAATATGCAATGTGAATGCAACTATATGAAATTTTGTTATGCAAACTACAAATGCTCAAAAGAGATTATATGATTTTTTTTTCTTTTTTTAATGCATAATAAAATGAACTAACTATATTCTTCCTATCATGCCATGTATTGCATACAAGAGGAAAATAACTTGGATTAAACTTGATCATCCTATGGTGGTGATTGAAGATGAATGGAAGGTGGATGAGATCACATGACTAAGAGACAATGTCTTTCCCAACCATGATATGTTCCTCTTCTATCAACTTGTGTGACAGGGTAACCTTAGAGTTTATTTCTAGAATTCACATTAAAGATCATGTTACTGTTTGGTTGGTTTGGACGCAAACATCATCGTCATAACACAAGCCATAGGGTTAAGTTAGGTTTTTCATTCAATCAGTATGTCTTCAAGATGACTAATCCAAACAATTCCTCCAGTTATGTACTCTTAAACATAACAAATTTAGCTTAAAGAGCAAAGCATAAAAGCACATTCAAATTTTTATTTAGAATTTTCAGAATTGATACCACATCATCAACAAACGGCTAATCCTAACCAAAATTTTATATTTTGTCCACATTTACAGTAGATATAAGTGGACCCTAAGAAGAAAAAAAAATTCAAACAAAAAAAGCAAAACATGTAGATATATGATAAAAAGTAAAGATGCAAGATAAAGATAGAAGTGTCATTCCATTCCTCC
The DNA here is from genome assembly GCA_963693085.1 of Alisma plantago-aquatica. Classification (NCBI taxonomy): domain Eukaryota; kingdom Viridiplantae; phylum Streptophyta; class Magnoliopsida; order Alismatales; family Alismataceae; genus Alisma; species Alisma plantago-aquatica. The sequence goes on from OY856409.1 coordinate 756,557,829, forward strand.
CCCTAAGCTTGAATATGACATTGTCCTCAATGTCAAAAGCAAATGAAGATACATGGAACGACTGTACCAGTATGGGCAGTGAACTCTAGGGTTAAAGATGAGTAGATGTGATCCACATGATAATCTGCCATCCAATATGCACTCAAGCTCAGTGAAGTGTCTATGCTTGCTCATCTTGTGAGATGTCACTGATGAAAACTTGGTACAACCGATAGTGAAGTCGGTGGTACCGACTCAATGTGTCCCTACACACTGTATGCACATATCAAGGCACCTTTTTTACTTGCATCAAAACTAGATATCACAATCTACAAATAGGAATGTAAAAGTAGAATTGAAAGTTTAACAAAATAAACCTAATTGGTGGGTTGCCTCGCACAAGCTCCCTTGTTTAACATCCTAGGATGGACACATGTCAATCAATAATAATCAGGTGGTCGTGGAGGAGGGTAAAGCTCTCTCCGCCTCTTCCTTCTAAACATCTAGTTCCTTACAACAATGAGAACAAATAAATAATAGTTAGAAGACCAACATGTATGGTTGACGTTCCATTTCAACAGTAAATTATCATTGCAATGAACATGAACATGAACACGACTCACAATCAAGTCTTGATGTGGGAGCACATGTAGAAAAAGATAGCCATGAGGTGAAAGGTATAATGATGATTGCTCCTTAATTTCTATGACCATCCCCAACGGATCACTCCTATCTACACATAATGGAGGGGTTATATTAAAGGTGAATTTATGTGCCTCCTCCTTTTCTAATATTTTAATTCCCCCACATTCATTAATATCCTTACAAAAACATTCAAAATTATCATCTGAATATGTATCCCATATCGGATCCTCAATAAGGAAATGAGGAGATGGGTCTTGTGGTGAAGGAATTATGTGATGGGTAATGGGAAATTCCTCCACCTTTTCATTCTTAGTATCCTCTTCCTCACTCTCTTCCTCCTCTCTAAGATCACTATCAAATTAAGCACCTTATGGATCCTCCTCTCCTTCACTCATATCCCAAACACATGTATTAAAATTGTCATCCACCTTATTTGCATCATTCTCCACATCTTCCTCATCAGATCCCCAATCGTATTCAAGATCAATTCTAGGATTTGAGGGTGTGGGTGTGGTCTCAATGGAAGGACATGGTAGAGGTGATTCTAAAACTTCTTCTAGTATGTTCTCCTCACTCTCTAATTCCTTATCCTCAACCTCAACTTCTTCCATTTTCTATACTCTACCCCAACCTCCATGAGAAATAGGACCTTTGCGATTTTAAACATATTGAACCATAGTCCTAATATGCTCACGATGAATTTCCTTTGAGATTTTCTCATGATGTAATGAAGGTGAACTCAGACATTTATAACCTACATGTGCATTTCCACACTCAGAACAAATAGGGACCATGTACTTTTTTTTTTACTTTTTTTAAATGAAAGAAGACTAACTACAAAGAAATATTTAGATGAATATGTACAATGCCTAAACTAATAGTAAAGTTTTATGTAATGAAAAATGGGAAGAATACAAAAAGAAGGAAAATAAATACAATGGCCTAGAGTGGCCGATCCTAACTTTTTATAGTGTTAACCATGCCAACTCCCCGACAACGCCGCCAAAAACTTGACACACGTATAACGTGTGTGTAATACGCAAGTGTACGTATCGAAGTAATATGTGATTATGAGTCCCAATTTATTGAACACGGGGAGTTGTGAGGTTAAAGACTATTACTAATTAGGATTGATCAGCTAAGCCGAAAATAAGAGTTTATTGGTTGTTTAATTAACTAAGAGCAAAAAGTAAATCTAACTAAGGTTGTTGTGATCAAGAAAGGATGAATTGCTTAGGACTTTTGGTTTCACCACGGGTAACACCAAATCTAATCCCTAATTATTAATATAACTCCCTCCTAATCTTGAATAAAGAGCCTATAGCTAGAAACTACCTACTTCCGTAGTGTAATTCCCCTACCTAATCTAAAGCCAATTCCATTCTCATTGTAATTGATTCATTAGTTAGGTGCTTTTGGTTTAACTCTGGATAATCTCTTCCCATTTATGCCTCACCTTTCCCAAAGGACGCTGATAAACGGGTGAACCTTTGTATTTCTAACCCTTAATCCCCTTTTCAGTAGTAATTAAGGATCTGATACGCTAATTTTGGTGATCAAGCACAATAAGGACATGTGATTTCCATAGATTCATATTCAAAAATTAAGGGGAAAATATATATTAACTCATAAGAATCAAACACAATGCATACCCAGGCTACTCCCGGGTCCTAAGGAATTACGGTTTTTAGTCGAAAATAGACGACATGGTATCACAGTAAGTCAAAAAGATGTAAAATATGAATTTCGAGATACATTAAGTTGGAGAAAGGGTTAAAGAGTGGATCTGGAAAAGATGGAGAGAATTTGCCATCGTTTCCATCGCTAAAACACCTCCGAGGTCTTCCGTGTAGGGTTCCTCTACTTTTCTCTCTCCGTTCGGTTTCTGTATCGTCCTCCCATGATAGATCTCCCAATTGCGGTTCTAATGGTGTCTTTTATAGCCGTCGTACATGTTTAGGTCAAGAGGAAACCTAAAATATAATTTTTAATACAATATGTGTTAGATTTAACACACTAAAATTTGGTCTGCAGCGTCTGAGTCGATGGTATCAACTTCTTCACAGTAAAATGTCCTTTTCCTTTTCAATCTAGAGCAAAAAATATTTGTACTCTGATGCCATGTCGGTACCATCGAGTTGCAAGTCGATGGTATCGACTTTTTTGTAGTAAATAATAATTATCTACAATAAAATAATCAATGAATAAAATCAAATAATTATTATAATAATTAAAACATGTAAAATGCATGTAAAATACATGTAAAAATATAAGAAATGATGCACAAGTGAATTTTACTAATTTGGTAAAATATGTATTAAAAAGATATTCAATTAAGCACAAATACAAAGAAAATAACCAAATTCGATATCAAAACAATGACAATTTGTGCATACATCAAACACCCTATAGAATAGGGGCCAAAGATGTGAAGCATGTGACTCTTCCAACTACATGTAGACGTCTTCATAAATTCTCTATCATGCACGTCTACACAAAGTGTGTGTTTGAGCATGGCTGCCTAAACACATCATGTGAGAGATCTTCAAGATGTACAATTTGATAAACTATACTTCTGAGAGTGGAAACAACTTCGGAGAGTGGAATCATAGAAGGAGAATGAGAGAAAACTTTATTAAAGAATTTTTACACTTCAGTGAATAAGATTCAAGATGGAGATTGTTGGGATAATACCTCTTGTCTCATTTCAAGGATATTAAATATTATTTAGTAAATTTAGAATTTCAAATTTGATAGACTTAGAGTATTTAAGTTTTATCCTCTACTCTTAACTATTTCTTTTGGGATCATCTCGCCATTATCCTTTTTAGAAGGTTAACCTTCTCATTTTGCATTGTCTTATGTAGTTTGGCCTTATCTTTTTTGGATAGTCTTATCTAAGAGTATAAATAATACATAGAGACATATGATAAATTTTTAGTGTGTCAACGGTGACAACATTATGCCACCATGTGGAAACATTGGGTGTGCCAACATACACCAATATTGTGGACAAAAAGAGAAAGTCTAAAAGATAGCAGAAGCTAAGAGAATGAGAGTGAGTAAGGAAATTCTATTGTGGGTAGTGAATTGTGAGAGAGAAACAATCTTTATGGTCTAGTGTAATTGTTTATGAATAGAATTTGTTGTCTTCTTTGCCAATTTGTTCTCTCGTTGGCTATTTTCTTAGCGCTTGGCTCTATTAATGCTAGGGTGGTTATTGTTTTTGGTTGTGAAATCTTTAGTTTATTTCACATAATGAGTTTTCTTGAGCTTGAAGCTTCCAAATAAACTACTTGAGAAATGTCCCACATGACCTTATGAATACTAATTGTGACACCCCGCCATCACACAGACAACAAGGTGACACCCGAAAAAATGCAGAACCACATATTACTGAAGACACAGGTTAATTAAAACTGATCGCAGAAAGCAGATAAACAAAGAAACTATTACATCCAGATCCTACAAGCAAACATGTTATACAACTATTATAAGCCTGATATATGTCCACATCTTAGGGAAAACAGTTATCCTGCTAGCACATGAGTTCATCACCTGTTTATACATAACATGCCACATCAGGCCAGCAGTAGGATATACAAAGCTACATCAGGTAAACATCATAAAACATCATCAGAACACCTCCGAGGACCTGATACAGGGATAACTCTAGGACTCTACTACAAAACCACCAAAACTACATCATGTACATCTCTTGCCTTCTACTTCTCTTCTTCTTACTGCTCGGTTGCAACCTCGCGACCACCACCACATCTAGCGCGACCACCTAAAAAGGTTGTAAACCAACGGGGTGAGACACACAGTCCAGTGAGAAACATAACTCCCCGCCGAAACTATAAAACTCCAAAGAAGGCTAAAGCAAGTAAAACAGATAACTAGTATAAGCAGATTATATGAGCAGCATACTGAGCATGTCTTACTATATTATTAAACTTACCAGGATATCTGAGAGGCATATAACCTGATTTTCTTTATGGAACATGATTGACAAGATAAGATTTATAAGATATTACCACATAACATAAGGAACGTATAAGTAACTGCAAGGTATAACAAGATCAACTACACAAGCAAGGCCTCAATCAATGTTCTGTGTTTTGCCTTAAGAAATAAGTACTATTCGACTGGATTACGTATTATTATTATGCCCTAAGGAAGTGAGTCATACCTCTCAATTCCAACCTTTGGTTGTGAAACCCAAGCCGGTTCCATAAAAGGTTAATGGAAGAGTCGGACTGCATGAACTCACCACCTCGTGGTCAGTGCACGAATGCAAAACAAGTAGGACCACAGTCTCATGCTTAAGTGGCCTCAGCCATAGGGTCAGGCTACCCTTTGCCTAGCCCACCTCGGTACAGGTATCAGTGCTAGTGAAACAGAGTCACGGGAATGATAACCGTGCCCTGAGCCATGAACACAACCATGCTCTTCTTATTACACATCCTGAGCCATGGGCCTATTAACCATGCACTAACATATTGAGCCACGAGTCTGAAACTGTGCTCTGGAGTCTACAACCGAAGTTTCACTCTAATCCTCCACATTTTTGGCTACGAGAAACCACACATATTCAACAATATGCACTTCCAGGTTAACCTGTAGAAAAACCTATTTCACCATCACCAGCTACTGACGATGATGGATCTATGGCCAGTGCAAACTACATGATATGTTCCACTGTAATTAATTAATATATTTTAAGTGGATTGTTGAGGAAACCAAGTTGTAAAACATAAACGACATTGAGTTACATTAATGCTGTCATTATCACATTATCATGGGATCTCAATCCCTCATCACAGAAAGCCACTGCCTCTCAAGGCATCCTCATTTTACATCATTACCTGGGATAACAATCCCTCATATCATCATCAAGAGGATAACACCTCACTGGGCACTCAGCCCTCATCAGGTCCTCAGACCTATCTCATCATACTGGTGATGCATGTTATCCCATCAACAAGAATTATCATCATGCAGCATTATTCAAACACATATACCTCATAGCTCTTACCTGGATATGAATTCACCTAATACACCTGCATAGTTAGTATGGACATAAAGAGAGATAACTTAAAATCACCAGACATAGATTTTACTAATTATTATGTCATTAGGGTTGCAGATGTGCATGTCATGATTATAATCATATGAGGCATATAGCTATATCAATTACATTATGGTTATTGAATCATAATCATCCACGTATGCCATTTAACTTATAAACATAAACAAGTATCTTATTATCTGATCTAGCATTATCTTTTAGCATCAAGCATAGCACTCGTTCACAACCCATCATCCATATAGTATCAACAACATAGGTGCGATTACAAGACAACACATCACTAGATAGGGTTTCTAGGTTAAGCATAACCCTCACTAAAGGTACTAGTTACCCTTGCTAAAAGTGTGACGGGTAGCATGCCCCTTACCATAGATGGTATCGGGCAGGGTAACAACCCTCACTAAAGGCCTGTCAGCCAATGAACTTAGCCACATCTATCGGCCAACTCAAACACAAGAGTGTATCGGTCAACAAGGCCTATGGGATGTCGTGCAACCAAGGTAACATGAATACATCATACGACTGGGGTCAGGAGGTGTATCATGCAGCTGATCTATGTGTGCATCGCGTAGCTAGTTGTGGGCCAAGACCCTATCGGCTAGCTAGGGTCAGGGTTGCATCGGGCAACCATCTCACCACTGCAATGGCTAAGATCGTGGCACCCAAGCCAAAGCTATAACGCCCACCATGTACACATCACCAAACGATACAAGAGCACCACAAGGAAGCCTACCATCCAACAAGATCAGGCACACCATATCGAACACCACTAAGGCAAGCACTAGGGTTTCACCACTCAACACATATCGAGCAGCTCAAGACCAACCCAACTTGTGTAACCCAAGGCACCAAATAGAGGCACCTACAGAGATAACAACTAAGCACCATATCAGCCAAGGGGATAACACCTACTAGGAGAAAGGGGCATCTCGGTCGAGGCATATCGCCCAAGGTCACCAACAAGATCAAGATGGTCATATCGGGCATAAAGCCAACCAAACTCAACATGACCATATCGACCAAAGCTAAACCCAAGGTGAGGGGTGTCGGGCAACATAACCACAAAGGTGTATCGTGAAAGGCACAAAGGTTCATCTCGGCTTGGTCATCACTAACCTCAAGATCACCATCACAAAACCCTAACAGATTAAGAGAGTTGGCTCACCTCTCAACAATCAAGAGAGAGGGGTTTTGCATAACCTCCATCACATATCTTGGGCAACATGATAGATCATTTCCGTATCGGCTAAGGTCCCAACCTCTACTAGGTCAACATCCAACTAAGGCTCACTTCTCTAATCCATGGTGAGAGAAGAGTGTTGCCCAAGAAACTAGAGTATAGACTCACCTCTCAACAACCAAGTGAGAGGAGTGTTGCCTATACCACTAGAGCCGAACTCACTTCTCAAGACCAAATGGAGAGAAAGGAGTTTTTCCCAAGAAACTCTATACATATGGTTTGGCCACCAAGGTCAAGAACACACCAACAACATGAACATATATCCACAAGATTCATGGCCGATCAAGGTGAAACATAAAATGCAACAAAAAAAGGAAGTAGTATATCTAGGGTTAAGAGTTATGTAACCCACCTTAAGCAAACTCCAAGATCCCAAGCTCAAGAACCACCTTCAGCCACCTCAAGAAGAGAAACAAAACTTGTATCCACCATGGCCGAAGAGCAAGCAAGAAAGAGAAGAAGAAGAAGGTGCTAAGGAAAGAGGGGAGATGCTCACCACAAGAAGAAGAACAAGGCACCCTAGGGCTCGGCCACCACTAGAGGAAGAAGAAGACTCCAAGGAGAAGGAGGATCGACCACCAAATAGCAAAGGAGATGTGTCGCCCACCAAGGAAGGAAAGGAAGGAACACCAACTAAAGGGGTCCTAAGAAAGAGAAAGGAGAGGCATATATAGAAGAGGGTGAAGGAGAAAACAAGGCAAGGTGTCACCCACCTAGGGACACTCAGAGATAATAATTTATTAAAAAATGAGTTAATGATACTACTTTTCTCATCTCTTTTATTTTAATTTGTATATTATATTTTTTCAAAAATATGTCTAAATTAGTCTTATTGGATTGTATTTTTCATAAGAAATCTAACGATTTTTATTTTTTTAAAAAATACATAGCGGTTTGAAAGTTATTAGAAAAATAAATCTCTCTCTCCTATGTTTTCTCTCTCCATACAACCACTCCCTCTCTCTCCAATCCTCTCTCACACTCTCTCTTCCTTTTTCTACCAGTCACTACCTCTCTCTCCTCTTTTTTCTCTCCACCATCCTTCAATGCAACGTCGCGTCAGCAACAACAATTGAACTTGCGTTGCATCAGCAACAACAAGTGGTGCGTGGCTAAACTAGTCCATCTTTGGACTCATGGAACCCATCAACTTTTCGCTGTCAAACTCTGATCTTATCAACTAAACTAAAGCATCTACCTGCTGTGCATCTTTGATTTGTTGTCTCAACATAGGCTTTACTTACATCTGTGCCAACAATCCTGCCAACAAGGAGACTTCCATCTATACATTCATCTGTCACAAAGAGACAAGTATATCCCGCCTATGGAATACCAAGGAACTCAATTGTGCCTTCTTCATAAAGAAGGAAGAAGGAGACTTTCTGCTAAGCACATCAACTACCATGTTCGCCTCACCAGGATGATACTCAATGGTACAATCATAATCATTGATCAGCTCCATCCAGCGACATTGTCACATGTTCAGCTCACTTTGTGAGAAGATGTACTTCAAGTTCTTATGATCTGTAAAGATCTGACACACTTCCCCATAAAGGTAGTGTCTCCAAATCTTTAACACATGGACCACTACTGCCAGCTCCAGATCATGTGTTGGATAGTTTTCCTCATGTTTTTTAAGTTGTCGTGAAGCAAAAGAAACCACATGATCCTCCTACATTAGCACACATCCTAAGCCTTTCTTGGAAGCATCGCAGAAAACAACATAGCCCTTCCCAGGCTCTGGCAGCACCAACATCGGAGCACTAGTCAGCTTCTCCTTCAAGCTTTGGAAATCTTGTTGACAACGATCATCCCAAACAAAGGGTACACCCTTCCTAGTCAAGTTTGTTAACGGTAATGCGATTATACTGAAGTTCCTTATAAACTTCCGATAGAATCTTGCTAAACCCAGAAAACTATGAACTTATGTTGGCGTCTTCAGTTGCTCCCAATATGTAACTGACTCCACCTTCTTAGGGTCCACTGTGACTCCTTCTACAGATACCACATGACCCAAGAAAGTCACTTCTTTCAACCAGAACTCACACTTACTAAACTTGGCATACAACTAATATTGGCAAAGAAGAGTCAATGCTTGTCGAAGATGTTGTTCATGATCTAGACTGTCCCGACTATAAATCAAGATGTCACCTATAAAAACTAAAACAAACTAATCTAGAAATAGATGAAACACTCGGTTCATCAGATCCATGAAAGTAGCAGGCACATTGGTTAGCCCAAACGGCATAACCACAAACTCAAATTGACCATACCTCATACTAAATGCTGTCTTTGGTATGTCCTCATCCTTAATCCTCAACTGATGATATCCAGACCATAGATCTATCTTTGATAACACTATAGCACCACACAACTGATCAAACATATCATCTATCCCCGACAATGGGTACTTATTCTTGATCATGACTTTGTTCAACTGCTAGTAATCTATACACAACCACATCGACCCATCCTTCTTCTTTACGAATAGGACTGGATCACCCCACGATGATGTGCTCGGTCTGATGAAACCTTTATCTAATAACTCATGTAACTACTTCTTCAGTTCTGCCATTTCAGCTGGAGCCATCTTGTACGGTGTCTAAGCAACTGGCTATGTTCCTGGCACCAGATTGATCTCAAAATCAATCTCTCGAGGTGGGGGAACACCTGGGAACTCATCTGGAAACACGTCCACAAACTCTTAGACAATAGGCACCTCCAAAAGGCTAGGACCCTTCACCTTGGTATCCACAACGTGAGCTAAGAATGCCTTACATCCTTTCCGCAACAATTTCCCTTCCACCATCACTAACACTAAGCACGTCGGAAGACTCTTCCTATCACCTTGGAAGATCCAGTTCTCTCCACTGTCATCAAACACTGCCTACTTAGAACCACAGTCCAACACAACCTTATACTTTTCTAAGATATCCATCCTAAGGATCACATCGAATCCATGCATCTCAAGTGGTATAAGATCCACTTGTATATTGTGTCCCGAAAAAGATAGAACATAAGATGGGCACGCCTCTCAAAGCATCGAGGAACCATCAAAGGGGTTTCTAGCAACATGCTATCTCTCTTACAGCTAACAGGTAAGAGACAATTTTCAAGCATAGTTTGTGTGATAAAAGAGTATGTAGCACCCGGGTCAACCAGAACATATATAAAGTAAGAAGAAGACAAATTGGAATGAAATAACTCCATCTGACCTACTACAACTCGCAAGTTGACTATCACCTTCGGCTGACTCATAGCGTAGAATCGAGCCGTTACTTGCTGTCCATGTCCTCTGCTTCCTTGGGAAGACAATCCCGCTTGCGATGCTTGACCGTGTCCTCACCCTCTGCTACCACTGGGCTATTGTCTATCTGACCCTTACTGATTGTGCCTCGACTGATGTGTCACTTCAACATCTTTCCTTGGGCAATTTGACCTCCAATGCCCGATCTGACCACAAAGATGACATGAATGGTCTCGCTGTTGTGGCCTAAATGGCCCTGTCACTGTCACTGAAGCTGTACTATGAGCCTTTGATGGCGAAGAACCATGTCCTCTTCCCTTACTCGGGGACCACTATGATGGTGCACTGGAACCTCTTAATCTAGAAGGTGCTGAAAACCTTGGCTTCTTAAAGGCACCTGACCTCTTCCCTAGAAATTGAGCAGGCCTCTTCTTAGTCATGGATTCTCTCTTCTCCCTGACTGACAGTTCAATCTTGTAGACGGACTCCACGAATGTGGAAAACTACTCCCGATTCTCCAAAGCAGCCGTAGGTGTTGTCAACTCTGCGCTCAGACCCTTCTCAAACCGTCTGATCCGCTCGTCGTCTGTCATCGCCATGTGGGGACAAAACCTCAGCATGTCCATAAACTTGGCTTCATACTCAGTGATGCTAAATGATCCTTGGCGCAGACGCTCAAACTGGTTGATCTTTTCATCCATATATGTCTTCAGGAAGTATCTGCTGACGAACTCTCACTGGAAAACCTCCCAACCAATCACCTCACTGGGTCGCTTCTCCTCCTCGATGGCCCACCAGTGGTCAGCACTACCTTTCAGAAGGTAGACAACATGCTTGACTTTATCTGCTTCGGGGATGTCAAGGATCCAGAAGGCCTTCTCTAGACTTGTCAGCCATAGATCTGCATCCACTAGATTAGTTGTTCTAGCATAATCTGAAGCTCTGACTCGACAAAGATGCTCAAAGGTCTTCCCAATGCATGATAATTCACCATGGGGAGCATGTGCTCTTGGCAGAGGCACTAGCAATCTTTCCACCATGTGATTCATCATAGCCATCAACTGCCTCATAAGGTGCTGATAGGTAGGGTTTTCGAGAATGGTTGGGTCAAGTTGGGGGACCTCAGACAACCGATCTTCATGTGCCTGCACTCTTGCTTCATCAACTGATGCAACATCGCTGCTCTCGACAACATGTTCTTCATGGTTTCCAGACATCTTTAAGCTTTTTCTCCTGCTAAGGGCAGAAGATTATTGGAAGAAGATCTGGAAAACTCACAAGAATAGACACAAACCTAATCCTAGATCCCTATAGATTCAAAGAACCTAGAGCTCTGATACCAAACTAACTGTGACACCCTCCCATCACACAAACAGCAAGGTGACACGCAAAAATGTGCAGAACCACATATTATTGAAAACATGGGTTAATTAAAACTGATTGCGGAAAGCAGATAAAAAAAGAAACTATTACATCCAGATCATGCAAGTAAACATGTTATACAACTATTATAAGCCTGATATATGTCCACAACTTAGGGAAAATAGTTGTCCTGCCAACACATGAGTTCATCACCTATTTATACATAACGGGCCACATCAGGCCAATAACAGGATATACAAAGCTAAATCAGGTAAACATCATAAAACATTATCAAAACACCTATGAGGACCTGAGAGTACAGGGATAACTCTAGGACTCTACTACAAAACCACCAAAATAACAACATATCCATCTCTTGTCTTCTACTTCTCTTCTTCTTGTTGCTTGGCCGCAACCTCGTGACCACCACTACATCTAACGCGACCACCTAAAAAAGTTGTAAACTAACGGGGTGAGACACACAGTCCCAGTGAGAAACATAACTCCTTTCTAAAACTATAAAACTCCAAAGAAGGCTAAAGCAGGTAAAACAGATAACTAGTATAAGCAGATTATATGAGCAGCATACTGAGCAGGTCAAACTGTATTATTAAACTTACTAGGATATCCGAGAGGCATATAACCTGATTTTCTTTATGGAACATGATTGAAAAGATAAGATTTATAAGATCTTACCACATAACATAAGGAACATATAAGTAACTACAAGGTATAACAAGATCAACTACACAAGCAAGGCCTCAACCAATGTTTCATGTTTTTCCTTAAGCAATAAGTACTATTCGGCTGGATTACATATTATTATTATACCCTAAGGAAGTGAGTCGTACCTGTGGTGAACAAAACATAATTGACTAAGCGGAAGCATTCGTTAGCAACAGAATTACTGAAAATCACTAAAAATTAAAACCTTTTACAAAGAGATCCAAACACAGGAAAAATCTTATAATAAGAACCAAAGTAATTAAATTACATTCTGGTTCACCAGTACATCTCTTGTACCATTCCTTCTCGAGAGTTACAAGCATCAACTGCCCTATTAAATTGTACATAGGTAGTATAAAAATCTCGAGGCATCAAGCCAAAATCTCAGATCAATATTAAACTTACTATTGACTCCTAGGACCTGAGAGTACAGAGACGACACATAAGACTCTATGTACACATATACAAGACATGACAACCAGTGTCTCCACCTAAGAATTCACTACTATCCTTGTTGCTGCTGCTGCTCTTCCCCTATAGTAGAGTTTCTACCTCTTCCTCTGCGTCTACCTAAAACGTTGGATCCCACGGGGGTGAGACAATTGGAAATTGCCCCAGTGAGAGATACAACTCTCCACCAGAAACATTATTGTTGCAGTTTATTAAATAAAACTGAGTAGAGGAATCATATATACTCAACACCAGATAATTCATTATTTAAATAGGTTAGGGCAATATTCTTGTTCAAAGCATTTCAGCTATAGCTTAATAAAGCAGCATGTCACTTATCCATTAAGGAATATGACGAACATGTATATCATTTATCCATTTAGGATATGCTAAACAAGATAACATCAACTAATGATTCTTGTATTTCAACCTTAAGCAAATATGCTACACGACTGATTACATTTTACAACCATACTTAATGCCCTGAAAAGATGAAGTATATCATTCATACTCCAACCGACCATGATTACAGAAAGCATCGGTACCACACAAGGTCAATGGAAGAGCCACACTCCAAGACCTCAACCTTCTCGGTCAGTACGCGATTATATGGCAGAGACATCATGTGTCAAACTACAATTAGCTTTCCAGGGTATATTGGCATCTTCGCTATAGAGTTATAGCCCGCAACATATACTCTCTTCAGGGTTATGGCCCGTAGCCAATGTCTGGTATTATATCATGGAGTCATGGCCCGTAGCCATACTCATACTGCGGTATGGTCCGTAACCAGTCCCATATATATGGTATAGCCCACAACCATTCCTATGGGGCATGAGGATATAATTGCCCAATTACCCCCACATATTCAAAAATATGCGTTCTGAGTTTAAATCGTTTCACCATTCAGCAAATTCTGATGCTGATGGATCTGTGGTTAGGGAAACTACATTATATGATATCACTTGATTAATTAAGTGTATTACCATATTCTGTTAGCATCAAACAAGTTTCCAAACATCAATTATTTTAATAATTTCTACAAAGAATGTGTAATACTTTCATCAAGTACTATTCAAATCTTTTAATAAGGCATTGGGATCTCAATCCCTCATCTCATCAGGAGCATTCTCATTCTTTCACAAACTCATCATCATGATTATAGAAAATGGTATTCAAACCCTTAGTTCATCAAAGAACACTTGTTACCACTTATCAGGTAACTAAACACCTTCAGGTCATCTGACCAAGGTAAACATGATACTTGTTACACAAGCATCTCACATGGCTCTCAAAGACCATTTCATCTTTTGTTACCTCTCACTAGGCAACAAAGAATGTTATGGCTCACAAGGCCCATTAACAATAATAAATGAAACATCATAGCTCATACCTGGCTACGTTCATCATCTCATGATACCTGCATGGTTAGTACACTTGATAACAGTTATATCAATTACATTTTAGCACCATGCAATTTATAGTAACACCACTTATACCCTTATTAGGGTTAGGGTTTCTCAATTCATGTCAATCAGGAATACTCATCCAATTACCCACATTAGGGTTAGGGTTTATCATCATATTGCCCAAAATTAGGGTTTCATACACTATAACCCAGGGTTAGGGTTTCACATACCTTTACCCTATATCAGGGTTAGGATTTCATATCAAGGTTTCACATATCATTACATAGCATCACCTTGGTTAGAGTTTCACGTGACATCACCCACAATTAAGGTTTCATATGACATCTCCCTCAATTAGGGTTTCATATATCTTCACCCTCAATTAGGGTTTCACATGTCATCACCCTTGATTAGGGTTAGGGCTCATCATCATTTTTCATTTAGGGTTTCATGATCTCTTATCAAGGATCATACCCTAATTACAAATTTTATTCATGTTGAAAGTGTTGAGGTTAAATTACTACATGATTATCCCACATGTATAAGTTCCTCTCTCTCATCTTCTCTAGGAGGTTAATTACATCAGACTTGACTGGGTTGACATAGTACTTTAAGTCATTGCTTTCATAAGCATCAAAGGTTAACCTCTCAAAAATGTACTAATCAATTAAGTAACTTGAAGGTACAACCATTGTAATTACCTTTGATAGACATAATCAATAATCATGGGATTAATTGTACCTACATGGTTTGAGTCAAGTAGACCTTCAAATGATCTTGACCAATTGTAAATCGAATCATCCCATTCGGTTTTGAAACCTTATGCATCCATTCGATCTTGAAATCTAATCTCTCCATTCAGTTTTGAAGCTGAATCTCTCCATACGGTCTTGAAACTAAATCCTCAATCAGTGAATTGAAATTGAATGGACATCCCAACATTGAAACCGATTGAGTGTTGAAACTGAGTGAACAACTTAACATTGAAACCAAATGAACATCAAATGGTTTGAGAACAATTTCTCTTCAAATGGTCTGAGGACAGTTTGATCCCAAATGGTCTCAAGACCATTTGGACTCAAACGGTCTCAAGACCATTTGATCCAAACCTCCTTGAAACCGAACAGACCAAAAAGGGTTCCTCTAATCAAATTGAGTTAGATTTTGTACTCATGGAATCATCAATCGATTGAATTATTAAAGGTAAATCATATTGTAGCAATTGGATATCCAACCATTCACCACAATCAATCATTGACCTCCAAACGGTCTTGAGACTATTTGACCTCCAAACGGTCTTGACACCGTTTGAGTCAAACCATTTCAAAATTGATTCCCTCAACTATGGTTTCATTCAATTCAATCAATTAGGGCTTGCAATCAAGGGACCCTCCAATATTTTAACCATCAAATTGAGATCATTGGATCATCATCCAATTTAGGACATCACCTAACCTCAATCGGTCTTGAGTCCCCTTGACCTCAAACGGTCTTGAGACTGTTTGGTTTCAATCGGTCTTGAAACCGATTGGTTCCTAATATTGACACCGATTGCCCAAGATATTCATTGAGGTGTGTGCTTCTGATGATGTCATCATCATCAAGCTTAGATCCTTCAAAATATACTGTCATTCTAATGGAAATTTATCAATTTGATCAAAGGAATTTCAAGAAGAACAAAACAATCAACAATTGATGAAAAATTAAATGTAGTAATAACATTTAAGGGTTCAAGTTATATAAACCACCTTCAAAGTTGAAACCAAGCTTCAAGATTCACGTCTCTAATGGTGAATGAAGCTTTCTCAACCTCCCAAGGTCCGTCCTCAAGCCTTTGAGTGAAAAGGTATGGCTAGGATTGAAGATTGAATGGAGAAAATAAGAAATCTAGCATTGAATTTCGATTTTCACCATGAAATCAAGGTTAAAGATGATTAAGGATCTTACCTACAGGTTGGAGTTCATCCTCCTGTTTCTCCTAAGCTCCCTTGTGCATAGCCAAAGCAAGGAGGGAAAGAAAATCCGAAAAAGAGTCTTTGGTTGAGTGGGAAATGAAGTGTATATAAAGGAATTTCAAGAGAGAGAAAGTTTTATAATAATCCTTCAACTCCCCAACTTGATGCCACTTATCCCCCTCACTTACTTGCAAAGGAATACACCTTATTTTTCCTTTAATTCCTCTTCATTATTCTTGAATTAAAGGAAAAGCAATTAAGCACCTTAATTCTTATAATACTAATATCCCATATTTAGTGGATATTACTTTTTAGTTAACTAATGTGAGTGGGTTCTCCACTCACTTGGGATATTTTTTTTTTAAGCAAACTCCTCTAACTTTATTCAATGTGTAATCTGGACATTATTACAAGATCTTTTGTCACAGGCATACATACTCATGATGCAGTTCGGTGGACTGGCATATAGGTTTGATGCAGGTTACTTCTGAGGTGCATTTTAGCTAGCTTGTCAGCTACTTGATTGCCTTCTCTCCTACAGAAAACTAAACTGGAAGTGTTTGGCAATTCTGCCTTAATCTTCGTCATCCACAGTGAGCAACTCGGCCACTCTCCTTCTTCCTCCTTTAGCATCTTGATTGCTAGAAGGCTGTCTGATTCAATGACCGTCTGAGTCCAGCTACTGCTCTTGATTTGCTCACAGGCTAAAAGGATTCCAGCCAACTCAGCAGCAACCACCGAACCTGCTTGTGCTTTCCTTACCCAACCGCCTAGCCAATTGCCTCCGGCATCTCTAGCCACGACTGCCGCTGCAGCCTCCTCCCCTTTCACTACGGCGTCGACGTTGAGCTTCACACACCCCGGTGGCGGTCTTCTCCAGACAACCGAGTTCCTGTTAGTGCTAGAGCTCCTGGTCATAATAGGCCAGGCTTCCTTCGTGGTTTGTAATGCTTTCCTGATTCTGTAGCACTGATGGCTTAACGGTTTAGCATCCCCTTCGAAAGGTTCTCCATTCCTGAATTTCCAAATCATGTAACAGGTTGTCCAGAAATCCTCTATAGATATTGATACATGTTGTCGAATCACCTTTAAGCAACCTTCAATGGTGGTTGGTTGAGACAGGGTCCGATACTCCTCCGCAGACAGCAGTGTCCTCCAGACACACTCAACTTTCTCACAGTCGCGTAGGGTGTGGATAATCATTTCCGGTTCCCTTAGGCATCTTGGGCATGTCCCAGTGTCAGACATGTACCGCTGTTGTCGCCTGGTGTTAGTGAGAATGGCTGAGTGTAGGACAAGCCAGGAAAACATTCTAATCTTCGCCGGCGTTCGAAGCTTCCAGATGTTGTTCCAGTTTCCATTCGTCTTCACCTCCTTATTATTTTGCAGGAGGTGATAGGCTATGCTCGAGGTATAGGTGCCATCGGACGTATGATTCCAGATTCTAATATCACGTTGAGGCCTCCCTGTGGGCGTCGGACTACGTTGAATCAACTTCACATCTTCCTCACTAAGCCAGTAATTCAGGAAATCAGTATCCCAATCTCCGTTGTCAAGCACAATGCTTCGAACATTTAGATCTGCTAAGTCAGTAGGAACCTGATGTTTCGCCCTGGTGTGCAGCTGCAGTCCGGGTTTAACCCAGATATCATCCCAGAAATTGGTGTCTTCTCCTCCAACCGGACAGATGGACATGTTGTCAAGAATGAACTGCTTTCCTTCAATGGTGGCTCTACCTAACCGTGACCCAGTGATTGCCTTTCCGGGCTCAGCACAGTCGAACCTTCTCCTTAGTAAGCTGCACCATATAGAGTCTCTGTTGGACACCATGTCCCAAGAGTTCTTGAGCACAAGAGCCTAATTCCATTCTCGCATAGACCTGATACCCAGACCTCCATTGATCTTAGAGCTCGTAACCTTGTTCCATGCTACTAGGGAAATGGGTTTCTGCTTATGTCCTCCTCCCCAAAGGAATTTTCTAATCGTACCATCAATCCTATCGCAAATGCTGACAGGAAGAGTTGTAGTTTGCATAACGTAGGTTGGGATAGCCGATAAGGTGGATTTCACAAGACATACTCGACCTGCCATCGAAAGGGACTTTGCCGCCCAACCTTGAACCTTGCCCTCTACTTTGTTAATGATGTCTGAGTAGGTCGTTTGGGTCACTCTGGAGTGCAGAATAGGGACCCCCAGGTATCTGCCCAGGTCGTCAGTGATGGTGAAATTACACTGCTGCTGGACTGCTCTTCGGATCGAGGAAGGGACACACTTGGAGAAGAAGACTTGAGATTTAGATGCAGAGATAGATTGTCCTGAAGCACGGCCGAACGTGTCAAAGCATTTTAGGATTCTCCTCATTTGATTTCTACTAGCTTCAGCAAAAAGGATAAGATCATCGGCAAAGCACACATGTGCAATTTGCATACCGGTTCTGCCCAGTTTCACTGGTTTCCACTTGCCACTCGATACCTTGTCCTTGATTAATTGAGATAGTCACTCGAGACACAGCACAAAGACATATGGGGACAACGGGTCTCCTTGCCTGAGACCTCGGCTAGCTTTGAAAGGAGTAGCCTGCTTTCCACTCCACACGATGGTAGATTGGCCGCCAGTAATGGAGTACATGATAAACTGTCTTATATTTATAGGGAGCCCAACCAGTGCTAACGTTTCTTCTACAAAGCTCCAGGACATCCGGTCATAAGCTTTGGACAGATCAACCTTCACTGCCATCACCCTAGCTCCTTTCCTTCTGTTCATTCCATGGATGATTTCCTGTACTAAAGCGATATTGTCCGTTATTTTCCTCCCCGGCACAAAGCTGCTTTGGGATATTTTGGTTGCCTTTGCAAAGCAAAAGGACGTCCAAACTTATCCAAATTCATCCTTCATATATTTGGTTGAAGGGAACTCCCATTAATGTATTTATTTTTGCATTAAATTGAATTAGGGTTCTAATTATGCTTAAATGTTGATTATTTTAATATCAAGATTTTCTCTCCTCCAAAGTGATTCAAATGAGGCACCCCTCTCATTTTATTTTCTCTACATGGTGCCAAGAAACATTAGGGACCCTCTAGAGGTGGTATTTTGGATATTCAACCCTAGGTTTTGGTTAATTTGCACATTACACCAAAACTAGGTTTTAATGCGTAAACATTGCTCAACAAGCTCTTTCTTGGTGCTCAGGCGACCACAAGCCATACCTCTACATCATTCTCATTCTTATGATGCTTCAACACTTGAGGAACATTTTATCATGTGACATTTGCAAGTTAACCCCTCAACTTGGGTAATTTGCACTTTATTCTAAAACAACCAAAACATTGTTTCAACATTATTCAAAAAGGACTAAAATTGAAACATAAGTTCCTCTTAAGCCTTAATTAATTTTCAAGAAATAAGATCAAGCATCTAATCAACTTTATTAAGCAAAACATCTAGGGTTAAAGTATAACCCAGGTCAGGGATGCTACAGATTATCCACCCCTAACAGTGTTTTCATCCCCCAAATCATCAAGAGAAAAGAGAAGGGTACTTCCTCCTCATCTCTTCCTAAAGTTCCCACATAGCTTCTTCAATGCCACGGTGATGCCAGAGAACTTTCACAAGACATATGTCTTTCTTTTTTAGCTTTTTAATTCTTTTGTCAAGGAGCATCACAGGTCCTTCAACATAAGATATATCATCATTTAATTCTACCTCCACATGTTGCAGAATTAACTCTGTGTCAAGATGACACTTTCTCGGCATGGAGATATGGAACACTGGATGCAACTTGTGCAACTCAGGTGGCAACTCCATCTTATAGGATACCTTTCCAATCCGTTCAATGATTGGATAAGGCCCCATAAATATAGGAGCTAACTTCCCCTTCCTTCCAAATCTAAGGACACCTTTCCAAGCTGAGACCTTGAGATATACTCTGTCTCCAACTTGGAATTCTAAAGGTCTTTGCCGTTTTTCGGCGTACGACTTCTATCTATCCTGTGTAGTCTTTAACTGTTGTTGTATTTATTTAATCTTCTCAGTTGTCTGCTGCACAAGCTCAAGACCCAAAAGTTGATTCTCTCCTGTTTCATACCAATATAAAGGAGATCTACAATGTCTACCATATAATGCTTCATATGGTGCCATATCAATACTATGGTGATAGCTATTATTATAAGCAAATTCTATCAAGCTTAAGTGTAGATCCCAACTTCCTACAAACTAAAGGACACATGCCCTAAGCAAATCCTCCAAAGTTTGTATGGTCCTCTCAGATTGTCCATCTGTCTGTGGGTGAAAAGTAGTACTAAACCTTAACTACGTACCCAAAGCTTTATGTAGTCGTTCCCAAAAATGACTCATAAACTGGGGACCTTTATAAAAAACAATTGTATCTGGAACCCTGTGCAGCCACACTATCTCATCTACATATATTTATGCAAGCTTCTCAGCAACATAGGTTATTTTGACTAGAAGGAAATGTGTTGTCTTAGTAAACCTATCAACTATCACCGATATGGAATCATGACCTTTGGTTGTTCTAGGCAAACCAACCACAAAGTCTATGGTCACATGATCCCATTTCCACTGCGGTATAGGCAAAGGTTGCATTGTTCCCGCGGGCTTTTAATGTTCAGCTTTAACTTGCTGACACACCAGACACCGCATAACAAACTCAGCAACATCCTTCTTCAATCCTGGCCACCAATACATATCTTTCAAGTTATGATACATCTTGGTGCTCCCTGGATGCATAACATACATAGAAGAATGAACTTCTTCCAAGACTAACTTCCTTAAGTCATTGGCATCAGGTACTACTATCCTACCATGGTAACAGACTACCTGATCCTATGACTCATGAAAACCATCCCATTTCTCACTACCATGCTCTGACCTGATCTACTGAACCAAAGTATCAACTTGTTGTGCTTCTTTAATATGTTGTCTCGGAGTAGGTTTTATGTGCATCTCAGCTAACAGTCTGACTAACAATGATACCTTAAGTTGTACATTGTTTTGCCTCAAGGAGATGAGCATATCCCTCTTAAAGCACACTAAGGAATTCAACTGTGCTTTATCTATGGCTGGTGATGATGATTTCCTACTTAGTGCATCAGATACTACATTAGCCTTCCCTGTATGATAATCAATTGTACAATCGTAGTCCTTGATTAACTCCATCCAGTGACATTGTCTCATGTTTAGCTCATGTTGTGAGAAGATATATTTTAGATTCTTATGGTCTGTGAAAATCTGAAATGTTTCTCCATAGAGATAATGCCTCCAGATCTTCAAAGTATGGACCACAACAACTAGCTCTAGATCATGTGTAGGATAATTTTCTTCATGTTTCTTAAGTTGTCGAGAGGCAAAATAAATCACATGATTATCCTGCATCAACACACATCCTAGACTGTTCTTAAATGGATCACAGAAAACTATATACCCTTTTCCTTACTCAGGTAACACTAGCACAGGTGCACTTGTTAACCTTTCATTCAACAACTGGTAAGAATGTTGACACTTGTCATTCTAGACAAAAGGAACCTCCTTCCTGGTCAACTTAGTTAGGGGTAAAGATATAGAACTGAAGTTCTTAATGAACCTCCTATAATAGCCTGCCAGTTGTAGGAAACTACATATCTCCGTCGGTGTTTTGGTTGTTCCCATTGTAGGATAGATTCTACCTTCTTAGGATCAACATGGATACCTGAGGCAGATATTACATGTCCTATAAAAGAAACTTTTGGTAAATAGAACTCACATTTGCTATACTTAGCATACAACTTATGCTCTCTTAGCAAAGTTAAAGCTTGACGAAGGTGCTACTCATTCTATTGAGCATTTCTACTATAGATCAAGATGTATTTTATGAAGACTACTATAAACTGATCAAGAAAAGGTCAAAAGATTCCATTCATGAGTTCCATCAATGCAACTGGTGCATTAGTTAGTCCAAACGACATAACTATGAACTCATGGTGACCATACCTTGTCCTGAAGGTAGACTTAGGTATGTCACTCTCCTTGATACACAACTGATGATATCCCAACCTCAGATCTATCTTAGAGAAGATAGTTGCACCACACAACTAATTAAACAAGTCATCGATCCTTGGAAACAGATACTTGTTCTTTATGGTTACTTTATTTAACTGCCTGTAATCAATGCATAACCGCATTGATCTGTCTTTCTTCTTAACAAAGAGAACCGGAGCACCCCATGGTGATGTACTCGGTTGGATAAAACCTTTCTCAAGCAACTCCTGTAGCTATTTCTTGAGCTCTGCCATCTCACCAGGTGCCATCCTATACAGTTTTTATGCTATTGGTTGCGTGCCCCAGATTAGATTAATCTCAAAATCAATCTCTCGGGGTGGAGGGACACCTATAAGTTCCTTAGGAAACACATCTTCAAACTCCCTAACTATCAGAACTTCAGAAAGATTAGAGCTCTCCATTATGGTGTCTACCACATGTACTAAGAATGCAAAGCATCCTTGCCTCATCAGCTTTTCAACTACCATAGCTGACACAAGATAGGTTGGAAGAATCTTTCTATCTCCCTGAAAGATCCATGTGTCACCATCATCTGTGAACATAGCCTACTTGGAATCACAATCCAAGACAACCTTATACTTTTCTAGGGTGTCCATCCCAAGAATTATATCAAACCCATGCATCTTAAGTGGTATAAGATCTACCTGAATGCGATGTTCAGAGAAGGAAAGATGTGTAGGGAGAAAACACCTCCCACAACACTATAGATCCCAAAAAAGGGGTTTCTAACAACAAACTCTCTGCCCTATGACCAACTGTCATATTGTAGTCAAGAATCACTTCTCGAGTGATGAAGGAATGTGTAGCACCCAGATCAATTAAAACAGATACGAAGTAGGATGTAGACATATCAGAATAAAACAGTTCCATCTGACCTATCACAACCTGTGGGTTAACTATTACTTCGGGTTGATTCATCGCATAGAATCTTGTCGTTGCTTGCTGTTGACCCTGTGCTCGGTTGTTGGGTGCCGATGAACCAGCTTGTGATTCTTGTCCATGTCCTTGAGTGCCACTAGAAAATTGTCTCCTCTGAGATCCTTGTTGACTCTGCATTTGGGGTTGAGTCACCATTGTGTTCCCGGATGGACAATCCCTTGCTAGATGTCCCACTTGTCTGCATTGATGACAGATCCTGGTCTCAGGATAGGGTCTATGAGGTCCATTCACCGATGTAGATGCTATACTGTGGGATCTATTTGGAACAAAACTACGGCCCCTACCCCTACTTGACGTCCATTGCATCTGGGTATTGAATCTTGATGGTGCTGTCGGTGCAGAAAACCTTGGCTTCTTAAAGCTCTCAGACCTTTGTGCTTGGAACTGATTGTACACTTTCTTACCACTGGTCTTTCACTTCTCAATCACAGACCTCTCTATCCGTCTGACAGATTCCACAAATGTGGCAAACCTCTCCCTGTTCTCCAAAGCAGACACAAGAGTGGTCAATTCAGCGTTCAACTCCTTCTTAAAATGCCGAATCCTTTCCTCATCAGTAGCTGCCATATACAGACAGAACCGCAAAAGCTCCATGAACTTAGCCTCATACTCGCTAATGTTCATCGGTCCTTGTCTTATCTTCTCAAACTGAGATATCTTTTCATCTAGGTAAGCCTTAGGGAAGTATCTAATGATGAATTCTCGTCAGAATTCTTCCCATCCGACTTCAACACCTGGCCTTTTGCCTTCTTCAATAGTCCACTAGTGACCAGCAATCCCTTTCAGTAGGTACACTACATGCCTCACCTTTTCGGCTTTAGGAATATTGAGAATTCTGAAGGCCTTCTCCAGTTCAGTCAACCATAAGTTTG
The DNA here is from genome assembly GCA_963693085.1 of Alisma plantago-aquatica. NCBI lineage: Eukaryota > Viridiplantae > Streptophyta > Magnoliopsida > Alismatales > Alismataceae > Alisma > Alisma plantago-aquatica. The sequence goes on from OY856409.1 coordinate 756,581,802, forward strand.
CATCTACTGGGTCAGCTGTACCAGCATACTCTGTGGCTCCTACCCAGCAAAGCCTCTCAAAAGTTTTACCAGCTCCCTATCCCTCATTATGGGTCGGTGCCCTAGGTGCAGGTGGTGGCATCCGATCTGCCATATGTGTCATAGTTTCCATAAACTACCCAAATAGAGCATGTAAAGCTGGATTTTCTATCATGGCTGGGTCAAACTGGGGCTATTCAGGTACATGTTCCTCCCTAACTTGGTCCCTTGGACCTTTTCCTGGTGCAACAACGCTGCTCTCAGCAACATATTTGATAACACCAAATTTTGTGATGTTTTGACCATTATTTTGTTGTCAAGTCTTCCCTTCTAAACTGTTTTCCTTGCCTTTTTATCATGTTTTTGAATAAATAGGCCACGCTACGCTCATATCCTTTTTTTATCATCTTTTGTAGGATTTTCCCTCATTTTTTCACTCTTTTATAAGCAAAAAGGTCTGTCCCGGCCCATGGCCTTCCTACCAGTCGGCCGACACACTCACTGCCCGACATATGGCAGTACGACACACCTACCGAGCAACATGGGGGTGACGCGCAAAGAGGATCTGACGGGCGATATGCCACTTACCCGATAGGGAGCTGTACGTGCCACGACAATTGAAGCGTGTCGCGCGATACAAGCCACCCACCGGTAGGCACCACTCGTCACGATGATCGATACGTTTACAGCCCGACATCCTTGTGTCGGGCGACACGCATATTGGGCATCCCTGAATCTACGATGATAGAGATGATGGAGGACACGTGGTGCCCGAAGAACCAGAACTTCTCCCAACCGCTGCCTATAAATAGCAGCTACATGACTCTGATGGGACAGGTCAGAATCTCGTGAAAGCTAACTTAGGAAAGAACCTGGAGCTAGCGTGTCACGTCCCAGAGGTGTACCAAGCGATACTAGGTGAGCACTTCCCCGACCTGAGAGGGTGGAAATGGTTCACTTAGAATCCATCCCGGTCACCACAGAAGCCCAATATCAACCAACGAGGACACCTGATATGAGTAACCCGACACCCTAAGTGGTCCCTAGCCCGACATGATACCGAGCTCGATACGAATCACCTGTCACGGTGTGTCGCCCGAGAGGGTGGCATCCCATCACGACTGTATCAGACAAGAGCGCTTTGGTCAGTACGTCTCCCCGTCATGGCCTATCGCCCGACAGGGAGTTCCGCCTGACACAGGAATATCGGGCAGAGCTCCAAAACCGGTATCAGGCTAGAGAGCTCTTAGGGATCTGCTGCTGCATGTCGCTCTTCTAAATCAAGGAGGTGATACTTAGCTTTACCTTTTTCAGTCATTTGCTTTCTTTACTTACGCAATGTAACCAAACCTCTTTTATATAATGACTATGCTAATGGAATTAGAGAAGTTTTAAATATCTGTTGCTTCCTGTTTGGTTCCTTTTACTGGATGGTTACTTGGTCTTGCATCCGAACTCTAGCTTGCATGCTTGGATCATGTTTTGACTAGCTATCGAATTGTGTTTCCCGCTGTAGCAACCTCGAGAGAGGTGTTGTAGCTCTAGTGTTTGGTCCGATCAGGGAGTACGAGAGTACCCAGGATCAGAGTTGCTTCAGTTTTCTTTCCACTCTAAACCAAGGTCCAGCAACCTCGAGAGAGGTGTTGGTGCTTAGTTAGAGGTACCCTCTTTGAGAGAAGGGGTACTGGATGTTCCTGCTGCCATTTGTTTTACCAAAGTTTCCTCCTTCGTTCCTTACCGAAGCAATAGTTTTATCTCCTTTGGTTCTGTTGCACAAAAACCCCTAAAAAAACCAATAAATTCTTAAAACCTTAATTTACCTAGTAACTCCAGTTGGAGATAGTTTTTTTTTATTTTATCGATCTTAGCCTGTTGTTCCCTCTGGGAATTTTATCCTCATCTTACCCTTGTCGAAGTGTAATGTGTTGATTCTGTGTTCTTGACACTACCCCCCTTGTCCTTGTGGTTCGACCCCGATTGCTACTTCGGACCCCATCATCGTTGCGGGGGCCTAAGAGTCGGGTAATTTAAAAGTCCGACTACTTCAAATCCGCTCCTTTTAGGACGCGCGATTTTTTGCCGGTCAAATTTTTGGCGCCGTTGCCGGGGATAAGGAAAAATGGTACTGTTGACGAACTCGAATCCATTAACTACACTCCCGTGCCTCAAGCTTAGAAATGAGCTTGACCACACTTTCTTTTTCGTTTTTGATCTTCTAACCTAAAATGAGTATAGAGTAGTTTGTCTTATTAATACAAGTTTTCTAACTTGATTATATGTTCTATTCAGGTACTCAGGAAAGAGGTTTTCTGCTCATCTGAGCACCAACATCACTAGACATGCCACCTCGCGTCGAACCACCTCTTTCAGAGGGTGAGCAACACGTGAGAGTTAGACCTCACTCGCCTCCTTCTGAAGACAATGACCGTTATGACGGTAACCATCAACATAAAGATCCTGGAACAGAGCAATTCGAGGATGATTATCTCCATGAGAGACGTCGTCATCACCGAAGACGCAGAAGAAATCAACATAACCAGGAGCAGAACTAGGGAGACAGTGACAGTGAAGATTCTAACGAAGAAGAAAAGACCCTCAGGGAGTTGGCTGCTACAAAGGCCAATAACTCAAGATGTCCTATTGTCATCCTGAGGTTCAATGCAACCAACTTTGAGTTGAAACCTTCCGTCATATCCATGATCCAGAACAAGAGTTTTCGAGGAAGTTCAAAGAATGATAATCCTTACCATCATCTAGATGCCTTCAAGAATATTTGTGATACGATTAAGATGCGGGGAATCCCACAGGAGGTAATTTATTGCAAAGGCTTTATCTTTTCCTTAGAGGACAAGGCCCTATCTTGGTACCTCGGGCTACCGCATCAAGCTCTCAATGGATGGAATGTGTTGGCAGAGGCTTTTGTAAATAAGTTTTACCCCACGGAGAAAACCATCAGGAATAGACAGAGGATTACCTCTTTCATGCAAAAACCGAATGAGAATCTATACGAAGCCTGTGAAAGATATCAAGAATATCAGAGGGACTGCCCTCATCACAACTACAAGAAGGGTTTCTTGATAACCACCTTCTACAATGGTCTAACCCCTAAGGAAAGGGTTTTGCTGAATACAGTTGTAGGCAGTGACTTTCTGGGGAAGAAGCCTAGCATGTCCAAAAAGATCATCGAGAACATGGCCGAGTTACAAGCTGGCACCGACTATGATAGATCTGATAGAGGACATGCTAAGAAGGCGGCTAGTGAAGGGCCCTCCGTAGAATCCAAGGCTCTGGAGGCTATCACCTCTCAGATCCAGAAGATAGCCACTGACGTCAGACAGTTGAAAGAATTAGGTGGAAAAGGGAAGAAACAGGTTGAGAAAGTCATGAAATGTGTCACCTGCGGAGAGGGTGGACACGGGGTTGATAACTGTGTTTACACCCGACCTGAAGGGTCGAGCGAAAGTGAATCTGAGACAGAGGACACTGAGAACGTCTCTTTTGTGAACTTCAAGAGGCCGGATCATCCTGGTTTTAATTATGGCAATAAGGATGCGGCCGAAAATTTGCATCAGCTAAATAACCCCACCAAGCAACCCCAATGTTTTGAGAAAAGAGGGGGACAAGGTCAGTTCACCAGAACTACCACTTTCCAATCGAATAAGGCAAATTTCCAAGGACAGGGAAAGTACCAAAGTCGGCAAGCAGCTAACCCTAGTCACAGCCTAGGTCAAGCCAAAGAGCAAAGTAAGGACAAGAGCCCGAACCAACCAGATTTGGTGGGGCAATTGTTCAATTTTGTAAAAAGACAAGATACTATCAATAACCAGCTGGCGCAATGCACGTTGTCAAATTCAAGAGTTCTGAACACGATGAAGGTTCAGATGGCGGACATGTAGACTCACCAACACCAAATCGATCAGCAGTTGGCCCAGATGGCCGAGTTGATAAAGAACCCCTCAGGTAAGATACCCTCCAACACTGAATCTGCTAAAATGGCAGTCCTGAGATCAGGGAAGGCAGTAGAAAGTCCTGAAGCGGCCAATCCCATAGAACCTGAACCAATGATTTCGACAGAGATTCCAGAAGGGGAAGAGAATCAACAAGCTCATGATAGGGAGCCCGAAAACAAGATCTATTGAGGAATTGTTTGGTAAAAGGAATCCTTACTCTCCCAAGTTGCCTTTCCCTTACAAATTAATAAAGGCACATATTAAAAGGCATTATGAGAAGTTTATGGAGTCAGTAAAGAAACTTCACCTCGAAGTACCCTTCTTGGATGCTTTGGAGGAGATGCTGACATATGCAAAGTTTTTCAAAGACTTGATCACGAAGAAGAAAAGAGGAGGATGAATCGAGACAGTGTACCTAGCTAGCATGTCTTATGCTTTTGTCAAAGTAGATTTATCAGCTAAGAAGAAGGATCCTGGGGCTTTCACCATTCCCTTTGCTGTTGGAGACAATATCGAGCGAAAAGGTCTAGCCGATTTAGGGGCTAGCATCAGCCTTATGCCCCTAAACCTCATGAAACATTTGGGTCTGACTGATATGGATAAGACCAACATGAGGATTGAATTGGCGGACCATACGTTCAAGAGGCCCATTGGTGTTGTTGAGGATGTACCGATCCGTGTTTGATGTTTCTTCATTTCTTGTGATATCGTGGTCATTGACACGGTGGATGACCCTATCTGTCCTATCATATTTGGACGCCCCTTCTTGGCTATAGGAAGGGCGTTGATTGATGTTGCCGAGGGGATCATTACTCTAAGGGTCGGAAACGAACAATTAGATTTCAAAGTAAAGGATGCTATGAAGGGACCTTCCCTTCTAGAATCTGCTTACTTTGTTGAAAGCTACAACCGGCTTTGTGAAGAGATGGAAGAGGATACCGTAATGGTAGACCCGCTTGTGAAAGCATTAAGCAATCAAGATTTTGATGCTGAAGATTCTAAAAATCTAGAAGTTGACAAGTTTCTCAATTATCTAAATCAGTCTGATGAAGATCTGAGCGACGAGGAAGAGGTAATAGAAACAGTTAAGTTTGCCTCTCTAGAGGAGACACCAGAAGAAAAGGCACCCAAGGTTAAGCCTGAGTTGAATCTGCTACCTAAAGGGTTAAAGTATGAATTTCTAGATCAGGAGGAGAGAAATCCTATCATCGTTAATGCTTATCTTACGAAGGATCAATTGGACAAACTTCTTGGGGAGTTGAGACTCCACAGGCAGGCTATAGGATACTCGGTAGAGGATATCAAAGGCCTTAGCCCTGCGTTATGTATGCATCACATCAATTTGGAGGAATCTGCTAAACCTCTAGCTCAACCCCAGAGAAAATGAACCAGATGCTGAAAGAAGTTGTGAAGAAAGAAGTAATCAAACTGAGAGATGCTGGGATCATTTACCCGATTAGTGACAGTAATTGGGTGAGCCCAATCCATGTAGTACTGAAGAAAGGAGGTATTACAGTAGTTAAAGGAGATAAAGGTGATGAAGTAGCGGTTCAGGCCGTCATAGGATGGAGAATGTGTATTGACTACCAAAAACTGAACCAAGCCACTAAAAAAGATCATTATCCGCTTCCTTTCATTGATCAAGTTCTTGAAAGATTAGCACATCATGACTATTTCTGTTTCTTGGATGGTTTTTTAGGGTTTTATCAAGTTCCCATCTTGCCAGACGACCAAGAGAAAACTACTTTTACCTATCTCTATGGCACCTACGCCTTCAGGAGGATGCCTTTCAGCCTGTGCAATGCTCCCGCAATGTTTCAGCATTGCATGATATCGATGTTTTCATATTTTCTGGAAGACATCGTGGAAGTTTTCATGGACGACTTTTCTGTCTATGGAAAAGACTTTGATGCCTACCTGAGGACCTATCTATGGTCTTGCAACGCTGTGAGGAATAGAGTTTGGTTTTGAACTGGGAGAAGTGCCACTTTATGGTACGAGAAGGCATCATGCTAGGGCATAAAGTTTCGAGGCGTGGCATCGAGGTAGACGTTAGCAAAGTTGAAGCCATTTCCAAGCTTCCTCCACCAAAGTCTGTAATGGGAGTGAGGAGTTTCCTCAGACACACCGGCTACTACCGAAGATTTATAAAAGATTTCTCGAGGATCTCGAAACCATTGTCCAACCTTCTGGTAAAAGATGTTGAATTCAATTTCTCTGACGATTATATAATTTCTTTTCAGGCCTTAAAGAATGCCCTTGTCTCACTGCCTATCCTTCAAGCTCCAGATTGGGAGCTGCCTTTCGATCTTATGTGTGATGCCAGTGACTATGCTGTAGGAGCAGTACTGGGTCAGAAAAAGGACAAAAAGCACCACGTCATTTGCTATGCCAGTCGTACTCTGGATGAAGCTCAGGTGAATTATACGACTATAGAAAAGGAAATGCTCAAGATAGTCTTCGCTTTCGACAAGTTTAGATCCTATCGTATCGGTGCAAAGGTGAAGGTCTACACAGACCATGGAGCAATAAGATATCTCATGCAAAATAAGGATACCAAGCGAAGGTTGTTAAGGTGGGCTTTGTTATTACAAGAGTTCGACCACGAAATCGTTGATAAGAAGGGTGCGGAGAATGTGGTCACCAACCACTTATCAAGGATCATGGTGGAAAGACAGAAGGAACCACCTATTAATGATGACTATGCTGATGAAGACTTACTGATGGTTGAAACCAAAGATGAGAATTTACCTTGGTTCACAGATATTTGTAATTATCTATCCTGTGGAGAGTTGCCTCTTGATATAACCTATAATCAAAAGAAGAAGCTCTTTTCAGACGTAAAGAACTATTACTGGGACGATCCTCTCCTCTTCAGAAGATGCACTGATAACCTGTACATAAGATGTATCCCCGAAGAAGAGGTCCCAAACATCTTGAAAGAATGTCATGCCTCTCCATATGGAGGACACCTGGGGAGTGAAAGGATAGCCGCCAAGGTGCTACAATCGGGATTTTATTGGCCCTCTTTGTTCAAAGATGCTGCAAACTATGTTAAGGATTGTAAGGAATCCCAATCGACGGGAAACATTGGAAGAAGAAACGAGATGCCAATGGCCAATTGGGTGGAGGTCGAGATTTTTGATGTCTGGGGAATTGATTACATGGGTCCTTTTCCCCCATCAAGGGGATACCAATATATTCTAGTTGCGGTAGACTATGTGTCTAAGTGGGTAGAAGAAGTTGCAACCCTGACGTGCGACTCAAAATATGTGATCAAGTTGTTTGAAAAGACTATTTTCCCTCGCTTCGGAGTACCTCGTACGGTGATAAGTGACGGCGGATCACATTTTGGGGAAAAGCAGTTTGAAGCGCTCCTGTGAAAGTATGGAGTCAGACACAAGGTTGCTACACCATATCATCCTCAAACTTTGGGACAAGTAGAGGTCTCGAATAGACAGATTAAGCAGATTCTAGAGAAAACTGTCTGCCGCACACGAAAAGACTGGTCCATGAAACTCGATGACGCCCTTTGGGCCTATAGGACAGCATATAAAGCACCCCTTGGAACTACTCCTTATAGATTAATCTATGGGAAATCCTATCATCTACCCTTAGAGCTGGAACACAAGGCTCTTTGGGCGATTAAATTCCTAAATATGGATCTAGAGAAGGCAGGAGAGAAAAGATATCTCCAGTTACAGGAATTAGAAGAGTTGAGACTACATGCCTTTGACAATGCAAGGATCTATAAGCAAAGAACCAAGGTGTGGCATGATGCCCACCTGAGGAAGAAAGATGTAAATGAAGGTGACAGAGTTTTATTATTTAAATCATCTATTCGTCTTTTTCCAGGGAAACTACAGACAAGGTGGTTTGGGTCCTTCATAGTAGCGAAGATATACCCATCAGGCATGATGGAGTTGCATGATAAAGACGATCCATCCAAAGTTTTCCAAGTGAATGGGCATAGAGTAAAGAGATACTACGAAGATGCAACATTCGTAAGAAGAACAAAGATCAGTCTGCAAGATATGGAAACAGCTGAAGGTGCAAAGTAAAGGATGTGAAGATGTTGAGCTGACGACGTTAACTACAACGCTCCTTGGGAGGCAACACAAGTTTTACTTTTCTTAGAATAGGATGTTATTTCCTTTCCAGCATGAAAAATGTTATGAACATTACTATTGTAATAAGGCCAGAGTCAGTGCATGCGTCACATGCTCTGACTCTTCTATTTTATGGGACACCGCTCTATTTTATGAGCATTGATGAGTAATACTATCTGAGGCTGGTAGCTTCACCTTAGGCCAATGATGTTTTACCCATCAATCGCTTTTTCCTTCGCTTTGATTTTGGTTTTTCATCAAATATCCTATTCTAAAGCCATGTATCGGGCAAGGATACCTCCTCCAGTGGACCATATCAGGCAAAGACTCAGGCGGCGCGCAAGTATGCCCCTATTGGTCTGGTGTATCGGGCAACGCGCTTTAGCAATGAACCGTGTCGGACGATATGCCCGAGCAGCGAGCACCCGTGTCGGGCGGCAGGAGTAATAACCCTTGATTTGATGGATGGGACTTCTAGTCTTCAGAATGACTTGTCTGCTCGCCCGACACGTACCCCTGTTTTACCCGATTTGCCCCCAACTTGAATTGCTATATATAGTATGGAGGTTTCACTGTGTCGGGCTACTTCTTTTACTCTTCCAACTACCCGTATTGTGTAGTAGTTTCTCCCTTTTGCTCGTGTGTCGTCCAGCTAACTTTTGCTCTCGTGTCGCACAAGATAACTTCAGATAGCAAAGGTATAGACCGACAGCCATGTCATCCTGCTTGCCTGACACGAACTTCATATCACGCACTTTCGTATCAGACTCACGACTTTAGTTAATTTCTTTGTATCGCCTAACACACCTTTGCGTCGGCTGCGTGACTTTTGCCCGTGTCGCGTGACACATCTTTAGCACACCCTTACCCGATACCCTATATCGGGCGATGCCCGTGTCGCCCAACCTCGCATCACTTCATTTGTTTCTGATGTCTATCGACACATTTTCTGTTGGGATGACCCTATCGAGCGATCCACATCACGTGGCTGTGTCGCCTAACACTCTTTGAATTTATAGAGTATCGGGCAATGGCTATATCTTTCGGTTTCCTCCCGTGTCGCCCAATTTTGTATCGCCTAGCATGTTCTTCCTGACGGGCGACACCTTTCTTAAGGGCGATCGTATCGGGCATGGGATCCGTTTGATGACGCCCGGTATCTCACGATGAACTTATATGATTTTTAGATGAACTCTGTATCGCTCGACACAAGTGTATCGGGAAAGCATCATATCACCCAGTTTTGAGGCCCGGTATGATGGTGTCGGGTAGCTTTTGTATCGAGCCGAACTTTTCTTATCAAACACCGATATCAACTTTAAAACATTCAAATACTTAATAGACTTATCTGATGATAACAGAAATGGCCCGCACCAAGCAAACCGTGGTTCGATTTGACGAACACGGTCGGAGGATCAACACCGAGGCCGTAGCTGAAGCAACAACAGTCGGGAAAAAATGCCCGAATCCCGAGGCAGCTGGGTCATCAACGGCTGAGAAGAGAACAAGGACGGAAGAAGTAACGGCTCCAACAACAGCTTCAACCGTAGCGGAAGAACCCCTGGATCACACACCAGGAAGGTTCGTGCCAAGAGATAACGAGCATGGGTGCCGGTACTCAGAACTGCCAACAAAAATCTATAGGCCGAGCAGATTCTGCCACCATTCGTCCTTCCTTCAACTAGGTATCTTCGAAAGACTGGAGAATGTCCTAGTTGCAGCAGGACTGAGGAAGATCTTCCTCAGTCACTCCGCCTCCTACACCAAACTCACCAGGGAGTTCATGTCATCTCTCCGCTGGGTGAAGAATACACCTGAGGACGTTGAAGAATATGGCAGAGCAGACAAACTGCAAGGGCGGCTATACAACTCCGAGCACGTCATCTCCGAGAAGCTTCTCAATGAGATCTTCTCTTCCAGCGAGGAGGAGAAGGAACTGCTGAATAATGGTGCAAGGATCACCAAAGGAGACAGGTTGAACCCCGTGTAGCTTTGGAGGAGGCTGACCGATGAGTCATCATTCAAGCCAGGAAGTAAGGTGGTGGCGGTGCACTCCTGCTTCTGGAGAAATAGTGCACAAGCTGGTGGCGTGCCTGCTCTTCAGCAAGAACGAATCAAGCAACATCTACACCGAAGAACTTAATCTCATGTGGCACATGATTGAGGGCAAGGTGATCAATCTGGGGTGCTTCCTGCTAAATAGGCTACATCCAATAAAGGATGCCACCAAGGAATACTACATGGGTGGCATCATCAATCTAATCACGGTTGAGGGTCTTAGGTACCCAAGGGAACCGCACAGTATTTCGAGGACAAGGGGGGACGAGTTGATAGACCTCAAGTTCCTCATGAGGGCCAGCATCATAAAGAAGGAGGGGTGAAGCTACTTCTACAAGTTCGCAAGAACAAACACCCTCTTTCCACTCCCTCATTGCACCGCCTACAACGCAGAAAAGTTGGTCTTCACCACAACAGAAATCGAAGTTGTGGCAGTAGGAGCATCATACGCCGCCACCACCAGTATTCAAGAGAGGGTGGCTGCGAGAGGAGAATTAATTCCTCTTGACCCGAGGCAGGAAAAAACTTCAACGACCCCTGCCGAGCCAGCCACCACTCCAGAGCCACCGACGATAGCAGTTGATAGAGCTGTCGTCACTCCTACTATACCAACCACAATCACTACAACACCTGCGCTGGCTAAAGAAGTACCGGCGATCGTTCAGGTCGCTGAGACAACCAAGGGAAAGACAACAACGCCAGCCTCGACGGGAGCTGCCATGGAAGAGACAACCGTAGCCCCCGAAACTTCTGTGGTGCCCGCGTTGGCAGGAGAAGAAGTGCAGTCGGACGTTAGTAACGGGATGTTCGCTGACATCCTGGAGATGGAGCTTGGAAATGCACAACTTACACCAATGCCATCGGTGTCTCCTGCGATAGCTGTAGAGGAGGTCACCGAAAGTAGAGAGATGGAGCAGTGCCCACCCACATTGTGTCCGTCTCCACCACCACAAGAAGGCGAGGTAGAGACAGCCGTAAAAGCGCTAACGCCTCGCCCAACAACATCCACCTCGCGGACGATTGAGATAGGTTCTACCTCGTCGGGTAGACCCTCACGCGAGAGGAGTATCGCGGGGATGAGAGGGAGATCTACAAGAGCCCTCCGTCGCTCGGGAAAATGCTGGGGCACGAACTCGATCACTTGCGAGAGGTAACAGAAAGCCACTCGGCTACATTTACTTCTCTAACCCGCAAGTTTTCAATTTTCCAACAGAGGCTGAATAGCCAAGAATGGGAACTACTGACTCTAGTTGGCCTTCCCGGCCAATTAGAGGCACTCAACGCTATGATGTAGCATGCCCTCTAGTGCCTCGACGTGATCGAGGAGAGGATGGATAGGAGGGACGATCACCCGCACCAAAGGCAGTCGAGGAGAGCTCCATCACCTCCCGGCTCAGGCTCTCAACCCTCCTCGTCGACATCTTCGTCTAGATCATCATCCACTTCCTCCTCCAGCGGGCCATCTCCAATGCCTGAGAAAGGGACGCTGCAAAAATCAGCCAACAGAGCTCCAGCAGGACAGGCGAGCTCCCGCGGTCTGGAAGAAGCAGCTCCGTCAGTCCTCCTAGATGAAGCTGAGGATGACAACGAAGCATTCAGCGTCAGGGAGGACTCTTCTGATGAATCTGAGGGAGAGGGGGGGGACATCTGTGCCGCCAATGAAAGACACCCCCCAGAGGAAGATGCTCGACGACAGATGAATTCTCTACACTTTCAGAGATACCTTCCTTCGAGATGGCTGACTTTGACAGAAGGGTCATCGGCTACCTGACGATCAGGGACTAGAAATTGTTGAACAAGGTCCTAAGGTCGCAGGCAGATGAAGAAGATGTCGTCTAGAATGACGACTACTTCTCCGTATGACGGGGAGCACTCAGAAGCATTTTCCGCTCGCCTACCGTCATCGAAAAGAAGTTTTTCAGGGTCCTAGAGGGTGTAATAATAGAAAATATCAGCACCCAGACAGGTCGGTAAACAATATACAATGCGACCCCAACCTTGGCAAGAAGATTGATGATGGGAGTGCCAGACTCCATCGCGGTGGCCAACATGTTGCGACACATCAAAGAGCACAACATGAATATCGTGTTGGCCCCATACAAGCACCGCAATATGTGGTTCCTGTGTGTGGCAGACCTCTGGAACCATGACGTCCAGCTCCTCAGCTGCTGCAACAAGGAGTTGCCACGCTCATGACTCATTTTCAGTTGCCTAGAGGATAAACATCTCAGGCTCCTTCCGCTGCGTCTTCTCCCAGCAATCAAGCAAGGAGTCCAACGTCACAGCGGCATTTGGAACTTCTTCACTATCAGAGACTTCCTCATCCAAGAAGAAGAGGGGAGTGGGAACAATGCCTTTATCATATTGCGTGCCATGGAGTTGCTCAACATATTCAGATACATAAGGCATCTCTAGGGCCAAAATTTCTACCAGCTCAGAAGCACATATGCACTGCTGCTAATCAAAGACAGGTGCTACTTCCAAGATGCAGGGGTACCAGGGAGGCTGGTGGATAGTGATCAAGCAGATGAATCCGCGCAGCCCAACAAAATTGTAGAGAAAGAAGCTGAGACAGAAGCAGAAGTCTACGGGGTAGGCAAGCGGTTGGAAATCCTGCGGGAAGTACACAGAATCGAAGACCCCGCTTCGCCTGAAACATCAGAAGAAATGATCAACAACTTCGACTGCTTCTCATGCTCTACACTCACGCAGGAGTAGGTCAATGAAGTTCTTTCGAAGTTAGCTGACTCTACCCCGACAGATGCTATCTATGAGGCAAGCAGAGTCATAGTCCCGGTAGACGACTTAAGGTACATGGTAAAAGAAGGAGGATGTCTGGCGATATCTGTGGCGGTCGCCTACATCCAGACACTACAGAATAAGTTTGAACATGCATACATAGCTCATCCAGTGTTGTTCAATGACATCTGCCTTGCCGATGAATCAGGAGCGAAGCAATCATTTCTGGCAGAGTTGCAGCGTAGGGTTCCACACACAATCTTCCTCCCCATCCTGCACTACAACCAATGGATGCTCCTGACGATGTACACTCGCCAATGAGCAAGAATCTTCTACAACAACTCAGACAGCAAAAATGATCATCCGGTGTAGTGTACATCAATAGCGTTGACACCCCTAGAGTGCTTAGTACGAAAATACTACAAGGAGGTGGCGGCATTGACACAACCATTCCTGGAGATGACAGCGAGCAAATGGCATGAACTCCAATTCTTCCACCGCAGTCCACAACAAATTCCTTTATCCAATGACTGCGACATCTTCGTACTAGAATGGATATCAAATAGAGAGACGCCTAACCAGCTCCACCACATCGACTACCACAACAAATTAGGAGAATATGTGTGGGAGCTTCTAACTGGCACAGGCGCGCTCACCAGCTAACCCTCACTGGGTTAACATTACCCTACCTTATATACTTCACAACTCTGGGATAGAGTGTGGAGTAAGTTTGGGGGGATACTATGTACTAGTTAGGGAGGTACTAAAAGTCCTTCGAACTTCACCCCTTTTGTTCTTTTTGTTCTTTTTATATAGCATGTGTACATATTCTTATACATGCTCATACAAATATTTTGCAAACATTTTGCTTATTTGTCTCCATACACATGTACAAAGACACTGTATAGTAAAAACATGATACGACTTCTTACCAGTTTGTTTTCAATGTGTCCAAAGAGGTACATGTTTTGCTATGTCTTTTTGAAAATGCAGCCTCAAACAACAAAAGAGTACGACTTTCCATGCCAAAAATTTTGAAAAATAATCTCGCGACAGCTAAGAGACGTGTATGCAAAAGGAAAAAGCTGCCCAAATAGAAAAAATTTCTCCTGTTTTCCCTTACCCAACAAAAATCCCAAAAAGAGAGAATAGCCTTATGAGAGTGAATAAAAGCATGAGAGTTGTGCCAAATGAAATATATATATATATATATATGTGTATATATACACACTTGTGCTCCAAAAGTACCCATCTTTAGGCATGGTAGATTCGAGGCAGTGGTATGTAGGATGTGAAATCACTGCTCTAAAGCCAACTGGCTTGGACTACAGGGATCACTCACCCACTAACTGACCCGTACGTGGATGGACTGATGGGAAACAAGAAAAACCCAAAAAGCCTTAAACCTACCCAAACACACAACTTTCTGTCCCCAAAAGCTGTTTGGTGCGAAAGCTAACTTCGAAATCATGCACCCAAGTCTCGCCGAAGCTGTGGAGAAAATTTTGCTTAAATAAGGTAGGAAAAGTAAAGTCAGTTGTTCATGGTCGGGCAGTGTTCTCTTTAAGACATATCAAATACCCGCTCAAACTCATGGTCTGAAAACCATACCGGTCAAGAAGAAGAATCATAAAACAAAGCTTTAAAAGATTGATTGAGGACAATCAAAATGATAAGTTTGGGGGAGTTGATAACACCAAATTTCGTGATGTTTTTGACCATTATATCATTGTCAAGTCTGCCCTTTGAAATTGTTTTCCTCTCCTTTTTATCATGTTTTTGAATAAACAGGCCACACTACGCTCTTATCCCGTTTTATCATCTTTTGTAGGGTTTTCCCTTGTTTTCCCACTCTTTTATCAGCAAAAAGGCCCGTCCCGACCCATGGCCTTCCTACCAGTCGGTCGACACACTCACTTCCCTACATATGGCAGCACGACACACCTACTGAGCGACACGGGGGTGCCACACAAGGAGGATCTGACGGGTGATACGCCACTTACCCGATAGGGAGCTATACTTGCCATGACAAGTGAAGTGTGTCGTGCGATACAAGCCACCCACTGGTAGGCACCACTCATCACGATGATCGACATGCTTACAGCCCAACATCCTAGTGTCGGGCGACACGCATATCGGGCATCCCTGAATCCGCAATGATAGAGCTGATAGAGGACACGTGGTGCCAGGAGAACCACAACTTCTCCCAACCACTGCCTATAAATAGCAGCTACATGACTCTGATGGGATGGGTTAGAATCTCACGAAAGCTAACTTGGGAAAGAACCTGGAGCTAGCGTGTTGAATCCCAGAGGTGTACCGAGTGATACTAGGTGAGCACTTCCCCGACCCGAGAGGGTGGGAATGGTTCACTTAGAATCCGTCCCGGTCACCACAGCAGCCCGATATCAACCAATGAGAACACCCGATATGAGTAACCCGACACCCTAAGAGGTCTCTAGCCCGACACGATACCGAGCCCGATATGAATCACCCATCACGATGTGTCGCCCAAGAGGGTGGCATCCCGTAATGACCGTATCAGACAAGAGCGCTTTGGTTGGTATGTCTCCCCGTCATGGCCTATCGCCCGACAGGGAGTGCCGCCCGACACAGGCATATCGGGCAGAGCTCCAAAACTGGTATCGGGTTGGAGAGCTCTTACGGATCTGCTGCTGCATGCCGCTCTTCTAAATCAAGGAGGTGATACTTATCTTTACCTTTTTCAGTCATTTGCTTTCTTTACTTACGCAATGTAACCAAACCTCTTTTATATAATGACTATGCTAATGGAATTAGAGAAGTTTTAAATATTTGTTGCTTTATGTTTGGTTCCTTTTGTTGGATGGTTACTTGGTTTAGCATCCGAACTCTAGCTTGCATGCTTGGATCATGTTTTTACTAGCTATCAAATCGTGTTTCCCATTGCAGCAACCTCGAGAGAGGTGTTGTAGCTCTAGAGTTTGGTCCGATCAGGGAGTACGAGAGTACCCAGGATCAGAGTTGCTTCAGTTTTCTTTCCACTCTAACCCAAGGTCCAGCAACCTCGAGAGAGGTGTTGGTGCTTAGTTAGAGGCACCCTCTTTGAGAGAAGGGGTAATGGATGTTCCTTCTGTCGCTTGTTTTACCAAAGTTTCATCCTTCGTTCCTTACCGAAGAAATAGTTTTATCTCCTTTGGTTCTGTTGCGCAAAAACCCCTAAAAAACTGATAAATGCTTAAAACCTTAATTTACCTAGTAACTCCAGTTGGAGATAGTTTTCTTTTATTTTATCGATCTTAGCCTATTTTTCCCTCCGAGAATTTTATCCTCATCTTACCCTTGTCGGAGTGTAATGTGTTGATTCTGTGTTCTGGACACGACCCCCCTTATCCCTGTGGTTCGACCCCGATTGCTACTTCGGACCCCGTCATCGTTGTGGGGGCCTAAGAGTCGGGTAATTTAAAAGTCTGACTACTTCAAATCCGCTCCTTTTAAGACACACGATTTAGGCCGGTCAATGTTCCTCTTGTGATCCAGACATCTTCAAGTTCTTCTTCTCCTCCTATATGAGCAAAAGTCACTATCAGATAAATGAGAAGACACTAGAACAAACTCAACGACTTAATCCTATGTCTCTGTAGACTCAGCGAACCTTGAGCTCTGATACCACTAATTTGTGATGAACAAAACATAATTGACTAAGCATAAGCATTCGTTAGTGGTAGAATTACTGAAAATCACTAAAAAATAAAACCTTTTACAAAGAGATCCAAACACATGAAAACTCTTATAACAAGAACCCAAAGTAATTAAATTACATTCTGGCTCACCAATACATCTCTTATACCATTCCTTCTCGAGAGTTACAAGCATCAACAACCCTATTAAACTATACATAGGCAGAATAAAAATCTCAAGGCATCAAGCCAAAATCTCAGATCAATATTAAACTAACTATTGACTCCTAGGACCTGAGAGTATAGAGATGACACATATGATTCTATGTACACATATACAAGACATGACAACTAGTGTCTCCACCTGAGAATTCACTGTTGTCCTTGTTGCTACTGCTGCTCTTCCCCTGTAGTAGAGTTTCTGCCTCTTCCTCTGCGTCTACCTAAAAAGTCAGATCCCACGGGGGTGAGACAATTGGAAATTTCCCCAGCGAGAGATATAACTCTCCGCTCGAAATGTTATTATTGCAGTTTATTAAATAAAACTGAGCAGAGGAATCATATATACTCAACAACAGATAATTCATTATTTAAACAAGTTAGGGCAATATTCTTGTTCAAAGCATTTCATCTATATCTTAATAAAACATCAGGTCACTTATCCATTAAGTAATATGAAGATCATGTATATCATTTATCCATCTAGGATATGCTAAATAAGATAACATCAACTAATGATTCTTGTATTTCAACCTGAAGCAAATACGCTACATGACTGATTATATCTTACAACCATACTTAATGCCCTGAAGAGATGAAGTATACTGTTCATACTCCAACCGACCATGATTACGGAAAGCATCAGTGCCACACAAGGTCAATGGAAGAACCAGACTCCAAGACCTCAACCTTCTTAGAAAGTACGAGATTATATGGCAGAGACATCATGTGTCAAACTGCAATTAGCTTGCCAGGGTATATTGGCATCTTCGCTATAGAGTTATAGCCCGCAACATATACTCTCTTCAGGGTTATGGCCCGTAGCCAATGCCTGGTATTATATCATGGAATCATGGCCCGTAGCCATACTCATACTAGGGTATGGTTCGTAACCAATCCCATACATAGGGTATATCCCACAACCATTCCTATGGGGCATGAGGATATAATTGCCCAATTACCCCCACATATTCAAAAATATGAATTCCGAGTTTAACTCATTTCACCATTAAACAAATTCTGACGCTGATGGATCTATGGTTAGGGCAACTACATTATATGATATCACTTGATTAATTAAGTATATTACCATATTCTTTTAGCATCAAACAAGTTTCCAAACATCAATTATTTTAACAATTGCTACAAAGAATGTGTAATACTTTCATCAAGTACTATTCAAATCTTTTAACAAGGCATTGGGATCTCAATCCCTCATCTCATCTGGAGCATTCTCATTCTTTCACAAACTCATCATCATGATTATAGAAAATGGTATTCAAACCCTCAGTTCATCAAAGAACACTTGTTACCACTTATCAGGTAACTAAACACCTTCGGGTCATCTGACCAAGGTAAACATGATACTTGTTACACAAGCATCTCACATGGCACTCAAAGCCCATTTCATCTTTTGTTACCTCTCACTAGGAAATAAAGCATGTTATGGCTCACAAGGCCCATTAACAATAATAAATGAAACATCATAGCTCATACCTGGCTATGCTCATCATCTCATGATACCTGCATGGTTAGTACACTTGATAACAGTTATATCAATTACATTTTAGAACCATGCAATTTACAGTAACACCACCTATACCCTTATTAGGGTTAGGATTTCTCAATTCATGTCAATCAGGAATACACATCCCATTACCCACATTAGGGTTAGGGTTTATCATCATATTGCCCAAAATTAGGGTTTCATACACTATAACCCAGGGTTAGGGTTTCACATACATTTACTCTATATCAGGGTTATGATTTCATATCAAGGTTTCACATATCATTACATAGCATCACCTTGGTTAGAGTTCAACATGACATCACCCTCAATTAGGGTTTCATATGACATCTCCCTCAATTAGGGTTTCATATATCTTCACCCTCAATTAGGGTTTCACATGTCATCACCCTTGATTAGGGTTAGGGCTCATCAGCCTTTTTCAATTAGGGTTTCATGATCTCTTATCAAGGATCATACCCTAATTACAAATTTTGTTCATGTTGAAAGTGTTGAGGTTAAATTACGACATGATTATCCCACATGTATAAGTTCCTCTCTCTCATCTTCTATAGGAGGTTAATTACATCATACTTGATTGGGTTGACATAGTACATTAAGTCATTTCTTTCATAAGCATCAAAGGTTAACCACTCAAAAAGGTACTAATCAATTAAGTACCTTGAAGGTACAACCATTGTAATTACCTTTGATAGACATCATAAATAATCATGGGATTAATTGTACCCACATGGTTTGAGTTAAGTAGACCTTCAAACGGTCTTGAAGTACCTTGACCTTCAAACGGTCTTGACTAATTGTAAATCGAATCATCCCATTCGGTTTTGAAACCTTATGCATCCATTCGATCTTGAAATCGAATCTCTCCATTTGGTCTTGAAATTGAATCTCTCAACTCGGTCTTGAAACTGAATCCTCAACCATTGAATTGAAATCGAATGGACATCCCAACATTGAAACTGGTTGAGTGTTGAAATAGAATGAACAACTTAACATTGAAACCAAATGAACATCAAATGGTTTGAGAACGACTGCTCTTCAAATGGTTTGAGGACCGTTTGATCCCAAATGGTCTCAAGACCATTTGATCCAAACCTCCTTGAAACCGAATGGACCAAAAAAGGTTCCTCCAATCAAATTGAGTTAGGGTTTGTACTCATGGAATCATCAATCGATTAAATTCTATAAGGTACATCATATTGTAGCCATTGGATCTCCAACCACTCACCACAATCAATCATTGACCTCCAAATGGTCTTGAGACCATTTGAGTCAAACCATCTCAAAATCGATTCCCTCAACTATAGTTTCATTCAATTCAATCGATTAGGGTTTGCAATCAAGGGACCCTCCAATGTTGTAACCATCAAATTGATATCATTGGATCATCATCCAATTTATGACATCACTTGACCTCAATCGGTCTTGAGTCCCCTTGACCTCAAATGGTCTTGAGACCAATTTCTCTCAAACGGTCTTGAGACCGTTTGGTCTCAATCGGTCTTGAAACCGATTGGTTCCAAATGTTGAAACTAATTGCCCAAGATATTCATTGAGGTGTGTTCTTATGATTATGTTATCATAATCAAGCTTTGATCCTTCAAAATCTACTACCATTCTTATGGAAATTTATCAATTTGATCAAAGGAATTTCAAGAAGAACAAAACAATCAACAATTGATGAAAAATTGAATGTAGTAATAACATTTAAGGGTTCAAGTTAGATAACCCACCTTCAAAGTTGAAACCTAGATTCAAGATTCACATCTATAATGGTGAATGAAGCTTTCTCAACCTCCCAAGGTCCGTCCTCAAGCCTTTGAGTGAAAAGGAATGGCTAGGATTGAAGATTGAATGGAGAAAAGAAGAAATCAAGCATTGAATTTTGATTTTCACCATGAAATCAAGGTTGAAGATGATTAAAGAGCTTACCTATAGGTTGCAGTTCGTCCTCATGTTACTCCTAATCTCCCTTGTGCACGGACAAAGCAAGGAGAGAAAGAAAATCCGAAAAAGAGTATTTGGTTGAGTGGGAAATGAAGTGTATATAAAGGAATGTCTAGAGAGAGAATGTTTTATAATAATCCTTCAACTCCCCAACTTGATGCCACTTATACCCCTCACTTACTTGCATACGAATCCACCTTCTTTTGCCTTTAATTCAACTTCATTATCCTTGAATTAAAGGAAAAGCAATTAAGCACCTTAATTCTTATAATACTAATATCCCATATTTAGTGGATATTACTTTTTAGTAAACTAATGTGAGTGGGCTCTCCACTCACTTGGGATATTTTGGTTTCCTTTGCATGGCACAAGGACGTCCAAACTTATCCATATATTTGGTTGAAGGGCACTCCCATTAATGCATTTATTTTTGCATTAAATTGAATTAGGGTTTCAATTATGCTTAAATCTTGATTATTTTAATATCAAGATTCTCTCTTCTCCAAAGTGATTCAAATGAGGAACACCTCTCATTTTCTTTTCTCTACATGGTGCCAAGAAACATGAGGGACCCCCTAGAGGTGGTATTTTGGATATTCAACCCTAGGTTTTGGTTAATTTGCACATTACACCAAAACTAGGTTTTAATGCATAAACATTGCTCAACAAGCTCTTTCTTGGTGCTCAGGCGATCACAAGCCATACCTCTGCATCATTCTCATTCTTATGATGCTTCAACACTTGAGGAACATTTTATCAAGTGACATTTGCAAGTTAACCCCTCAAATTGGGTAATTTTCACTTTAGTCCAAAATAAGCATAACATTGTTTCAACATTATTCAAAAAAGACTAAAATTGAAACATAAGTTCCTCTTGAGTCTTAATTACTTTTCAAGAAATAAGATCAAGCATCTAATCAACTTTATTAGAAAAACATCTAGGGTTAAAGCATAACCCAGGTCAGGGATGTTGCAAATTATCCACCCCTAATAGGGATTTCATCCCCGAAATCATCAAGAGAAAAGAGAAGGGTACTTCCTCCTCATCTCTTCCTCAAGTTCCCACATAACTTCTTCAATGCCACCGTGATGCCAGAGAACTTTCACAAGACATATGTCTTTCTTTTTCAGCTTTTTAATTCTTTTGTCAAGGAACATCACAGGTCCTTCAACATAAGACATATCATCATTTAATTCAACCTCCACAAGTTGTAGAATTAACTCTATGTTAGGATGACACTTTCTCAGCATGGAGATATGGAACATGGGATGCAACTTGTGCAACTCAGGTGGAAACTCCAGCTTATAGGCTACCTTTCCAATCCGTTCAATGATTGGATAAGGCCCCATAAATCTAGGAGCTAACTTCCCCTTCCTTCCAAATCAAAGGACACCTTTCCAAGGTGAGACCTTGAGATATACTCTGTCTCCAAATTGGAATTCTAAAGGTCTTCTCCATTTGTCAGTGTACGACTTTTGTCTATCCTGTGCAGTGTTTAATTGTTGTTGTATTACTTTAATCTTCTCAGTTATCTACTGCACAAGCTCAGGACCCAAAAGTTGATTCTCTCCTGTTTCATACCAACATAAAGGAGATCTACAACGTATACCATATAATGCTTCATATGGTGCCATATCAATATTGTGCTGATAGCTATTATTTTAAGAAAATTCTATCAAGCTTAAGTGTAGATCCCAACTTCCTACAAACTGAAGGACACATGCCCTAAGAAAATCCTTCAAAGTTTGTATGGTCCTCTCAGATTGTCCATCTGTCTGTGGGTGAAAAGCAGTACTAAACCTTAACTGCATACCCAAAGATTTATGTTGTCGTTCCCAAAAATGACTCATAAACTGGGGACCTTTATCAGAAATAATTGTAACTTGAACGCCGTGCAGCCGCACTATCTCATCTACATATATCTGTGCAAGCTTCTTAGCAACATAGGTTGTTTTGATAGGCAGGAAATGTGTTGCCTTAGTCAACCTATAAACTATCACCCATATGGAATCATGACCTTTGGTTGTTCTAGGAAAACCAACCACAAAGTCCATGGTGACATGATCCCATTTCCACTGTAGTATAGGCAAAGGTTGCATTGTTCCTGTGGGCTTTTGATGTTCAGCTTTAACTTGCTGACACACCGGACACCGCATAACAAACTCAGCAACATCCTTCTTCAATCCTGGCCACCAATACATATCTTTCAAGTTATGATACATCTTGGTGTTCCCTGGATGCATAGCATACATAGAAGAATGAGCTTCTTCTAAGACTAACTTCCTTAAGTCATTGGCATCAGGTACAACCATCCTACCATGGTAATAGACTACATGATCCTCTGACTCATGAAAACCATCCCATTTCTCACTACCATACTCTGACCTGATCTGCTCAACCGCAGTGTCAGCTTGTTGTGCTTCTTTAATCAGCTGTCTCAGAGTAGGTTTTATGTGCATCTCAGCTAACAGTTCGGCTAACAATGATACCTTAAGTTGTACATTGTTTTGCCTCAAGGAGATGAGCATATCTATCTTAAAGCAGACTGATGAGTTCAACTGTGCTTTATCTATGGCTGGTGATGATGATTTCCTACTTAGTACATCAACCACTACATTAGCCTTCCCTGGATGATAATCAATTGTACAATAATAGTCCTTGATTAACTCCATCTAGCATCGCTGTCTCATGTTTAGCTCATGTTGTGAGAAGATATATTTTAGATTCTTATGGTCTGTGAAAATCTAAAATGTTTCTCCATAGAGATAATGCCTCCAGATCTTCAAAGCATGGACCACAACATCTAGCTCTTGATCATGTGTAGGATAATTTTCTTTGTGCTTCTTAAGTTGTTGAGAGGCAAAAGGAATCACATGATTATCCTGCATCAACACACATCCTAGACCGTTCTTAGATGCATCACAGAAAACTATGTACCCTTTCCTTGCTCAGGTAACACTAGCACAGGTGCACTTGTTAACCTTTCTTTCAACAACTGGAAAGAATGTTGACACTTGTCATTCCAGACAAAAGGAACCTCCTTCCTGGTCAACATGGTTAGGGGTAAAGCTATAGAACTGAAGTTCTTAATGAACCTCCTGTAATAGCGTGCCAGTCCTAGGAAACTACGTATCTCCATCAGTGTTTTTGACTGTTCCTATTGTAGCACAGATTCAACCTTCTTAGGATCAACATAGATACCTGAGGAAGATATTACGTGTCCTAGAAAAGAAACTTCTGGTAACCAGAACTCACATTTGCTAAACTTAGCATTACAACTTATGCTCTCTTAGCAAAGTTAAAGCTTGATGGAGGTGTTGCTCTTGTTGTTGAACATTTCTACTATAGATCAAGATGTCATCTATGGAGACTACTATAAACTGATCAAGAAAATGTCAAAAGATTCTATTCATGAGTTCCAAGAATGCAGCTGGTGCATTAGTTAGTCCAAACGACATAACTATGAACTCATAGTGACCATACCTTGTCCTGAAGGCAGACTTAGGCATGTCACTCTCCTTGATACGCAACTGATGATATCCCGACCTCAGATCTATCTTAGAAAAGATAGTTACACCACATAACTGATCAAACAAGTCATCGATCCTTGGCAACAAATACTTGTTCTTTATTGTTACTTTATTTAACTTCCTGTAATAAATGCATAACTGCATCGATCCGTCTTTATTCTTAACAAAGAGAACCACATCACCCCATGGTGAAGTACTCGGTCGGATAAAACCTTTCTCAAGAAACTCCTGCAGTTGTTTCTTGAGCTCTGCCATCTCAACAGGTGCCATCCTATATGGTGTTGGTGCTATTGGTTGCGTGCCTGGGATTAGATTAATCTCAAAATCAATCTCTCGGGGTGGAAGTACAGCTAGATGTTCCTCAGGAAACAAATCTTCAAATTCCCTAACTATCGAAACTTCAGAAAGATTAGATCTCTCCATTGTGGTGTCTACCACATGTGCCAAGAATGCAAAGCATCCTTGCCTCATCAGCTTTTCAGCTACCATAGCTGACACAAGACAGGTTGGAAGAATCTTTCTATCTCCCTGAAAGATCCATGTGTCACCATCATCTGTGAACACATCTTGCTTGGAATCACAATCTAAGACAACCTTATACTTTACAAGGGTGTCCATCCCAAGAATTATATCAAACCCATGCATCTCAAGTGGTATAAGATCCACCTGAATTCAATGTTCAGAGAAGGAAAGAGTGTAGGGAGAACACACCTCCCACAACACTGCATATCCCAACAAAGGGGTTTTTAACAACAAACTCTCTTCCCTATGACCAACTGTCATATTGCAGTCAAGAATCACTTCTCGATTGATGAAGAAAAGCATAGCACCCGAATCAATTAAAACAAATACGAAGCAGGATGTAGACATATCAGAATAAAATAGTTCCATCTGACTTGTCACAACCTGTGGGTTAACTACTGCTTCGGGTTAATTCATCGCATCGAATCTCACCATTGCTTGTTGTTGACCCTGTGCTCAATTGTTGGGTGCTGATGAACCAGCTTGTGATGCTTGTCCACGTCCTTGAGTGCCACTAGAAAACTATGTCCTCTGAGATCCTTGTTGACTCTACCTCTGGGGTTGAGTCACCATTATGTCCCCGGCTGGACAATCCCTTGCCAGATGTCCCACTTGTCTACACTGATGATAGATCCTAGTGTCAGGAAAGGGTCTATGAGGTCCAGTCACCGATGTTGATGTTGTACTGGGGGCTCTATTTGGAACAAAACTACGACCCCTACCCCTACTTGACGTCCATTGCGTCTGGGTATTGAATCTTGATGGTGCTTTCGGTGCAGAAAACCTTAGCTTCTTAAAGCTATAGGACCTTTGTCCTTGGAACTAATTGTACACCTTCTTACCATTGGTCTGTCGCTTCTCGATCACAGACCACTCTATCCATCTTACGAATTCAACAAAAATGGCAAACCTCTCCCTGTTCTCCAAAGCAAACACTAGAATGGTTAATTCGAAATTCAACCCCTTCTCAAAATGTCGAATCCTTTCCTCATCAGTAGCTTCCATATGCAGACAAAACCACAAAAGCTCCATGAACTTATCCTCATACTCGCTAATGTTCATCGGTCCTTGTCTTATCTTCTCAAACTGAGATATCTTTTTATCTAGGTAAGTCTTAGGGAAGTATCTAATGATGAATTCTCGTCAGAATTCTTCCCATCTGACTTCAGCAGCTGGCCTTTTGCCTTCTTTAATAGTGCACTAGTGACCAACACTCCCTTTTAGCTGGTACACTGCATGCCTCACCTTTTCGGCTTCAAGAATATTGAGAATTCTAAAGGCCTTCTCCACGTCAGTCAACCATAAGTCTACATCTACTGGGTCAGCTGTACCAACATACTCTGTGGCTCCTACCCGGCGAAGCCTCTCAAAAGTTTTACCAGCTCCCTGTCCCTCATTATGGGTCGGTGCCCTAGCACTACTACAGAAATAGCGTTCAGTGTTGCTTTTCTGGGCGTCGGTTATTAAGGAAAACCGACGCCTATAATATCAGGCGTCGGTTATTTAGGAAAACCGACGTCTATATTCGAAGACCAGCCAGACACGGGTACCGCTTTGTATTCAGCATCAGCTGACTATAACCAACTGACGCCTAAAAGCGCCCGCGAAATCCAATTTTTGAACGAAAAAAAATTGGGCCACATACATCGTCGGGTTTTTAACTATTCACCGACGCCTATTTAAAATGAAATTTTGTGTGAAAAGTTCCACTTTAGGTGTCGGTTATCCTTGGATAACCGACGCTGATGATGGTTCCCGCCAAATAATTTAGGGTAAAAGTTTTCTATTTGGGCGTCGGTGTTTTACTATTAACCGACGCTAAAGCATAATAGGCATCGGTTGTGTAGATAACCGACGCCGTTGATCAACTTAATAGACCCGATACCCGGCTCTTCCCCCTTTCTTCATGTTTCATCGCGACTTCTCTTCTGTGCTACTTCTCGCCGCCGTTCTCCCAAAATCACCCATCGTCGGTTGCTGCTGCTCGCCGCCGCTGCTCTGGTTCTCTTCTGCTCACCGGCGCCACTGCCCGCCGCCCGCCGCTGCTGCTTCTTCTCCTGGTGCTTCTCCGGACGGCGCCTGCTGCTTCTCTGATCGTTAGTTGCTTCTGCCCGCTGCCCGCCCCCGGTCATTTGTTGTTGTCGCTGCCACTGCTGCTCTAGCTCCTCCACACACTGCTGCCACCGGCGGTCCTCTCCACACTAGCTCCAGGTAGCGCTACCTCTCCTTCTCCCTAGCTATTTACCAACATGCAGCAGGCACGACTATGGTTGTGTTGGCCTACCACGGCCGTGTTGTCCAGCACGGCCATGGTAGGCCAACACAGCCACGGCCGTGCTTGCTATTGGTAAGGATATGAACAAATTTTCATGTAATGTTTTATGTAAATCCTAGGATATGAACAAATTTTTTGCTTGCATATATTTGTGCTTCTAATCCTAATGTTTGACTTAATTCAGTAAATTTTGATGCATGTTGAAATAAGATTTAAACTTGTAAATTCTAGCAACCTAATTTGATTTGATTAAACCTAACATTGATGAAACCCTAACATCAATTGTGATGAAACCCTAACATTAATTGTGATGAAACCCTAACATGTACATATCTATTATTGTGTTTGTTGGCCTAGAAACCCATCCAAGATTGACTCATTAGGAGTAAATCTTGGATAGTCCCTGGTTTGGGACTGTTCTTGAACACCTAATCTCACTTAGGATGTAAGTGTATAATGTGTATTGGGTTTTCGAGAAAATTTCGGTAGCATTTCCCCATTTGTTCTCTAAGTGCATATGTACTTAGAGAACAACGGGGAAATGCTGCTGAAATTTTCTTAAAAACCCAATACACATTATACACTTACTAGTGAGATTAGGTGTTCAAGGATGGGATAGGTGGTACACATTTATTATATATAAGAATGACATCAAATGTGTTTGTTGGCCTAGAAACCCGTCCAAGATTGACTCATTAGGAGTAAATCTTGGATAGTCCCCGGTTTGGGACTGTTCTTGAACACCTAATCTCACTTAGGATGTAAGTGTATAATGTGTATTGGGTTTTCGAGAAAATTTTGGTAGCATTTCCCCATTTGTTCTCTAAGTACATATGTACTTAGAGAACAGCGGGGAAATGCTGCCGAAAGTTTCTTGAAAACCCAATACACATTATACACTTACTAGTGAGATTAGGTGTAGTTCAAGGATGGGATAGGTGGTACACATTTATTATATATAAGAATGACATCACATTATACACTTAGGATGTAAGTGTATACCCTAATCTTTTCCTAATATATACTTGTTTCCTAATATATTCTTGTTTTCTCTGATCATAGAATGGATAGATCATGGATGTCCATTCGTAATCGTTGCACCCCAGAGTTTATATTTGGTCTTGATTAGTTTATTAGATTTTCCGAGGAACATAGGAAAAAAACCTACAGATAGGTTCTACTGTCCATGTAGGCATTGCGGTAACAACTTGAAAGTCAACACTGGTGAGGAAATCAAAAGTCATGTCATGTGCAACGAGATTGTACAAGGCTATACAGAATGGCACTGGCATGGAGATATTTCAAAATCGAAACCAGTAGATGTCGATAGTAGTGTTTGGGTGGAAGAAGAAATTGCCTCCGATGATGTAAATGTTAACGAACCAGTTCTTGCAGACATCGTTGATGCGATGCTGGATAGTTGTAGGGTAGAGCACACCGATCCACCTCCTATCTTTAGAAACATTGTGCATGATGCTGAGATACCGTTATACATAGGCTGTGCTAAGTTTATGAAGCTTAGCGCTGTGTTGAGATTGTATAAGTTGAAAGCTAACAATAGATGGAGCGAAAAAAGCTTCACTTCATTGTTGACTTTGTTGAAAGAAAAGCTTCCTGAAGGAAACTAGCTGTCAATCTCAACATACCAGGTAAAGAAAATGTTGTGCCCAATGGGAATGGAGGCCAAGAAGATACACGCATGCCCGAATGATTGTGTGTTATTTCAAAAGGACTATGTATATTTGAAAGATTGTCCAAAATGTGGTGCGTCACGGTATAAATTGACGACTTCGGGGGGAGTCCAAAACTGGTTCTCCTGCCAAGGTGTTGTGGTATCTACCTATAATATCACGGTTTCAATGCTTGTTTGCAAATCCGAAAGATGCGAAGAATTTGAAGTGGCATGCATATGTTAAGAAAAATAATGATGGGATCCTACGACATGCGTCTGATTCCCCATAGTGGAAGAAGATTGATCTATTGTACCCCAAATTTGGTGAAGAAGATAGGAATATAAGACTTGGGCTTTGTACAGATGGGATGAATCCATACGGGACATTGAGCAGCCAACATAACACTTGGCCAGTCATGCTTGTTATATACAATCTTCCTCCCTGGATGTGTATGAAAAATAAGTACGTTATGTTGTCGTTGTTGATATCGGGCCCTAAACAACCCGGAAATGATATCGATGTTTATCTTGAACCTTTGATTGATGACTTAAAGAAACTTTGGGCTGAAGGTGTGATGACCTATGATGCTTCAGCAAGAGAGACATTTTGTTTGCACGCTATGTTGTTTTGCACTGTTAATGACTTTACAGCATATGGAAATTTCTCTGGATATAGTGTCAAAGGAGCTAAAGTGTGTCCTATATGTGAAGAAAACACTGATTCAATAAGACTAAAACATGGCGGCAAGACTGTATATCTTGGTCATTGAAGGTTTCTTTCAAAATTCCATCCGTATCGTAGGAAGCGCAAAGCATTCAATGGATGGAATGATGAACGGAGTGCACCTAAACCTATACCAGGGGATGTTGTTTATGCAAGAGTAAAAGACATTGTCAATGAATTTGGTAAGAAATCACAATGTAGTATGGCCACACGGAGTGACAATTCTTCATTCAAGAAGAAGTCAATATTTTGTGATCTTCTTTATTGGAGTTCTTTGACAGTCAGGAATTGTATCAATGTAATGCACGTTGAGAAAAATGTCTGTGATAGCATCATTGGTACTCTGTTAAATATACCAGGTAAGACTAAAGATGGGATAAAATCTAGACTGGACCTACGTGAAATGGGAATAAGGTCATAATTAATAGAATTACGTGAAATGGGTAATAAAAGAACATACTTACCTCCTGCTTGTTACACGTTGTCTAGAAAGGAGAAGAAAACTTTTTGTGAATGCTTGGTAAATGTTAAGGTGCCACATGGTTACTCATCCAACATCCGTAGATTGGTATCAATGAAAGATCTAAAGTTGATAGGTCGTAAATCTCATGATTATCACACTCTAATGCAACAAATATTGCCCGTGGCAATTCGATCTATATTGCCGAAGCATGTAAGGGTTGCAATTACCAGACTTTGTTTCTTTTTCAACAGTCTATGCAGTAAAGTTATTGACCCTGATACTCTCGATAATTTGCAAAGAGAAGTGGTTGTTACCCTATGTCAGCTTGAGATGTATTTCCCTCCTTCGTTCTTTGATATCATGGTACATCTTGTTGTCCACTTGACTAGGGAAGTGAAAATGTTGGGACCAGTTTTCTTGGATTGGATGTATCCCTTTGAATGATACATGGTCGTTTTTAAAGGTGATGTTCGAAACCGTTATCGGCCTGAAGGGAGTATTATTGAAGGTTATGTGGCGAGAGAGGTTATGGATTTTCGCAATGACTTTCTCAGTGGTAATGAAACTCCTGATAATGACAAGAATATTGAGGAGGGAAAAGGAATTTTGGGATCACGGGTGAAAGTAATCAGCCGTGAGTAGTTGGAACAAGCTCACTTGTATATTTTACACAATATGGACAAAGTGAGTGTTTATATCGAGGAACATACCAATTTCATAAAGAGACAACATCCTCGAGCAAGTTCAATGTGGCTTTCTAGAGAGCATAATAAGACTTTTACTAAGTGGTTTGAAGATAAAGTCTTACATTAACTATCTCAAACACCAAATGATATTATAGAAACTATCAAATGCCTCACCTTTAAACCAAAACCGAATGTTATGTCTTATGAAGGGTTTGACATTAATGGATTCACATAATACACAAAGTGCTAAGATGATAAGAGTGTCGTCCAAAATAGTGGGGTCACTCTTCAAGCGTCGACTATGTACTTTGCAAGTGCAAAGGATAAGAGTCCACGTGAAGCTAAAATGTCATATTACGGTGTCATTGAAGACGTTTGGGAGTTTGACTATATAGATTTCAAAATTCCGCTCTTTAAATGTAA
Organism: Alisma plantago-aquatica; assembly: GCA_963693085.1. Taxonomy (NCBI): domain Eukaryota; kingdom Viridiplantae; phylum Streptophyta; class Magnoliopsida; order Alismatales; family Alismataceae; genus Alisma; species Alisma plantago-aquatica. The sequence continues at coordinate 756,612,325 of OY856409.1, forward strand.
TTGGGTTGATAACACCAAAGGAGTTATAGTGGATGAATTGGGTTTCACTTTGGTGAACTTTGAAAAGATTGGCGAGAAGGGTGAACCATTCATATTGGCATCACAGGTGAAACAAATATTCTATATCGATGATCCTGCAAATGATAAATGGTCGGTTGTTCTTCATGGTAAAAGACAGTTCATTGAAGATCCTATAGATGAAGAAGAGTACTATGATAAGTATGATGACTCTAGTCCATTCTCAGTTGGGTTGCCAACTCCACAAAATATTGAAGCTAATGATGACTTATATGTGCGCGGAGATCACAATGAAGGATTGTTAATTGATAAAAGATCATAATTTTAGAGACATGTATGTTTATACAAATGCTAAATGTTTGCCTTTTTCTAGTTTATACAAATGCTAAATGTTTGCCTTTTTCTAGTTAATACAAATGCTAAATGTTTGCCTTTTTCTAGTTAATATAAATGCTAAATGTTTGCCTTTTTAATGACATTTTCAGATGGCTGACCATGATGAGCATGATGTCCATGATGAGCATGAAGTCCATGATGTGCATGCTGTCCATGACGAGCATGGAGAGGATACCAATGTAAGTTCTAAAAACATATCCTGCATTTCTATAAAATTCATTATCTTCTAGTTATGTCATATATCCTATATTTCTATATTGGGCTAATTCAGTGTGTTTATTTTGTCAAATTTTAGGTTGATGAAGCACATGTACCCACTGAAGCACTGGAGCAACTTGATGCGCAACACAAAACACTTAACAAGAAAAGGGGCATCACTCTATTGAAGAATTTAATAGCGCTAAGTGGCAGTGGATCCAAATTGGTTGTGGAGTTTGATAATGGAGGAAATGCAATTGGAGTGAACCGCAATAATTTTGTAAACTATCTTGGGTGTACCACTCAGAGCCATTGTGGTGTTAAGTATGATAATTGGCATAAAGTTCCTTAGGGGAAAAAAGACTTGATATGGAAGGATTTATGCGTGAGTTATTATTATTTGCAATTCTGTTTTGTAGAATACAAATTCTATTATTTGCAATTCCATTTTGGATACTAGTTAATAACATTTCTATTTTACAGAATCTGTTTGCATTGGATGAGAAGTTGCATCGTAAAAGTGTGATGCAACGTGTTGGAAAGATGCTTAGGAATTATAGGACAAATATGAATAGAGAATACATAAAAGAGGGTGATAAGAAGAAGAAGTCAGCCCTTGAACAATGGAACTTCTTGGACAAAGAAGATTGGGACAATTTTGTTGCTTCAAGAAAATCTGAAGAATTCATGGTATTAGGCGTCACTCCAAATTTGATTAATATACATTGTATTACCTATTCAAGATTAACATTTAGTGCTACTAACCAAATCATTAATGTGCATACTAACTAGGCCCTCAGTGACGCACAAAAAGCAAGGCGTTCACTGAATGTGCATGACCACACTATGGGTTGAAAAGGCTATGCAAGCGTTCGCCAAAGACTACAGGCGGAGTCTGCGGCTACTCAGGAGTCTGATCCTACTCAGGAGTCTGCCACACCCATGCCTCGCCATGATATCTGGATAGATGGGAGGCAAAACAAGAAGGGTGAAATAAAGAAGCCCGTAACTGCTGAGGCGGCTGCGAAAATGGTAAAATACAACTCTTAGAGCAATCGTTTGAATATTGATTATTTGTGGTGTTAACTTACCAATTTCTGTTGATGGTGATTAGCGGTAGCTGCACGAGCAGAGGAAACAAGGCATGTTCATCCCTCAGGGCACAAGGGATGAATTGACAGTTGCTCTGGGTAACCCAGAGCATCCTGGACGTGTTAGGGGTGCAGGCGCTGGTGTGGGCATCAAAGCATTCTTTGGGCCATCCCAGCGCAAACCCAGAGCGGGACTTTCTCAAGAAGAGGTAACCTATTCTTTTTTTAGAATGTTACTGCAAAAGGATATAGTTGAGAATAAGAGAGTCAAGGATATAGTTGCTAAAAAGGTCAACGATGTAGTTGCTGAGAAGGTCAAGGAAGAATTGCTGTGGTGGCCGGCATCTCAGGCTTCCAATCAGCCTATGGCGACCCACTCTTCTCTTGATGCACAGACTGCGAGCAATCCTGGAGACCCATCGCCTAACACGTCTGATGTAAGTATTGTTTATGACATTGTAGCTAGTCTTTTCAAGATGATATGTTTTCAAGATGATATGTATATATGTATAACATTCTTTACGTAAATTTGTAGGCCTTGAAGCCATGCCACTTAAGAATACAAGACTATGTTGTTGCAGAGGCGCAGGTTTACCCGTCCCTTCCTGGGGAAAGGTTTCACGGGACTCTAATGCCACAGGGCTACGTTCATGTGGGCCCATTACGTGTGTTACCCGATTGGAGGGAAGCTACATTGCCATATCCCCACTCGGATATTGATACACTTGCTGAGGCAGAAGGCAGGGTCATATTGTGGCCCAAAGCAGATGTCGTCTACACTACTAAAATTGTAAGATAAATTTACATTGATTTAGACTGTTAATGTGTATATATGAGGTCAACTGATCTGAAATTATATATATAGGTTAAAAAGAAGACACCAGGAGCACCTAGGCCTCCACCTCCACTTTCCGCATTACCAAGTTGGGTTCTAACTGACCTAACATACCCGTTAGGTCCTTCTTGTAGGGGAATGGCATGTTGGCTACGGGCACATAATATACATTTCCCTATAATTGTTTCTTTAGATGTAGATTATGCAGGTCAATCATACGATAGCTCTTTATTTATATAAGATATTATTGATTTGTTTATGTATGCTTGGCTGAATACATCAATGATAGAGACATGGATAAGGTGAGATCTTGTTTATACAACCATATACCTTGTGTAAGATCCGGTGATCTGGTTTCTTATATATTAATGCATATGTAATACATGTTTTACAGCTACTTAGTCGAAGATCAATGCAAACAATTTGCATTTGATCATGTGGGATTTTTGATTCCATCATTGATTAGTATGGTAGCTAAAGACCCTGATAGTGTTCAACAATACTGTATAGATGCTTTTACAATTTTTGGTCAGCAAAAGAAGACGATAATAATAGCTCCATTCAATGTCAAGTAAGTTTACTTTATTTATAATTTGGACTTAAGAAAATTCCATTTTTATTGTGCATTTTGAGTTATTAATTGTTAACTTTTTACCTTTAGCGGTAGACATTGGGAGTTACTAGTTATTGTCCCCGAGACGTTCACTGTTTATTATCTAGATCTTACGGGAAGTACATTACACACTAAAATTGGACACGTAATGAGAATGCCATTATTCTGGTGAGAAATATTTCATTTTTGTATCTGTTAACATCTGTTATTACATTACTATTTACTTATGCAATTTACTGTGTTATATTAACATGTAGGGGTTTAGATGCATTCAAAAAGGCTAGAGGAACGGTCCCAAGGAAAAAGAACCAGCTAATAAATTGGCAGAACGTACAAGTAAGTTCCCGACTCCAATGTATATATTATTGATGTGAATTGTGCTTAGTTGTATTATTTTGTATGTTTCAATTTATAGTGCGCTACACAAGACAACGACTGGGCATGTGCATACTATGTGATGTGATTTATGCAGATGATTATCCGACATGCCGCATTGGACATCGATAACATACATGAGGTATTATATATAGTCTCATTAGTTAGTATGAAATATATCAATCTTATTTTTATATTATTACTTATATATATACATCATTCTCTTTGCAGGTGTTTAAAACTGACCACACTATAGGTAAACGCTTAAAAAATATACATGATCCATATACGATGGAAGAATTAGATGAAATAAGAGAAGAATGGGCAAAAGCCATACAAGTAGTGGCAACTGTAAGATATAATTGGGATGTTGATAGCGATAATGAATGATACTTTGTAAATGAATATTTCTTAGTGTTAATACATGTATTTGAATGTTTCTATATGTGTGAATGTGAGAATTGAATTGATGTCTGAATGTATCTACTTGTGTGAAATTTTCCTTGGGACTTTTGCAGGTTTGTGGCCTGTTTGTAGGATGATATCAATGGATGTCGTAAACCTGCAGTTCAGAAAACTGAACTGCAGGTTCTCATCCTGCTGACCAGCCACAGCAGGCCTGCAAACTGATATGAAAAAAAAAGATATAGGCATCGGTTATTTACAGAAAACCGTCAGCAAAGACCTACAGCGTCGGTTATTGGATAAAAACTGACACCTAATATTACAAACAACCCGACCGTGCACGAAAGCACGGCCGTGGTGGAAAAGGCGTCGCTTATTCATATAAAACTGACGCCTATAGTACTAAACACGGTCGCGCAGCGAAGCACGACCGTGTCGTCTTGAAGTATGGCGTCGGTTGTTTAGTTGATCACCGACGCCAAACGGGTTTACGCCACAGAAAACGACGTCATCTAGGACACTTTCTGCGTCGGTTACCAATTAAACACCGACGCAGAATGTGTCCTAAATGACGCCGTTTTCTGTGGCGCGAACCCTTTTGGCGTCGGTTTTCTATAAACAACCGACGCCTGTACGTTAAATAGGCGTCGGTTAAAAAAACGACACCGAAGTGTTAGACCTTTAGCGGCGCCCACATAGGCGTCGCTCGAAAACCGACGCCAAAGCGGGTTAAACAACCAACGCTAAAAGGCATTTCTGTAGTAGTGTAGGTGCAAGTGGTGGCATCCTATCCGCCATATGCGTCATAGTTGCCATAAACTGCCCAAATAGAGCATGGAAAGTTGGATTCTCTATAATGAATGGGTTAAATTGGGGTTGTTCAGGTACATGTTCCTCCCTAGCTTGGTCCCTTACACCTTTTCCTGGTGCTGCAACGCTGCTCTCAGCAACATGTTCCTCGTGTGATCCAGACATTTTCAAGTTCTTCTTCTCATCCTATATGAATAGAAGTCACTATCAGATAAACTGGAAGACTCTAGAACAAACTCAATGACTTAATCCTATGTCTCTGTAGACTCAACGAACCTAGAGCTATGATACCACTAATTTGTGGTGAACAAAATGTAATTGACTAAGCGGAAGCATTCATTAGCAGTGGAATTACTGAAAATCACTAGAAATTAAAACCTTTTACAAAGAGATCCAAACACAGGAAAAATCTTATAACAAGAACCAAAGTAATTAAATTACATTATGGTTCACTAGTACATCCCCTGTACCATTCCTTCTCGATAGTTACAAGCATCAACTGCCCTGTTAAACTGTACATTAGCTGTATAAAAATCTCAAGGCATCAAGCCAAAATCTCATATCAATATTAAATTAACTATTCCTAGGACCTGAGAGTACAGATACGACACATAGGAATCTACGTACACATATACAAGACATGACAACCAGTGTCTCCACTTGAGAATTCATTATTGTCCTTGTTGTTGTTGCTACTCTCCCCCTGTAGTAGAGTTTCTACCTCTTCCTCCGCGTCTACCTAAAAAGTTAGATCCCACAGGTGTGTGACAATTGGAAATTGCCCCAGCGAGAGATATAACTCTCTGCCAGAAACATTATTATTGCAGTTTATTAAATAAAACTGAGCAAAGGAATCATATATACTCAACAGTAGATAATTCATTATTTAAACATGTTAGGGCAATATTATTGTTCAAAGCATTTCAACTATAGCTTAATAAAGCAACATGTCACTTATCCATTAAGGAATATGAAGAAAATGTATATCATTTATCCATCTAGGATATGCTAAACAAGATAACATCAACCAATGATTCTCATATTTCAACCTTAAGAAAATACACTACACGGTTGATTACATTTTACAACCATACTTAATACCCTGAAGAGATGAAGTATATTGTTCATATTGCAACTGACCATGATTATGGAAAGAATCGGTACCACACAAGGTCAATAGAAGAGACGGACTCCAAGACCTCAATCTTCTCGGTTAGTACAAGATTGTATGGCACACACATCATGTGTCAAACTTCAATTAGCTTACCAGGGTATATTGGCATCTTCACTATAGAGTTATAGCCCGCAACATATACTCTCTTCAGGGTTATGGCCCATAGCCAATGCCTGGTATTATATCATGGAGTCATGGCCCGTAGCCAAACTCATATTGGGATATGGTCCGTAACCAATCCCATACATAGGGTATATCCCACAACCATTCTTATGGGGCATGAGGATATAATTGCCCAATTAGACCCACATATTCAAAAATATGCGTTCCGAGTTTAACTCGTTTCACCATTCAGCATATTCTGACGCTGATGGATCTGTGGTCTGGGCAACTACATTATATGACATCACTTGATTAATTAAGTGTATTACCATATTCTTTTAGCATCAAACAAGTTTCCAAACATCAATTATTTTAATATTTGCTACAAAGAATGTGTAATACTTTCATCAAGTACTATTCAAATCTTTTAATAAGGCATTGGAATCTCAATCCCTCATCTCATTAGGAGCATTCTCAATCTTTCACAAACTCATCATCATGATTATAGAAAATGGTATTCAAACCCTCAGTTCATCAAAGAACACTTGTTACCACTTATAAGGTAACTAAACACCTGACCATCTGTGGGAATAGTGTCATCCTGGCGGCTGCTCTCTCACCCTAGTGCTACTAGGGTTTCTTCCTCCGGAGATGGCTGGCTGGGGGGAGGGGGATTTGACCGCCGTAAAGCGGTGTCCTACTCTCCCTCAGCCTCTTCTCGCCCATCTTCAGCAGGGTCTCTTCTTCGGGAGGCGCGCAGGCGTGTTTTCTTTGGAGACAGTGGTCTTCTTCGTCCCTATCGTGGAGCCCTGCTACGACGAGTTTCCTACCTCCTTTCTCTTTTACTTACTTTTTGTTTAGACTATGTTGGTCTCTTATTTTGTTTCTTTCGCTGTTAATTAGCGCTTCTGTCTCTTCTCGTAGTAGATTTCTCTTTCTCGGTCAATTTTGTTGTGGTGTTGTATGGCAGCAAGTGTGGGGACAATATCCTTTTGGAACACCGATCTGTCGCAGATACTCTACCACATATACATACTCAGGTTGAAGGTATTCCTCATAGAAAGCTATGTTAGCCAGCAAAGGAGAAGAGGGATCTATACATCGTTGTTCTTATCAAATTCCGATATGATTTTTTGTGGTAGTTTGTATGTGTTCTTGATCTTTGTGTGGTCCTTTAGTTTATTTTTCTCCTCATGTAGATTCCGTATGGCTCCACCATAATGAAATTTGTCTATTTAAATTCAAAAAAAAAAGGTAACTAAACACCTTCAGGTCATCTGACCAAGGTAAACATGATACTTGTTACACAAGCATCTCACATGGCTCTCAAAGCCCATTTCATCTTTTATTACCTCTCACTAGGAAACAAAGCATGTTATGGCTCACAAGGCCCATTAACAATAATAAATGAAACACCATAGCTCATACCTGGCTATGCTCATCTTCTCATGATACCTACATGGTTGGTACACTTGATAACAGTTATATCAATTACATTTTAGCACCATGCAATTTACAGTAACACCACCTATACCCTTATTAGGGTTAGGATTTCTCAATTCATGTCAATCAGGAATACACATCCCATTACCCACATTAGGGTTAGGGTTTATCATCATATTGCCCAAAATTAGGGTTTCATACACTATAACCTAGGGTTAGGGTTTCACATACCTTTACCCTATATTAGGGTTAGGATTTCATATCAAGGTTTCACATATCATTACATAGAATAACCTTGGTTAGAGTTTCACATGACATCACCCTCAATTAGGGTTTCATATGACATCTCCCTCAATTAGGGTTTCATATATCTTCACCCTCAATTAGGGTTTTACATGTCATCACCCTTGATTAGGGTTAGGGCTCATCAACCTTTTTCAATTAGGGTTTCATGATCTCTTATCAAGGATCATACCCTAATTATGTATTTTATTCATGTTTAAAGTGTTGAGGTTAAATTACTACATGATTATCCCACATTTATAAGTTCCTCTGTCACATCTTCTCTAGGAGGTTAATTACAACAGACTTGATTGGGTTGACATAGTACATTAAATCATTACTTTCATAAGCATCAAAGGTTAAACACTCAAAAAGGTACTAATCAATTAAGTACCTTGAAGGTACAACCATTGTAATTACCTTTAATAGACATCATCAATAATCATGGGATTAATTGTACCTACATGGTTCGAGTCAAGTAGACCTGCAAACGGTCTTGAAGTACCTTGACCTTCAAACGGTCTTGACCAATTGTAAATCGAATCATCCCATTCAATTTTGAAACCTTATGCATCCATTCGATCTTGAAATAGAATCTCTCCATTCAGTTTTGAAACTAAATCTCTCCATTTGGTTTTGAAACTGATTCCTCAACCATTGAATTGAAATATAATGGACATCCCAACATTGAAACCGATTGAGTGTTGAAACTGAATGAACAACTTAACATTGAAACTAAATGAACATCAAATGGTTTGAGAATGATTTCTCTTTAAATGGTCTGAGGACCATTTGATCCCAAATGGTCTCAAGACTATTTGGACTCAAACGGTCTCAATACCGTTTGATCCAAACCTCCTTGAAACCGAATGGACCAAAAAGGGTTCCTCCAATCAAATTGAGTTAGGGTTTGTACTCATTGAATCATCAATCAATTGAATTATTAAAGGTGCATCATATTGTAGCCATTGGATCTCCAACCATTCACCACAATCAATCATTGACCTCCAAACAGTCTTAAGACCGTTTGGTCTGAAACGGTCTTGAAACTGTTTGACCACCAAACGGTCTTGAAACCGTTTGAGTGAAAGCATCTCAATACCGATTCCCTCAACTATGGTTTCATTCAATTCAATCGATTAGGGTTTGCAATCAAGGGACCCTCCAATATTGTAACCATAAAATTGAAATTATTGGATCATCATCCAATTTATGACATCACCTGACCTCAATCAGTCTTGAGTCCCCTTGACCTCAAATGGTCTTGAGACTATTTGCTCTCAAACGGTCTTGAGACTGTTTGGTCTCAATTGTTCTTGAAACTGATTGGTTCCAAATCTTGAAACCGATTGCCAAAGATATTCATTGTAGTGTGTTCTTATGATGATGTCATCATCATCAAGCTTCGATCCTTCAAAATCTACTGCCATTCTTTTGTAATTTTATCAATTTGATCAAAGGAATTTCAAGAAGAATAAAACAATCAACAATTGATGAAAAATTGAATGTAGTAATAACATTTAAGGGTTCAAGTTATATAACCCACCTTCAAAGTTGAAACCAAGCTTCAAGATTCACGTCTCTAATGGTGAATGAAGCTTTCTCAACCTCCCAAGGTCCGTCCTCAAGCCTTTGAATGAAAAGGAATGGCTAGGATTGAAGATTGAATGGAGAAAAGAAGAAATCAAGCATTGAATTTCGATTTTCACCATGAAATCAAGGTTGAAGATGATTAAGGAGCTTAACTACAGGTTGGAGTTCATCCTACTATTTCTCCTCTACTCCCTTGTGCATGGAAAAAGCAAGGAGAGAAAGAAAATATGAAAAAGAGTCTTTGGTTGAGTGGGAAATGAAGTGTATATAAAGGAATTTCAAGAGAGAGAAAGTTTTATAATAATCCTTCAACTCCCCAACTTGATGCCACTGATCCCCCTCACTTCCTTGCATACGAATACACCTTCTTTTTCCTTTAATTCCTCTTCATTATCCTTGAATTAAAGGAAAAGCAATTAAGAACCTTAATTCTTATAATACTAATATCCCAAATTTAGTGGATATTACTTTTTAGTTAACTAATGTGAGTGGGCTCTCCACTCACATGGGATATTTTGGTTGCCTTTGCAAGGCACAATGACGTCCACACTTATCCAAATTCATCCTTCATATATTTGGTTGAAGGGCACTCCCATTAATGTATTTATTTTTTCATTAAATTGAATTAGGGTTTCAATTATGCTTAAATCTTGATTATTTTAATATCAAGATTCTCTCTCCTCCAAAGTGATTCAAATGAGGTGCCCCTCTCATTTTATTTTTTATACATGGTGGAAAGAAACATGAGGGACCCTCTAGAGGTGGTATTTTACATATTGAACCCTAGGTTTTGGGTAATTTGCACATTACACCAAAACTAGGTTTTAATGCATAAACATTGCTCAACAAGCTCTTTCTTTGTGCTCAGGCTATCACAAGCCATACCTCTGCATCATTCTCATTCTTATTATGCTTCAACACTTGAGGAATGTTTTATCATGTGACATTTGCAAGTTAACCCCTCAACTTTGGTAATTTGCACTTTAGTCCAAAACAAGCAAAACATTATTTCAACATTATTCAAAAAGGACTAAAATTGAAACATAAGTTCTTCTTGAGCCTTAATTACTTTTCAAGAAATAAGATCAAGCATATAATCAGCTTTATTAAGCAATACATCTAGGGTTAAAGCATAACCCAGGTCAGGGATGTTACAAATTATCCACCCCTAACAGGGATTTCTTCCCCGAAATCATCAAGAGAAAAGAGAAGGGTACTTCCTCCTCATCTCTTCCTCAAGTTCCCACGTAGATTCTTCAATGCCACTGTGATACCAGAGAATTTTTACAAGACATATGTCTTTCTTTTTCAACTTTTTAATTCTTTTGTCAAGGATCATCACAGGTCCTTCAACATAAGATATATCATCATTTAATTCTATCTCCATAGGTTGCAGAATTAACTTTGTGTCAGGATGACACTTTCTCAACATGGAGATATGGAACACTGGATGCAACTTGTGCAACTCAGGTGGCAACTCCAACTTATAGGCTACCTTTCCAATCCGTTCAATGATTGGATAAAGCCCCATAAATTTAGGAGCTAACTTCCCCTTCCTTCCAAATCAAAGGACACCTTTCCAAGGTGAGACCTTGAGATATACTTTGTCTCCAACTTGGAATTCTAAAGGTCTTCTCCGTTTGTCCGCATATGACTTCTGTCTATCCTGTGCAGTCTTTAACTGTTGTTGTATTACTATAATCTTCTCAGTTGTCTACTGCACAAGCTCAGACCCAAAAGTTGATTCTGTCCTGTTTCAGACCAACATAAAGGAGATCTACAACGTCTACCATATAATGCTTCATATGGTGCCATATCAATACTGTGCTAATGGCTATTATTGTAAGAAAATTCTATCAAGATTAAGTGTAGATCCCAACTTCCTACAAAATGAAGGACACATGCCCTAAGAAAATCCTCCAAAGTTTGTATGGTCCTCTCAGATTGTCCATATGTCTATGGGTGAAAAGTAGTACTAAACCTTAACTACATACCCAAAGCTGTATGTATTCGTTCCCCAAAATGACTCGTAAATTGGGGACCTTTATCAGAAACAATTGTAACTAGAACCCCGTGAAGCCACACTATCTCTTCTACATATATATGTGCAAGCTTCTCAGCAGCATAGGTTGTTTTGATAGGAAGGAAATGTGTTGTCTTAGTCAACCTATAAACTATCACCCATATGGAATCATGACCTTTGGCTGTTCTAGGAAAACCAACCACAAAGTCCATGGTCACATGATCCCATTTCCACTGTGGTATAGGCAAAGTTTGCATTGTTCCTGCAGGCTTTTGATGTTCAACTTTAACCTGCTGACATACCGGACACCACATAACAAACTTAGCAACATCCTTCTTCAATCCTAGCCACCAATACATATCTTTCAAGTTATGATACATCTTGGTGTTCCCTGGATGCATAGCATACATAGAAGAATGAGCTTCTTCCAAGACTAACTTCCTTAAGTCATTGGCATCAGGTACTACCATCGTACCATGGTAACAGACTACCTGATCCTTTAACTCATGAAAACCATCCCGTTTCTCACTACCATACTCTGATCTGATCTGCTAAACCATAATATCAACTTGTTGTGCTTCTTTAATCTGTTGTCTCAGAGTAGGTTTTATGTGCATCTCAACTAACAGTTCGGCTACCAATGATACCTTAAGTTGTACATTGTTTTGCCTCAAGGAGATGAGCATATCTCTCTTACAGCACACTAAGGAGTTCAACTATGCTTTATCTATGGATGGTGATGATGATTTCCTACTTAGTGCATCAGCCACTACATTAGCCTTCCATGGATGATAATCAATTGTACAATCGTAGTCCTTGATTAACTCCATCCAACGACGTTGTCTCATGTTCAGCTCATGTTGTGAGAAGACATATTTTAGATTCTTATGGTCTGTGAAAATATGAAATGTTTCTCCATAGAGATAATCCTCCAAATCTTCAAAGCATGGACCACAACAGCTAGCTCTAGATCATGTGTAGGATAATTTTCTTCATGTTTCTTAAGTTGTCGAGAGGTGAAAGAAATCACATGATTATCCTGCATCAACACACATCCTAGGACATTATTAGATGCATCACAGAAAACTATGTACCCCTTTCCTTGCTCAGGTAAAACTAGCACAGGTGCACTTGTTAACCTTTCTTTCAACAACTGGAAAGAATGTTGACACTTGTCATTCCAGATAAAAGGAACCTCCTTCCTGGTCAACTTGGTTAGGGGTAAAGCTATAGAACTGAAGTTCTTAATGAACCTTCTGTAATAGCCTACCAGTCCTAGGAAACTACGTATCTCTGTCGGTGTTTTTGGCTATTCCCATTGTAGGACAGATTCTACCTTCTTAGGATCAACACGGATACCTGAGGCAAATATTACGTGTCCTAGAAACGAAACTTCTGGTAACCAGAAATCACATTTGCTAAACTTAGCATACAACTTATGCTCTCTTAGCAAAGTTAAAGCTTGACGGAGGTGCTGCTCATGCTGTTGAGCATTTCTACTGTAGATCAAGATGTCATCTATGAAGACTACTATAAAATGATCAAGAAAAGGTCAAAAGATTCTATTCATGAGTTCCATGAATGCAGCTGGTGCATTAGTTAGTCCAAACGACATAACTATGAACTCATAGTGACCATAACTTGTCCTGAAGGCAGACTTAGGTATGTCACTCTCCTTGATACGCAACCGATGATATCCCGACCTCAGATCTATCTTAGAGAAGATAGTTGCACCACACAACTGATCAAACAAGTCATCGATCCTTGGCAGCGAATACTTGTTCATTATCGTTACTTTATTTAACTGCCTATAATCAATGCATAACTGCATCGATCCATCTTTCTTCTTAACAAAGAGAACCGAAGCACCCCATGGTGAAGTACTTGGTCGGATAAAACCTTTCTCAAGCAACTCCTATAGTTGTTTCTTGAGCTCTACCATCTCAGCAGGTGTCATCCTATATGGTGTTTGTGCTATTGGTTGCGTGTCCGGGATTAGATTAATCTCAAAATCAATCTCTCGGGGTGGAGGTACACTTGGAAGTTCCTTAGGAAACAAATCTTCAAATTCCCTAACTATCGAAACTTTAGAAAGATTAGAGCTCTCCATTGTGGTGTCTACCACATGTACCAAGAATGCAAAGCATCCTTGCCTCATCAGCTTTTCAACTACCATAGCTGATACAAGATAGGTTGGAAGAATCTTTCTATCTTCCTAAAAGATCCATGTGTCACCATCATCTGTAAACACAACCTACTTGGAATCACAATCCAAGACAACCTTATACTTTTCTAGGGTGTCCATGCCAAGAATTATATCAAACCCATGCATCTCAAGTGGTATAGGATCCACCTGAATGTGATGTACAAAGAAGGAAAGAGTGCATGGAGAACACACCTCCCGCAAAACTATATATCCCAACAAAGGGGTTTCTAATAACAAACTCTCTGCCCTATGACCAACTGTCATATTGGAGTCAAGAATCACTTGTCTAGTGATGAAGGAATGTGTAGCACCCAGATCAATTAAAACAGATATGAAGTAGGGTGTAGACATATCAGAATAAAACAGTTCCATCTGACCTGTCACAACTTGTGGGTTAACTACTGCTTCGGGTTGATTCATCACATAGAATCTCACTATTGCTTGCTATTGACCCTATGCTCGGTTGTTGGGTGTCGACAAACCAGCTTGTGATGCTTGTCCACATCTTTGAGTGCCACTAGAAAACTATCTCCTATGAGATCCTTGTTGACTCTACCTCTGGGGTTGAGTCACCATTATGTTCCCGGCTGGACAATCCCTTGCCAGATGTCCCACTTATCTGCAATGATGATAGATCCTGGTCTCAGTATAGGGTCTATGAGGCCCAGTCACCGATGTTGATGCTGTACTGGGGCTCTATTTGGAACAAAACTATGGCCCCTACCCCTACTTGACATCCATTGCGTCTAGGTATTAAATCTTGATGGTGCTTCCATTATAGAAAACCTTACCTTCTTAAATCTCTCGGACCTTTGTCCTTGGAACTAATTGTACACCTTCTTACCATTGGTCTATTGCTTCTTGATCACAGACCTCTCTATCCATTTGACAAATATAACAAACGTGACAAACCTCTCCCTGTTCTCCAAAGCAGACACATGAGTGGTCAATTCAGCATTCAACCCCTTCTCAAAATGATGAATCCTTTCCTCATCAGTAGCTTCCATATGTGGACAGAACCGCAAAAGTTCCATGAACTTAGCCTCAAACTCGCTAATGTTCATCGGTCCTTGTCTTATCTTCTCAAACTGAGATATCTTTTCATCTAGGTAAGTCTTAGGGAAGTATCTAATGATGACTTCTCGTCGTAATTCTTCCCATCTGACTTCAACCCCTGGCCTTTTGCCTTCTTCAATAGTCCAGAAATGACCATCATTCCCTTTCAGCTGGTACACTACATGCCTCACCTTTTTGGCTTCAAGAATACTGAGAATTCTAAAGGCCTTCTCCAGGTCTGTCAACCATAAATCTACATTTATTGGGTCAGCTATACCAGCATACTCTGTGGCTCCTAACCAGTGAAGCCTCTCAAAAGTTTTACCAGCTCCCTGTCCCTCATTATGGGTCGGTGCCCTAGGTGCAGGTGGTGGCATCCTATCCACCATATGTGTCATAGTTTCCATAAACTATCCAAATAGAGCATGGAAAGCTAGATTCTCTATCATGGCTGGTTCAAACTGGGGTTGTTCAGGTTCAGGTTCCTCCCTAGCTTAGTCCCCTGCACCTTTTCCTGGTGCAGCAACGCTACTCTCAGCAGCATGTTCCTCATGTGATCCATACATCTTCAAGTTCTTCTTCTCCTCCTATATGAGCAGAAGTCACTATCAGATAAACTGGAAGACAGTAGAACAGACTCAACGACTTAATCCTATGTCTCTTTAGACTCAGTGAACCTAGAGCTCTGATACCACTAATTTGTGGCGAACAAAACATAATTGACTAAGCGGAAGCATTCGTTAGCAGTGGAATTACTGAAAATCACTAAAAATTAAAACCTTTTACAAAGAGATACAAACACAGGAAAACTCTTATAACAAGAACCAAAGTAATTAAATTACATTATGGTTCACTAGTACATCTCTTGTACCATTCCTTCTCGAGAGTTACAAGCATCAACTGCCCTATTAAACTGTACATAGGCAGTATAAAAATATCAAGGCATCAATCCAAAATCTCATATCAATATTAAACTAACTATTGACTCCTAGGACCAGAGAGTACAAATATGACACATAGGACTCTATGTACACATATACAAGACATGACAGGCAATGTCTCCACCTGAGAATTCACTGCTGCCCTTGTTGTTGTTGCTTCTCTTCCCCTGTAGTAGAGTTTCTGCCTCTTCCTCTGCGTCTACCTAAAAATTCGGATCCCACGGGGGTGTGACAATTGGAAATTGCCCCAGAGAGAGATATAACTCTCTTCAAGAAATGTTATTATTAAAGTTTATTAAATAAAACTGAGCAGAGGAATCATATATACTCAACAGTAGATAATTCATTATTTAAACATGTTAGGGCAATATTCTTGTTCAAAGCATTTCAACTATAGCTTAATAAAGAAGCATGTCACTTATCCATTAAGGAATATGAAGAAAATGTATATCATTTATCCATCTAGGATATGATAAACAAGATAACATCAACCAATGATTCTCGTATTTCAACCTTAAGAAATACTGTACACGGCTGATTACATTTTACAACCATACTTAATGCCCTGAAGAGATGAAGTATACCGTTCATACTCCAACCGACCATGATTACGGAAAGCATCGATACCACACAAGGTCAATGGAAGAGATGGACTCCAAGACCTCAACCTTCTCGGTCAGTACAAGATTATATGGCAGAGACATCATGTGTCAAACTGCAATTAGCTTGCCAGGGTATATTGGCATCTTCTCTAGAGAGTTATAGCCCGCAACATATACTCTCTTCAGGGTTATGGCCCATAGCCAATGCTTAGTATTAAATCATGGATTCATGGCCCGTAGCCATACTCATACTGGGGTATGGTCCGCAACCAATCCCATACATAGGGTATAGCCCGCAGCAATTCTTATGGGGCTTGAGGATATAATTTCCCAATTACCCCCACATATTAAAAAATATGCGTTCTGAGTTTAACTCGTTTCACCATTCAACAAATTCTGACGCTGATGGATCAGTGGTCAGGGCAACTACATTATATGATATCACTTGATTAATTAAGTGTATTACCATATTCTTTTAGCATCAAACAAGTTTCCAAACATCAATTATTTTAATAATTGCTACAAAGAATGTGTAATACTTTCATCAAGTACTATTCAAATCTTTTAATAAGGCATTGGAATCTCAATCCCTCATCTCATCAGGAGCATTCTCATTCTTTCACAAACTCATCATCATGATTATACAAAATGGTATTCAAACCTTCAGTTCATCAAAGAACACTTGTTACCACTTATCAGGTAACTAAACACCTTCATGTCATCTGACCAAGGTAAACATGATACTTGTTACACAAGAATCTCACATGGCTCTCAAAGCCCATTTCATCTTTTGTTACCTCTCACTAGGCAACAAAGCATGTTATGGCTCACAAGGCCCATTAACAATAATAAATGAAACATCATAGCTCATACCTGGATATGCTCATCATCTCATAATACCTGCATGGTTAGTACACTTGATAACAGTTATATCAATTACATTTTAGCACCATGCAATTTACAATAACACCACTTATACCCTTATTAGGGTTAGGGTTTCTAAATTCATGTCAATCAGGAATACTCATCCCATTACCCACATTAGGGTTAGGGTTTATCATCATATTGCCCAAAATTAGGGTTTCATACACTATAAACCAGGGTTAGGGTTTCACATACCTTTACCCTATATCAGGGTTAGGTTTTCATATCAAGGTTTCACATATCATTACATAGAATCACCTTGGTTAGAGTTTCACATGACATCACCCTCAATTAGGGTTTCATATGACATCTCCCTCAATTAGGGTTTCATATATCTTCACCCTTAATTAGGGTTTCACATGGCATCACCCTTGATTAGGGTTAGGGCTCATCAACCTTTTTCAATTAGGGTTTCATGATCTCTTATCAAGGATCATACCCTAAATACATATTTTATTCATGTTGAAAGTGTTGAGGTTAAATTACTACATGATTATCCCACATGTATAAGTTCCTCTCTCTCATCTTATCTAGGAGGTTAATTACATCATACTTGATTGGGTTGAAATAGTACATTAAGTCATTACTTTCATAAGCATCAAAGGTTAACCACTCAAAAAGGTACTAATCAATTAAGTACCATGAAGGTACAACCATTGTAATTACCTTTGATAGACATCATCAATAATCATGCGATTAATTGTACCAACATTGTTTGAGTCAAGTAGACCTTCAAATGGTCTTGAAGTACCTTGACCTTCAAACAGTCTTGACCAATTGTAAATCGAATCATCCCATTTGATTTTGAAACCTTATGCATCCATTCAATCTTGAAATCGAATCTCTCCATTCGGTCTTGAAACTGAATCTCTCCATTCGGTCTTGAAACCAGCTCCTCAACCATTGAATTGAAATCAAATGGACATCCCAACATTGAAACTGATTGAGTGTTGAAACTGAATGAACAACTTAACATTGAAGCTGAATGAAGATCAAATGGTTTGAGAATGATTGCTCTTCAAATGGTCTGAGGACCATTTGATCCCAAACGGTCTCAAGTCTGTTTGGACACAAACGGTCTCAAGACCATTTGATCCAAACCTCCTTGAAACCAAATGGACCAAAAAGGGTTCCTCCAATCAAATTGAGTTAGGGTTTGTACTCATTGAATCATCAATCGATTGAATTATTAAAGGTACATCATATTGTAGCCATTGGATCTCCAACCATTCACCACAATCAATCATTGACCTCCAAACGGTCTTGAGACTGTTTGAGTCAAAGCATCTCAAAACCGATTCCCTCAACTATGGTTTCATTCAATTCAATCGATTAGGGGTTGCAACCAAGGGACCCTCCAATATTGTAACCATCAAATTGAGATTATTGGATCATCATCCAATTTATGACACCACCTGATCTCAATCGGTCTTGAGTCCCCTTGACCTCAAACGGTCTTGAGACTGTTTGCTCTCAAACGGTCTTGAGACCGTTTGGTCTCAATCGTTCTTAAAGCTAATTGGTACCAAATGTTGAAACCGATTGCCCAAGGTATTCATTGTGGTGTGTGCTTATGATGATGTCATCATCATCAAGATTTGATCCTTCAAAATATACTGCCATTCTTTTGTAAATTTATCAATTTGATCAAAGGAATTTCAAGAAGAATAAAACAATCAACAATTGATGAAAAATTGAATGTAGTAATAACATTTAAGGGTTCAAGTTATATAACCCACCTTCAAAGTTGAAACCAAGCTTCACGCTTCACGTCTCTAATGGTGAATGAAGCTTTCTCAACCTCCCAAGGTCCGTCCTCAAGCCATTGAGTGAAAAGGAATGGCTAGGATTGAAGATTGAATGGAGAAAAGAAGAAATCAAGCATTGAATTTCGATTTTCACCATGAAATCAAGGTTGGAGATGATTAAGGAGCTTACCTATAGGTTGGAGTTCATCCTACTATTTCTCCTAAGCTCCCTTGAGTCTTTTGTCGAGTGGGAAATGAAGTGTATATAAAGAAATTTCAAGAGAGAGAAAGTTTTATAATAATCCTTCAACTCCCCAACTTGATGCCACTTATCCCCCTCACTTCCTTGCATACGAATACACCTTATTTTGACTTTAATTCATCTTCATTATCCTTGAATTAAAGGAAAAGCAATTAAGCACCTTAATTCTTATAATACTGATATCCCATATTTAGTGGATATTACTTTTTAGTTAACTAATGTGAGTGGGCTCTCCACTCACTTGGGATATTTTCGTTGACTTTTCATGGAAAAAGGACGTCCACACTTATCCAAATTCATCCTTCATATATTTGGTTGAAAGGCACTCCCATTAATGTATTTATTTTTGCATTAAATTGAATTAGGGTTTCAATTATGCTTAAATCTTGATTATTTTAATATCAAGATTCTCTCTTCTCCAAAGTGATTCAAATGAGGCACCCCTCTCATTTTATTTTCTCTACATGGAGCCAAGAAACATGAGGGACCCTCTAGAGGTGGTATCTTGCATATTGAACCCTAGGTTTTGTGTAATTTGCACATTACACCAAAACTAGGTTTTAATGCATAAATATTTCTCAACAAGCTCTTTCTTGGTGCTCAGGCTATCACAAGCCATACCTCTAAATCATTGTAATTCTTATGATGCTTCAACACTTGAGGAACATTTTATCATGTGACATTTGCAAGTTAACCCCTCAACTTGGGTAATTTGCACTTTAGTCCAAAAGAAGCAAAACATTATTTCAACATTATTCAAAAAGGACTAAAATTGATACATAAGTTCCTCTTGAGCCTTAATTACTTTTCAAGAAATAAGATCAAGCATCTAATCAACTTTATTAAGCAAAACATCTAGGGTTAAAGCATAACCCATGTCAGGGATGTTATAGTACCACTCAATTCCAACCTTCGGTTGTGAAACCCAAGCTGGTGCCATAAAAGGTCAATGGAAGAGTCGGACTCCACAACCTCACCACCTTGTGGTCAGTGCATGTGTGCAAAACAAGAAAGACCGTAATCTCATGCTTAAGTGGCCTCAACCATAGGGTCAGGCTACCCTCTTCCTATCCCACCTCGTTACAGGTATCAATGCTAGTGAAACTGAGTCACATGCATGATCACCGTGCTCTGAGCCATGAACACAATCATGCTCTTCTTATCACACATCCTGATCCATGGGCCTGTTCACCATGCTCTAACATATTGAGCCACAGGCCTGAAATCACGCTCTGGAGTCTACAACCAAATTTGCACTCTAATCCTCCTCATTTTTGGCTAGGAGAAACCACACATATTCAACAATATGCGCTTCCAGGTTAACCCACAGGAAAACCTATTTCACCATC
Source organism: Alisma plantago-aquatica (assembly GCA_963693085.1). Lineage (NCBI taxonomy): Eukaryota > Viridiplantae > Streptophyta > Magnoliopsida > Alismatales > Alismataceae > Alisma > Alisma plantago-aquatica. The sequence goes on from OY856409.1 coordinate 756,632,771, forward strand.
ACCAGCTACTAACGATGATGTATCTATGGACATGGCAAACTACATGATATGTTCCACTGTAATTAATTAATATATTTTAAGTGGATTGTTGAGGCAACCAAGTTCTAAAACATAAATGACATTGAGTTACATTAATGCTATCATTATCACATTATCATGGGATATCAATCCCTCATCACAGAAAGCCACTGCCTCTCAAGGCATCATCATTTTACATCATCACCTAGGATAACAATCCCTCATCTCATCATCAAGAGGATAACACGTCACTGAGCACTCAACCCTCATCAGGTCCTCAGACCTATCTCATCATACTGGTGATGCATGTTATCCCATCAACAAGAATTATCATCATGCAGCGTTATTCAAACACATATACCTCATAGCTCTTACCTGGCTATGAATTCACCTGATACACCTACATAGTTAGTATGCACATCAAAAGAGATAACTTAAAATCACTAGACATAGATTTTACTGATTATTATGTCATTAGGGTTGCAGATGTGCATGTCATGATTATAATCATATGAGGCATACAGCTGTATCAATTACATTATGGTTATCAAATCATAAGCATCCACTTATGCCATTTATCTTATAAACATAAACAAGTATCTTGTTATCTGATCTAGCACTATCTTTAAGCATCAAGCATAGCATTGGTTCACAACCCATCATCCATATAGTATCAACAAAATAGGTGTGATTAAAAGACAACACATCACTAGCTAGGGTTTCTAGGTTAAGCATAACCCTCACTAAAGGTACTAGTTACCCTTGCTAAAAGTGTGATGAGTAGCACGCCCATTACCACAAGTGGTATTGGGCAGGGTAACAACCCTCACTAAAGGCCTGTCGACCAAGGCACTTAGCCACATCTATCAACCAGCTCAAAAACAAGAGTGTATCAGTCAAAAAGGCCTATAGGATGTCGTACAACCAAGGTAACATGAATGCATCGTACAACTAGGGTCAGGAGGTGTATTGTGAAGCTGAGCTATGTGTGCATCGGGAAGCTAGTTGTGGGCTAAGACCCTATCAGCTAGCTAGGGTCAGGGTTGCATCAGGCAACCATCTCACCACTACAACGGCCAAGATCATGGTGCCCAAGCCAATGTTATAACGCCCACCATGTACACATCACCAAACGATACAAGGGCAACACAAGGAAGCCTACCATCCAATAAGATCAGGCACACCATATCGACCACCACTAAGGAAAGCACTAGGGTTTCACCACTCAACACATATCAGGCAGCTCAAGACCAACCCAACTTGTGTCACCCAAGGCACCAAACAAAGGCACCTACAAAGATAACAACTAAGCACCATATCAGCCAAGGGGATAACACCTACTAGGAGAAAGGGGCATCTTAGTCGAGTCATATCACCCAAGGTCACCAACAAGATCAAGATGGTCATATCGGGCACAAAGCCAACCAAACTCAACATGACGTTATCGGCCAAAGCTAAACCCAAGGTGATGGGTTTCGGGAAGCATCACCACAAAGGTGTATCGTGCAAGGAACAAAGGTTCATCTCATCTTGGTCATCACTAACCTCAAGATCATGATCACAAAACCCTAACAGATCAAGAGAGTTGGCTCACCTTTCAACAATCAAGAGAGAGGGGTTTTGCATAACCTCCATCACATATCTTAGGCAACATGATAGATCATTTCCATATCGGCTATGCTCCCAACCTCTACTAGGTCAACATCCAACCAAGGCTCACCTCTCTAATCCATGGTGAGAGAAGAGTGTTGCCCAAGCAACTAGAGTACATACTCACCTTTCAACAGCCAAGTGAGAGGAGTGCTGCCTATACCACTAGAGCCGAACTCACTTCTCAATATCAAATGGAGAGAAAGCAGTTCTTCCCAAGAAACTCTATACATATGGTTCGGCCACCAAGGTCAAGAACACACCAACAACATGAACATATATCCACAAGATACATGGCCGATCAAGGTGAAACATAACATGCAACAAGAAAAGGAAGTAGTATAGCTAGGGTTAGGAGTTATGTAACCCGCCTTAAGCAAACTCCAAGCTCCTAGAACCAAGCTCCCAAGCTCAAGCGCCACCTTCGGCCACCTCAAGAAGAGAAATAAAACTTGTAACCACCATGGTTGAAGAACAAGTAAGAAAGAGAAGAAGACGAAGGTGCTAAGGAAAGAGGGGATATGCTCACCACAAGAAGAAGAACAAGGCACCCTAGGGATCGACCACCATAAGAGGAAGAAGAAGACTCTAAGGAGAAGGAGGAGGATCAACCACCAACTAGCAAAGGAGATGTGTCGCCCACCAAGGAAGGAAAGGAAGCAACACCAACTAAAGGGATCCTAAGTAAGAGAAAGGAGAGGCATATATAGAAGAGGGTGAAGGAGAAAACAAGGCAAGGTGTCGCCCACCTATGGACACTTGTCCATGGGCAATGCCACCTTCTCATCTTACCCCATACACATGTCCAAGGCAATTTCCACATGCAAGCATCATGCACCAAGTGTCCACAAGGGTGGTGACACAAACGAAGCCAAATGTCAAGGATGGTCAAAGGCCGACACAACCACATGGGTGATACACTCTCTTGCCTGACACAACCTCATGGACGTCACAACCACGACCGACACAAGGCTCCCAAACACACCCTTGTCCGATACAATGTCTGACAAGGCAAGGCAAGGCCCAAACAAGGAAAAACAAGGCCCAACAAGGCTCAACCAAGCCCAAGGCAACTCAAGTAATGAGCCCAACCCTTCCTTTCAACTTTATAGGAAGCAAGGAGAGAGAAAAACACCTCTCAAGGTGACAAACTTGCTCATCAACCCTAGACTTGGGTTATTTGCAAGTGGCACATCCAACTCTCAACAAAGCACAAGCAACCTTAATTACCACTAGAGGTGATTAGCAAGCAACTAAATACAAGGTTTAGGCAAAGAAAACTGGATAAGCCCCAAATGGAGGACAGGGTCCTTACAAGCCATAAACCCCTACAAAGGGATTTTGTCCTTGAAATCCGAAGAGAAAAGTGAGGGATACTTCCTCCTCATCTCTTCCTCAAGCTCCCGCATGGCTTCCTCAATGTCGCGATGATGCCAAAGAACTTTCATAAGAACCAGATCCTTCCTCTTTAGGTTCTTTACTCTTCTGTCAAGGATCATCACTGGACCTTCCTCATAGGTCACATCTTCATCGAGCTCAACCTCAACTGGCTATAATATTGTCCCTATGTCTGGATGACTTTTCTTCAGCATGCTGACATGGAACACCAGATGTAACATGTACAACTCTGGCGGTAGCTCTAACTTATAAGCTACCTTGCCAACACGTGCTATTACCGGGTATGGCCCCATAAACCTGGGTGCCAGTTTTCCTTTTCGGCCAAACTTCAACACACCTTTCCATGGTGAGACCTTGAGATACACTTTGTCTCCCACCTAGAACTCTATAGGTTGTCGTCGATTATCTGCGTACGACTTCTATCTATCCTGTGCCGCTTTCAACTTTTGTTGTATCACTCTGATATTCTCTATTGTTTATTGTACTAACTCAGGACCCAAAAGTTGATACTCATGAGACTCATACCAACATAGAGGAGATATGCACTTCTTACCATATAGAGCCTCATAAGGATCAATGTCGATGCTTTGCTGGTAACTATTGTTGTAGGCAAACTCTATCAAACTAAGATGCACATCCCAACCTCCTAAGAACTGCAAAACATAAGCTCAAAGAAGATCCTCTAAAGTCTAAATAGTACTTTTAGACTGTCCATCTATTTGTGGGTGGAAAGCGGTACTGAACCTCAACTGTGTTCCCAACGCTTTATGTAACTGTTCCCAAAAATGATCGTGAACTGGGGTCCTCTATCAGAGACTATCATTGCGGGTACACCATTCAAACACACTATCTCATCCACATACACCCGAGCAAGCTTCTATGTTGTATATGTTGTCTTTATAGGTATGAAATGAGCAGACTTTGTCAATCTATCCACTATCACCCAAATGGAATCATGATTCTTAGTTGTCCTTGGAAGACCAACTACAAAATCCATGGTTATATGATCCCATTTCCACTGCGGTATTGGCAGGGGTTGCAACGTACCTGCCGACTTCTGATGCTCAACCTTAACTTGCTGGCATACTGCACACCTAGCTAGAAACTCGACTACATCTCTTTTCAAGCCAGGCCACCAATATAGGTCATTCAAATTATGATACATCTTGGTGACACCTGGATGCATGGCATACATCGATGTGTGTGCTTCCTCGAGTACTAACCTCCTCAAATCATCAACATCGGGGACCACCATCCTATCATGACAGCAAACTAGTCCATCCTCAAAGTCATGGAACCCATCACACTTTTTGTTGTCAAACTCTAATCTTATCAACTGAACTGAAGCATCTGCCTTCTGTGTGTCTTTGATCTACTGTCTCAACATAGGCTTTACTTGCATTTGTGCCAACAATCCTACCAAATAGGAGACTTCCATCTGTACATTCATGTGCCGCAAAGAGACAAGTATATCCCACCTATGGCATACCAAGGGACTCAGTTTTGCCTTCTTCATAGAGAAGGAAGAAGGAGACTTTCTGCTAAGCGCATCAACTACCACGTTCACCTTACTAGGATGATACTCAATGGTACAAACATAATCATTGATCAGCTCCATCCAGTGATGTTGTTGCATGTTCAGCTCACTCTGCGAGAAGATGTACTTCAAGTTCTTATGATCTGTAAATATCTGACACACTTCCCCATAAAGGTAGTGTCTCCAAATCTTTAATGCATGGACCACCGCTGCCAGCTCCAGATCATGTGTCAGATAGTTCCCCTCATGTTTCTTAGGCTGTTGCAAAGCAAAAGAAACCACATGATCCTCCTATATTAGCACACATCCTAAGCCTTTCTTGGAAGCATCGCAGAAAACAACATAGCCCTTCCCAGGCTCTGGCAGCACCAACACCGAAGCACTAGTCAACTTCTCCTTCAAGCTTTGGAAAGCTAGCTGACAACGATCATCCCAAACATAGGGTTCACCCTTCCTGGTCAACTTTGTTAACGATAACACGATTATACTGATGTTCCTAATAAACTTCCGGTAGTATCCTGCTAAACCCAGAAAACTATGAACTTCTATTGGTGTTTTCAGTTACTCCCAATCTATAACTGACTCCACCTTCTTAGGGTCCACTCTGACTCCTTCTGTAGATATCACATGACCCAAGAAAGTCACTTCTTTCAACCAGAACTCACACTTGCTAAACTTGGCATACAACTGATGTTGGCAAAGAAGAGTCAACGCTTGTCGAAGATGCTATTCATGCTCTTGAATGTCCTGACTATAGATCAAGATGTTATCTATAAAAACTATAACAAACTGGTCTAGAAATGGATGGAACACCCGGTTCATCAGATCCATGAAAGCAGCAGACGCATTGGGTAGCCCAAACGGCATAATCACAAACTCGAAGTGACCATACCTCATCCTAAACACTGACTTTGGTATGTCCTCATCCTGAATCCTCAACTAATGATATCCATACCGTAGATCTATCTTTGAGAACACTGTAGCACCATGCAACTGATCAAATAGATCATCTATACTCGACAACGGGTACTTATTCTTGATCGTGACTTTGTTCAACTGCCGATAATCTATACATAGTCGCATCGACCCATCCTTCTTCTTTACGAACAGGACTGGAGAACCCCATGATGATGTGCTCGATCTGATGAAACATTTATCTAACAACTCTTGTAACTGCTTCTTCAGTTCTCCTATCTCAGCTGGAGCCATCCTGTATGGTGTCTGAGGAACTGGATGTGTTGTTGGCACCATATTTATCTCAAAATCAATCTCTCGAGGTGGGGGGACACCAGGGAACTCATCTGGAAACACATCCACAAACTCTCAGACAACATGTACCTCCAAAAGGCTAGGACCCTTCGCCTTGGTATCGACAACGTGAGCTAAGAATGCCTTACATCCTTGCCGCAACAATTTCTCTGCCACCATCACTGACACTAAGCACATCAGAAGAATCTTCCCATCACCATGGAAGATCCACTTCTCTCCACCGTCATCAAACACTTCCTGCTTAGAACCACAGTCTAATACAACCTTATACTTTTCTAAGGTATCCATCCCAAGGATCACATCAAATGCATGCATCTCAAGTGGTATAAGATCCACTTGTATACTGTGTCCCGAAAAAAATAGAACACAAGATGGACACTCCTCTCGAAGCATCAAGGAACCATCAAGAGGGGTTTCTAGCAATAGGCTATCTCTCTTACAACTAACATGTAAGAGACAGTTTTCAAGCATAGTTCATGTGATAAAAGAGTGTGTAGCACCCGGGTCAACCAGAACAGATATAAAGCAAGAAGAAGACAAATCAAAATGAAATAACTCCATCTGACCTGCCACAACTTGTAGGTTGACTATCGCCTTTGACTGACTCATAGCGTAGAATCGAGCCGTTGCTTGTTGTCCACGTCCTTTGCTTCCTTGGGCAGACAATCCCTCTTGCGACGCTTGAGTGTGTCCTCTCCCTCTACTACCACTGGGCTACTATCTATCTGACCCTTGTTGATTCTACCTCGGCTGCTGTGTCACTTCAACATCTTTCCTTGGGCAATTTGACCTCCAATTCCCGATCTAACTACAAAGATGACATGACTGGTCTCATTGTTGTGGCCTAAACGGCCCTGTCACTGCCACTAAAGTTGTACTATGCACCTTTGACGGTGAAGAACCATATCCTCTTCCCTTACTCGGGGACCACTGTGACGGTGCACTGGAACCTCCTAATCCAGAAGGTGCTGAAAACCTTGGCTTCTTAAAGCCACCAGACCTCTGCCCTAGAAACTGAGCAGGCCTCTTCTTAGTCATCGATTCTGTCTTCTCCTTGACTGACCATTCAATTCTAGAGATAGACTCCACGAATGTGGCAAACTGCTCCCGATTCTCCAAAGCAGTCGTAGGTGTTGTCAACTCTGTGCTCAGACCCTTCTCAAACCGCCTGATCTGCTCGTCGTCTGTTGTTGCCATGTGAGGACAAAACCTCAGTAGGTCCATATACTTGGCTTCATACTCAGTGATGCTCAATGATCCTTGGCACAGACACTCAAACTGGTTGATCTTCTCGTCCAGATACATCTTCGGGAAGTATCTGCTAATGAACTCTCGCTGGAAAACCTCCCAACCGATCACCTCACCGGGTCACTTCTCCTCCTCGATGGCCCACCAGTGGCCAGTACTACCTTTCAGAAGGTAGACAAAGTGCTTGACTTTGTCTACTTTGGGGATGTCAAGGATCTAGAAGGCCTTCTCTAGACTTGTCAATCATAGATCTGCATCTGCTGGATCAGCCGTTCCATCATAATCCAAAGCTCTGACTCGGCAAAGCCGCTCAAAGGTCTTCCCAATGCCTGATGATTCACCATGGGGAGAATGTTCTCTTGGCGAAGGCATTCGAAATCTTTCCACCATGTGATTCATCGTAGACATCAACTACCCCATAAGGTGCTGATAGGCAGGGTTTTTGAGAATGGCTGGGTCAAGTTGGGGGACCTCAGGCACTCGATCTTCATGTGCCTGCACTCTTGCTCTATCAACTGATGCATCATCGCTACTCTCGGTAGCTTGTTCTTCATGATTTCTAGACATCTTTAAGATTTTTCTTCCATTGAGGGCAGAAGATTATTGTAAGAAGATCTGGAAACTCACAAGAATAGACACAAACCTAATCCTAGATCCCTGTAGACTCAGAGAACCTAGAGCTCTGATACCAAACTAACTGTGACACCTCACCATCACACAGACAAAAAGGTGACACGCAAAAATGTGCGGAACCACATATTAGAGAAAACATGGGTTAATTAAAACCGATCACAGAAAGCAGATAAACAAAGAAACTATTACATTGAGATCCTACAAGGAAACATGTTATACAACTATTATAAGCCTGATATATGTCCACAACTTAGGGAAAATAGATGTCCTACCAGCACATGAGTTCATTACCTGTTTATATATAACCGGCCACATCAGGCCAACAACTGGATATAGAAAGTTACTTTAGGTAAACATCGTAAAACATTGTCAAAACACCTCCGAGGACCTGAGAGTACAGGGATAACTCTAGGACTCTACTATAAAATCACCAAAATAGCAGCATGTCCATCTCTTGCCTTCTACTGCTCTTCTTCTTGCTGCTCGACTGCAACCTCGCGACCACCACCACATCTAGCGCCACCACCTAAAAAGGCTGTAAACCAAAGAGGTGAGACATACAGTCCCAGCAAGAAACATAACTCCCCGCCGAAACTATAAAACTCCAAAGAATGCTAAAGTAGGTAAAATAGATAACTAGTATACATAGATTATATGAGCAGCATACTGAGCAGGTCTTACTATATTATTAAACTTACCAAGATATCCGGGAGGCATATAACCTGATTTTCTTTATGGAACATGATTGACAAGATAAGATTTATGAGATCTTACCACATAACATAAGGAATGTATAAGTAACTGTGAGGTATAACAAGATCAACTAAATAAGCAAGGCCTCAACCAATGTTCCATGTTTTGCCTTAAGTAATAATTACTATTTGGGTGGATTACGTATTATTGTTATGCCCTGAGGAAGTGAGCCGTACCGCTTAATTCCAACCTTCGGTTGTAAAACCCATTCCGGTTCCATAAAAGGTCAGTGGAAGAGACAGACTCCATGACCTCACCACCTCATGGTCAGTGCACGAGTGCAAAAGAAGTAGGACCATAGTCTAATGCTTAAGTGGCCTCTGCCATAGGGATAGGCTGCCCTCTGCCTAGCCCACCTCGGTACATGTATCGGTGCTAGTGAAACTGAGTCACGGGCATGATCACCGTGCTCTGAGCCATGAACACAATCATGCTCTTCTTATCGCACATCCTGATTCATGGGCCTGTTCACCATGCTCTTACATATTGAGCCACGGGCCTAAAACTGCACTCTGGAGTCTACAACCAAAGTTGCACTGTAATCCTCCTAATTTTTGTCTAGGAGAAACCACACATATACAACAATATGCGCTTCCAGGTTAACCCGCAAGAAAACCTATTTCACCATCACCAGCGACTGACGATGATGGATCTATGGCCAAGGCAAACTACATGATATGTTCCACTATAATTAATTAATATATTTTAAGTAGATTGTTGAGGCAACCAAGTTGTAAAACATAAATGACATTGAGTTACATTAATGCTATCATTATCACATTATCATGGGATCTCAATCCCTCATCACATAAAGCCACTGCCTCTCAAGGCATTATCATTTTACATCATCACCTGGGATAAAAATCCCTCATCTCATCATCAAGAGGATAACACCTCATTGGGCACTCAACCCTCATCAGGTCCTTAGACCTATCTCATCATACTGGTTATGCATGTTATCCCATCAACAAGAATTATCACGATGTATCATTATTCAAACACCTATACCTCATATCTCTTACCTGGTTATGAATTCACCTGATACACCAGAGTAGTTAGTATGCACATCAAGAGAGATAACATTAAATCACCAGACACATATTTTACTGATTATTATGTCATTAGGGTTGCATATGTGCATGTCATGATTATAATCATATGAGGCATACAACTGTATCAATTACATTATGGTTATCGAATCATAAGCATCCACTTATGCCATTTATCTTATAAACCTAAACAAGTATCTTGTTATTTGATCAAGCATTATCTTTAAGCATCAAGCATAGAACTGGTTCACAACCCATCATCCATATAGTATCAACAACATACGTGTGATTATAAGATAACACATCACTAGCTAGGGTTTCTAGGTTAATCATAACCCTCACTAAAGGTACTAGTTACCCTTGCTAAAAGTGTGATGGGTAGTACACCCCTTACCACAGGTGGTATCGGGCAGGGTAACAACCCTCACTAAAGGCCTATCGGCCATGACACTTAGCCACATCTATCGGCCAACTCAAATACAAGAGTGTATCGGTCAACAAGGCCTATGGGATGTCGTGCAACCAAGGTAAAATGAATGCATCATATAGCTGGGGTCAGGAGGTGTATCATGCAACTTGAGCTATGTGTGCATCAGGCAGCTAGTTATGGGATAATACCCTATCAGCTAGCTAGGGTCAGGGTTGCATCAAGCAACCATCTCACCACTGCAACGACCAAGATTGTGGTGCCCAAGCCATGCTATAATGCCCACCGTGTACACATCACCAAACGATACAAGGGCACCACAAGGAAGCCTACCATCCAACAAGATTAGGCACACCATATCGACCACCACTAAGGCAAGAACTAGTGTTTCACCACTCAACGCATATCGAGCAGCTCAAAACCAACCCAACTTGTGTCACCCAAGGCACCAAACAGAGGCACCTACAAAGATAACAACTAAGCACCATATCGGCCAAGGGGATAACACCTACTAGGAGAAAGGGGCATCTTGGTCGAGGCATATCACCCAAGGTCACCAACAAGATCAAGATGGTCATATCGGGCACAAAGCCAACCAAACTCAACATGACCATATCGGCCAAAGCTAAACCCAAGGTGAGGGGTGTCGGGCAACATCACCATAAAGGTGTATTGTGCAAGGCACAAAGGTTTATTTCGGCTTGGTCATCACTTACCTTAAGATCACCATCACAAAACCCTAACAGATCAAGAGAGTTGGCTCACCTCTCAACAATCAAGAGAGAGGGGTTTTGCACAACCTCCATCACATATCTCGAGCAAGATGATAGATCATTTCCATATCAGTTAAGCTCCCAACCTCTACTAGGTCAACATCCAACCAAGGCTATGACGTCCCCGGATTTTCTAAAACTTAATCTGATGTGTGACATCCAAATTGAAACCTCACCTCGGCGAGAATCCCAATTTAAACCTCCCACACAAGGCTAAGAAGAAGAAAATCAAGGGAGTCAGAAGGAAACAACCAGTAGCACATGTACATGAACAATAATAAAACCATACACATATGTTCACCATTCAACATATAATTACAACATGAATTGTTACAACATTTGATATTACATATTGAACAACAAACTTATACATATACATGTACTACAACTAAACAACAAGATCTTAAGACAACATGTCCACCTGTATATCAGCTCGCCACACAACTCTCACTATCCTGGATCTTCAAGAGCATAACCACAACCTAAACAAAAGATTACATGCGGTACACGTCAGCACAATATTTCATGAATATTGTACTGAGTACACCTACATGTCTTTTTATATACCACTCATCATATCTTGGCAATAAGATAAAACTAATATACTTGGCAGTAATAGAAGAATATAAGAAAAGCATATACTTGCACAAAGATATTCATTAACAAAAGAGAACACATATTTTAAGCACATTTTCCATTATATAAAAGATGGTGGTACACGTCAGCACAATATTTCATGAATATTGTACTGAGTATGCCTACATGTCTTTTTATATACCTCTCATCATATCTTGGCAATAAGATAAAACTAATATACTTGGCAGTAACAGAAGAATATAAGAAAAGTGTATACTTGCACAAAGATATTCATTAACAAAAGAGAACACATATTTTAAGCACATTTTCCATTATATCTCAAGGCCTTTATGATCACTACCAAAGATTTATATCATCTATACAAGGTGACCACTACGAAAGAGTTAGGTCAGACCACTACCAAAGAGTTAGGTCATATGTACAATGTGACCACTACCAAAGAGTTAGGTCACTTCCAAGCACACTGCCAAAGAGTTGGTTCTTTCATATAATGGAACATATATATCATGTTTGATGTGTTCATAGCAGTAAGTATGGAAAATCATGCAATATATCATACAAGAACAGTCATTTCATCCAATACCATAAGCCAAGTATTTTACTATGCATATAACACAAGAATATTGTATAATAAGCCAAGTAAGAGGTAATAGTGTACCTTGATCGAGAGATAGATCATTATAAACACATATTCCTCATGTCATCTAACCTTGGTCATCCCTGATTAAGACAAGATCATATACTATCATCAGGTTCTCATCATCATACATCTCTTCTTAACCCTAATCATATTCATTAGGGTTTTACTTATCTCATTAGGATATTCCCATCATTACTTGCATTCTTGTCTTATATTTATCTTCCTGATGTAATTTTCCAGATTAGAATACATAATCTGAATATCAGGTTCCATATCATGATTTATACATATTAACCCTAAGTTACATGTATTACTCAAATTAGGGTTTCATCACATGTTTCAAGGTTCATCTCAAAATAACAGGGATTCTATGCATCATTATGATTTCATAATTAAAACTGAGGTTTCATATACCGATATGATCTTACTCTGTAAATTTCACCATTTATTGATCATAAATGTATTTATGCATATTAATTAGGATTATTAGCCCTAATTAGCCACATTAAAGAACTTACATGATTTCGTACATCAACATCATTATTTATGACTTCAATTGGGTTATAAACATGATTATGGACTTACTGACATTTTTCCATAATTTTAGTCCAACGTTTGATATTTATTATCCATCAATTAAGCATTTCACGACTAACAAGATATCACTGATATTCGTGTATCAAAAGCCAGATATTTTTCTTTAATTGTGTTCTACTCATTTTTTTGAGAATTTCGGTACCTTGTTTGTATTTTTCTGACAATGGATCTAATTACTAGGAATTATCTAAGATCTATATATATTTCTGGTTGGTTAAACACTGATTTACCTTTTACAGCCAATTGTGTGTCGACACATGGCTTCTGGGGGCGTGTTGCTCTGCACTTGGGCCGTCCGGTTCATGCCTTGAATCTGGTCCGCTCTTCTCCCTTTCTTGCTTCATCTCACGTCCGAGTCCCAAGCGGGACTCTGTTTCTTCGTGCATGAACGACTTCCGCCGCGATGTCCTTCTCTGGCGTCCACTCGGCCGTCCTCCAGCGATCCTCATGATAGAAAACTTAGGCTTAAGCTTCAGCCGCTCTCCCTCCACATCTCCTCTCCCACGTGAGATCCTGGACAGCCGTTGCTCGTATGTTCCCCTGGATGATGTTGTCGTCTGGCCCATCTCCGGCGAGCAAGTAGCAGTGAACAGGTCCTCCTAGCCACAAGTTACTCCTTCCTACACCTTCGGCACTGCAAGGTGGACTCATGCAGCCGCTTGGAAGGCCGCCTACGGCTCTGGGGTGGTGCCCTAGCAAGCTCTCCGACTACTGGTCCAAGCTCCTCATCCTCCGAACTCAGAGCACTAGCAACCTTCATGCTTTCTCCCTCGAGGTCACCTCCGCTACGTACGACTGGGTCTCTATCCTCGCGTCGTGGACGCCCGAGTCTGCGTGGCTGTTCTGCATTCGCAAGGGAGTGTCGTTGCATGATCTCTCTCCAGGTTGTTGTTATTGCAGCTCCTCCTCGCGGAGCCTGCCTGCTGAGTTCTCAAGCACCGTTGTGGCTTGAGCACGGACCAACGACGACACCTTCCTCTTCTGCTACCTCAGGTGTTGCTTTAGGCTTCATCACAATGAGATGGATCTCCATAGCTTCAAGCGTGATCCTCAGACACCTGCTCTTACCTACCCTTCTCTACCTACAGAAAGCATTGGAGGGAGCAGTGGGAACCGATGAGATGAACTCTTCTGTTCTCGATCAATTGGGTGTTAATATATAGATCTTATTTAATTCCTAGTAATTAGATCCGTTGTCAGAAAAATACAAACAAGGTACCGAAATTCTCAGAAAAATGAGTAGAACACAATTAAAGCAAAATATCAGGCTTTTGATGCACGAATATCAGTGATATCTTATTAGTCATGAAATGCTTAATTGATGGATAATAAATATCAAACGTTGGCCTAAAATTATGGGAAAATGTCAGTAAGTCCATAATCATGTTTATAACCCAATTGAAGTAATAAATAATGATGTTGATGTAAGAAATCATGTAAGTTGTTTAATGTGGCTAATTAGGGCTAATAACCCTAATTAATATGCATAAATACATTTATGATCAATAAATGGTGAAATTTATAGAGTAAGATCATATCGGTATATGAAACCTCAGTTTTAATTATGAAATCATAATGATGCATAGAATCCCTGTTATTTTGATATGAACCTTGAAACATGTGATGAAACCCTAATTTGAGTAATACATGTAACTTAGGGTTAATATGTATAAATAATGATATGGAACCTGATATTCAGATTATGTATTCTAATCTAGAAAATTACATCAGGAAGATAAATATAAGACAAGAATGCAAGTAATGATGGGAATATCCTAATGAGATAAGTAAAACCCTAATGATTATGATTAGGGTTAAGAAGAGATGTATGATGATGAGAACCTCATTATAGTATATGATCTTGTCTTAATTGGGGATGACCAAGGTTAGATGACATGAGGAATATGTGTTTATAATGATCTATCTCTCGGTCAAGGTACACTATTACCTCTTACTTGGCTTATTATACAATATGCTTGTGTTATATGCATAGTAAAATACTTGGCATATGGTATTGGATGAAATGATTGTTCTTGTATGATATATTGCATGATTTTCCATACTTACTGCTATGAACACATCAAACATGATATATATGTTCCATTATATGAAAGAACCAACTCTTTGGCAGTGTGCTTGGAAGTGACCTAACTCTTTGGTAGTGGTCACATTGTACATATGACCTAAATCTTTGGTAGTGGTCTGACCTAACTCTTTGGTAGTGGTCACCTTGTACAGATGATCTAACTCTTTGGTAGTGATCATAAAGGCCTTGAGATATAATGGAAAATGTGCTTAAAATATGTGTTCTCTTTTGTTAATGATTATCTTTGTGCAAGTATACGCTTTTCTTATATTCTTCTGTTACTGCCAAGTATATTAGTTTTATCTTATTGCCAAGATATGATGAGAGGTATATAAAAAGACACGTAGGCATACTCAGTACAATATTCATGAAATATTGTGCTGACGTGTACCGCCATCTTTTATATAATGGAAATTTTGCTTAAAATATGTGTTCTCTTTTGTTAATTAATATCTTTGTGCAAGTATACGCTTTTCTTATATTCTTCTGTTACTGTCAAGTATATTAGTTTTATCTTATTGCCAAGATATGATGAGAGGTATATAAAAATACACGTAGGCGTACTCAGTACAATATTCATGAAATATTGTGCTGACATGTACCGCATGTAATCTTTTGTTTAGGTTGTGGTTATGCTCTTGAAGATCCAGGATAGTGATAGTTGTGTGGCGTGCCGATATACAGGTGGACCTGTTGTCTTAAGATCCTGTTGTTTAGTTGTAGTACATGTATATGTATAAGTTTTCTATTCAATATGTAATATCAAATGTTGTAACAATTCATGTTGTAATTATATGTTGAATGGTGAACATATGTGTATGGTTTTATTATTGTTCATGTACATGTGCTACTGGTTGTTTCCTTCTGACTACCTTGATTTTCTTCTTCTGAGCCTTGTGTGGGATGTTTAAATTGGGATTCTTGCCGAGGTGAGGTTTCAATTTGGACGTCACACATCAGATTAAGTTTTAGAAAATCTAGGGACGTCACAGGTGGTATTAGAGCATGAACAATAGCAAAGCCTGACATTTGCTCATTATGCAACTCAAAACTAAAGAACCTTGCACTTAATAATCTTTAGGGTTAGATTAGTCATCTTTTATAGACTAGATCTGACCTAGCCTCTAGGTTAGCACCTAGATGTCCGAGAACTAGGTCTAGACTAGTGCTTGTGGTATAACAAGTCCTTAGATGTCTTTCTTTCCTTGTAGTGCAGCGGTATGGGACGTTGCACTATTTGGAAATGATGTGCATCAAGGGAAGAGAAATCCTAGACATATAGCGCTCGTTGTCTGGAATAGCTACACTAGTCTACACCATGTTCTCACCCTTTTCACTAGTTTTCATGACACTAGACTCTCTACTATGTGTGGGACACTCGTTTTCTGGATTTGGTTTTTGATTCGAACCGGATCGAACCTCAATAGTTTTCTCTAACACTTGTTTTATCGGAGAAAAACAATATAATATTTTATTATGTATATGTATTACAAAAATGTGTCCCCATACATGTACGAGTAGGAGGTGGTCATGCAACCTAACTGAAAGTGAATGACATCAGTCTAGAAGAGAGATAGTTCTAGATTAAATGTCTAGAGCCTTGTTGTAATATATATATATGATAGATGGAATAGATGAAATAAGCTTTGATGTAAGTCTTATATAGATGACATAAGATGGTTATGATGATCTATGTTTTTCTTTGAGGACATAAGTTCAGTTTTGAGGATTTGAGATATGTTTTGATGATGCAAGTAAATAGGATTTTATGAGATAAGATATGTTAAGATGAGATAAGGTTGTGAGTCAGCATGAGCCTCAAGCTCTTTTACAAAGGAGGACCTCTAGTGTTGGGACCAGTTTTGGGGTTAACTCCAGAGAGAGTGAGACCCATTGGGATAAGGTTAGAGAACCTAAACTCCAAGATATGAGAATTATGAGATATGTGATATGTCCTAAACTAGACTACTCCTGAGTGATTGAGTTATGTTGCTCTATGCATGATTCCTATAGTTTTTTGAACCCTAGATGTCCTTGGGAGGGCCAAACCCTAGAGATAGAGAGAGGCTCGAACATGAATATGAGTACCTACCATCTGGGTGAGGGCGAGGAGAGTCCCAAGACTCTGAAGGAGGTAACTATGTGTTAGTTTCTTTGAAAGCCTCATGCTCGGGTTGGTGGTTCCCATATAGGAATCTAGTGGTGTGTATATAAGAGAAAGAGAGTTGAGAAGTAGATGTTTCATGGGTAGAGACCTATGAAGAGAATATCATAGCATGTTTTGGTTTGTGCTCATATGGCTAGAGCTCATAAAGTAATCAACTAGTGTCAATGAGGTAGACCTGGTAACCCTAGATGAAAGAGGGAAGATAAAGTTTTTGTTTATGAGATACTCATAGAGTTGAGTTAGCTCATAGAGTTTGAGCATGACAGTACCCTCATGATATGGGATAAGAGAACCTCAGTTGGACTAGATAAAGTTTTGATATATGTTTAACAAGTCACTCATATAAGTTTGTTTAGCGTGACCATGATGTAATAATTGTAAGGATGTGATCTAATCTTGAGACGTGATATATAAAAACATGATATGATGAAAACCTAGAGACGGTTTAATTGATATCAATGCATAAATAGTTAACCATATACAGGAATAAAGATGATAATGTGATATTGTTGGTTAATCTTGTGATAAAATCACTAGTAAATGTTGCAATTTATTATGAGCAATGAAATAAGTTCATATGAATGAAACATGTTACACGAGGTGTTAATCTTAGTGCTTAACAAAGATGGGAAAATATAGTTGACAGCTAGCACAAAATAATGATTATAACACCTTGATATGATCTATATGGATAAAGTGGGTTAACTATAGTTAACTTCCTCCTAAAAGGCATATGTTAATGATGAACATGTTCTAACAATGAACTAAATAAAATGATTTTGACTCCTTGATATAATGGGTTAACTTGGGTTAACTCCTTTGGAACATGGTTATATGATGTGGGAACCCAAATGCACGGGTTAAGATAAGGATGCAACCCTAATATATGAGATATGTATGACATAGCCTAAGCTTCTAAATCCTTGTTTGATCCTTCTATGGAGTGAGGTTTCACACTTGATGCTTTTGAAACCTCCTAATAGTGCTTTGGATACATGGTTCTATATAACCTTTGCGGATATGTTACACATAGAATGGTGCCTACATGTGGATGAGAGCAAGATAAAGTTTTCCCTAAAAGTATGAGTATGGTTTACTTTCTAGGACGAAAGTTCTTTTAAGATGTATATGATGTGACAAAGTGGGTTTTCTGGCTTAATTTCGAGGACGAAATTTCTTTTAAGGTGTGTAGGATGTGATGGAGTGGACTTTTGGAGTTCTTAAGTGTCTAATGACTGAAGTGAAAACATACATTTGAGTTAGATGTGAGATAGCTTGGATGATGATAAAGCTATGGTCAAAGTTTCATAAGGTATCGATGCTCCAAGAAGGAGTTATTTAGGTTTGAAGTGGGATAGATGATTAACTTTTGATGTATCATGAGAAAAGCTTATACATATATATAGTCTAAGTTGTTAGTTCATGCGTTGCCACACCTTGGTCAAGAGAACGAGTGAAGTGGCTTCTTTTCTTGGTGGGCACTGTAGCCCATAGACTATAGGTTAGATTGGAGACATGGCAGTGTCGAAGCCCTTTATGGCCAGATCACAGGGTTAAGGAGTTATTTCCTAACCCAGTTCAAATAAACAACATGGGAGGCGGTTCATCTGTTGCGGAGTCAAGCCACCACGATCATCATTCGTGGGCAAACGTGTGACGGATTGTGGGAAATCCTGGTCGTATAGAGAGGAGTTAGAACACCCAAATGATCGAGAACAAAAGAGTTCATCTCATCGGTTCCCACTGCTCCCTCCAATGCTTTCTGTAGGTAGAGAAGGGTAGAGAAGAGTAGGTGTCTAAGGAGCACGCTTGAAGCTATGGAGATCCATCTGATTGTGATGAAGCCTAAAGCAACACCTGAGGTAGCAGAAGAGGAAGGTGTCGTCGTTGGTCCGTGCTCAAGCCACAACGGTGCTTGAGAACTCAGTCGGCAGGCTCCGCGAGGAGGAGCTGCAATAGCAGAAACCTGGAGAGAGATCGTGCGACGACGCTCCCTTGCGAGCGCAGAACAACCACACAGACTCGGGCGTCCGCGACGCGAGGATAGAGACCCAGTCTTACGTAGCGGAGGTGACCTCGAGGGAGAAAGCGTGAAGGTTGCTAGTGCTCTGAGTTCGAAGGATGAGGAGCTTGGACCAGTAGGCGGCGAGCTTGCTAGGCCACCACCCTGGAGCCACAGGTGGCCTTTCAAGCGGATGCATGAGTCCACCTTGTAGTGCCAAAGGTGGAGGAAGGAGTAACTTGTGGCTAGGAGGACATGTTCACTGCTTCTTGCTCGCCGGAGCTGGGCCAGACGGCGGCGTCATCTAGGGGAACATACGAGCAGCGGCTGTCCAGGCTCTCACACGGGTGAGGAGACGTGGAGGGAGAGCGGCCGAAGGTCAAGCCTAAGTTTTCATTCATGAGGATCACTAGAGGATAGACGAGTGCACGCCAGAGAAGGACCTCGCGGCGGAAGTCGTTCACGCACGAAGAAACGGAGTCTCGCTTGGGACTCGGACGCGAGAGGAAGCGAGAAAGGGAGAAGAGCGGACCGGGTCCAAGGCATGAACCGGACGGCCCAAGTGCAGAGCAACACGCCCCCAGAAGCCATGTGTCGACACACAATTGGTTGTAAAAGGTAAATCAGTGTTTAACCAACCAGAAATATATAGATCTTAGATAATTCCTAGTAATTAGATCCGTTGTTAGAAAAATACAAACAAGGTACCAAAATTCTCAGAAAAATGAGTAGAACACAATTAAAGCAAAATATCAGGCTTTTGATGCACGAATATCAATGATATCTTGTTAGTAGTGAAATTCTTAATTGATGGATAATAAATATCAAACGTTGGCCTAAAATTATGGAAAAATGTCAGTAAGTCCATAATCATGTTTATAACCCAATTGAAGTCATAAATAATGATGTTGATGTAAGAAATCATGTAAGTTGTTTAATGTGGCTAATTAGGGCTAATAACCCTAATTAATATGCATAAATACATTTATGATCAATAAATGGTGAAATTTACAGAGTAAGATCATATCGGTATATGAAACCTCAGTTTTAATTATGAAATCATAATGATGCATAGAATCCCTATTATTTTGAGATGAACCTTGAAACATGTGATGAAACCCTAATTGGAGTAATACATGTAACTTAGGGTTAATATGTATAAATAATGATATGGAACCTGATATTCAGATTATGTATTCTAATCTGGAAAATTATATCAGGAAGATAAATATAAGACAAGAATGCAAGTAATGATGGGAATATCCTAATGAGATAAGTAAAACCCTAATGAATATGATTAGGGTTAAGAAGAGATATATGATGATGAGAACCTGATGATAGTATATGATCTTGTCTTAATCAGGGATGACCAAGGTTAGATGACATGAGGAATATGTGTTTATAATGATCTATCTCTCGATCAAGGTACGCTATTACCTCTTACTTGGCTTATTATACAATATGCTTGTGTTATATGCATAGTAAAATACTTGGCATATGGTATTGAATGAAATGATTGTTCTTGTATTATATATTGCATGATTTTCCATACTTACTGCTATGAACACATCAAACATGATATATATGTTCCATTATATGAAAGCACCAACTCTTTGGAAGTGTGCTTGGAAGTGACCTAACTCTTTGGTAGTGGTCACATTGTACATATGACCTAACTCTTTTGTAGTGGTCTGACCTAACTCTTTGATAGTGGTCACCTTGTACAGAAGATCTAACTCTTTGGTAGTGATCATAAAGGCCTTGAGATATAATGGAAAATGTGCTTAAAATATGTGTTCTCTTTTGTTAATGAATATCTTTGTGCAAGTATACGCTTTTCTTATATTCTTCTGTTACTGCCAAGTATATTAGTTTTATCTTATTGCCAAGATATGATGAGAGGTATATAAAAAGACACGTAGGCGTACTCAGTACAATATTCATGAAATATTGTGCTGACGTGTACTGCCATCTTTTATATAATGGAAAATGTGCTTAAAATATGTGTTCTCTTTTGTTAATGAATATCTTTGTGCAAGTATACGCTTTTCTTATATTCTTCTGTTATTGCCAAGTATATTAGTTTTATCTTATTGCCAAGATATGATGAGAGGTATATAAAAAGACACATAGGCGTACTCAGTACAATATTCATGAAATATTGTGCTGACGTGTACCACATGTAATCTTTTTTTTAGGTTGTGGTTATGCTCTTGAAGATCCAGGATAGTGAGAGTTGTGTGGCGAGCCGATATACAGGTGGACCTGTTGTCTTAAGATCTTGTTGTTTAATTGTAGTACATGTATATGTATAAGTTTGTTGTTCAATATGTAATATCAAATGTTGTAACAATTCATGTTGTAATTATATGTTGAATGGTGAACATATGTGTATGGTTTTATTATTGTTCATGTACATGTGCTACTGGTTGTTTCCTTCTGACTCCCTTGATTTTCTTCTTCTTAGCCTTGTGTGGGATGTTTAAATTGGGATTCTCGCTGAGGTGAGGTTTCAATTTGGACGTCACACATCAGATTAAGTTTTAGAAAATCCGGGGACGTCACAAAGGCTCACCTCTCTAATCCATGGTGAGAGAAGAGTGTTGCCCAAGCAACTAGAGTACAGACTCACCTCTCAAAAACCAAGTGAGATCATGTTGCCTATACCACTAGAGCCGAACTCACTTCTCAAGACCAAATGGAGAGAAAGGAGTTTTGCCCAAGAAACTCTATACATATGGTTCGGCCACCAAGGTCAAGAATACACAAACAACATGAACATATATCCACAAGATACATGGCCGATTAAGGTGAAACATAATATGCAACAAGAAAAGGAAGTATTATAGCTAGGGTTAGGAGTTATGTAACCTTCCTTAAGCAAACTCCAAACTCCTAGAACCAAGCTCCCAAGCTCAAGCACCACCTTCGGCCACCTCAACAAGAGAAACAAAACTTGTAACCACCATGGCCGAAGAGCAAGGCAGAAAGAGAAGAAGAAGAAGGTGCTAAGGAAAGAGGGGAGATGCTCACCACAAGAAGAATAACAAGGCACCCTAGTGCTCGGCCACCACTAGAGGAAGAAGAAGAATCAAGTAGAAGGAGGAGGATCGACCACCAACTAGAAAAGGAGATGTGTCACCCACCAAGGAAGGAAAGGAAGCAACACCAACTATAGGGATCCTAAGCAAGAGAAAGGAGAGGCATATATAGAAGAGGGTGAAGGAGAAAACAAGGCAAGGTGTCGGCCACCTAGGGACACTTGTCCATGGGCAATGCCACCTTCTCATCTCACCCCATACACATGTCCAAGGCAATTGCCACATGCAAGCATCATGCACCAGGTGTCCACAAGGGTGGTGACACAAACAAAGCCAAAGGTCAAGGATGATCAAAGGTCGACACAACCACATGGGCGATACACTCTCTTTCCCAACACAACCATGGCCAATACAAGGCTCCCAAGCACACCCTTGCCTGATATAAGGTCTGACAAGGCAAGGCAAGGCCCAACAAGGCTCAACCAAGCCCAAGGAAACTCAAGCAATGAGCCCAACCCTTCCTCTCAACTCTAGAGGAAGCAAGGATAGAGAAAAATACCTCTCAAGGTGACAAACTTGCTCATCAACCCTAGAATTGGGTTATTTGCAAGTGGCACCTCCAACTCTCAACAAAGCACAAGTGACCTTAATCACCACTAGAGGTGATTAGCAAGCAACTAAACACAAGGTTTAGGTAAAGCAAACAGGATAAGCCCAAAACAGAGGACAAGGTTATTACACTAATTATAAAAAATGGTTAAAGAAACATCATGATTGACCCTTTCCATTCAGCTGCCATTGCATCAGCCTTTGTTATCAATTTGGGGCTCATTCAACTGTAACGATTTATCATTTCATCATCCTTTCTTTTACAAATGAGAAATTCATGAACATTTTCTCTTCAGTTACAACTATTCAAGTGATGTTTGACATTGAGCTAGTGCAATATGAACATAGAAGATATCATCTTGGAGAGGATAATAAATAAAGTGGGCACTCATCTCTCATGAAAATGTTACAACCATGGAATGAAATAAGTAGAATAACATCCATGAAATAATTCAAGTTTTCAACCTTTGATATTTAGCCTTTTTTTTGCCTTCTCTGCTAGTATAAAATGTATAATAGTACATAAAATGTTATGGTCTTAATTATTTTGTTAAATAACCTTCACACAAATATATATGATATCTTCTAATTCCTATAGTTTTGTTTGATAAAATAAACAACAAAAACAACAAAAATCGTAAGGACAATTAACTACTACTATTTTCTAATTATATAAATCGACCAATCAAGTACATTTGATTGGGCATTCATAATGCAAAAATAATCTATGTGAATCAACATAATGTGTATATGCACTATATACTATATTTGTAATAGCTAAAGGTGACATCACAATATTTTAATATATCATGATTTCATTTAAAAGTAGATGATCTTTACTTATAAGGATATGGACATTCAAACTTCCACTGTATTTTTCTTGAAATTGCTTAAACCAAATAAAGACCTTACACTAGGTGTACTAATTTATTTACTCCTTTTCATCATTGTTTCTAATGCATTTACCAATTGTCAACTTAATAGTTCAAACAACTATACTGAGAGGGCTAGTAATACAAATTTCTTATCATCAATTTTATATATATGTGGGATAAAGGTTAACTACAAAAATTATATCCTCTTAACCACAAGAATATTAGGGGCTTTTAGGGATCTAGCCCCCTCCCATTTATAAAATTACCTTTATAAATAATAAAAAATAATAATTATATTTAGATATAGATATATTTCACCATATGCAAAAAAAATATCTAGCTAAAGTGGTACTTTGTTCCATTAGTTATGTGTAGGGATGTCTTTGTCTGAACGCCTGAACCTAATTGTGTCCAACCCAGAAAAAATGTTGTTCGCATATCGATTGTAACATTTCCGGTAGGTTTTGAGTTTAAGATTACATGTTCAAATTTAAACTGGGTCAGTTTCGGGTTTAGAAACCAGACAAAACTAGATTCTAGATACTTATTTATATACATATACTTGTGGGATGGATGTTATGTTCTTAAATGATATATGCATTTTTAGTATAATATATGTGATTTTGCAACATATTATAGTTATTTAATATGATAAATGTGTTGTTTTTCAATATTGTTGTGATATTTCTATTGTGTAGAAATTTATTTATGTGTTAGGTAATAAATATGGTCTTTTTGTAGATGTTTTTATGATGTGGTATAAATATTATTTTGTTATGGTAATGGTCATCTCAATTGGCTTGATAGGCTTTATTTTGATGTGAGTATGTGTTGTTTTAGTATGATAAGGTGATGTTGCAACAAATTTGATTTATACACGTATTGTTTTAGTATAATATATGTGATGTTGTAGTTGTGTTGAGATTTTCTTATGTTAAGGTGATATAAATGATCTATTGTTGGAATTATTTTCTTTAATGAAACTAAAACAAAAATAATGTTATAATTTTTTTATACTACATGATCATTGACATCTTTGGTATTTTATTTTATATAATGAAATTATTTACAACTGTGTAGTAAATTCTATGTGATTTTTTTCTAAAAAGATCATCTTCAAATTCAGGTTTGGGTTTGGTTTCAATTTAGATTTTTCAATCTAGGTCAGTTTCGGGTTGAGAGGTATGAGTAAAATTTGAATCCGGATTTGGGTT
Source organism: Alisma plantago-aquatica (assembly GCA_963693085.1). Taxonomy (NCBI): domain Eukaryota; kingdom Viridiplantae; phylum Streptophyta; class Magnoliopsida; order Alismatales; family Alismataceae; genus Alisma; species Alisma plantago-aquatica. The sequence goes on from OY856409.1 coordinate 756,657,354, forward strand.
TGGATTTGACATTCAAACAATCTAGACAAATTTTGTTTGACCCACAACCGACCCGAACCCACTATTTTGACACCCCTAGTTGTGTGGATGGTGTAGGTTTAATTCTTGGTATATATATATTTTTTTCTCAACCCCCGTAATGTGGTTTTCTGGTTCCATCCATGCTCTTAATTGTTCATATTTCAACAATAAAAATAAATTGCTAATGTGAGATATATCTTATCAACTAAGAAGAAATAAATACATTCAAGCATCCAAGTCAATTCTCAAAAGTAATATACATACCATCATATCCACATTCTATATTTGTATATCATATACTCCAATGTATAAAAGATGACCACATTGTTAATAATATGATGATTTCAAAATAAAAAAGCAAGATCGTGATGAAGAAAGGAATCCCTAAAATCAAGACATGATTTTCTCATATATTATTTGAACCACATGTACATGGAATATTCTACAATGAAAATAGTAGGATAATTACTTTTAATAAATTGACTCAAAATTAGTCTTGCTAAATATATGGCAGAAATTGTTTAAATTTCTAGGCAAGAAGGACACCAAATAACAACAATAGTATAGTTATCAAAAAAGGTAGGTGATGACATAAGAGATGCAACACATGAGCCAGAGGGAAAGTCATGTGAAAAACTATTTTTGAGACAGACTCTCTCTCTATAACAAGCTCTTTGACAAGCTATCTCTGAATTTAGTCTGCCCAACTCCAGTATGCAAATGAACGAGTCATGTCAAACTCATTTGTTAGCATAGTAGTCACAAAAGAAACAACTTATTCCACAAACATATTAGAGGAAAGAAATGCAGATAGAGAGGAGAGAGAACACAAGGGGGTTTTGTTATGTGTATATATGGGGAAGCATCCCCGTAACATTCTGCTCATTCTTCACAACATTAATCTTCAGCTAAAGACCCACATTCATATTAAATATCACTTTTGATGGACGCTTATATAAGATGGCTAAGTCGCACGATTGATAATTGATACTATTTGTACACTTTTAGACACTCCAAATGATGCACAATGGATGTCTAAATGACCACCATAAAAAAAAGAATATATTTAATAAAAGATAAATAACACAAAACATAGAACCAAACATAGTAGGTATGGGTAAGGTAGTGTAATGACCTCCTCCTCCTTTTCTCCCCATTATCGGGGACCGAAAAATCAAGTCTAGTTAACTAATATTTTCAAGATCATATATGCAAACATAACTAAAAATAACTAATAGTTCCATTCATGAGATGAGATAAAAGATTTTCAATAATGATTGGACATCAAATGGAGGTAGATAACTTGATAATCTAAACTTTTAAATTATAATTTAAATATTCTAGGAAACCAAGACAAAAAAACCACTATATAACCATCAACTTCTTTAGGAATTCTCTTTTCCTTGTTATGGATTAGCCACAACTTTACATGTGGAGTCCTGAATTTAACTGAAAACACTGAAAAACAATGGGTAAACATATTTCTATGTTTCATACATCGGTGAAGCCATATTAATGCCTATATCAATAACAATGTACATAATGTTTAGTGGTCAAATATTTGTAAGTTAAGAAATTTATAGTTTAACTTTAGATATCTCACTTGCTGAACCACTATAGTTTCCCTCAAGGGATTCTTAGATATCTCACCAAGTGAACTAATTTACGTTCCCTCAAGGGAATCTTAGATATCTCACCAAGTAACCGGTGTATATCCCTCAAGGGACTCTATTAAATTTCATAGTGGTTTTTACTAACCCTCTTAGGGATCAGTTCCACCTAGGTATGATAGTGATGTGGATATGGTGTGATTTGTATCAAGATAACATCGAACCACAGTAAATAAACCAAACATCATATCCATATCGTATCCATTACAATTTATAATACTTGAAACATGATCTGCACCACAAAAAACCACCATTAACTACACCACACCACAAAACACCACATCATGGGAAATTGTTTCTGAAACCAATCGATACTCTTTTGTTTCCAACTACACATATTTTATTTCAATTCAAAGTTAAACAACGTCCTCTTTAATAATGGCTAATTATGTCTCCTAATCTAATATTGTGCATTATTTTCTTTTGAAATATTATTTTCATATTTAAAACCATTACTCAAGACTCTTTCCCTATGAATCAAGTCATTCTCTTTAACTTCCTAATATTTATATCTATTTTTATCCTTTGTATAATTTCCCTGCATTTTTCATGTATATGTGTTATGTTTCTTTCCTCTTTATATTATTTATAATGGGAGACAACTAATGTAATATTTGAATTAAATGTCATGATCTCCTCTTCAATAAAGGGACATGAAAATATTAAATAATTACTTTAGGATGGTTGTAAAATATTTGGGTTAATGATGGAAGTAATTATCTCTTTTGACACTCTATTTATTTAGTCTTTCTGCATTTATTTCATAGTTCTTTATTTTTCAAGAAATTGAATTTATCTCCACTAATAACGACAACACTTAGTCAATATATAGTGAACTACTTATAGTATGAAATCCAATTCAAACCTTAATTCTGTATTGTAATATTTTAATTATTGCATATTTTGATTTGAGATATTCGTGAAATGAGCCAATATGTTTGGTTATATTTTCATGTGCAAGGGGCATATGTATATTTATGAGTTCTATAAATTGGATCATGTCTGCACTAATCACACAAGATTGTCTTTCCCACTTCTACATTATGTACATATTAAATATTATTTACATGAATACATTTTTATTTATGCAAGATGTAATAATAAACTATTTCATTACAAATTAAATTTTCTCTCTCTCTCTCTCTCTCTCATATATATATATATATAGAGAGAGAGAGAGAGTCAGACTAGAATACACTCGTGTGTATTCAGAGCAGAACACACTCAAGTAGTTTTCTATGATGCAATATTTTTTTCAAAAATATAATCCGTTGATCTTCTTGAACATCTTGTGGATAGATCATATATAAAATTTGAGCACATTTGGACATTTGTAGGTCATGTTATAAAGACCACAAAAATTATGCATTTCAAACTAGTTTCACGCGTCGATTTTGTTGTCCTTGGATAAGTGACTTACACTCATCCGAATGGACTCAAAATTTTTATGTAGCCTAGTTATAGTATGACAATGAAGATCAGTGGTTTACATTTTGCAAAAATATAGTCTTGATATGCAAACACACTTGAGTGTATTTGTGCAATCTCTACACTTAAGTGTATTCTAGCCTGGTACTATATATATATATATATATATATATATATACATATATACATATATACATATAAACATATATCTAATGAGTTATTTGTGGTGAACTTTGTATTCATACTTTTCTCTCAATAACTAAAATACACCACACCCCAAGATTTTTAAAATTTTAATTGTAACCACTTGGTGCAGTTACATAGAGTAGAATGCACTACAGTTATACACATATATGGTTTCTTTTGTAAAACCATTGTCATCCCAAGTTCCACCATTATGAGAATTCTCATTGGCGAGTTCAATCATCATTTTGATTTATATGATAACATAGAATCTTAGCATTTGAAGAATTAAAACAATCATGACATTTGCAAGAGTAAGTAAAAATTTGGAAAGATGTAGGAAATAGAACATGGTTAAGGAGGTTAATCATAAGTATCCCACATACCATGACTCCAAGCAAGTATTATCAAATCATAGCATCAATCAACCAACACGATATGCATGAAAAGGAAATCACTAAAATTACTACTAAAATAATAGAAAACCTCATCTAGGGTTTTAGGATATGAGGTCATGGGTTTGGTATATCTTAGGGTTGAGTTAGAATTCTGGGACTTCCATTTAATGAATCCTATTTTGCTAAACCCCATTGAAAATCCTATTTTCAAAACCTTAACCTCATCATATATATTTACTCATTAATGTTGTCACGAACAATAAGGAGGGACTTAGTATCACCAAAGAAACTATTTTTAGAAACATCTCACGGACGATCATCCCATTGGATCATCATAGTCCAGATCAATATTGGTTTTCATGATTAAATTCAAGTAAAGTCTAGATTTTGTTTTTACTTCATGAACATATTTTATATTAACATATGTATCATCACAAATGAGATATGATGTAGGGTTTCAAATGATGTTACAGATATTATACTCAATTATATTTTTGGGTTTTATGAAGTCAATACACTAATGTATATGACCAAATAAAGCGTATGAGTGTCAAATTGAATAATATTATGCAATTAATCAAATTTAAATAATTAAATGATATGGTATTTGGGATGATAGTATACAATTAACTAGATCTAGGCTCTACAAATGTTTTTAATATATTCCTCTCATTTTATGGACAAAAAACAATGCTTGCATATAATATTTGGAAAATAAATTGATTTTCTAGAGTTAAAAGATTATGATATTATTCCCTAATTTTTGGTAGAGAGGAAGAGTAATTACCAATGTTGGAAAATGTTCAATCCTTGGATGAGGAGTCAACATTGACTGGGTTGTGATCTTACAACTCATATTGATTTGCCCCACTAAGTGGATGCTCTGGTGGAATTGACGAGATCTAGTGGTTATTGCTCGTCTCTCTCAGGGAGGCCATCACATATGCATGCATCAAAGATTGTTGCCAAAGCTAGGGTAAAAGGATAAAGAGGGGTGTAGGAATCAAGAACATGTTGGTCAACCTTAGCTTGACCTCATAAAGTCAACAGGGGTCTGGTACAAGGTTCCCTCACAGTGGTGTTGAAAGATAAAGCAAAATGGTGTGAGTAGGAAGAGAGGTATATGGGCTCTATTGATGGCAGAGGAAGTTCAAGGTTATGGTCTGGAAGAGATAATGGAAACTTGATTGGGTTATTTAGAATTAGGTTTAGGGATCTTTAATTTTCAGTTCATCTAAGTGATAGGGAGTGAGGTTTAAGACCCACTTCTGTGAATCCAAGACATGGTTTGATGTTGAACCACCCATAATCCTAGCCAGATTGGAGAGAGGGGATGATTGTAAGGAAATCATGGGAAGAAATAGTTTCTAGGTGGTAGGAGAGAGGGTGGAAAGGGACATGTCGTTGTTTGACTTTCCTAAATAGGCATAAGATTTAAGATGACAAGGATGACTGATCTTGTATGTAATGTCTAGATGACACGTGACGCTTAAGGGGGTCGAACCTAGCTTCGCAAAAATTTTATGTGATACATTGACTGATCAATGTATCAAATACCTACTAGAATGATTTTTATTTTAAATGTAAGTTTTAAACTTCCCAAAGTAAGTAGGCCACTAGGAAGTTTGGTTTGCTTGGAAATATGTGTGGCTTCACTCTGATTATTCTCCTTGTGTTGTAATAAAAAAATGAGAACAAAAAATGAGTTGAATATCCTATTCTTGGCCTTTAACTTAACCTTTTATAAATTTAACATAATGGTCTTAAAAACCACATATGAACTCCCATTATATTCAATACTCAATTATGTCTTTAGAAGGAAATATTAAAGCCAATAGGTTCACAATTATTTGAAATTGACACCATTGAACCATGAATTCTTTAATACTATCCCAAGAAACTTAAAATAAATATTATACCCACCATTATTTTATCTAAAATCCATTAAATTAAATTTATTTTTTCAATTATAACTTCTAACAAAAGCAAGGAAATTCCATGTTCTCTCAACTACAATGGTACATGGAGAGGTGAGGTGTGTACATGTGTATATCATTATTGTTTTACCAAAAACCAATAGAAAGTAGCTTAACCTATCTTGAAATTATAATTAACTTGAAAGTCAATGTAGGATTAAGAAAACTCTCCCATATAAAGACACAACTCTCATTTAGAAGAGAGAATTAGGAACTAAATCTAAATGAAAACATACATTTAGAGAACAAGAATACAACATTCCCTACATGTACTCTAAAGCCTCTAAATATTAATAACTAACAAGATGAAACTTTACTATATTTTGTAAAAAAAGATATCTTGTGTCTTTGAACCACCGTGTAGTGTGGCAACTTCCAACTGAAGAGATGCATTGATCTATGTCTTGAACCATATTATCTCATTTTTACTTTAATAAACCACACAAGCATAGGGTGGCTATGAGAGAAAGTTCCTATTAGAGTGTGTGTAAGGATCTTCACCTCATTCTTGTTTCAGGAGTTCTCTAGTGAATATGCCTGCTAAAATAAATCCCTAATCTTAGATGACAATCATACATTTGGGATCCCTAAAGGTTTAAGAACTGATCTACACCCAACTAACAATGGCCTTGTACCCCTAGGCTCTTCCTATAATCAAATAGATAGAAGAACTATGATCATGGGGATAATCCAAGTATCCAATTTTGTCCAATGCTAAAGTTTTTTTTATCATTTTGAACCAATACTCATAGATTCTCCAACTTTCAAATGGTAGGTATTCTAATCCAGTATTTATTCCAAGTGGAATAAAAAATTTCCATGTGTCCCATAGAATATCTTATCAATAATAGTGTATCCAGATGGAGGGTTGCGGGATATACCTTGTTGTGGAGTAGATCCAGTGACATTGCTCACAAGAGAATATGCATCACACATATTAATGTCAATTTCATCCTCCCAATGTGGTCGAAAATATGTATGCATCTTTATATAGTCCACATGGTAATGGGAACTCCATGTCACACCCTAAGAGTCGACATGAAAGGATAAACCTTTCCATTGGAAATGTTCTAGCATTGCACTCTATCTCCTTCTCTCTGTCCCTTGTGGTTAGTAATGACTAGGGTTCATGTGTCAAAAGGTGTAACCAAAACCATGACCGTCACACCTCTTTAAACATGGGAGAAAGGAAGTAGGGTTTTAAAAACCAGGAGAAATAAGAGGTCATTGGTGGTATCAATTAAGATCCTACTCACGGGCAGCCAATCGACCAACTTTCTAGTCTCGTTGACTATTCTAGAAATATTTAGTAGACTTATTGATGTTGTCCAGTTGAGCAATTGGACTATCCAATCGAGCTACTAAACTAGCCAATTGACCGATTTGGCTGATCCTATCCATTTGATCGGTGGTCGGTCAACCAATTGGGTTGGTCTTTGTCTAGTCAATTAGCTAGACATTCTAGTTGATTGAAAGGTTTGTCTAATTGCTTGATTAGACTTTCCAATCGATTTATTGGACTTCGAGATAGTATTTCATTGATGTAACTAATTACCTAAACCTTTTAGTAACCAACTAATCTCATGTCCATGATTATAATCCTCTTCCCTATGCATCCTATGTGTGTGACTCTATAGGCTCCACATTACGTTGGTATGATGTCTAAAGACATATTACGACTTGACAAGCAATGATTGGTATTTATAAAGATTTCACTACCACTGATATTGGACAACTTGGAGAACAAGTTCAACTGAGTGTTGTGACCTATATTACGATGATCATAATCCCATACTCTAACATCCAGATTGAATTTAAGACATGGAAACAAAATCCTCTTGATGCTCAATATTTGTTCCTTAATCTATAGTGGACTATTTGAGATACACATGATCTCAATATCAAGTGTTAATTCGTTATCATGGTCATTATTCTAATAGTTTCACTCATCAAGTGGCTAAGATATCACTCTGATAGGAGGAAAAAAACTCAACATAAGCCACTTAAAACAAACCATATGTGTCATGGTGCACCCAAACACTACTGGTATGCCAACCCTTATCTGAGTTCAGGTTGAGTAGTGTTAAAGTTTACTAAACAACATGTAATCATTGTAGTGACTTTGGATTTAAGGACCACAATTACCAATGTCACATTAAAATATGATTCTAACTTCAATTCCTAGCTTCCATATATTATACTCAAGTTGGGTCTATCTAATACACTTGTTCATAGCAAGTATCTAAATGTTTGAATAGATATACCATATCATGACTAATCAAACATATTCATTAGTCATCACACATGCCTTAGTGCATTATTTTCTTCATAATTTCCATGACAATATCTAACTAGATACTAAGACAAGAATGAATAATCTTAGAATACACATGACATCGTGTTCACATCCTCAACCCGAAATCACATGTCATTGAGTCATAATTTCTTAGGAAGTTATTATATTCATATTTATTTTATTAATAATGAAATCAACTACACAATGTGCCATTACAACCATCATACAACTAGGTCTCAAAATACTACTAATAGTCTCTCACTTGCACTAGAGGTAATCATTAAAAATATAAGCCCAAGTGGTCTAAGATGACCATCATATTTTTTTTTTGTAAATTCTCTTTCATTAGAGGATGAACAACATTGATTTCAGTTGGTTCTCTACAAATCTTCACATCTCCTTGTTGTACATCTCTCATAAGAGATGGTAACATGTGACTGGAACATTGATGTGTTAATGGTTCCTATCTTGTGTAATGGATCCATTATTGTTACATTATAGATCTATTGTGTCATCAATAGATGGAACCACCCCTAGTTCACAAATGAACTTATTAATCCATACAACTTCAATTTGTGAACTGGAGGTAGAAACATACTCAGCCGCTATTGTACAATCATACATTGTCTATTTCTTGAACATTTTCCATCTTATATCTCTACCTTTGAGGAAAAACACAAAATGTGATTGCAATTGGTAATCATCCTTCTTATAAAAATGAGGTTCATTTTTATTTAGGATTAATTCAAACTGTTTGACTATCTTATCAAAATAAAGATTTTAGCTCCATGATTCTTGATTCCATATATAGATTGACCCTTATTTCTTGAAAACTTTTTTAGTTTCATTTAAAGTGATAAAAAATTTGGTTGTGTCTTTCATAGACTCTCAAAGATATTCTCATTAAGGAAAGAAATCTAAAGAATCCATTTTCTAAATTTCATAGTCAGAAATTAGCTACAATGACAAACATGATCTTGATACATTTAATCATGGGAATCGGTGAAAACATTCCATCCTAGTCAACACCTTAAACTTTCTTGAAACCTTTTGCAACCAAAAATCCTTTTTAGTCTAGTACATTACCATCTATGTTGATTTTCTTTGTGAAAGACCCATTTTCAACTTATGGATTCTACACATTCAGGTAGATCCAGCAAGGTCCATACCTTGATGATACACATGGTGTACATCTAAGGTCTCAAGACTTCAAGGAAGGGGCATAGCAAGGGGTCTGTCGGGGATTTAGCCCCCTCCCCCACTCCCCAAAACTTCTAAATCAATGTATGTATACATTCAAGTGATACAACAAAATGTACATATTAATGGTTTACAGAATAGAGACAAAGAAAAATTGTAGCCAAAATGGTAACTACATTGTCCATAATGTGTGTTGGCCCAGGATTGAACCTCAATAGAAACAAGTTTTATCATAAAAGAACTAAGTTTATTACACTCATCCCCCTCTATTGTAATTAATAGGTAATAAATGTATTTCATCCCCCATTATCGTAATTTATTGGTTCCGCCCCTACTTCAAGCCATTTATCAAAATATGATTTCGTAATAGCCTCTTTGAATTTTGTTGGTTCAACATCATCCATGACCAACACTTCGTGTTATTGAGTTTTGAGAAATCAAAATATCTATGGCTCAGGCGTGTCATACTTGACCTTTAAGGTTCTTATGTTACAGGAGGAACTTTGGATTCCATAATAGAGTGTGATTTCTCATGTTCCTTATCAACCTCCATAGATTTAGGGGTCGTTAGGCCCCCACCATTTTCAATCTCGGTATTTTTAAGTTGTAACAATGTATGAGTTTAAGATTGATAGAGTCAGGAAGGAAAAATTTAGCATTGTGCAACTACAAATGAGCAACTGGAAAAGCAAAAACTTGGACTAGTGTGGCAGTTTTTAGTACTGCCATACATGGCATGATGCCAATGCAAGCACATTGATTTAGAGAAAATACTGAATGAAATATGGAATGGTATTTTAGCCTTTAGTGTGATCATTTATTTAAATATAATTACTAGTACTTTAGATAATATGGCGTAAACGAACTCTTAACGTTATCTTTTTGGTGTGGAACTACTTTGAGTTCTATTTTCCTCCCATTGATTCTCTATAAATAAATTCCTTTCTGAAGAATATAGTAGTTCTAAAAAAATACATTTTTTATATTAAATACATAAATTATATCCCTCCATTTCCTTATGATATCCAAAAGAATGAAATTTGTTTGATTAAGGTCCTTGATTTTAAAAAATGGTTTCCTCACATAAGCTTCACATCCTCATATCATAATAAAAGGCATATTCAGACATTTCCTAGACCTTATCTCACATTTAAGTGTGTACACTATAGTTTCTAAATCATATATATCTCCAGAAGGAACTCGTAAAAGAAATAAAACCCATTATTGATCTAACCATGTCCAACATGGTGTGTTTTTGTCTTTTAGATACACCATTATGTTGTGATTTTTTAGACGGAGTCCATTGTGATATGATACCAGAATCTCTCAGAAAGGCCTCAAAGTCTTGGTTTAAATATTCACCACCTCAATCTGATTGAAATGCTTTAATTTTATTTCCATTTTGATTGTGTACTTAATTCATGAATTCCTAGAACTTTTTAATGGATTTTGACTTATATTTCATTAGATACACATATCCAATATCTGTTGAGGAAATAGTAAATGTGATGGAGTATTGATAACCACCTATGTCATTTGCGCTAGAATGTCCATATATTAGTATTTGTGAGTCCAAATAAGTCACTTTCCTTTTCACTGGTACTAGTAGAAGGTGTTTTTTCATCTTTCTTAATGAACAAGATTCAAATATCTCAAGTGATTCAAAATCAAACGAGTGTAGATATCCATCTTTTTGGATCCCAAAATGCACTTCTCATTTATGTGGATTGGATGAAAATGACATAGATAATTTTTTTTAGTTATCAAGTTTAATCTTGTTAGCATTTATGTTATAGACATTGATCTCAATATCTTACAAATACAAATCATTAGAGAAAGGTGAAATTTCCATAAAGTATATCATATGTAAAACTAGGGCAGCCACCATTCTTGATATGAAAAAATATCATTCTTGTTCCAACATGAAACATAATAATCTTTTTATCCAGAGAATGTACATATTAACACTTCCCTGACTCTATTCCAATCTCTGTGAACATAGATATACAGTGGGTGCCTACATCAATAAAAGTAACTATTGATCCTTTACAATGGGGCAGTTTGACCACTTCATTTTTCCCTAGTGCTTTTTAGATCCTACATATTTAATCATATGTGACATCCACATCTCATACTAATACACATGATGAAGTAGATACATTTGTCTATATAAGATATATATATATATATATATATATATATATATATATCTGAATTGGTGATCTCTATACCTTGATTCTTTTGATTCAGTTCCTCTAAGTAGAGAGTCCATTTCCTCTTATAATGTCCATCTTGGTGACAATGGTGACAATTTCCTTCTCACTCCTCTATTTTCTTTAAATGTAGAATCCATATATGTTTGGTTATCTTAGAACTTTTTCCAGCTTTGCCTTTGCTATTGGAATTTCCTTTTCCTTTGGTGACCATTAATAGAAATTTGTTTATATCTTTATTTATTTGCCCCTCAGTTGTTCTTAATATCCCAAGAAACTATGATAATTGTTTGACAAAATTTCTATTGTAATTCACTAAAAATTATATATAGGAATCTAGCAATGATTTCAAGATCACATATAGGACAACTCTTAGCCTAAAGGAAATCTCATTCTCTCTAGGATTTCCACATACCCAATTGACTTGAGAATATGGGGCCCAAATGGATCACCTTCTACCACATTGTACTTAAGTAATGCATTGGAGACATCATACCTCTCTCACCTTGTTTGTTTAGTACATTTTCTTGATATGTTTTACCATCTCAACAACTTCCATTTTCTTATGTTGATTTTGAATCCAATGATCACGGGACCACACATGAGGCACTTGATGTCCACGGCTCCTTCGAAATGCTTCGATAAGCTTCCATTTCTTCCCTAGGTGCATTCTGAGCTTGTCATTACACTCATGTGCTAGAAAAATTCTCAAAGTCATGAACCGATTATGGAATTAAGTGTCATGAAGTTTTTCCTTCTCAAGGACTGATCAGAAGGGAAAATAATTTTTCTACTTTCCAATTAGATCTACAAGAAATGTTTGGAAGAGATAATATTTTGATTTGAAAAGTTTTATCAATAATAATTTGATTTTGTTAAATATCTCTCTCACCATTTATTTTTAATCAATAAAGCTCTCTATTAGTTTTTAAGATTGTATCAAACAATCCTTTGGTGGGTCAGGATTTATATTCCATATATTTAGCCGATCACCCAAAACTTAATTATATGCAACGTTTGCCAATTGCATTGTATGAAACTCTAAATAGATGGATGCACGATCATATTTCATAACCATTGATATGCATTTAGGTTCTAAATCCTACTAAGATCACCTAGTTATGCCTGACCCAAAGACCAACACAATAGCATATGCACCTTGCTGTGGAAGACCCACATATCTATTCTTACACTTCCCCAAGATAGACAATGCACAAGGATTTGGTGTGCCCATGCATAGTCAATCAAGGTTTCTATTTTTGAACATTAGAAAGCATTTATGAACAAATATATTATTTGAGGGCATTTATATATATATATATATATATACATATACATATCCAACGACCACATATTTATAATATGTATCATATACATATTACATCCATAATCCATAATCACAAATATACAACACTAAATATGGAAACAAAAATGTAATCATTAAAATCCCCAAATGATTGTTGTCCAACTAGGGTCCTTTGCATTTTATGCATCATCAACCTATGAACTCCACCACCAACCTGCATTTGCATTGCACAATGGTCAATGGCTCCATATATACTTCTTGGAGTTGTATCTTTAAGTCTGGCTCGTCCTGCTAAGTCCACCAAAATTTATTCTATTACTATCCAGTAGTACATGATATCTAGAAACCTTGATTTATGTTTAAGGGGATTAGGAAGGAGTATAAACCATTACATATGGAATGAAATATATGAATCTCAACATGCAAGTTGAATACTTGTCAACTAAAACAAAAGCACCACTGATCCAAAACCATAGTGTGCACACACCGAATGAGATATTTGGCCATAATCATGCAATCATCCACCAAGAAAAACATATTTCTAAGGAAACTTGTATGATTTAGTATTTATATCATATCATATACATATATGTATTAAAGATTGCATCCTTTCATATGAGAGAATTCCCATGAATCAATTTTCAACATGACAACATCCACATAAACAAGGAGGGGCATGGATGGGCAACTCCCTACATGGGGATCTCACTTCCCCATTAGCAACATGGGGTTAGGGGGAATAGTACCATCCTGTGGTCATAGGGTCGGATCTCCTAAAAAGGTATACAAAATATCACTTCCACATATCAAAAGTAGTGATCTATAATGTATGTGGAATTAAATAGGATATGCACATTTATTTTATCACTCATCACATACCACTACACAAAATAGTATAAATAGATCTGATTATTTAATTTTAAGTCTTAATACACCAAATATTGACTTGACTGTGATACCACTATTGCAAAATATGGAGGTGATAGGCATAGTAGAAGCAATAAAACTTTCCATGTTTTCTTCAACCTGTTCTTATCAATAGAGGTGTATTTGAGAGGAAGGATGTGAGATAAACCCTATCTTGCACTAAATTTGAAGAAAATGCTTATAAGAGAATATAAAACTCACATATAGACATTTATGACATCCTTTGCATGGAGTCAAGAATGTACCTACTTCTCTATATAGTCCACAAAGATGATGAGAAATCCACATTGTGCTCCAAGATCCAGTACGGAAGGAGAAGCCTTTCTATTGGAAATGTTCTAGTGGAGACCTCCATCTCCATTTCTCTCTCCCTTGTGGGCTACAAAGGCTTTTATTCACATGTCAAAAGATGTAATCAACATGCCCCTTTATAATGGGAGGAAGGAAGCAAGGTTTCTAAAACATAGAGAAATGAAAGGTCATTGGTGGCAGTAATTAAGTTGTTGCACACAAATAGTCAGTTGACTAGCTAGTCCAATTGGTCAACTGGAGTACATTAGAACATTTTAGAAATAATTGGCCAACTTAGTTATCTTGTCCAGTCAACCAACTTTGCTGTCCAGTCAATCAATTGGATTGATATTGTCCAATCTCCTGATTGGCTAATCTTCATCCAGTCAATGAATTTGAGTTTCTAGTTGATTGACTGATCTGTCCAGTTGATCAATAGGAATTTTCAATCAAGTGATTGGGCTTTCAAACAATATATTACTAATGTAACTAACTACCTAAACCTTTTAGTGCCCAACTAATATTGTGTCCATTATTCTACTCCTCTTAGCTATGCATCCTATGTGTGTGACCCTTTAGGACTTACATTACGTTGATAGTGATTTCTATATAATGTTAGGATTTCACAAGCAATAATTAGTATCTATAAAGACTTCATTTCCATCCACGTAATTCAAAAAGTTGGAGAATAAAACTAAACTTGGTATTGTGATCAATGTTATAGTGATCATATAATCCCTTTGTCTTTGATATCCATATTGAATATGAGGCATGGAACCATCTTCATCTTAATATTCAATCATTGTTCCTTGGTCTAGAGTAGACTATTTGAGAAACATATGATCTCACATGAGTATGGCTTTGATTTTCATAGTCTCACTCATCAATTGGATGAGATATCACTCCAATAAGAGGACCAAATTGTGTCCACACCACTCGTAGTAATTCACATATGTCACAATGTACCCAAGAACTATTTGTGTGGCAATCCTTGTTCAAGGTCACATTGATTATTGTTATAATACTCTCAACAACATATGATCATTGTAGTGACTTCAGGTCTAAGGACCACAATCACCACTATCACATTGAGATATGATTCTAATTTCCACTTCTGATTTCCATGTATCATGCTCAAGTTGGGTTTGTTTGAGACACTAGTTCATAACAAGTATCTATGTGTTTGACTTGATATCCCATATCATGATTAATGAGATATAGTCATTAGTCAACACACATGCTACTCTTAATGTAATATTGTCCTCCATATTTGACTAGGGACTAAGACAAGAATGAATACTCTTAGCACACCTGATCTCATGTTCATGTCCTCAATCTGAAATCACATCTCACTGAGTCAAATATTCATAGGTTATTCTTATATTAATTATTTATCCCGTATTCAAGAAAAAATAAGTGATGGAATTGACTTTATTAAGAATAAAATCAATTGCATAGTGTTCCATTGAAGTCATCATATGACTAGGTCTTAAGTCATAGTACCAACATAGAAGACCCACCCTTGGATGAGTTGAGTACTGACCTCCTTGCTAGACCATTGAGAGGGTATTTTCAATATTTAATGTAAATATCACATATTCAAAAGGTACTACCCACAAGTTATTTGGTCTCTTACATACACATATCTCAAAATGATATAGCTCTTTACCACACTACTCTATACTTTTTCATTGTGTCTATAAATGCTTTATCATCACACACAATCGAAATAGGGGAAATGGCATTGAATCTATTATAAATTTAAGAAGTAAGTTTCTAAGCCAATCATCCTTACAACAAAGGAAAAAACGCAATAAACTTTGTTTCCATTGTAAAATCATCTTAAAAAAATTTGGAATACTTCCAAATTTTTTCTCATCCTCTGAGGAAAAATAAGAACATGGTGTTATACTTGGTTTCATCTAAATAAGAAATCTAATTTTCCTCGAAAGAACCCTCTAACATGGATGGGAAACTAGTTCAGTGAAGATTACATTTAGTAATACCTTTAAGGTATTTAAAAACTCTATGTAAAGCCTTCTAGTGGTTTGCGTTAAGATAACTTTTGTACCTAGTTAGACTACTTACACCATAGAAAATATTATGTCTAGTGTAGATCTCTAGGTACATAACAATTCCTACAACTTATGAATATTTGTGTTGATCCACTAGAGTACCCTTGTGGGATTTATGATGTAGTGAAGGATCAAAAGGCGTGTCAATAAGTGTATACTCACACGTATGATATATTCTCAAGATTTTAATAAAATAAGAAGATTGAATAACAATGCAAACAACACATATAGTCGATTAAATACCAAGGATTACATTAGCAATAGATAAATCTTTCATATTAAGTTTCTAATAAGAAGATATATTATCAAATTATTAGTACCAACATTCGATTCAGACAGAAAAATCAAAAACATGTAGGCTCATAACAATGCAAACATTACCAAAAATTTGTAGTAATACACAACTCATATTTATTCACAATAAATCAAGAACATAAAATTGTTTTATCACTTGTTCCAAAGATATAGTTTCATCAAACTTATCATTCTACTATTTAAGTGCTTAATTAGGTCGATACAAGGCCTTGACTAACCTAAAAATTTTCTATTCTTGTCTATCTGAAACAAAACCCTCTGACTGATCTTATAAATTCCTTTATGATTCAAGAATACAATCTTGACATCCATTTGATGCACTTTAGCATTATAGATAACAACTAGATCAACTACAACATTAATTGAAGATATTTTGGTTACATTTGGATGAGTATCAAATTAATAAAATCCTTCTTTTCGAGTATAGACTTTGGATATTACCCAAACCTTACTTGTTCGTGGAACCATATACCCTCATTTTTTCCCTCTAAAATTCACTCACATCCATTTTTTTACAACTTAGTGGTATTCTAGTAAGAATCCAAGTATGATTTCTCATAGTCAGTTCTGTTTAAAAATTAACCACTTCCTTCCAAATAATATCATCTATGCATTTCATTGGATCTTCATTAGTAGGGAGGGTCTTATTCTGCAAGAGAGGTTATAAATTGAGACCATGGATTGTAACAACTTTAGTTTGATTAACGTTACATAGATCACTCGGAGGGTCATCAACAAGAATTTAGGGTTCTACTTCATACAAAGTTGTAGTCTAGAATAGATTCTTGAGGTGAAAAGGAAGAAGGACCTTCACGAACCTATCTAAGAATCATTTCATTAAGAGAATATAAGGTTTCATAATAAACTACATCTAAAAGTTAGATATCAAACACAGAGCTAGTTTTGATGTTAGAGATTTCATATTTAGTTATTAGGGATCTATTAGCATTATTATTAACCACATACACAATAAAGATAGTGTCAACATTTTTAGGTCCTAGTTTTTAATTCTTATTATCAGGGTTCTTAACTATGGTCAAACACCCTCACACTTGAGTTAATTCAACAATGTTTCTTGTTAAAAATAGTTCAAAGGGAGTTTTGTTAACATGTCTAAAAGAGAGGTAGTTTAGATAATAGTTTACGATTTGAAAACCTCCTCATAGTCTGATTTTTAGAGTCTACTTGAACTAAATTACCCATGTTAATCTGAAAGGGACAACTTTTTCATGAATATGGCCTTAATCCTAATAGAACTTGGTGCTTTCACCACCTCTACTAGACCTCACTCTCTTAATGCTTTTTTGTAGTTGTATGTTCACTAGGGTTTTATAGTTTTTGAAAATTTCTAATATTTAATCCTTACTTTATAGTAAGTTAGCAAAACAAATATAGAAAATATATAGTTAATTTTGAAATGGCATACCATTACATGTAAGAACACTATTCAAATCACAAACAATGATATGAATTAATTCCAAAAGAGAAGAGTTATAATCTATTGATTTAAATAATTTTTATAGGAAGCATGGCTTGAACACAAATACGATACTACAAAAACTTAAATTTGAGTCTAAGGAATAAATTCAAAGTTAATCATGTGTTTCATCATGTGTTTTCTCACATGTGCTAGTCTTGCATGCCAAAAATCATAAGATTTAGAAATGAATATAGTATATGATGTATTATTTAAAAAATATTCATGACATGAAAGAAGACAAATGAACAAAACCATGAATGATTTGGCATAGACCAATATAAGAATTGTTGTTAGAAGTGACAACAATGTTGCCATGATAGAACAATGTATAACCAAAAAAGTTGAAGAACAACTTGACTAGTGACATTCCCACAAAATGATGTAACATGTTGCATATCTATAATAACCCATTGCAAATAGCATCATTAAGTCTTCTCTCAAACACCAAGTGAGTCTTAAAAATCATGTTTATGCATGCATTAGTAAGATAATCAAGTCAGTTGATAAGTATTGTTAAATGTGCACTTTTCAAAACTCCTAGACACAAAAGGAAAGTCCAAAAGACTATATAAAAAGGAAAAAGGTATTCAATTAAAATATAAATCACACAAGACAAGGTGGGCCAAGCTTAATGTTAGGCGTGTATTATTCTACTTTTATTATCTTTGAAAAACACAAGATAAATAATCCAAATCAACCTTAAAACTTCAAGCACCTTGAATTCCACATAGATTTTCAACAACTCTTTCATAAAAGAGCACAATTTTCACTTTTGAATTAAATAATGTTGGAATAAATATGAACGAAAAATACAATTTTAGATCTCAAGAATACAACAAGAATTTCAACCCCAAGACCTGCCTATAAGAATCGTAACGCTCACTTGGAAGCTTATCCATAGGTCTATCCCAATAGACAAGAGGATCCAATCGTACAAGGTGATGTTTGTGTCGGTGTGTGAGTGTTGCACCAAACCTAGGATGGAGTCAGACCAACACCTATTCCTAGAGGAGTCATGGAATCTACTATCTGGGAATGATGTTTGAAGTTGATGGACTTACAAGGGAATGTCAAGGACTTTGTGTCTAATAGAGACCTAATGGAGTATGTTGGAGGTACGTGAGGGAAACCACACTAATGTAATGGATTAGGGAAACTTTGCCAGACCTTGTGGTATGGGTTATCTAGATCGAGCGATGTAGAAGAAGGCTTGAGGGTGGGAGAATTTCACCCCTATGTGGGAGGCTGATGGGAGTCATGGCTTTTATGGCCTTAGGGAAAAAGTCTTGGTCAAGATGTCTGTTGAGGAGAGGGTCCACCTCAAGGGGCTTGGGTGTGTCCCTCATGAAGAAAGAGAGGGAACAATTATGCTACTGAGATGGAGGCCATCATAGGAGTGACAACTTCATCTCACCTTGGCAATCTCATTCAAGGAGATCTAGGACACGAGAGATAGGTTGTGATAGAGGGACTGGTGAGGGACAATAGGGGGAAACTGAGGTTGGTTGTCTCTAGCATAATCTCATGTGTAGGTGATATTAATCTTTGAGATATTAATTTTTGATCAGACCCAAGTGATAACTTGTTTGATTTAAACATGATTGGGCATTATTATGACTAATTTTTCCCATAATGAGGCAATTTTTAAAATACCTTGCTCTTGTTCCAATTGTTGGACAATTCATATACTCTCAATTGGGAAATATTATTACTCTTCTATAATTATTCTTATAATGTTGAATCGGGTCAATGACCACACCTGCTATTGTTCCTGAATTATGCCATGCATGTTTGTACAAAGTGAATCTTATCGCTATAATTGTGAATTATTGCATGTTTGAAACTATTGAATTCTTGATTTATTATTTAATAATGCTCTAATTGTGAGTGATGCAATGTATGTGAGAAAATACATGTAGTGGATATGTACTCATTAGCCTAGAAACCCATCCAAGATTTACTCATTTGGAGTAAATCTTGGATAGTCCCCAGTTTGGGACTGTTCTTGAACACCTAATCTCACTTAGGATGTAAGTGTATAATGTGTATTGGGTTTTCAAGAAAATTTCAGTAGCATTTCCCCGTTTGTTCTCTAAGTACATATGTACTTGGAGAATAGCGAGGAAATGTTGCCGAAATTTTCTTGAAAACCCAATACACATTATACACTTACAAGTGAGATTAGGTGTTCAAGAATGGGATAGGTAGTACACATTTATTATACATAAGAATGACATCACATGTATTTGTTGGCCTAGAAATCTATCTAAGATTTACTCATTAGGAGTAAATCTTGGATAGTCCCCAGTTTGAGACTGTTCTTGAACACCTAATCTCACTTAGGATGTAAGTGTATAATTTGTATTTGGTTTTCAAGAAAATTCCAGTAGTATTTCCCTGTTTGTTCTCTAAGTACATCTGTACTTGGAGAACAGCGGGGAAATGCCGCTGAAATTTTCTTGAAAACCCAATACACATTATACACTTACTAGTGAGATTAGGTGTTCAAGAATGGGATAGGTGGTACACATTTATTATATATAAGAATGACAACACATGTATTTTTTGGCCTAAAGTTTTAACCATGCAAAAACTCTAATCCTAGACCCTAATCTTGTTGTAATATATACTTGTTTTCTCTTTGATCATAGAATGGATAGATCATGGATGTCCATTCACAATCTCTGCACCCCAGAGTTTATGTAACGACCCCGCCTCCTAGTAACCCCCAATTAAGGGAGACCCGAAGGTCAGAGCCATTAATCAAATAACAGGATCAAAGGTTCAACATATAATCAACAATAATTATGAAATTCTACTAACTAAACTGGAATTAGGTACAAAATTAAAAATTTGATTACCTTTGAAAGAAATGTTGGAAATCTATCTATCCAGAGCTTGAATTACTCTATCTAATCCTCCTTGCACTTTATTTCTTAATTTCACGATGTGTCTCTTTACTGTTTGTGTTTTCAGGATTTTACCTAAAACGCCGACAAACAAAACATCGATCAGCAATTGCTGGTATGTGGAGGAAACCAAAATTTCACAATTACATCTAACAATTTAAATATTGCAATCAAGATAATTAGCAAGTCAATTTACATTTTCCATGTGACAATCCCCACCGCTTTTACTCTAACCCTGGAATTGACTTAAGGCCACCATCTCAATCCCGAGCTTGGTGCCTGGGAGTCACCTCTCATGGTGCTCCATAGTCATGCCTCATTGACCACCTTCTCATTCCCGAGTTTGGTGTCTAGGGTCACCTCTCATGGTGCCCATTGGTCTACCCTCCTGGGCATGACCTTTATGGCATCTTCCATCAGGGTGGCATGTAGATGCGGGAATACACATTTAAATTAAATTGTAATAATCATAGTCACTTTATAATTGCAATATGAACATCCAAACAGTTTAGTTGCATTCAATGCGATTAAACATCCGGGAATCCGTCGGGAAACTAAAGCGGTTATTCATAATTAACCACATACCTGTTAAGCAGACTTGAATGTAGAAATAACTCAATCAATCAGGAATCAAGCAAGCACACACACACAAGTACATGAAAAAGGCATTCAATTTCTCTATTATTAATCATGTCATCATGAATCACTAATTCTAATGGTTTCCTAGGTTATTTGTCCTTTTTAGGGTTTTGACCATAATTAGGGTTTCACTTCCTTTTTATTACTTTTACCTTACTTTTATCAAGTATCCATCGAACCCTAATTATCTTGTCCTATTTTTCATTAAGATCCTAAAGATCAGGTTTGGACCATAAAAACCCTAATTTTTAGATTACTATATCCTTTCTTTTCTTTTCTCTAATTTAGGGTTTCTAAACTTGTTAATCAACTTATTGAGTTAAGAACCCTAAACTTGTAATTCTATCATCAAAATAGGTTAAAAATCATCTTAATCATCAATCAGGTTAAACATGTTCGAATTAACCTAATTGCAAGACTAAATATATCTTTTATCAATAATTAGGGTTTCTAACCACAAATTAATACCTTTTCTATTCAAAATATACACTTTGACAAAAATATACAGATTTAGGTGTCCAAACCATTTTTAATGTATTCCTTGTATTTTTCTTATCATTTTTCATGATTAACTTTTCTCATATGAGTTTTCTAGCTCAAGATACAATTTTTATAGGAAAAACCCTTTAATTGATTTATTTGATATATTCTTAAAAAAAATGAGAGACGTCGGATCCGTGGTCTGCTGGTCCACTCAGGATCCAGCGTCCCAGATCACGTGCACCCTCTCATAGCCAACAAAAGATCAAAGGTCCATTCTAACCTTGGCGCGACTGAAGGAAGTGAGGGGCAAGACGGTAATTTCGCGGGCAACACCTTTTTCTACCTCGCGCAACATCAGCTCTGACGATGGTCAACTCGAAGGTTGACTTAGAGCTTCCACCCACCAACGAACGCGCCCTCTTGCAGGGAGCTCTGCCTCCCCTAGACGAACTCGATGACAGGCTCAATTGTGGCCGCAACCACGTCGTGGCCCTCCCCTGCTTGCCGGACTCCGGCGAGCTTTGCGGCGACGATGAGGGTGAGGGTCAGGACGAACAGAGCAATTGATTGCACGATCACGATCCTTGTTTCCTTCCACAACATTTGGGCTAGAGAAAAGAGATGTTGGTGCCTTGGATCACCCTCCCCCATTTATAGGGTCGAGGCAGAGATTGGGCGATCCCTGGATTGGCGGCAAAACCTCAACAAAATAGGGATGTTTCCCTTCGTCTTTCTATCCCGAATTCAATGGGAATAATAGTTGGCTTTCATCTACCCTGGATCGTGAGGAAAAAGGTTGGGAAACTCTTCCTGTATCCAGCAGAGTTCCAGTCCGCTTGGGACTTGGACGATGAGCCTCCACTGTTGGATTAGGATCCAATGGGCCTCATCACTCACGCTCAAAGGAAATATATATATATATATATATATATATATATATATATATATATATATATATATATATATATATATATATATATGTCATTAATTCAGGAATAATTCCCAAATCAAAGATAACTTGCAAAATTAATATCTCCCGAACCATAACTCCTATATATCTCTAATTTTAAGGGAACGTTCCTTTTATTATTGCCTAGCTTTGTACAAAATTTGGGGAAACAAAAAGCAATGTATGAGAAGGCTTCCTTCTCTCCCAATTTTTCTTATTAATTACTCCAAATTAAATTATATTCTTTTTTCCTTTGTGATTATCTTGTGATTTTGGGCCCCTTGGACCTCAAGAAATCCTAAAGGCACGGATTCCCATACTAGGGAATATTAGTTTGCCTTTATCTTCTTTTAATTGTCAATTACTCACATTTCCCTTTTATTAATTAATTTCTTTACCTTATTAATTCTCTTTTCTTTTCAATTGGGCTTAATGGCCAACAAATCCCACCATCAATCAATCAAGACCTTTTCATACGAAATCCATTGCAAATCGAGGAAAAATGTTTCATTTATTCATCAAAAGAGAATTACATCTTCCGTTACATATTCAAGAAATTAAGGTTATAACATCCTACCCCCCTTATAGGAATTTTGCACTCAAAATTCAAACAATCAAACAAACAATTCAGGGTATGTTTTCTCCATGTTTGCCTTTAGCTCCCATGTGGCCTCATCCTCTCCATGGTGCTTCCAAAGAACCTTTACCATCTCTATATTCTTGCGTCTGAGTTCTTTCACCTTGGTATCTAGAATCTGTAAAGGTGACTCAGGATAAGTCAGCTTCCCTTGAAGCTCAATAGGTTTAATGCTCAACACATGGCTCAGATCTTGCACATATCGCTTCAGGTTAGACATGTGAAACACATCATGCATCATGTTATACTGAGGGGGTAACGCCAAACGATATGCAACTTCACCAATCCGTTCCAAAACCTCAAACGGACCCACGTATCGGGGACTCAGCTTTCCTTTGTTCTTAGCTATAGATCGGAGCGATCGGATTTTCAAAAACACATGCTCTCCCACAGTGAAATGCACATCAATCCGCTTTGCATCAGCATACGACTTCTGTCGATCCTGGGCTCTCTTCAGCCTTTGCTTGATCAAAGCCACTTTATCAGCATACACTTGAAGCTCATCTAACCTCAATAGAGTCCTTTCACCCACATCATCCCAGTGAAGTGGGGACCGACACGGTCTTCCATACAAAGCTTCATACGGAGGCATCCCAATACTGGCTTGGTAGCTATTGTTGTAGGTGAATTCTGCCAACGATAGGTATTGCTCCCATGAGCCACCCCAATCGAGCACACAAGCTCTCAACAGATCTTCCAAGGTCTAGATTGTCCTTTTCAATTGACCATCCATTTGGGGGTGATAAGCGGTACTAAACTTTAACCTGGTACCAAGTTCCTATTGAACTTGCTTCCACAACTTGGAAGTAAACATTAGGTCCCTATCTAAAATGATCGATCCTGGTACACCATGCAACCACACTATCTCTCTGATGTACAACTCAACTAGGTCTTCCACCTTAGTAATGGTCTTTAAGGCAAGGAAGTGTGCTGACTTGGTAAGATGATCTACCATGACCCATATCGCATCATGACCCATCTTGGTCTGGGGTAGACCCACCAAAAAATCCATGGTGATCTGCTCCCATTTCCATTCTGGAATTTCTATCGACTGTAAAAATCCGTCGGGTCGTTGGTGTTCAGCCTTCACCATCTGGCACGTAAGACAACTGGACACCCATGACGCAATGTCTTTCTTCATTCCTGGCCACCAGAAAAACCGTTGTATGTCCTTGAACATTTTAGTAGTTCCTGGGTGCACTGTGTACCTGGATCCATGAGCCTCTTGCAAGATACGTCCCTTTATTGATGAATCCACTGGAACCCGTATGCGATTCTCAAACCTGATTCCTCCATCTACTCCTACGGATAGACGAGTCTGTGGCTTC
Organism: Alisma plantago-aquatica; assembly: GCA_963693085.1. Lineage (NCBI taxonomy): Eukaryota > Viridiplantae > Streptophyta > Magnoliopsida > Alismatales > Alismataceae > Alisma > Alisma plantago-aquatica. The sequence continues at coordinate 756,682,078 of OY856409.1, forward strand.
ATCATTAAACCTTTCATCTTATCTAGCTCTCCACTGGTCAACTGTGCAGCTATGATCTCACTCAACAACTCAGATTGAATTTGGATATTAGCCAACCGAACTCGGTCCTCTAATGGTTGTGGAGTCCATTCCACAAGCTCCTCCAAACTCTTTCACTGACTGGACAAAACAATTGCACACTTAAGTTGTTTCCGGCTCAACGCATCAGCCATGACATTCGCCTTACCAGGATGGTAGGCGATGGTGAAGTTGTAATCCTTCATGTACTCCATCCATCGTCGTTGCTGTAGGTTCAGGTCTCTCTGTGTCAGTAGGTATTTCAAACTCTTATGGTCAGTGAAGATTTCAAAGGTATCACCGTATAGGTAATGCCGCCATATCTTCAAGGCATGGATGATAGCAGCTAACTCTAGGTCATGTGTCAGGTAATTCACCTCATTCGGGTTGAGCTGTCGGGAAGCATATGCAACCACATGCCGATCTTGTTCCAACACACAGCCAAGTCCCATCTTGGAAGCATCGGTGAATATCATGAAACCCTCATTGCCAGAAGGCAGAGTCAGCACAGGTGTGGTAGTCAACTTCTCCTTCAATTCCCAGAATCGAGCTTCACATACTTCAGACCACACGAACTTCACATCCTTTCGATTCAACATGGTTAGCAGTAGAGCAGTCTTGGAGAAATCCTTGATGAAGCGACGGTAGTATCCGGCCAACCCCAAGAAGCTGCGAATCTCTGAGGGGTTCTTTGGTGCCGGCCAGTCTCGAACTGCTGATACTTTGGCTGGATCTATGAGGATCGTTCCTCCTGAGATGATGTGTCCAAGAAACATGACCCGATCCAACCAAAACTCACATTTCGAGAATTTTCTGAAAAACTTATGCTTTCTCAGGATATCAAGGACTCTACCCAGGTGGTCATGATGTTGGGCTAGGTCATCTAAGTACACCAAAATGTCATCTATGAACACTATCACAAAAGAGTCAAGGAAAGGTTGGAACACACTGTTCATGAGGTTCATAAAGACACTAGGTGCATTGGATAATCCGAACGGCATGACCACAAACTCATAGTGGCCATAACGGGTTCTGAAAGCCGTTTTGGGTATATCCTCACTTCTCACTCTCACCTGGTGGTATCCTAATCTCAAATCGATCTTAGAAAAGACTCGAGCTGATTTGTGTTGGTCAAACAGGTCATCAATTCTAGGCAAAGGATACTTGTTCTTAATAGTTGCTTGATTGATCATCCGATAATCAATACACATCCGAAGCGACCCGTCCTTCTTTTTCACAAAGAGAACTGGTGCTCCCCATGGTGATGTACTGGGTCGGATGAATCCCTTGTCCAACAACTCTTGCAACTGGGTTTTCAACTCAAGCAACTCAGCAGGGGCCATTCTATAGGGTGCCTTAGATATAGGGTTAGTCCCAGGAGCTAATTCAATCGAGAAGTCTACCTCCCTCTCAGGGGGGAATCCCTGGTAGATCATATGGAAACAAATCCGCATACTCTTGAACCACCTCTATGTCATCTAAGGGATGCCCCTTAACCTCAGGTACAATAACTATGGGTAGGTAGGCTCGACAACCCTTGGATAGCATCCGTTCAGCTTTTAAAGTGGATATGTAAAGACTGGTTGTCACATCTTTCCTTCCTCGAATGGTGAAGTGTGGACAACCGATTTTCCTAATGAGAATCTTCTTCTCTCTACAGTCAATCTGGGCCCTCTAGGTGGAAAGCCAGTCCATACCGATGATTACATCAAAATCATTCATATCGAGAAGGATGAAGTCAGTGGGACGCTCATGGTTCAGATACTTAACTGGTAACACATGGGTTTTCAAAAGAGAGGTATAAATACGACCACTCGGGGTTGTGACATCCAAAACATAACCTAAATCCTTGATATCCAAACCAAGCATAGTTGCCAGATTTCTCGAAATAAAAGTATTAGTAGAACCAGAATCAAAGAGTGCTTTTACATTTTGTCCCATGACCTCTAGCAAGCCTACATAGTTATTCCATATCAGAAAGCTATTACATGGTCTATTGAACTTAAAAGGAAAAACTCTATGGGTTATTACCCTCGATCAACTTATTAGCATTCTCCCGAGCTTCTTCATTGTCGATGGTGAACACTCTAGCTTGTCTCCTCTCTCCAGATGGAGGTGCTCCGGCTGGTGCTCCTACTGGGGGTGCTATAGCCACTGGCTGTGCTGCCACAGGCTGTGACCCCAAAGGTCCTCTTGAGTCAGGCTAAGGGAAGTTGGCGATGAAGTGTCCCTCTTGTTGACATCTAAAGCACACCTTCTTCTCAAAGCGGCACTTCCCAGGATGTGTCCGTCCACAGGTGCGACACTACTGGAGGCGACCACGGGGCTTGCCTTTGTGCCCATGCTTGTTCTTGTTGTGGTTGCGTCCTTGTCCCTTCCTATTTTCATTCCTCTTCCCTTGAGCTCCTTCAGTGAAACCCAAGTACCCTCTAGATTGGTTATGTGTAGGCATCACTGTCCTTTCCATGTCCAAGGCGGTGTTGTAGGCTTCGGCAGAGGTCTTTGGCTTACTAGCCATCACATGAGGCTTGATGGCAGGGTGCAGACGTTCCATGAAGTGGTCCACCCTCCTCTCTTCATCCATCATGTGTCCAAAACGTTCTAGGAGGCGGAACCTACGACCAAAGTCCGCAACTGAAGAGCTTCCTTGAGTCATGCTGATGAACTCTCTTTCTTTCTCTTTCATTGCTGAGTTGGGGAGGAATCTGGTGGTGAAGATGGTCTTGAAGTCAGCCCATGCCATCGACTCCTCACTTAGGTCTCTTCCCGTGATATGGTTCTCCCACCATATCTTGGCTGCACCTTCCAAAAGATGAGTAGAAAACAAAACTATCTTATTTGGATGTACTTCGAGCATACATAACCCATTCTCGACTGTAAGCAGCCAAGCTTCGGCCTTGTCGACTACTTCAGACTTGTCTTCTCTCTAGAACTTCTCGACATTTAGCTTGACGAAGTCCAGGATGGTGGCTTCAAGTCGAGGACAAATTGGAAGTGACTCACCATTCTCAGCTTTAGCTATGTCCCTAAGGGCTAGGGCACGAATGGCCTCAGTCAGTTGTGTTTGTTGTTCCATCCAAACTGCATCTGTTGTGTGAACCACCATGGCTAGTTCTGGACCACCAGGCTGGTCCTCCTCCATTTGGGCTTCCTCTTCATGCACCTAGTATTCCACATATTCTGATCCTTCCCCTTGCTCTCGGTTGATGTTGGGCATTGGTTCAGGGTTGGGAGCCTCATGCACAGCTTCCTCAGGCCTCTTTCTCTTCTTAGAGGTCTCTCCACCATGGTTCTGCTTCCTCTTCTCAGAGGATCCATTCTCCTTACGGGGTGGTCCACCACCACTGGTGGAAAAAGGGATAGCCACGACTTTTGTACGAGCCATCTGTACAAACACACCAAAAAGATTTTTAGTTTACCTTTAAACTAATTACACTTATGTCGATGACATCTTAATTATGTATCTTTTATTAATTTGGTGGAGGATCCCTTAGACCTTATCAACCTTAACCCATACCACATGAGGGTGAGGAAGAGAGAGAAAATCCTAATCCTTAAAATCCTTAAGAGAATTTTGAGTTGAGGAGAGATGAGCAAGATGAGAGAGTCCTAAAGGTATCTTATTTCGAGTCATATCCTAAGACATCGGCCAGGCAGTCACACAATCCAGGAGTCCTCGTATTCCGACTAGCGGTGCAGAGGAAAATCTTGCCAGCCCCCGGAAGTGGTCCTTTTCTAGACACCTCAGTCTTTCAGACACTCCTCTAATAACTCCCTCGGTTCTATGGAATTTGTAAAATTCAATAATTATTAATGATTAGATGGAGAACCTATGCTCTGATACCAATTGTAACCACCCCACCTCCTGGTAACCCCCAATTAAGGGAGACCCAAAGGTCAGAGCCATTAATCAAATAACAGGATCAAAGGTTCAACATATAATCAACAATAATTATGAAATTCTACTAACTAAACTGGAATTAGGTACAAAATTAAAACTTTGATTACCTTTGAAAGAAATGTTGGAAATCTATCTATCCAGAGCTTGAATTACTCTATCTAATCCTCCTTGCACTTTATTTCTTAATTTCACGACGTGTCTCTTTACTGTTTGTGTTTTCAAGATTTTACCTAAAACACCGACAAACAAAACATCGATCAACAATTGCTGGTATATGGAGGAAACCAAAATTTCACAATTAAGTCTAACAATTTAAATATTGCAATCAAGATAATTAGCAAGTCAATTTACATTTTCCATGTGACAATCCCCACTGCTTTTACTCTAACCCTAGAATTGACTTAAGGCCACCTTCTCAATCTCGAGCTTGGTGCCTAGGAGTCACCTCTCATGGTGCTCCATAGTCATGCCTCATTTACCACCTTCTCATTCCCGAGCTTGGTGTCTAGGGTCACCTCTCATGGTGCCCATTGGTCTACCCTCATGGGCCTGACCTTTATGGCATCTTCCATCAGGGTGGCATGTAGATGCAGGAATACACATTTAAATTAAATTGTAATAATCATAGTCACTTTATAATTGCAATATGAACATCCAAACAGTTTAGTTGCATTCAATGCGATTAAACATCTGGGAATCCTTCGGGAAACTAAAGTGGTTATTCATAATTAACCACATACCTGGTAAGCAAACTTGAATGCAGAAATAACTCAATCAATCAGGAATCAAGAAAGCACACACACAAGTTCCTAAAAAAGGCATTCAATTTCTCTATTATTAATCATGTCATCATGAATCACTAATTCTAATGGTTTCCTAGGTTATTTGTCCTTTTTAGGGTTTTGACTATAATTAGGGTTTCACTTCCTTTTTATTACTTTTACCTTACTTTTATCAAGTATCCATCGAACCCTAATTATCTTGTCCTATTTTTCATTAAGGTCCTAAAGATCAGGTTTGGACCTTAAAAACCCTAATTTTCAGATTACTATATCCTTTCTTTTCTTTTCTCTAATTTAGGGTTTCTAAACTTGTTAATCAACTTATTGAGTTAAAAACCCTAAACTTGTAATTCTATCATCAAAACAGGTTAAAAACCATCTTAATCATTAATCAGGTAAAACATGTTCGAATTAACCTAATTGCAAGACTAAATATATCTTTTATCAATAATTAGGGTTTCTAACCACAAATTAATACCTTTTCTATTCAAAATATACACTTTGGAAAAAACATACAGATTTAGGTGTCCAAACCATTTTTAATGTATTCCTTGTATTTTTCTGATCATTTTTCATGTATTAACTTTTCTCATATGAGTTTTCTAGCTCAAGATACAATTTTTATAGGAAAAACCCTTTAATTGATTTATTTGATATATTCTGAAAAAAAACGAGAGACGTCGGATCTGTGGTCCGCTGGTCCACTCAGGATCCAGCGTCCCAGATCGCTCACACCCTCTCATAGCCAACAAAAGATCAAAGGTCCGTTCTAACCTTGGCGCGACTGAAGGGAGTGAGGGGCAAGGCGGTAATTTCGCAGGCGACACCTTCTTCTACCTCACGCAAAAGCAGCTCTGACGACGGTCAACTCGAAGGTTGACTTAGAGCTTCCGGCTACCAACAAACACACCCTCTTATAGGGAGCTCTGTCTCCCCTTGCCGAACTCGATGACAGGCTCAATTGCGGCCACAACCACGTCGTGGCCCTCCCCTGCTTGCCAGACTCCGGCGAGCTTTGCGGCGACGACGAGGACGAGGGTCAGGACGAACAGAGCAATTGATTGCACGATCACGATCCTTGTTTCCTTCCGCAGTGTTTGGGCTAGAGCAAAGAGATGCTGGTTCCTTGGATCACCCTCCCCTATTTATAGGGTCGAGGCAGGCTAGTGGAGATTGGGCGATCCCTGGATTGGCGGCAAAACCTCAACAAAATAGGGATGTTTCCCTTCATCTTTCTATCCCGAATTCAATGGGAATAATAGTTGGCTTTCATCTGCCCTGGATCGTGAGGAAAAAAGTTGGGAAACTCTTCTTGTATCCAGCAGAGTTCCGGTCCACTTGGGACTTGGACGATGAGCGTCCACCGTTGGATTAGGATCCAATGGGCCTCATAACTCACGTTCAAAGGAAATATATATATATATATATGTGTGTCATTAATTCAGGAATAATTCCCAAATCAAAGATAACTTGCAAAATTAATATCTCCCGAACCATAACTCCTATTTATCTCAAATTTTAAGGGAACATTCCTTTTATTATTGCCTAGCTTTGTACAAAATTTGGGGAAACAAAAAGAAATGGATGAGAAGGCTTCCTTCTCTCCCAAGTTTTCTTATTAATTACTCCAAATTAAATTGTATTCCTTTTTCCTTTGTGATTATCTTGTGATTTTGGGCCCCTTGGACCTCAAGAAATCCTAAAGGCACGAATTCCCATATTGGGGAATATTAGTTTGCCTTTATCTTCTTTTAATAGTCAATTACTCACATTTCCCTTTTATTAATCAATTTCTTTTCCTTATTAATTCTCTTTTCTTTTCAATTGGGCTTAATGGCCAACAAATCCCACCATCAATCAATCAAGACCTTTTCATACGAAATCCATTGCAAATCAAGGAAAAAGATTTCATTTATTCATCAAAAGAGAATTACATCTTCCTTTACATATTAAAGAAATTAAGGTTATAACAGTTTATATCTGGTCTTGACCAGTTTATTAGATTTGTCGAGGAACATAGGAAACAACCTAGAGATAGGTTCTACTGTCCATGTAGGCATTGCGGTAACAACTTGAAAGTCAGCACTGGTGACAAAATCAAAAGTCATGTCATGTGTAACGGGATTATACAAGGCTATATAGAATGGCACTGGCATGGAGAGATTTCAAACCCAAAACCAGTGGATGTCGATAGCAGTTCTTGTGTGGAAGAAGAAATTGCCTCCGATGACGTAGATGTGAATGAACCAGTTCCAATAGACATCATTGATGTGATGCTGGATAGTTGTGGGGTAGAGCACATCGATCCACCTCCCATTTTTAGAAACATTATGCATGATGCTGAGATATCATTATACACAGGTTGTACTAAGTTTACAAAGCTTAGCGCTGTGTTGAGATTGTATAAGCTGAAAGCTAATAATAGATGGAGCGACAAAATCTTCACGTCATTGTTGTCTTTGTTGAAAGAAATGCTTCTTGAAGGAAACGAGCTGCCAATCTCAACATACAAAGTAAAGAAATTGTTGTGCCCAATGGGATGAATGCCAAGAAGATACACGCATGCCCGAATGATTGTGTATTATTTCAAAAGGACTATGTGGATTTGAAAGATTGTCCAAAATGTGGTGCGTCACAGTATAAATTGACGACTTCGGGGGAGTCCAAAACTGGTTCTCCTGCCAAGGTGATGTGGTATCTACCTATAATATCACGGTTTCAACGCTTATTTGCCTATCCGATAGATGTAAAGAATTTGAGGTGGAATGCAGATGTTAAGAAAAATAATGATGGGATCCTACGACATGCGTCTGATTCCCCATAGTGGAAGAAGATTGATCTATTGTACCCTGAATTTGGTGAAGAAGTCAGGAATCTAAGACTTGGGCTTTGTACATATGGGATGAATCTATATGGGACATTGAGCAGCCAACATAGCACTTGGCCAGTCATGCTTATTATATACAATCTTCCTCCCTGGCTGTGTATGAAAAATAAGTATGTAATGATGTCATTGTTGATATCGGGCCCTAAACAACCTGGAAATGATATCGATGTTTATCTTGAACCTTTGATTAATGACTTAAAGAAACTTTAGGGTGAAGGTGTGTTGACCTATGATGCTTCACGAAGAGAGACATTTTGTTTGCATGCTATGTTGTTTTGCACTATTAATGACTTTCCAGCATATGGGAATTTGTCTGGATATAGTGTCAAAGGAGCTAAAGTGTGTCCTATATGTGAAGAGAACATTGATTCAATAAGACTAAAACATGACGGTAAGACTGTATATCTCGGTCATCGAAGGTTTCTTACAAAATTCCATCTGTATCGTAGGAAGCGCAAAGCATTCAATGGATTGAATGAGGAACATAATGCACCTAAACCTATACCAGGGGAGGTTGTTTATGAAAGAGTAAAAGACTTCGTCAATGAATTTGGTAAGATATCACAATGTACTATGGCCACACGGAGTGACAAATCTTTATTCAAGAAGAAGTCAATATTTTGGGATCTTCCTTATTGGAGTTCTTTGACAGTCATGCATTGTATCAATGTCATTCACGTTGAGAAAAATGTGTGTGATAGTGTCATTGGTACTTTGTTGAATATACCAGGTAAGACTAAAGATGGGCCAAAATCCAGACTGGACCTACATGAAATGGGAATAAGGTCAGAATTAACAAAATTACGTGAAATGGGAAATATGAGAACATACTTACCTCCCGCTTGTTACACATTGTCTAGAAAGGAGAAGAAAGCTTTTTGTGAATGTTTGGTAAATGTTAAGGTGCCACATGATTACTCATCCAACATCCGTAGATTGGTATCAATGAAAGATCTGAAGTTGATAGGTCTGAAATCTCATGATTGTCACACTCTAGTGCAGCAAATAATGCCTGTGGCAATTCAATCTATATTGCCGAAGCATGTAAGGTTTGCAATCACCAGACTTTGTTTCTTTTTCAATAGTCTGTGCAGAAAAGTTATTGACCCTGATAATCTCGATAATTTGCAAAGAGAAGTGGTTGTTACCCTATGTCAGCTTGAGATGTATTTTCCTTCGTCGTTCTTTGATATCATGGTACATCTTGTTGTCCACTTGACTAGGGAAGTGAAAATGTTGGGACTAGTTTTCTTGCATTGGATGTAACCTTTTGAACGATACATGAGCATTTTTAAAAGTGATGTTCGAAACCGTTATCGGCCTGAAGGGAGTATTATTGAGGGTTATGTGGCGAGAGAGGTTATGGATTTTTGCAATGACTTTCTCAGTGGTAATGACACTCCTGGTAATGACAAGAATATTGAGGAGCAATTTGGCTAAGGAATTTTAGGATCACGGGTGAATGTAATCAGCCGTGAGCAGTTGGAACAAGGTCACTTGTATATTTTACACAACATGGATGAAGTGAGTGTTTATATCGAGGAACATACCAATTTCATCAAGAGACAATATCCTCGAGCCAATATAATGTGGCTTGCTAGAGAGCATAATAAGACATTTATTAAGTGGTTTGAAGATAAAGTCTTACATCAACTATCTCAAACACCAGATGATATTACTGAAACTATCAAATGCCTCGCCTTTAAACCAAAATTGAATGTTATGTCTTATGAAGGGTATGACATTAATGGATTCACATATTACACAAAGCACCAAGATGATAAGAGTGTCGTCCAAAATAGTGGGGTCACCCTTCAAGCGTCGACTATGTTTTTTGCAAGTGCAAAGGATAAGAGTCCACAGTGGGGACACTTTTTTGAACTTTGAAAAGATTGGCGAGAAGGGTGAACCATTCATACTGGCATCATAGGCAAAACAAGTATTTTATATTGATGATCCTACAAATGATAAATGGTCAGTTGTTCTTCATGGTAAAAGATAGTTCATTGAAGATCCTATAGATGAAGAAAAGTACTATGATAAGTATGATGACTCCAGTCCATTCTCAGTTGGGTTGCCAACACCAGCAAATATTGAAGCTAATGATGACTTGTATGTGCGCGGAGATCACAATAAAGGATTGTTAATTGATAAAAAATCGCAATATTAGAGGCATGTTTATATTTTTTATATGTTTTATTTTTCTGAATGTGAACTTTACAATGTGAATTACTTTACAATGTGAATGTGAACTTTACAATGTGAATTTTACAATGTGAATGTGAACTTTACAATGTGAGCTTTACAATGTGAATTACTTTACGATGTAAACTTTACAATGTTAATTACTTTACAATGTGAATGTAAACTTTACAATGTGAATTACTTTACAATGTGAATGTGAATTTTACAATGTGAGCTTTACAATATGAATTACTTTACAATGTTAACTTTACAATGTGAATGTGAACTTTCAGATGGCTGAGCATTCTCCTGATGATTGTGATGATGATTACCATGAGGGTGAGGACATCAATGTGCCACCTCAAAATGTAAGTTTTAAAAATAAATATCATATATTTATATCTATATGTCCATTTCTAGTTATATCCTGTAAGTGTGTTTATTTTGTCAAATTTTAGGTTGATGATGAAATGTACCCTCTGAAGCACTTGAGGCACTTGATGAGCAGCACCAAAAAGTTGACAAGAGAAGGGACATCACTATGATAAATAAGTTAATAGTGCAAAGGGGCAATGGACCCAAACTTATTGTGGATTTTGATAATGTAGGAAATGCAATTAGAGTGAATCTCAATTCGTTTGTTTCATATCTTGGGTATGTTACTCGTAACCATTGCGGTTGTAAGATAGATTCTTGGCATAAAGTTCCTAAGGGGAAGAAAGACATAATATGGAAGTATTTATGTGTGAGTTATTATTAATTTGCAATTATATTTGTTAGATTACTAATTTTTTGGATACTAGTTAATAGCAATTCCATTTTGCAGAGTATATTTGAATTGGATGAAAAGTTGCATCGTAAATGTGTGATGCAACGCTGTGGGAGAGTCCTAAGGAACTATAGGACAAATCTCACCTGAGAATACATAAAAGAAGGTGACAAGAGGAAGAAGACAGCCACAGAACAGTGGAACTTCCTGGACCAAGAAGAATGGGATGCATTTGTTGCTTCAAGACAAACTGATGAATTCAAGGTATTAGGTGTCACCCCCAATTTAATTAATATACATTGTATTCACCTATTCAAGATTAACATTTAGTGTTACTAACCAAATCATTAATGTGCATACTAACTAGGCCCTCAGTGAGGTGCAAAAAGCAAGGCGTGCACTGAATGTGCATGACCACACAATGGGTCCAAAGGGGTATGCAGGCATTCGCCAAAGACTACAGTCTGAGGCTACTGCTCAGTTTGCTGTCTTAGGAGTCCTCTACTATAGGTTGCACACCTTTGCCTCGCCATGATGTTTGGATAGCTAGGAGGCAAAATAAGAAGGGAGAAATAAGGAAGCCCACAACTGCTGAGGCGACAACAAAAATGGTAAAATACAACTCTTAAAACAATCGTTCAAATATTGATTATTTGTGGTGTTTACTTAATTACAAATTTTTATTTTAGCGATTAGCGGGAGCTGCATGAGCTGCGGAAACAAGAAAAGTTCATCCTTGAGGGCACAAGGGATGAATTGACAGTTGCTCTGGGTAACCCAGAGCATCCTGGACGTGCTAGGGCTGCAGGCCCTGGTGCGGGCATCAAAGCATTCTTTGGGCCATCCCAATGCAAACATGTCCCAAAAGCAGGACTTTCACAAGAAGAGGTAACCTATTCTTTCTTTATAATGTTACTGTAAAAGAAAATTCAATAATTAGAAGCTAACGTTTCTTTTATCCATGTATAGGTAGATAAGCTAGTTGATAGGAAACTCAAAGAAGCAATGAAGAAGTAGTAGGCATCTCAGACTACCACTCAACACATAATACCTATGGCATCCCACTCTACTCCTACTGCAAAGGTTGGGAGTAATCATGTAGACCCACCACCTAGCACATCCACTGTGAGTATTTTTATGACATAATTAATAACTAGTCTTTTCAAAATGATATGTTTTCAAGATGATATGTATATATGTATATAACATTCTTTACACAAAAATTTGTAGGGGTTGAAGCCATTCCGTCTAAAAAGTAAAGAATTTATCATTGCAGAGGCGTTGACTTACCCATCCCTACCAGGGGAAAGGTTTCATGGGTCTCCATTACCAGCTGGTTGGGTTCGTGTGAGCCCGGTACGTATATTCCCCAATTCGATAGATCTTCCATTGCCATATGCCCACCCAGATTGTGAAACGCTTGGTGAGGCAAAAGGAGGAGTGATATTGTGGCCAAAAGCAGATGTCCTCTATACTGATACTATATGGTAAATTTACATTACGTTAAATTGTTAGTGTGTGTATATGATGTCAGTTGATATGAAATTAAATATATATATATATATATACATGTTAAAAAGAAGACACCCACAACATCTAGGCCTCCACCTCCACCTCCTACATTACCGAGTTGGATTCCACAAGACCTACCTGTCCCGTTAGGTCCTAACTGTAGGGGTATGAAAATATGGTTAGACGAACATGATATAAATTGCCCTATAACTATTTCTATAGATGTGGATGATGCAGGTCAATCATACGAAAGCAACCTATTTATACAAGATATTTTGGAGTTGGTTCGATATGATTGGTTGAATACATATGTGATAGAGCTATGGATAAGGTGAGATCTTCTTTATACATCCATATACCTTGTGTACGATCTGGTGATCTGGTTTCTTATTTATTAATGCATTCGTAATACATGTTTTGCAGCTACTTAGATAAGATATGTGCAGATTTTTCATTCAAACATGTAGGATTTTTGATTCCATCTTTGATTAGTCTAGTAGCTAAAGACCCTCCGCCAGTTCAACAATACTGCTATGATGCCTTTACAACTTTTCCTCAAAATAAGAAGACAGTGATAATAGCTCCATTAAATGTGGAGTAAGTTTACTTTGCATATAATTTGGACTTAAGAAAATTATCTTTTTATTGTGGATTTTGAGTTATTAATTTTTAACTTTTTTACCTCTAGTGGTACACATTGGGAGTTACTAGTTATTGTCCCCGAGACATTCACTGTCTATTATCTAGATCCTAAGGGGACTAAATTCAATTCAAAATATGGACACAAAATGAAAATGGCATTATTCTGGTGAGAAATATTTCATTTTCATATTCGTTAACATATGTTATTACATTACTATGTAATTATGCAACTGTGTTACATTAACATGTAGGGGTTTAGATGAGTTGAAAAAGGTTGGAGGAAAGGTCCCCATGAAAAAGAACCAGCAAATAATTTGGACAAACGTGAAAGTAAGTTCCCGACAGCAATGTATATATTATTTATGTGAACAATGCTTAATTAGTTATATTTTTTAATATTTTGTATGTTTCAATTTATAGTGTGCTACACAAGACAACGGATGGACATGTGCATACTATGTGATGTGATTTATGCACATGATTATCAAATATGTTGCAGTGGACATCGATACCATTCCTGAGGTATTATATATAGTCTCATTAGATAATATGAAATATATCACTCTTATTTATATATTATTAATTATATATATACATCATTCTTTTTGCAGGTGTTTAAAACTGACCACAATACAGGAAAGGCCTTACCAGATGTAACCCTATACGACGGAAGAATTAAATGATGTAAGAGAAGAATGGGCAACAGTCATACAAGTAGTGAGGGTTTTAACATATAATTGGGATGTTGATAGTGAATAATGACTAAAGAATGATATTTTGTAAATGAAATTTTGAATTATAATATGTGTGAATGTTTCTACATGTGTCTGAGTGAAAATGAATGAAACGGTTGGTTGCTATATGAATGTTTCTACATGTGTGAATGTGAAAATGAATGAAACTACAGATTGCTACATGAATGTTTCTACATGTGTGAAAATCGAATGGAACTGCAGGTTGCTAAATGTGTGAACAGTTATGCTGTTAATTTTGTAGGTTTGTGGCATGTTGTTGGCTGATATCAATGGATGTCGTAAAACCTGCAGTTCATAACTGAACTGTAGGTTTCTCATCCTGCGACCAGCCACAGCAGGTCTGCAGACTGATAGAAAAAAAACATAAAATAGGCGTCGATTATTTGTATAAAACCGACGACAAATGATTACAGTGTCGGTTGCCCTACTAGTAACCGACGTCGATTTCCCTAATGAGGCCAGACACCACGGCCATGCTGGCCAGCACGGCCGTGGCAGCGGACCAGACACCACGGCTGTGCTGGTCAGCACGACCGTGGCAGCGGGTGAGATGGCGTCGGTTATCACTAATAAACTGACGCCAATAGTGCCCCAGATGGCGCCCTTTCTGTGGCGCGAAGGTATATGGCGTCAGTTTCAAAGCTAATAACTGACACCTATACCCCCCTGCTGGCGCGTTTTCGATGGCGCGCGAAGGGTTGTGGCGTCGGTTTGAGAACCGACGCGTAACGGTGGGCTTTTAGCGGCGCCTACATAGGTGTCGCTTAAAAATCGACACTAAAGGCCGATTATGTACTAGTGAGATCAATGGATGAGGACGTCAATGTACAATATTTTTGATAGGTTTCCAGCTAACATCCTGAGTTTTTGTAGAGCATATAGGTTGGGCATTCCATAGATTAAATTGGTGTGGAGGACATAGTGACATTGGATACAATTTTCTTTTTTGGGATGGATGATTGAGATAGGAAGAGCTTGGGTCCTATGTTGTGATCCCATGTACACTTGGCTCGGTGAGGGGCCGAGATTAATGAAACCCCCACAATAAAAACCCTACAACTATATTGCCCAAAAAGAGGTGCAAAATGATTTAGAAAAAAATAGATCATGACTATATTCTAGTATCCCATGGACCTTCAAGATACTTATCCTAGTAACATAGTTATTCAACTTGTGTTTTTGAATAGTTTGGTAGATGAAGATTTTTACCTCTAGAAAATCATCTTGAAGGCAAATCCACATTCCTATTGAAGATATTGACAATTGTCTTATTGTTAATTCTTATTCACCCTAAAATATATCTATAGTATATAAGAAAGCCCACAGAGGGTGCATAATGAAAATTTATCCATTATATTTTGGAATTAGAAACCAGTTCATGTGTGTGTACCCTACACTTTTTTATTTTCTTTTTAAAATTCTATATTGTATAAGGAGACTCATCTTTTCCATATAAGAAAGCCCATGGAGGGAGATGAATGGAATTTTCTCTATTATTTTTTCAAATTACAAATTGGTCCATATGTGTGTACACTAAACTTTTGTGTTTTCTTTTTAAAATTATACGTTATACAAGAAGACTCATCTATACTATATAATAAAACCTATAAAGGGGGATGAATGTAATTTTCTCCATCATTTTGAAATTATAAATCGATTCATGTGTATGTATACTATGCTTCTGTCTTTTCTTTTTAAAATTATATAATGTACAAGGAGACTCTTTCATACTATAAGAAAACAGTTTGAGTGCAATTTTCTCCATTATTTTTTAAAATTATAAATCGGTCCCTCTGTGTGTACCCTATACTTTTGTCTTTTTTAATAATTATATATTATATAAGGAAACTCACCTATGCTATATAAGAAAGCTCATGAAGGTGTTGAATACAATTTTTTCCATTATTTTTTAAAATTATAAATCAGTCCATGTGTGTATACACTATACTTTGTCTTTATTTTTAAATTATATATTATATTAAGAGACTAATGTATACTATATAAGATAACCCTCAGAGAGGGCTGAATGTAATTTTCTCTATTATTTTTTGAAATCACTAACCAATCTCTGTGTATGTACACTACAATTTTGTCTTTTCTTTTAATTTTTTTTATCTTATAAGGAGAGTCATGTATACTATATAAAATAAGCCCACCAAGGAGCCGATTTCAATTTTCTCTATTAGTTTTTGAAACTACAATCATATCTGTGTGTGCACTGTACACTTTCGTCTTTACTTCTTAAAACTATATATTGTATAAGGAGACTCACCTATACTATATAAAAGAGTCTGTGAATATGACTGAATGCAATTTCTCTTTTCATTTATGAAATTGCAAGTTTGTTTGTGTATAAGCAGACCGATATATATATATATATATATATATATATATATATATCACCTTCTTTTATTAGTTTTTAATATTTAATTTAGAAATTGTGTATAGTAGTCTACAATACAGTCGTGCAATGCACGGGTTTATGGCTACTATATCTAACAAGAGGAATGTAATTACATATGGTCTTCCGTCAGTGATACGGACAAACATTGCATTCTCACCTATGACACATGGCTAAGGATTATCGGGGAAAGGGCTACAAAAGAATGGTCGAGGGCACAGTGAGCATAATATGCTGCATTGGACTTGTGTAAAAGCGCCGCTTCCGCGTGTCACTGACGACGCAGAGACCGTGCTTCATCTGTGGAAGATGGCAACGATATTTCAATATACGGTCTGAAACACACTTATCTGTTTTGTTATGTCATTTCCTGTGGATGGTTCTGCTTCGTTTGCGGCGCTAGTTTTGCGATTAGAATATACCACACAACAAGATGGAGCAAAAGTTGAGATGGGAAAAACAGTATTCCAAACGGATGACGATAAAAGAAAGAAAGCCACATCACCGGACCACGAGGAGTTGACTCTAGGTAAATGGGTTCATGTTAGGTCGTTCTTTCCTTGTCTTTTCCGGTGCTTGATGTGTCCCTCTCTTTTCTCGTGCGCTCAATTTATTTATGCTCAAGCAACTATATAATTAGTGAATTGTGTAAATAATGTACTCTCCTTGTGTTTTTTCTCTTTTGATGTAATAGTGTTTGTCGTATGGGAAAAGTTTGTCCGCAACACGAGCCCATGCGTTGTTCCACACCGTATGTGGCGTATATGCATAGATGGTTGAGCAATAAAAAAGACTGCCCCGGAGTAGACATGATTTATCCTAACAACAACATGGTGGGCATTTTATTTGGTCCAAATCGTCTCAAATATGGATATATGAATGGTTACTAATCATTTTGAAAATATAACGCGGTTTCTGTTAGATACGTGATTACTGTAGCCGATGTTACTGTAGCAGATGGTTACTGTAGTGCATTTAATATAGTAATCACTTATTTAGCATGAGTTAAGCCCAATGTAGTGCATCAAGTACATGTGAGAACGTTGTGTTGTTTGTAGTGCAAATGACAAAGAAGTTTTATCCCATATTGCTCACTCCTAGAACTTTTGTGGTCCTCATATGTAGGATCACATGGGGCACTAGTGTCCAAAGGAGTCCTAGGAGGGAGGTATGCTCACCTCCTTGGTGGGTGGAATTGCCACATCACAACGCACGCGCGCGTGCGCGCGCCTCGTCTGGCCTGGTCGGGCCGGGCTTTGCACTAGGATACTACTAAGTAATTAATTACTCACTTTCTTATTCGGATTTCTTAATCCTAATTAGAAAGTGTTTCTCTTTTGCGGATTATTCCGTATTGTGTACAAGAGCAGCCGAATGTTTGCGTCTTACTGGGAATAGGATTAGAGATGTACGTGGCTATATATACGCATCTGGTCATTAGGGTTAAACACACCGAAAACAATCTTCTTCCGCCGTGTGTTTTGAGAGCCCTAATCCCGAGTGCAATAGTTGTCGTCCCCAGAGTCGCTTTGTGGAGTTATCCTCCTGTAGAAGCGTGACTCCTTCTTCCTGTCGTCAAGACACAGCTGTCAGGCGGTGGTACCTACGGTTGTTGTGCTGCACTGGTAGAAGTGCAACGCGACTACGTCGAGCGCGAGCGAGGCGTGCAAGTTCCAGGTTCGTGCCGGATCGCGACTGGGAGAACGATGCCTATCCGCGAGGATTGTCAGGCACTGATTTCTTTAAGTAACACGTTCGTTTCTCAACGAACGATGTGGTTTGTGAATCTAACTCTTGTTTTCTGTTCTCCTGCTTCGTTTATTCTTCGATTCTTATTTTGGATCTGCCTGGACTGTTAATTACATTGCACCTGTCGCTTTTGCATGAACGACAATAACTAATATTATTAACAGTCTTAAAGAAATCATATTTCTGTCGTTAATTAATAATGCCCGGTCAGGGTGGTTCGGGATGTAAAATTGATACAACTAATATTCCTGAAAAGTTTACTGGTACGAACTTTGCCCGTCAGCAAAGTCGTATGGAAATTTGGCTGAATATTGCGGGTTATGATCAGTATTTAATTGAAACAGAACCTGTATCTGATGAAACAATTCTTGATAATGCAAACATTATTGCTAATTGGAAGAAGGGTGATAAACGTGCCGCGGTTTGATTCTGTTTGGTTTAAATAACAAACTGTATGATTCTTACTCAAAGCCACGAGTCACTACGTCCAAGGTTTTATGGGAATTGTTAATTAAGAATTTTAGCACTGAAAATCAAGGTGTTGAAAAATATTGTGTGTCTAAATTTCTTAAGTTTCAGATGGTTGAGGGTAAGTCAGTTTCTGATCAAACACATGATCTACAACTCCTAGTTCATGAACTCTCAGATGCCAAGATGGTGTTGCCTGAGAAATTCATTGTTATGTCTATCATAGAAAAATTCCCTAAGTCTTGGGAATCGTTTGGTATGTCTCTGAAGCATCGCAAAGGGACACACACCATGGATGAATTAATGATGGATATTAATATACAAGAAGAACACTTAAAGGAGAAAGGGGTCAAGGTGCCTACTGATGTAAATCCAACTGTTAATCTTACTTCTACGAAAAACACCAAAGATAAGAAATCTAAGAATGCACATAAACCCAAGGCAAAGATCCAAAAGAAACTGAAGAACAAACCTTGTTGGGCTTGTGGACAGGTTGGCCACTGGAACAAGGATTGTCCTACTAAGAAGGCAAAGAAAGCTACCACATCTACAATTGAGGAGGTTGTGGTCAACATGATGACTACATCCTTGAACCTCAATGATGGGTACGTGTCTATTAAACCTGAAATTCTTTCTATTTTTTAACCACTTTATTGGATAATTGACACTGGGGCTAATGTACATGTGTGTGCTGATAAATCCCTGTTTGTGTCTTATCAGGCCTCTCGAGGTCGGTCCGTGACTTTGGGCGATTCCATCTCTGCAGAAGTCAAAGGCGAAGGACGGGTGGACTTGAAGTTCCCTTCGGGGAAGGTTTTGACTCTTAACATGGTCACACATGTTCCAACCATTCGACGCAATATCCTTAGTGGCGTCATATTAGTTAGAGAAGGTTATAGAGTAGACTGTAAATGTAATAAGGCTATTATTACACACCTTCGTGATTCTTTGTTTTTTGGCAAAGGGTACTTATGTGATGTGGATAACTTGTGTAAGATTTATGTTGAACCTGTTTCAAATTCCATTTTAAATTTGAATGATTATAGTTCTGTTTGCATGAATCTTGTTTCATTCGATGTATGGCATTCATGTTTGGAACATGTTAATGTTGCCTCAATGAAGCATATGATGAATCTAGATTTGATCCCTAAATCTGAAATTAGCAACAATAAATGTGAAATCTGTGTACAAGCTAAATTGCCTAGGAAGCCTTTTCATTATGTGAATAGGAATTCGGAAATTTTGGATTTAGTTCATACAAATATCTGTGAATTTAATGGTGTTGCTACGAGAGATCAAAAACGTTATTTTATAACTTTTATTGACGATGCGAGTAGATACTGTTATGTATTTTTACGTAGAAGTAAAGATGAGACATTGGATAAATTTCAAATTTAAAAGAAAGAAGTTAAAACTCAAACCGGTAAAGTACTTAAGTGATTAAGGTCTGATAGGGGAGGAGAGTATACCTCGAATTTGTTTTTGGAATTTTGCCAATTACATAGTATAGTTCATGAGGTCACTGCTCTTTATTCACCACAATCAAATGGGATAGCTAAACGTAAAAACCGAACCTTAATAGATATGGTAAATACCTTACTCCAAACATCTGGATTACCCAACTTTATGTGGGGGGGAGCTTTGAATACGGCTTACCATATTCTGAATAGAGTTCCCCATAAACATTCAGAAAGTAGTCCGTTTGAGTTGTGGAGAGGAAGGAAATCGAGTCTTAAATATCTTCGAGTGTGGGGATGCCTTACAAAGGTACTTGTCCCTGAACACAAAAGGAAGAAATTAGGACTGAAAACGGTTGATGCCATATTCTTGGGTTATGTAGAGACAAGCTATGCTTATAGATTCCTGATTGTAAAATCAAATATCTCTGGCATTGAGGTCAATACAATTGTGGAATTACGTGATGCAACATTCTTTAAGGATGTGTTTCCTATGAAAACTGGTGTTCCCAATGAAGTTTCTCAAGAAGATTCATTCACCACAGGTTCCATTCCCGAGCATGTGGAAAGGATGAAAAATGTGGGGGGCGACTCAGAACAAGCTATTTCTGAATCGGTTGATTACAAAGAAATAGTTGAACCAAGGAGAAGTAAACGGCCTAGGACATCCAAAGACTTTGGAAGTGAGTTTCTTACTTACAATGTTGAGGATGATCCTGTTACTTTCAAACAAGCTATGGAATTTCCAGAAGCTAAGTTTTGAAAAGAAGTCGTTAAAGATGAAATCCGATCAATTTTCTTGACTGGAACTTGGGAATTGGTGGATTTGCCTCCTGGTTGTTCTGCAGTTGGTTGCAAATGGATTTTTAAGAAGAAACTTAATGCATACGGGACAATCAATAAGTATAAGGCTAGGTTAGTTGCTAAGAGTTACACACCAAGGGAAGGAATAGATTATTTTGATATCTATTCACCCGTTTCTCGTATGACCACAATCCGAGTGCTTCTAGCATTGGCTTCCATTTATAATCTCTATATCCATCATATGGATGCGAAGACCGCATTCTTACACGGTGATCTTCAACAAGAGATATATATGGAACAACCTGAGGGATTTGTGGGTCGTGGGAATGAGTCCAAAGTGTGTAAACTTGTTAAGTCATTATATGGCTTGAAACAAGCCCCTAAGCAATGGCATGAGAAGTTTGATTCTGTGATATCATCGTTTGGCTTTATTTCTAATGAATTTGATAAGTGTCTCTACTGCAAGATTGTCAATAATGGATTCATTTTGTTATGCTTATACGTCGATGATATTCTGCTTTTTGGTTCCGATATGAAAGTAGTAAAAGAGACAAAGTCATTCTTGTGTAACAAGTTTGAGATGAAGGATATGGGTGTCGTTGATGTGATTTTAGGGCTTAAAATCATAAGGTCTACTGATGGTATAACTCTTTCTCAGTCTCACTATGTTGAGAAGATACTGGAGAGGTTTGAGTACACATCACGTAAACCTGTTAAGACTGCATATGATTCATCCAAGCCCTTGTTCAAGAATGAGACTAGAGTTCCAGTGTCTCAATTATGATACTCTCAGATTATCGGAAGTTTGATGTATCTTATGAACTGTACACGTCCAGACATTGCGTTTGTTGTGAACAAGTTAAGTAGATACACCAGTTGTCCCGACAAGACCCATTGGGATGCTCTTGACAGAGTTCTGAGGTATATCAAGGGAACATGTTTTCTTGGGCTGCATTATGGTAAACATCCTTCCGTAGTCAAAGGATATAGTGATGCAAGCTGGATTGTCGTGAATTCTGGGAGTAATGATGTCTCAAGATATGTATTCCTGTTGGGAGGAGGAGCTGTTTCCTGGAGGTCTAAGAAACAGACCATATTATCTCGGTCCACTTTTGAAGTAGAGTTGTGTGCTTTAGATGAAACTGGATTGGAAGTTGAATGGCTACATGGACTTATGTCTAGTTTACCTATGGTAATGAAGCCGCTTCCTGCAATTTTAGTTTACTGTGACAGCACTACAACTATTGATAAGATAAAGAGTTCCAAGTACAATAAAAAACAACGTAGACACATCCAAGTCAGATTGAAATTTGTGAGGGAGTTAAGTGTCTAATGGGGTCGTGGTTGTGGACTACGTCGGTACCAAAGATAATACAGCTGATCCTTTCACTAAAGGTCTTACATTGGCTTTAGTGGAAAAATCCAGGTTGGGGATGGGACTGAAACCCTTATAGATTTGCAGGTAGTAGCAACCCAACCCAAAAGAGTGGAGATCCCACAAATTGGGTTCAATGTTGTAATAACAAGCTGTCGGGTAAATCAGATGACACTATGTATTCTTGTTTGATGCTTCTAGCATCTGTGTGTCTATCTCCTGGAAACCTGTTAGTGTCATGACTGCAAGTTAGTAAGAGAGTAGTCTCTTAATGGTGTCAAGTCTTAGGACAGGATGTTAGTAGTACATCCTTGGAGACTTCAGCTAAGTGATTGATGTTGTATAGGCCGCAACAGAAGAATTGGGTTGTTCTCTGTTATCAATCATGATATAAAATTTTGTATGCATGGCCTTAATGCATTGTTTTTCTTTACTACCATGTCTTTATTGTGTTGTTACCAACCTATACTCTTGTACCCAAGGTTCAGGTTCAAGACTTTTGTTCACCTAGTTCCTACATGGGTCATAGTTGGATAACTCAAGTAGATTCAAACTGAAAGATATCTGCTGAAAGCACAGTATGGAGGACTGAATGGAAAAGCACACTACACATTGGACTTTGTGGGGGATTGTTAGATACGTGATTACTGTAGCCGATGTTACTGTAGCAGATGGTTACTGTAGTGCATTTAATGTAGTAATCACTTATTTAGCATGGGTTAAGCCCAATGTAGTGCAACAAATACATGTCAGAATGTTGTGTTGTTTCTAGTGCAAATGGCAAAAAAGTTTTATCCCATATTGCTCACTCCTAGAACTTTTGTGGTCCTCATATGTAGGATCACATGGGGTACTAGTGTCCAAAGGAGTCCTAGGAGGGAGGTATGCTTACCTCCTTGGTGGGTGGGATTGCCACATCACAAAGCACGCGCGCGCGCGCGACACCACGCCTCGCCGGGCCAGGCTCGGGCTCGGGCTCGGGCTCGGAATCGGGCTCGGGCTCGGGCTCGGGCTTGTGGCTTGGGGATTGGGGAGAATGTCTTCCTTCTTCCGTCTTCTTTTTTCACTAGGATACAACTAAGTAATTAATTACTCGTGTAATTAATTGTTGCTTTCTTATTCGGATTTCTTAATCCTAATTAGAAAGTGTTTCTCTTTTGCGGATTATTCTGTATTGTGTACAAGAGCAACCGAGTGTTTACGTCGTACTGGGAATAGGATTAAGGACGTGCGTGGCTATATATACGCATCCGGTCATTATGGTTAAACACACCGAAAACAATCTTCTGCCAC